>ML675618.1:47366554-47457960 GCA_007922155.1 Mesoclemmys tuberculata | reverse complement strand
GCCTCACAGGGGGTTTCCCAACCGAGAGGATCCAAGGACTCACCTCATCCCCGGGTGTCTGGGGTTCCGATCCAGTCGTTGGTCCCACGGCGGGAGGGTCGCTCCCAGTTTGGCAAATCTGGCAAGGGCCTGCACTGGGGTTTGGCCAGGCGGAGCTCAGGCCGGGCTTCTCGCTGGCAGGAAGGCAGGTCTGACCCTGCTGACCATCAGCCCCGGACTGAGCGACGGGCCCTGCCTTTTATTTCCCTTTGTCTGGGGGAAGTCCCGCCCTCCGGGGAAGGGATTGGCCAGTCGCTCGGGCCTGTCCCGGTCGGCTCCCGGCTTTGACGGACAGGCGGGGGGTTTAAATCTGGGCTTGGCTGTGTTTGGGGCAGCGGCTGCCCTTCCTGGGGCCCAGCCGCAGGGGAAGGTCCCTGCCCCTTCCTACAAGAGGATCCACAGGCTGACGGCAGATGGTGTGCAATTTCAGGAAGGGGCCAGAAGGAGGCACCATACCTGCCGTGAGTGGAGCACCCTGTCACATTGGGTCATGTATCTATTTAAATGTTTCTGGATGACTCATGACTTGATGAATAATTGGGATTGTGTGAAATGTTCATCTGGAATCCTGAACCAACACACCTTTGGGCTCTTGGCCTAGGTATTAATATCAGGCTCAGTGCAGAAAGTGTGGTTCTGGGCTGATGCTGTTTGTGCAGGACTAAGCCCTTAGTCCCCACAGGTATTTCCCAAATCACTCTGGTATTCTGGGGAGCAAGTCACCTGAACCTACTCCCATCCCTGTGAGAGGGACAATGGTTAGGCAATGATCTCTACTCAACAGCAGCCTATCATGCTGACCACTATTGTCTCTTTGGGCTCTCCCATCTGTCTGTATCATCTGTTGTCTCTTCTATTTTACTGAGATTGGAAACAGGGACTGTCTTTTTGTTTTGTGCTCATACAGTGCCTAGCACAATGGATATCTGGTCCATGACTGGGGCTCCAAGGTGCTATGAGAATGCAAATAATAATATTAATCCACAAATCTCTTCAGGGATGGGTGTACCAACTGTCTTCTAGCTTCAGGGTCATACACACGATCTGACCACTGCTCTGTAATATATCAGGGCCTGAGGGAGGAGGCAGGATGTGTCAAGCTCATTTGTAGATTAAACAATAGTAATTGAGTTATAAAGTATATCCTGGGGCTCTTTGATCACAAGAAAGGAATTAACTGCAGCGAGTCATTATTCCCAGGAAACAGTTGTGATTATTTTATTCTATTACACACATTTCCAAATACTTTGAAACAAAGTCAGTTACCAAGTACATACATATCAAGGTGATAGGCACCCCAGAAATACATAAAATAAATAGATATAAGGTTGTTAGCACTATAAGCTGAAAGACATGAAAGAAGTCTTGAGTGAATGCATTTTTTATAATGCATAATATAATTTCATTGGTATGTACAGGGCACTTCTTTGCAATTAATGTACTCTGTGTTAACCAACTAGCTTCCTTGAATCATCTCTCAACATTCCACTCAGCTTGTAATTAATATTTAAATGTCTTTTTTCCCCTTATGTATTTTTGTATTGTTTCAGAATGACAAATATTTTTACACCTTGAATAAATGTTAGCCAGGGTCCTTAAATTAATGTTTGTGTATATTTTATGTTTAGTCTGTGTACTGAATGTCTGACTATCTCTGTTTCCCACTTTCAGTGTATGCTAAGTACTTTTTCATGTTTGCATTTTTCTATCTTGAATTTATGTGCTTTCCAGAAGCCTTATTGATGGGAGTATTTTATGATTAATATTGTTTCTTATGGTTTAATTGCAAAATGTCCCACCATAATGTGTCAGAAGTAGCATGTTGAGTTCAGGGGACCCGTTCAAGACACTCAACCTATCAAAGGTAAAAACTGCTTAACACAATCTTCACAGGGGCTTGATCCAAAGACATTAAAGTTAATAGAAAGATTCACATTGCCTTTAACGAATGGCACAACAGGCCCTAAATGCACTGTCTAGAGATGTGTGGAGGACAGAAATCCAGTTTTACAAAGGATTTCAAGATTTTGAAATTTATTTTCATTGCAGTTTGGATCAAAATCTTAAAATTTAGAAATTCTCATGAAATAAAATAATATCAGATTGAAATGTTCCACTTCAACAGAATCACAATGCTTATTTTTGCCTTTATGTTTATAAAGTTTTGCAATGTGTGAATGTTTTTCTTTTTTCCCAAAACAAAATTTCAGCAAAATCAAAATTTGCAAAGCATTTCAATTTAGAAATAACTGAGTTTTCAGATTAAAATTGGTTACATTTTTATGACCAGCAGTGTCCTTTCAACATCTCATTATTATTATTCTGGATATGTTTTTATGAGAGCAATGCAAAAACAAAACAAAAACAACAACCAAAATATTGCACCTGCACAATATGCATAAAATTGCTATTTTAAGGTTTTTTAACATCGTAAGGTAATTATCATGTCCTGTTATGTAACTGCAAAAAAAAAAATATATATATATATATATATATATTCAGCTAACCTAGGACAAACACATGGGAGCCAGAGATCAAGCCTTCTTAGTTCAGTCCACAGATGAAACCACTTGACTATCAGAAAAGACTGACTGTTATGTTTGGGACATGGGCAATTTGAACTAATAGTCAAAGCACGAGGTGGGTGTCAGACTGGGTCATATACCAGGAGGTCAGAGTCTGAGACATGCAAAAGGGAAAATGTAGAGGCAGGCATCAGGAGGCAGGTAGGGTCAGGTTACCAGGAGATCACTGTCAAGCAGTAGGAACAGGTTGCCCTAAGCAGGGAGAACCCAGCTGCATGGACAACTTCCTGTTCAAATTCTTAGTTTAAATATGAGCTGGCAACAAATCAGGACCCCCAGTGATCCACCAATTACATGTCAGGATTGGCGTCCTCGGTCAGAGTTCAAATTCTATTCTGACAGCTTTTAGCAAGTTACTGATGGCAGGTTTGAACTGCCTAGCTCCTAAATATCCTGTTGAACAGCTTTCAAGATACTGAGTCCTCGACATTGACCTCAAGACTTGCTGATTTTGGGGCATGCTTATCTTGCTTAAGCTTTGCAATCATAACAGATTGGTTAAAGCAGTGGTTCCCAAACTTTTTTCTGCCATGGCACACCTTGATACCTTTTTAATTATTTTGAGGCACACCACCATATCTCTCCAAATGAACTCATGGATATTCATCAGCTAACTCAGAACTGTTCATGTAGTTTTTCAAGAAATTCCGTGGCACACCTGCTCAGGCCTGACGGCACACCAGTGTGGGTTAAAGCAACTAACTAAACAAAGAAACAACCAAGCCCAAAGCTGCCAGACCCTTCTAGGACCTAGGAAAAAAACAAAAACAGAATTCTCTCTGAAATCCATTAGGGACTTTGGCATGCAGATCTACTTTAATGGTTCAGATGCTCTGATACTGTGAAAGTGGGCAAATAGAAAAACCTGACACTTTAACAACATCTCCATGAGAAGGAGGCACAGAGAACAAGGAGCATAGAAGAAGAAGAAGGGCTCCATAGAGGACCATGATGAAATGCTACTAGGTTCTTCAGGTGTTACCGCCACACTAGTACTTCTTTGTAATGAAAGAGGTGCTAGGACTCAAGCAATTTTCTTACTTTCATAACTGGCATCACAAGCCTAGAGGTTGCTGGGGCTGTGAACTGCCAAGCCTAGAGATGTCAGGGCTCAGCCCTGGAAAACCCTGGAGCAAATTAAGCACATATATACAAAGTAGACATGGGCTTGAACAATGAAGTTCTGGTTCCAGATCCAAACCTCATCTAAGTATAGGATGTTCAGATCATGGTTTTAGTACAGAATATCTGGAACAGCCAATATCTCACTTGCTCTGCAGCTAGGAATATTTTGTTTTTCTTCGCCTGAACATAGAATAACTATGCTATTTTATTGCTGTTGTCTCAGCTATGAATCAGACAAAACATATACATCATCCAGGGGCGGGGGGGATCCCTCTGATTTAGTTAAACAAAACTGTTTCCTGTTGAACACTGCTAACATAACATATATAAAGCAAGGGCTTTTATGTGGCTGGTTGCTTTTTTAGCATTATTTTAACAAAAGAAGTGGATTCCTTGGAGCTGTGCTTTGTGGGGCCATGTCTACACTATGTACTTTGGTTGACACAAATTACGTCGGGATAAAACTGCCATAGCTAGCATATTGCTTGTGCGTGTCTCCTGTCAGTGGTCCAAGTACTCACCAGGAATGCGTTTATCAATGCACAGTGTGGTGCATCATGAATAGGTATCCCACTGTGCAACTCACCACTTTTTGAAGTTTTGGCAATGAATGGTGGGACAGAAAGGAGTCTCACAAGGGTTACTGTGAGCAAGGAGTCAGCTTCCCAGTATGCAATAGTCTCCATCCCATAATGTCATCTATAGCCCATCATTTTTTTCCTTTTTTTCAAAACTCACAAACCCATGTGGCCCTCATCTCTGACAGAAATAGAAACTGCACAACTCTACACTATTGTCATGAATATTGCAAACACAGGACTCGCAATCCTCTGAAATTTGCAGAGACACAAGAAGAACTGAATAAGTGGGGAACATGTTGATTTCTTGGAGGCTAGATTACTATGTACCATCGAGAGAACCAATCCAAGATTGTTGGTGGCATTCATGGAGTATCTGCTGATGATGGAGAGCTGCTTTTGGGCTTGAGAAATGAGCAAAGACTGGTAGGATCACATTGTAATGCAGACTTGGGAGGATGAGCAGAGGCTGCAGAATTTTTGCAGGTGCGAGGCCACATTCCTGCATCTGTGTGCCGAGCTTGCCCCAGTGCAGGAACACCAAAATGAGAGCTTCACTGACAGCGGAGAAGGTGATCACACTGCGGAAACTTGTAATGCAGATTGTAATTAATCAGTGGGAAATCATTTTGGAGTTGGAAAATCCACTGTGGAGGACATTATCATGCACTTGTGTAGGGCCATTAATGGACTCCTGTTACACAGGACTTCTTACTTTCAGCAATATGCAGGTCAAAGGGGTTCCCAAACTTTGGAACAATAGATGGCATGCCTATCCCTATTTTGGCACCAGAACACCTTTCCACAGAGTACATCAGCAGAAAGAGCTACTTTTCAATGGTTATGCAAGCACTGGGGGCTCACCAGAGACTTTTCACCAACATTGGTAAGGGCTGAGGGAATGTGCATGATGTTCACATCTTTAAGACCATATGACTTTCAGAAAGCTCCAGGCAGGGACTTTTTTTCCCAACTTGCAGATTACCACTGGGAATGTTGAAATTCTAATTGTGATCCTGGGGGACCCAGCCTACCCCTTGCCTCCCTGGCTCATGAAGCCTTACACTGTCCACCTTGACAGTACCAGGGAGAGATTCAACTACTGGCTAAGCAGATGCGGAATGACAGTTGAACGTGCTTTTGGAAGATTGATGGCATTGCTTACTCACCAGATTGGATCTCAGTGAGAAAAATAGCCCAATGGTTATAGCTGCTGCTCTGTCCTCTACAATATCTGTGAAGCAAAGGGGGAAAAGCTTATTTTGGGGTGGAGGGAGGAGGTGTTTGAACAGCCAGACACAGGGCATATTAAAAGAACTCAACACAGAGCTATACAGTTCAGGGATGCTTGAAAAAGCACTTTAACAGTAAACCACTGTAGTGTGTAGTGATGTACTGTGCTTTACCTTATTACGTTGTTTTGGGGCCTGTTAAGAACTGTATGGTGCTTGGTGTACATGTATGAATATAACACTGTCAGTGCACCTATTTATTTTGTTTGTCACTCATCAGTAACAAGTAATTGGTTGCTTTCAGAACTGCTAGGCATTCTGCAGCTGATGTTGTGAACTAATAAAGATGAACTGTGTTCCAAATAACAGAATTTTATTCTGTAACGAAATCAGTAAAAAGAAAAATCAGTGCATTTTTAAAGCAAATACATCAAAAACATAATAAATGAAGGGAACTGACCTTATGAAGGCGAAAGAACATTCTCATTTTAACTACACATACATCAACCTTAGCTTTCACAAGTGGTGGTCTTTAATGTCCCCCCAGGTGGCGCTGTAGGGGTAATGTAGTGGACCCTGATGACATGAGGAATGTCAGTGGAAGAAGTGTAGGAAAGTGCTGGAATGGAGTTGTTTATGGACTGCAGAGGGTGGTAAGCCTGGGATTATTGAACTTGTAGAAGCATAAGAGACTGCAGCATCTGTTTTTGATGATGGAGAAGCCCCATTATGTACAGGTGCATCTCCCTTTCCTTTTTCTGCTGGGACTCCAGGGCCTTTCTCCTCTCCATTTTTTCCTTCCCCAAGCTGTCTGAAATGTTCACCCTCTAGACGTTGTGAATATGATCTAATGCAGTTCTGGCTTGTAGGCTGTCAGTGAAAGTGTTATCCCAAGAACTCTTCTTTCTCCTCCTTATCTATCTCAGGTGTACTGCAGGTGTGGAGGGGGATCCTCTCCAGGCCACAATGGTAGCAGCTGCAGATAAAACACAGAGGTACTGTTGTCAATATAGTCACAACAAAAAGTAAAACTTAAGATTCAAAACTCCCTTCCATTGTTCCCCTAAAGCTTAAAACAATACAAAACACACTCAGTGACACTTCTGCTTGGGCATACTTGTTCATGGCACCACCCACAGTACCAGCCGTGCTGACTATGGCCCAACAGGGATGAAAGAAATTAGGAGGGAAATGCTCGGTTTCATGAAATTGAGTATAGGGCAATGGCACCAAATGTTGGCACCATTTTCCACAGGCAGTGTTGATTTTAGCTGATATCTCATTCTTCAGGGTAATAAGGGCAGAAAGAAGACAATTAGTGCTGGAATCCCAAATGCCACCTGGGTCCATATGCTGCTAGCCTGTGTACTGCAATGGCGCCGGCCAAAGTTATCACTGAGTGGCATGGGAAACTGTCCTACCACAGAGGAAGAAATAAGACTGTCTTCTCTAGAAACCTTTGGGAGAAGATTGAAGAGTATCTCCATGAAAGTTTCATTGAGATCTCTCATGAAGATTCAGGGGACAGCCCTGTTTACATAAACAAACTGTTCTTCATGACCCCCCTTACTTAACTTGTCAGAGGCCTGATCTACACTGCCACCGGGAAAAAATGCAAGGTATGAAATATAGCTTGTGTCTCTCCTGTCAACTTACTTACATTGCTTTATCATGGCATCTCCACTGTGCTGCATCGATGGGACACGCCCTCCGGTTGATGCAGCATTACTTCTTTCAGGGCAATGGATTAATGGCATCAACCAGACAGAACTTCTAGGATCAACTGAGTGGGTCTCTGCAGCCCACTTAATTGATCCCACTGTATTGATCCCTGCAGTCCACTATTGATCCCTGCAGTGTAGACATATCCAGAGCAATGAAAAGCAGATAACTCCACCTCTTTGCTGTATCACTACATCTCAGAGAATAAATTAATGACAAGCTAATAACTGTGTCATGTTAAGTTGGGGGTTCCATATTTGTAATGGAAAATTAATTTACATACTTACCCGAGGATCCTTCCCTGCATTATAGAATCATAGAGTCGTAGGACTGGAAGGGAACTCAAGACATCATCTAGTCCTGTCTCCTGCAGTCAAGGCAGAAACAAATATTATTTAGACCATCCCTGCCAGGTGTCTGTCCAAGCTGCTCTTAAAATCTCCACAGTTTCCCCAGGCAATTTATTCCTGTGCTTAACTCCCTTGAAAATTAGGACATTTTTCCTCATGTCCAACCTAAATTGCCTTTGCTGCAATTTAAGCCCGTTTCCTCTTGTCCTATCCTCAGAGGGTAGTGAGAACACTTTTTCTCCCTCTTCATTGTAACAACCTTTTATATACTTTAAAACTGTTATCTTGTCCCCCTCATTCTTCTCTGCTTCAGACTAAACAAACCCAATTTTTCCAATCTTCCCTCATAGGTCATGTTTTCTGGACCTTTAATCATTTTTGTTGCTCTTTTCTGGACTTTTTTCAATTTGCCCACATTATTCCTGAAATGTGTCACTCAGATCTGTATACAATTCTCCAGCTGAAGCCCACTCAGTGCAGAGCAGAGCGGAAGAATTACTTCTCGTATTTTGATTCCAACACTTCTGCTAATACATGCCAGAATGATTTTTGCTTTTATTGCAACAATGTTACACTATTGACTCATATTAACTTGTGATCCACTATGAATCCCAGGTCCCTTTCCTCACTACTCATTTCCCATTTTGTATCTGTGCAACTGATTGTTCCTTCCTAAGTTGAATACTTGGCATTTGCCCTTATTGAATTTCATCTTATTTATTTCAGATCATTTCTCCAGTTTGTCCAGATAATTCTGAATTTGAATCACATCTTCCAAAGCACTTGTAACCCCTCCCAGCTTGGTATTGTCCACAAACTTTGTGTACTCTCTATGCCTTTATCTAAATCATTGAAGATATTGAACAGAACCAGACTCAGAACTGATCCCTGTGGGACCCCACTTGATATGCCCTTCCAGTTTCACTGTGAACCACTGAAAACTGCTCTCTGGGAATAGTTTTCCAATCAGTTATGCACCCACCTTATAGTAGCTTCATCTAGCTTGTATTTCCCTAGTTTGTTTATGAGAAGGTCATGCAAGACTGTACCAAAATCCATACTAAAGTCATGATATACTACTTCTACCACTTCCCCCTATCCACAAGGCATGTGAAAGAAAGACACCAGGTTGGTTTTGACATGATTTGTTCTTGACAAATCCATGCTTACTGTGACTTACCTTATTTTCTTCTATGTGTTTTCAAATTGATTGCTTAACTATTTGCTCCATTATCTTTCTGGGTATAGAAGTTAAGATGACTGGTCTATAATTCTCTGGGTTGCGTTTATTCCCATTTTTATAAATTGGAACTATATTTGCCCTTTTCCGATTTGCTGGAATCTCTCCTGTCTTCTATGACTTTTGGGAGATAATTTATAATGGCTCAGATATCTCCTCAGTCAGATCCCTGAGTATTCTAGGATGTATTTCATCAGGCCATGATGACCTGAAGACATCTTAGTTGTCTAAGTGAATTTTAACTTGTTCTTTTCCTATTTTAGCTTCTGATCCTACTTCATTCTTATTGGCATTCATTAAGTTAGCTGTCCAATTGCTACTAAACATTTGGTGAAAACTGAAACAAAATAATCATTTAGCACTTCTGCCATTTTCTCATTTTCTGTTACTGTTTCCCCCCCGCCCTTGGTCATTGAGTAATGGGCCTACCTTGTCCTTGGTTGTCTTCTTGCTTCTAATATATTTGTAGAACATAAGAGCAGCCACACTGGGTAAGACCAATGATCCATCTAGCCTAGTTTCCTGTCTTACAATAGTGGCCAATACCAGGTGCTTCAGAGTGAATGAATAGAACAGGTAATCATCATCTCATGCAGGCTGGATGCAGGGGGGGGGCACTTATTGTATTATTTAACATCAGTATGTCAAAATCATAATAATCCATGTGAGATATGCCATGTCAGGTACTGTTAGAAAGACTATAATGTGCTAAGTACGATGATAATGTTTATGTTCATGTGTTATATGTGTAATGGAAGTTATGGATATGTTTAATATATCTGTATTTCAAATTGTGCTGTGTAATGCCCCCAGACAGAATGGCTGCAGGGATGGCCTGCTTCATGGCCCATTAAGAGATTCACAGGTGCAAGGGGCTCAGGGGGAGAAGCCACGGATATACCTTATGAATCACCAGGACTTGCTCATGTGACTGTGGACTCCATTTTGGTTCCTGTGAAATTCCACAAGCAGCATGGCAAGGGCCAGAGGACCTAAAAGGCAGGTGCCCAGGATCCATTTTGTCTTTAGTCTGTCTTTAGTCTCCAGCATGCCTCTGGATCATCTCATCTACAATTGAACTGAACTTAAGCTGTGAAACAAAGGATTAAGACCTATCCAGGTACTGGATGTATACCAGAGGGACTATACAAGCCTTCCAAACTCCACAATTCTATTAGAAACCTGATATATATGGACTTTCAAATCATTTGTATGTATCTGATTGCTCTAATCCTTTAAAACTTCTCTTATTGTTTGTTTATTTCTTTTTATAATACACCTTTAGTTTTAGTTACTAAAGGATTGGCTGGTAACATGATATTTTGGGTAAGATCTAAACTTATATTGATCTGGTACTGTGGCTGGCCCTTTGGGGTCAGAAGAACCTTTCTGGTAAAAAGCATAGAGCTTTAAATAACTGGTCTCTTTACTGGACCTAGTGGCTGATTGTGAATCAGAGACTGAAATGCAGTAAAGGGGGCTGTGTATATTTTCCTTTTGGCTTCTTGATAACTGATGTGGGGGATCAGAAGCACTGTGTGTGGCTGGTTGGGAAGCCTGACTTCAGTGTCACCCACCAGTGCTGGGAGAATCTGCTCTCCTTTTACAGCCTGCCCTGACCTTGCCATTTTCAGGTGGCTGCTCTAGGCACGGAAGAGTTAAGCAAGTGATCCACGTTGGCCATTCCCAGCCTTTGGCAAACAACAATCCTTGCATGCCTGGCTAATAGTTTTTGATGGTCCCATCCTCCCTGAACTTATCTAGTTCTTTTTTGAGCCCCGTTATAGTCTTGGCCTTCACAACATCCTCAGGCAAGGAGTTCCACTGGATTACTGTGTGTTGTGTGAAGAAATACGTCCTTTTGTTCATTTTAAACCTGTTGCCTATTAATTTCATTTGATGACTACTAGTTTTTGTGTTATGAGAAGGAGTAAATAACAATTCCTTATTTACTTTCTTCACAAGAATTTTTCTTGTTACCTTTTATGTCTGTAGCTAGTTTAATCTTGTTTTGTGCCTTGGCCTTTCTAATTTTGTCCCTATATATTTGTGTTGTTTATATTCATACTTTGTAATTGTACAGGGTCATCTGTGCTTGACTGCTGAGAATGACTGTACTGTGGTAGAGTTTCAAGCAAGCCCTGGCTCATGACATAGATGGGCCAGTCGCATGTCCCCATCCTCCTCCTTTTCCTCTTCCACCTTCTTGTCCTAATTGTTCAAGCCAGAAGCCTAGGGCTCAGGCTTCTCAAAGGTTTCTATAGTGCTTTGTGGAGTGGTGGTGAGGTCTTCACCAAGTATGGCATGCAGCTCTTTGCAAAAATGGCAGGTCGGCAGCTCAGCATCAACTCAACTGTTGGCCTTCCTGGCCTTCTGGTATGCCTGCCACTGTTCTTTTACTTTCACATGGCACTGCTGCTGGTTCCTGTCATACCCCTTCCTCTACATCCTCCATGCAATCTGATCACAGATGTTAATGTTTCTATAACTGGTCTGTAGCTGTGCTTACACAGCCTCTGCTTATCACAGACCCAGGAGATCCAATAACTTGTGTCTACTCCAAACTGGGTCATGTCTGGACAGTATGGATGACATTGTCAGCTGGCCAGTTGCACACAACAATGGAGAGCTGCTATGTGTGCTTTCCAAGATGGACAATCAACAAAAGGCATTTCAAAAATTTGCAGGGCTTTGAAGGGTAAGGGGCCTTCCGGTCTACGTGAGCCCTGGGCAGTGGAGTTCACAACTGTGACCAGAGTACTCAGTGTTGGGAATTGTGGGACAGCTACTGAAGGATTGTTAGAGTCGACATCAGTAACACAGTGTCTACACTCACTCTGCTTCAGTACTTCAACCATGGTTCAACGCTGCTAGGGGAGGTAGCATTACTATGTAGGTGTTATGAGGCGCTTATATCAGTCGAAGACAAATTTAAGTGTAGACACATGCACAATTAGGTGAGGCAGCTTATGCCAACCTAACTTTGTGTATAGACCAGGCCTAGGACTCCTGTGCAATCTGCTTACTCTGGAATCCCCCTTACAGAGGCTTCTACTGCACAGAGAAAAGCCATAGAAAAATTGATGTGGCCTCCACTGATTACATTAACTTTTCTGCAGATTTCTTGCTGTTTAGCGCAACAGTGTGGAAGGAGGCCTGTGAGGTAGTGATGGCTCATGTATCCTCCTGACATCATCCTCAGAGTTATGCTTGCATTGGCGGAGATGTCTGCATGGAAGGAGACCTGTTTCAAAATTCAAGGGTGGGGGAGCAGAGGGTGCATGGATGTGGGAAAGATTAACACATGGAAGGAACTTCTTGTAAAGCGTTAGAATGGATCACCTCATCATAATTAGCATTGCCTCTATTAATTGCAATTATTTGTAAACAGTCACAAAATTCACCAGGTTTTCTGTTTGTATGGCCCATGATCTCTCTGATGAACTTGAAAAAATGCTGAAGATCTTGGGCAAAACTAGCCCTGAAGTCTTTGAGGTCAATACTAGAAATGCCTCACTATGAACTACAGGATCTGGCTTTTTACTGACTAGATTGTAAAAGCTCTTTTTGGAGCAAGATAGTGTTTTCTGGCAATAATCTTTGATCCTGAAGATTTAATAGATGTGTGGCATTTCCGCTCTTTTACATCAATTGCTTGATATGCATTCTCTATCCTGTGCATTGTAGTCTCCCTAGTAACATTTATTGAAGCTATCATTTTACATGTCCTAGACTTGTTGCAGTTTTCTGTTGTTATATATCTCTTTCCCTATCATATATTACCTTTGGATTCTTGATTCTAACATGAGAATTCTTAAGAAAACAGATTGTAAATGGTTTCTTCCAGTAATTTATTGAAGCAGTGCTGTTATAGCTATATGTGTCAATGACACAATGAGTAATATATGATCTGGGGATTCTTGATCCCTTATTATGGCAAAAAAAGTTCTACTAAACCATGAGTTAAGACAATACCTGGATGGGGAATTCTGAGTACTGATGTGTTTCAATATGAATATTGACACAATAATTCATAATGGTCAATGCTGTCATTGTAAGTACCTGTATGGAGCAAATCCATATACAGATAACCTGATATGACATTTTTATGATTAAAGGTACTCAGTTGATGTCCAGTATCTCCTTTAATATGACATAGCTTATTAATGTTAACATTTTCCCCCAAAACAGTAAAAACAATTGTAGCAGTAGTCAGTCTTATGGAATAATTACCTGTCAATTTTCCTTTGAAAAGCTGCCATTTTTAACTAAAACAAACATGCAACAGTTTTCAGAATCCCGGACTTCAGTTTCATGCTTATAATTAATTTAAATCTTCAAAACAGATTTTTGTCATTTATTTTTAATACATGGATGTACTGTATTAGCTTCCAAGATTAAATTCTCTGTGGCAAATTTCAGACTTCAAGCCTCTCTGAATATATTGGCTTGTAATTCCCAGCACTTCAAATTTCTTCTACAAATGTCCCTATCTGCTGACCACAATAACAGAGCTTTACCATAAATCAGGAAAAGGGAATGTACAGTCATTAACCCAACCCTTCTATTATTGTATTGTCACTCCATAAGAGAGCTAACATGGGATACAACACACCTGAAACCTCCCTAACCCCTCTGCTGATCCAAATACAAAGTGCATCACAGCTATGACCTATCTATAGTCCAGAGAATCTACAGATCCATCATATGGTATAATAAGATGCACATACACCTAGAGGTTTTTCAGTTGTAGCTTCTGCTATAGCTCAACTTGCTAATTTTTTTTCTATGTAATTTCATGTTTTAGATATCTTTCTCCACCCCTTACGAAAAAAAAATCATAGCAAAGATTAATGATCAGGGAATTTTCCCTCCCACTTTAGCTGCTATTAAGAGTTTGCATCTAACCAGCTGGAAGGGTATAAAAAGGGGGCTGCTGTAACACTTAGGAAAATGCGGGAAAATATTATTTGTCTCTGGAAACAGTGGCAATAATTTGTTGGCTGGAGCTAATTTTATGGAAGTAGTCTGCAGTGCTTCACTGCATCCAGTGGACTGTGTTTGACCCCTGAAGGCTCTTTTGTATTTGTCAGGTTTCTGGTCATGTCCCCTAACCTTGTTAAACAAAGTGTCCTTGCCACTCTTGTGTTTATTTCCCTGTTACCGTATGTCCTGATAAAATAATAAACATTTTAATTGTATTTTAGCTAAACAGCAAGACAGAAACACTAACAGTGGATTCAGCCAATACTACAGCTGATCCAAAATTCTATCTCCGTGAGTAGCCTGTACCAAAGGCTTTGAAAAAAAGCATGAGAAAATCCATAAAGGATAATTATAGAATAAACTACTCAAATTTCATCCTAACCTGTATCAGTTAGTGGATGGATTAGATCCTGCAGCATACTTTCAAAAACCTTCTTTAGCCTATCTAATGGAACTATGGGTATTTTCATTATCAATATAAATGCCAGATTCAGTTTTGAATCTTACTAAATTATCGGCCTCAGCAATATCTTCTGGTAAGGGTTCTGCAGGTTAATTATGTGGGTAAAAAGAACAACCCTATTCGTGTAAACTTTTTTAACCATTTTTCCCATCATGCGCTTTAGATGGCATAACAATATGTGATCAGATCAGCAATCTGAAGCATAGCTATGCCTGTCTTAATTTAAAATCCTATTTGCACAGACAGATTCCCTGTTAGATTGCCTGCTAAAATATAACTTGTCACTATTAGCTAAGTTGTAGCAGCAGAGGAAAGGAGGATAAATAAGGACAAAATATGTTATGATAGCCAAGAGTCTCAGTTATAGTTAGTATTTTATATTTTGTAGATATAAGAGCTCCTTTGAACTCAACTGTTCTGAAGTCTACACACTACTTTAGCTCCAAAAGCTTCAGAATGTCCTGGAATTTTTATGTATGTATATTACTGTTAACTATACAGCAGCTGATCTTTTACTTATACAGGCTACATGAAGAAATTTTGTGAAATCACCTAAACTAAATCGTCTCTGGCACAACTGTTAATTGATTTCACTCCCTGGGGAGAAGGCATGGTCCATCATCATAGCATTGTTTTGACATAGGACACTTTACTTTGATATAGGACACTTTGCATTTTTCAGATAACCTGTGTGGAAGACAATGCAATATCAAATTAATAATGTGAATTCTGAAACATGGACCAGCAGCCAATAAAAACCAGAAATAAAGCCATCAGATGTATTCTCCTTAATATCTTATTTAGGTTTGAGTTTTAAATTGCAACAAATTAAAACTAGTGTATAATCCACCCAAACACATGCAAGTCTTGATGGTACAAATTCTTCTGCATTTCTCAGCAGGGTGGATGAGGCTGTTGTGATCCAGCACATGTGTAAATAGAAATTATTCATGGGTATAAGCAGTAAGCATAGTCCTCTGAACTGATTGGAAATACAGTAAATCTTAAGTCACCTACACTCGCACCATCACTCACGGGAACACTGATGAGCCTTATGCAAAAGCCAGCTGAACTCATTGGGAATCTTCAGCACCTAAAAGGATCTCACTATTAATGCAGAATGGTTCTGTCTACAGACACAGTGTGCTAGCTGAGCAACTATATAGTTGCTGCCCTCTGGGGGCCTGATTCAACTCCATTAATGTCAATGGAGAGATTCCTCTTAATGTCATTGGCAACTGGATTTGACCCTTAGAGCTTATCTGGCAGATAAGTCATTGTACAGAAGTGCTCTCTTTGGTCATTGTATAGAAGCGCTCTCTTTGATGAAAGTACTTCCTTTGTCTTTTATTTAAGAGTTGGTTAAATAAAGAAAAACAAATCACTTTTATTTTTAAATTTTTGCAAAATGCACATATATTCACCCAGATCCATCAATTGAGCAAGCAAAGAATAAAAATATTAGTACAGTAATATATTTAAAAACATTGCAAAGTTCATCTAATACATTACTTAATAAATATTTTTAAACCACCTCTCCTTTGTCATGACACACACAATAATCCACACTTGAACTATGTAGCCCACACAAATATTCTATAATGGAGTCCTCTCTCCTTTATACAGAATGTGCTTACTGGGTCCCTCACATTGGCTAACGCAAGGCCAATCAACTTACTTAACCTATTCTTTTTCCTTCTGTCTCCCTGGCAAAGAGTGATTTCACTCAGTTCTGTGATCTCCCTCAGCATATTTTAAACCAAGTGGTTAGATGACTTGTATTATTTATGTTTGAAAGCTAAGACCATTAAACTAGTTCCACTAAAACTATGCACGACAGACATGAGCCCTGGCCCTAATAGTTCCAGGGTTCAATTAGCCAGACCAACCCTGGAAATTGTTATGTTTACAGATACAGTGGAACCTCACCATTACGAACTCCAGAGTTACGAACTGACGAGTCAACCACACACCTCATTTGGAACTGGAAGTATGCAATCAGGCAGCAGCACACTCACATACAAAAAAAAAACACTGTACAGTACTGGGTTAAATGTAAACTACTAAAAAAAGCAGAGAAAGTTTTGAAAAAGAACTATAATGTTTTGTTCAGAGTTATGAACATTTCAGAGTTATGAAGAATCTCCATTTCCAAGATGCTAGTAACTCTGAGGTTTTACTGTACTTCAGCTATGGGTAACAAAGTTAGTTACACTACTTTAAAATAGTAATACCAGGAAATTATACAGATGCAAATACATTTGTCAGCACTTATTAAATAAAGTGTGTATTTAAGCATTGACTTTACTATCAATTATTTTTTAACAGGGGACAGGATCAGCTTTCTTTTTCCCAAAATACAGACAGCTTTATTGGATCACTGGAAATGGTATTTTTTGCATTTTACATTTGTTTCTAATTAATACGATGAGAGTCACAGACTAACAGAACTTCTGTGGCTCATAACCGATTCTTTGCTCAGTCCAATTGCATTTGCACATTTTTACATTTTACTACAGACATCTGCTAGATCATAGCCGGGTGTTCATCTGAAGACAATCTGTCCCAAAGTACAATTCTAGGATGACTTGCTGAGATAGCCATATGATCTTACGAAAGGAATTTCTTGCAATGTAACATTAAGAAATGTCATCAACTAACTCACGAACACATTTACTCTCTATATTAGTAATGAGCTAAGCAGGCAGTGTTCAGACCCAAATGGGATTTAGGTTAGCATTTGGAGGTCATTGATGCCAAAATGCTTTGAGCTGATCTCATGAGATTTCCATGCCAGATGCCAGACATCTTACAGACATCAACTTATCTTGTGATATTTCGGCCAGGTTGGGCCAAAACTCTGGTGCATCCCAAGCGGGACTGGAAAAATTGCAGTTTCTGATTTTGGATGCAAAATATAAAGGGATTCTGATTTGAGGCTGCAGTTTTGATTCATTTCTAATATAAATCATGTTTCAGTGCCCCATGCACTGCTAAATGTAACCATTGTATTTATGAAGGAAATAGTTGCCTATTCTTAGTAAACAGGCACTTCGGCTTGCTACAGCCCAGAGACCATGATCACACTCTATCAACATGGTGAGTTGCTCCCATCAGCCTACCCACAGGAACTCCTATTTTAAGAGAAACAATCCTACCCCTTAAAGCGCACTGAACTGTTAAGTATCCCACACAGAAAGCTTTCTTAACACGGAGTTACAGTTGGAGTAAAGTGCATTTCATAATAACACAATCAATAAAAATCAAGCAAATGATTTATCAACATGCTGAATCATGGATCTACCATCAAACTGTAGCCTTTGATTTTTGTTTAACGTGACATATTACAACACCTGTCGGTTCAGCTCTAGAAGCTACAGTCTCAAGTTTAACAGAGTTACAGATACATGGTTTAGAATTAGAGTTCATACAGACACATGAAACCATAGGGAAGTAACACATGCAATCACAAGGAAAAGTTCTAATATCTTTTCTCAGTTACCAGCAAAGTTCTGACTATCACAGCATATAGCAATCCTAGATATATCCATGCACTAGGTATAGCTACAGACACACTCACATCCTACTAGATAATGTTAGAGTCTGATGGGTCTCTCATGGTTCCTGATGGAATTTTCCCATTTCCCTGCTCATTTTTCCCAATCTAGGCACCCTCTTTTTATACTGTTATTTTGACTATGCCTGTATTCTGTACATGTACATGCAAGTATCAACCCTCTTTTTCATTATTGGTCTGGGTAGTCCCAAAAACTTGGAATACCCTGTTTTCTATAGGTTGTGTACAGTTCCTTTTATTCTTATTAGCATTGACACAAAACCTAAATCCTGTGGTTAAGGCACATATTCGAGGCAAATGTGCCTTTAAGGCATTTTTGTGATTTAAAATTAATCTTCTGGCCAAATTTTCACAGTTTCACTAAGGGTACATCTTTTCCCATAATCTTGTGGCATCGGATTATTCTTTGATCACTTCCTAAAAGGTTAGCATTTCTTATCTTTGAGGTCTAAAATAGCTAAGCTAAAATCTTCCAGGCCTCAGCCTATAGGCCTTGCATTTCAGCCTTCTTTTCTTAGATAGCTAATACACAATTCTCTCTTTTAAATACTGATCAGTATTATACTTCTATAACCCTACAGTTTAACATGTCATATATAATCATGGTATAGTTAATTACAACATCACACAGTAATTGAATGAAAAAATGATAAAATAAAATCACTGACTAGAAAACATAACAGTACACTAGGACTTCACAAGGAGTTACTTTTTTAATGTTTCAATAACACATTATGCTTCTTTTACAGTGAAACTATATGTCATTCTCAGTAAAATAGCTTAGCCATGTAGAGGCCATAGATATGCTTGTGCATTCAATTGTGATTTCAAGAAACTGTGTTTTGAGGGTGGTTACCAGTGTGTCATGTAGCAGCTAGTTAGAGTGATCAGATGACCTGATTGTATAGGGACAGTCCCAGTATTTGTGGCCTTGTGTTATACGGACACCTATTACACCCTACCCCTGTACAGATTTTTCATACTTGCTATCCGGTCACCCTAATCTAGCCAAGGATTGGTTGGGACATGGAGGCCACAACCTGATTCCTGTTCTGTCTTGTGAGTAAGGCGCTAGTGGCCAGATAGGTTGTAGAGGAGAACT
Source organism: Mesoclemmys tuberculata (assembly GCA_007922155.1). Classification (NCBI taxonomy): domain Eukaryota; kingdom Metazoa; phylum Chordata; order Testudines; family Chelidae; genus Mesoclemmys; species Mesoclemmys tuberculata. The sequence goes on along the minus strand of ML675618.1, from coordinate 47,438,961 downwards.
ACTGTAGCATTCTTGCCATGGCTCAGAGTACAGAGATGCCTTTCTGATGTGAGTTATAGCAGGTCAATTGGGTAGAGAGAAAGTAAGGTTGAAGTTTATTAATGGTGAGAAGAGATGGACTTTTAAGAGCAATTTAGAGTCAGATGGAGAATGCCTACTGGGTCATAGAACCATAGAAGATTAGGGTTTTATCAGTTCTTAAAAGCTGACCCTGATGGAGATTACAGAACCTCCCTAGGCAATGTGGACAATCACGGAGTGAAGCGCTATAAAAGTCTGAATGTTACCACAGTGGACAACACAGACTGGGTCATAGAATCCATATCTTAAATAAGTAGCAATGGGAGCCAAATATTTAAAAAGGATCCTACACAGAGGAATTTGAATGTTGTGCAGAATGGAATATTAATCTACTATAAAAAGCCTCTGGTTGATCCACTGTGTGATGAAGGATTTGCATAGTATTAAAGGACAGGATAGTTGTCAAATAGGAGCATAAAGCAAAGTAAGAACTTGAACCTGAAATTTGCTGATTACCTCCTGAAAGGCAGTGAATGACATCAGCTCCCACAGACTTCAAAGAGAGCTGAAGGGTAGTCAGCACTTTTTCAAAAGCAAGCCATTACATTCACATTTAGGCTCCTAAATTAGGAACCTTTAAAAAAAATCTTGGCCAGTATAATCATCTGATTATGAACCTTGTTACCATATTTCACTAACTTTGCTACAAGCCAATTCTTTCAATAAAGGTGGCTAATTTGAAATCCCATGGAATATAGTGGCACAAAATATCAGTACATTTTACACAGTAAAACAGAGATACATTGAATTATAATGGAATTATAGCAGGCCCATTGATGCCTTCATACTCTGGAGCCTGGTTAATATGAAAAGTATCCTTTTCCATACTGACGTACATATCCTTATTAACTGAGCCTCATGCTAAGCAATGGAATAAGAACATGATTCCATTGCATCAAACAGCTTTAGTATATGTTCATACTTACTTCACTCAAGTTAAAGAGTCAGCTGAGTATTTGCATGATGTGCTCTAAATGCGAACATACCTAATCAGTACATGCAATCACTGTACATAGTAATAATTCACCTGCCATGTTGCACTTGTAACCCAATGACAATTTGATATATTTCCAAACAATTTTATTGCATTGTAAAGTATTATCCCTCCATGGGAACTGAATATCCAGTCAACTCCAAGAGTTGACAAGGCAAATCTACAATATGTAGCAGTGTGAATGGCTTATTAAACTCAATCATAACCAATTAATAAGGAATGTACTGCTCCTCCCACTCACAGTGGTAAAGACTCATTTATTTTCTTGTCTAATTTACTTTCTGGTATGTCCTGTTAATAAGCTTTCTCCCCTGCATGAGGCAATGTTCTGGCAAATACAGAGAAGAGGAAACAATGAAGATTACGCATGTTGACATTTAAAGTTTTGTATGATTTTATTCATTGAAGCTGTGAGCCTGCATTGCCTTGCATGGGAGCAGAGGGAAAGCAAAAGGCTATGTGCATCCTATGTAGTGTTTTTGTACCCATGCTGGCCCCAAGATATTAGAGAAACAAGGTGGGTGAGGTAATATTTTTTTACTGGACTAACTTTTGTTAGTGAGAGAGACACGCTTTCAGTCTACACAGAGCGCAAATCTGAAGAGCTCTGTGTAGTTCAAAAACTTGTCTCTCACCAACAGAAGCTGGTACAATAAAATACATTACCTCATCCACCTTGTAACACTATAAACATCCAGTTTACACGGAGTCACAGGTGTAAAAAGGAACAGTGAAGGTGCTCAGGCCACACCTGCCCTCTGCATATACTAATTTTTTCTCTTACACAGAGAGGAAAGGGAGAGCATGTAGGCAAAGAGTGGAAATGGTTAATATCACCTGTGGCAATTGGCAGCAGCAATGCCTTCTGCTTAGATCAACAAATTGACTGCCTTGCGCCCAATAAGTAGATCTCAATTTCTACATGACCAGGATCAAGGTCAATTTTAGGGGTATTGTCAGTGAGCCTCTGAGACACACATGTGCCAAAGCCAGTATTCTCTGTGACACACTGCACCCCATGTACACCCTTAGGGTGTGATTATGTATCATTCATGTTCACCCTTATAGTGTAACTATGGATTATTTAATGCAAAGAATGTCATGTAAGGTGTTTTTGGAATGCTCACGACATTCTGAACATTACTGTTATAGTAGTAGCTTCCTTGCAATGTCACATATGTATGGTTATGAAACTCTGCTATGTAATATTCCCAAATATATGCCTCACAGGGCCTGTAGAAGATCTAGGCAAGCACTAAAAGCAGAGAGGTAATTCACACCTCACTAAGGCATTCATAACACAACCATGCTCTTCCAGGAACAATGGGCTGGCCTAAGCACCTGATGAAGGGATGCTGATGTGACTCAGGACATGGGGAAGTCCAGGTGCAGACACTAGCCATCAGCCAATCCTGAAGAGAGGGGGTGGAGGAACATGTTAAATGGGGGAGAGGTGTTGTCCTTCTCACTCTCCTACAACTCAGCTAAGACAACATCAAGCAAGCAACCGAAGCATTGAGCAGGGGGTGAGCCTGGTTGCAGGCCAACCAACCAGCCTGTAGTGAGAACGCTCTAAAACTGTAAGGCTATTGAAAGTGTTTAGACTGTGATTTTCCTGGGTTTACTTTTGATTAAATCTGACCCACCTGCCTCTGGCTTATAATCACTTAAAATCTTTCTGTACTTAATAAATGTAATTGTTATTTTTTATCTAAAACAGTGCATGTGGTTTGGGTGTGTAGAGACTCTATTTAAAGTGACAAAGCTGGTGCATATCAATTTCATTAATAAAATGATGGATAGGATCTTGGAGAGTCCAGTGGGAAGCACTGAACTCTGTAAACCAGCAGTTCCTAGTGATGCATCTGGGAGTGCGGGTGTTTACTATTGCATAATCCCATGAGTGGCTGGCCAGAAGCATTGACTCACTAACGTAAGAGCTTCTTGTTTTCAGGAGGCTTTGCGTGGGCTGACCTAGAAGTGGCGGTCCACACAGTATAGAAAGTGCAATATCGGCTCCAGAAGTAAGAGATGCAGTTATACACCCATCCAGACTGCAGAGGGGAACATCACGCCAGGATTAAGGTCAATTGTAGTAGTATTGTCAGAAAGCCTGAGAGCCACTCGTGCCAAAGCCAATATTTTCTCTGAGTGTGGTCAGCAGATCCAGACTCTCTTCTCTGTGAGCCACTCCTCATTTGTGGGCAAATAGGAAGGTATGGATTCCCAATCCAAGCTATTATTGGGGTGAGTTTGAAGCCTAGTGTCTCTGTCATGCAGAAGTTATATTTAAAGAATTTTAGCTACATTGGCTGTCACAGCAACATAAGCATTATACAGATTCAACAGCCAAAAATCAGACATTTAATTTTGCTTCAGACAGAACTTTATTACAGCAATGAAATGTCAATATGCTGACTATAATACTGACACTGCTAACCTTTGATGTAAACTTAGCATATTTGTGTATGTTATATATAGAATGCCTTTTTGCATGATTAAAATGTCTAATACAATGGTAAATATAATTAAAATCTTCATTTGCTTATACTGTAAAACCAGTTTGCATCATTATTATTTTATACATTAAAGTACATTTTTTGCTGTATTTCTGATTTCCAGTGTAATTCAGTACAATTTATGGCATCTTTTTTCTCTGTTCTCTGCATCAGGATACCAATTCACACTGGCTGTGTTATAAATACAACAATTTGTGGGAGATTATTAACTTATTGCTTTGCTTAAACCTAGAGTAATACCCCTCTCTCTCAATATATTTGGTAACTATTGGACACTTTTGCTCTTTACATCATATGCAACTTAAATTGCATAAAGTTACTACCTCTGAGCACTTAAATCATCAAATGTACTTTCATGAAAGAAAACGTAACTATATTGCAAAAGAGATTGGAAGTGTGCTATAAAAACTGATAGAACTCTTTCATTTTAAAATACAAAATGTTCTATGGTCAAATTGTGTTCAGAGTGACTTAAAGAAATACCAAATTATGCATTAAACTAATACTTTTCCATCCACATATTGAAATATTTTGAGAATATCACTATGTGCTGTTAGGTACAAATTACAGAATCATAAAAATGATATATAGGTTAAGTGGCTGCCCGTATTTGAAATCTCTGTGTCTATTTCAAGTGTATACAATATATTTATAATTGCATTTCCTCTCAGTTTTGTTAGTTAAATCTGCCACTCTATGTAGCTTGAGGTGTTCGTAGAGAATGTGGTCATTATTATTCCAATGTATCCATTCTACCAACAGCTGCTCTGTTGAGAAGAAAGTACTGTTAGTATGTCAGACTGTAACTAGTCTTGCATAGTAATATCACTACATATTGTTATATGATTAACAACATACATCACATCCCAGTGTGTGAAATACATACTGGGATAAACTTTCTGCTCAAGAAATACGTTCTTGGATCCTGATTAATTTTATGGCATAAAGGTAGCAACTTTTATATAAGAGGCCATGGGTAAAATTTTGGAAATTACCTAGGTGAATTAGAAACCAAAGTCTTATTTTCGATAGTCCCCATGAAAGACTTGCCCCTAGAGAGTCTGCTGCAGAAAGGCTTGGAAGAAGGAGCGCAAATCATGCTGCTGCAGCACTAAGTCTTTTAGAATACAACTTCCCTATGGAGGCAAGCCAGGCATGACAATCTTGCCAGGGCAGACTGCTGTATCTTTTGCTGCAGCACTTGCTGCCTCCTCTGTCCTTCTGGCAGGTGCTCTGCTTCAGAAACTGAAGGATACAGGCAGCCAGCTCTACCTGGCACAGCACTTTCTGAAATGCCACATAAGAGGGTGGGGTAAATCCTTCCCCAGTGAGAGGCTGAGCAGTGAAATACAATTCAGTTTAGAGAGAGGCAAAAAATTACCACCCTACATTTCTCTCAGCAGCTACCTAAAAGGCGGGGACAGCTCCACCAAGAGAGTTAATTAGGTCATCCCTGGCCCCTGTATCACATGGTCTGAGGAAAAACTCAGGTCATGTTGACCAGAAGGAGAAAGTAGTGCCTGTTGTCTCTCTCATAAGATCCTGGCAAAGTTATCCCAGTTAGCCACTGCTCCCCTGGCAACTTTGTAAGACTGCAGGGAAGAAAGTGCAGGCTGGGTTATCACGGGGCATTTAGCATTCGAAGAATTCCTGCTGAGGAGGAGAATGGCCATTTGCACATAATAATTATACTGGCAACATAGTGCTCCAGGAGCACTACAAAGCATTGACAGAAGTAAATACTGCACATCCGCATGACTAACCACATGACTAATGCATGAGCCACTCCACTAACAAATAACCGTTAACATCTTACAATAATATACCAAAAGGATCAGTCCACACTGTTGACTGGTAACAACAGTTATTTTCATGCTGCAAATGAAACATTTTATAATTAAAGAAACATGTTTAAACACTCCAAACAAGCCAAACCAATCTGAAAACCAATTTAATAAAAATAAAGAAATAAATAAAAAGTAGCTCTTGGACCATGAACCTCTATATTGTGCCAACATTCATGAATATTACCATCTGAGCTGTACACCACTGAATATAAAGACTTATAATACTATTGCTGGCCAAATTGTAGCTTCAGTGATGTTTAAGGACACTTGCATAATATTTAAAAGGTTCTGGTCCAACTTCTTGGCCCTACTCTGATGCATTAATTTCAATACGAGTATATTCATGCCTAAGGTTTGATATCTTCAGGATCAATCCCTGTTCCCAGAAGATTCTTTTCCCTTCCTAAATTTTTTTGTAATGTTCTTCTTCTGGAAGATTTTACATGTTTACAAAAGAAAGCAGCAAAGTCTCAATAGTACTAACACAGAACAGGAAGGTGGTATTGCACCAGATTCTGTTCTAAGTACCTCCAGTGTAAATCTGGAGTAACTCTACAGGCTTCAACTGAAGTACTATGGATTTCTATTAGTGAAACCAAGGGCAGAATTTGGCCCAGGGACTCTAGACTCTACCTTGAAAGAGATTAATGTTCTTATTTCACACTATCCTTGAACCTTGTAATGAAAACTAGTTCAGTGCATGAGAAACTGAAACTGAATAGCAGGCAAGGGAAAAAAAAAAGTGAGGAAAGGAGACATGTCTGAGATCTTCACCTTTTGTTCTTTGGTCACAAACTTAATTTTCTCCTATATTTGAATGTTAAGAATTTCCAGGTAGTCTTCCCTGATATCTAGAAACTTAGTCAAATGGCTGTTGTTAAGTTGATATATTAGCTCCTAAACTGATGCTATCTTCCCCAATACACAGAAACGAATTTTTAATGAGCTGATGTGGATTTTATCAGTATCTCCAAACTGTTTTCCTTGTGCATGGGCTGTTTAGAGGCCCCTCATGGAATTATTTAGAAACCCCCACAGAAATCTTACCTCCATATTGTGCACCTGGCAAGCTACCTACTCTGCCATTTGTATACACCAGTAGGCTATGTGATATACCAATTACTAATGCTGCACTGGCTCCCATCTCTCATCTTCCAAGGTTATTTGAGAAGCTATATTCAAAAGCTGCTATAAAATTGAAACACAAATTTTAGGTAGCAGAATTTGCAGACCAGGCTAAGATTGATCAGAAGTGTAAGGGCTCAGATGGGGCAGTTACTGATCTAGAGATGTGATAAAGAACTGAGAAAGAGTGATCAGGAGTTTTATTTGAAGATACTTTGAGTAAAATCCTGATCCCATTTAAATCCATGGCAAAATTCCCTTTGCCTTCAGTGGGGCCAGGATTTCTCAATGGATGCATCAACCGCATGAGGAGACAGAGCGATGATTAACTGAAGCCAGCTCAAAATAAACCACCAGTTCCCTGTAATCATAGAAGAACTCTGAGGCTAGGGAGATTCATTTGTTTCCCCAGTTTACTGGAGTTGGTAGTATAGCAGACTGTTCATAGAGAGATTACAGAGAGGATTAAGCTTTTCAGAGATGGTTTAGAGGTATCCGTACACTTTCAGGGGAATGCCCCCTCCCCCCCCAGATATCTCCCTTTCAGTGGAATCTTGTGTATTTCCAGATCAATAATTTGTTGTTCTTATACAAGAGAGTTAATTATACCAGATGAGGATAGTTTAGCCATATCCAAAGATAAGTATGAGCTCCAGCAGAGGAATAGACTGTATCTCAACAGCTGAACATTAATATTGCTCAAAAAGTACTTTTAAAAACTTGTACCTCCTATAACCGTGATCACCCTCTCTTGGCCAACTATGCACAGATACAGGTTTTGAGGGATTCACCGCATAAGGCTCAGCTTCACCAGAAAGAGCTGACCCTCAACTAGGTGGACACTCAGATTGATGCAGACAAAGTAGGAATGGGTGATAGGATGGATCACTTGATTACCTCTTCTGTTCATTCCCTCTGAAGCACCTGTCATTGGTCACAGTTGGAAGACAGAATACTGGGCTAGATGGAACCATTGGTCAGACCCAGTATGGCCGTTCCTATGTTCTTATGAAGAACATCTGCTGAGGGTAGAAGAGGATCACATGCACCATATTTCCATCACACAGGTATGCTGTATAGATAAAATATCATAATTCGAGGTCAAAAAACACAATTTAAAAATAAAAGTTGACAGTAATCCAGTGTACTCTAGCTATTTGAGTTCAAAATCCAGATAGCCAACAATATTAGTAGACTGTAAGTGCAAAAAATTGATAGACAGTGTAGATATCTTATACATCTGCCAGGAAAATGCAATCAAATATATAAGCATATGAGGAAATTAAATTTACTACCCTAAAATAACTCTTTTCTTGTTTTTTCCCATTGCATTCCTTAACTTCCTTATTTTTGTCTCCTTCCATCTGAGACACAGTTTAGTTCTTTTCCCCCGTCTCATTTATATCTAATAATTTCCCTTCATTGGAATAGGCTACTGGGATTTTAGGGAGGGTTTCACACCATGCTCACTCCCCAATACATAGGGATTGCATTAATTAATAAAGGTAACTTTTGGAATAGAAGCTTATCTTTCACATGTTATTAGAAGTGGACAAATTCAGTCAACATACAAAACTCCTGAGGAGAAACTTTCAACCCAATTCTAGCTACATAGAAATAACTGATACCTTGAGGTAAAGGCAGGGATTTCAAACAGTTGAAAACTGTACCTTTCCTAGGCTGAAGAACGCCAAGTGTGAGTTATCAGTGGTCCACCCCAGCTACAATAATTAGATATTCAACAGCTATTTAGTCTTTTTTAACTCTAACCCCACCACCACCAAATAAAAAAAAATATCTTGAACCCCTGTTCTAAATTGTCTCTCCCCAACCTTTGTCTTGACATTCTTTGAAATACAGTCTTTCCACTCATTCTTTATCTCCCATATTCACTTTCATGCCTGGTATTCATCCCTTTTTGTTGTCACTTCTGTGTTACATTGCCTATTACTCCTTTCCCTGTCATGTGTTTCTGTCTCTGCTCATTCTCTTCACACTGACCTAGCATCCATTTCAAGATTTTTGTCCTCACTTTAATTAATATGGCCATCCCCATTTATCTGCTTTTGTATCTTATCTTGTTGCCTATAACATTGCCTGGTATAGGACACATCTAAGAGAGCCAACCTCAGGTCAGACTACCAGAAAACAGGGTAGGTACCCCAGACTGGTGGAATACTCTATCATAAGATTTCACCGAGCCAGTAACAAATGTGTGCTGCCAAAATACTGTACTAGTTCTTATGAAGCCACAGTGCATTCACTTCAGGCCCTCAATCCACTCATGTACCATCCAGACAAACTATACTTTATGATGAAAAGTTATTAAAATCAAAATTCATCACACATTAGGTTCTTCCAGGTCCAAAGAACCAGCCACTTACCCCAGGCCAGATATTACCCAAAAAACTACGCTGGTAGAAAATCCTTTAGTAAACTAAAAATTTATTAATCCAAAAAAGGAAAAGAGAGGAGTTATTAAAAGGCTGAAGTGAATCATATACACATTAAAATTGATTTCAGAATCTGTAGATTCACAGCAGTGATGTAAAATTTAGTAGCTTGCAATAAATCTCTCTGGTTCATTGCAAATATTGGGGTCCTCGGTCCATTTTTCAAATCTCCCTTTTGTTGGAAATCAATCTAGAGATGTGAAGCAAGAATGAGGCTAGAAGGTGATGTCACTGTCCCCATTTTATACCTCCAGTCAATGTGCCTGGAAAAGTACTAGCTCAAACATGCAGTCATGGGTTACACATCTTGTGGAGTTGCAGGGTATCCATTGTCTCTATGTTCTTTGAGGAGCCTTCAGTAGGGCACCATTGAAAAGCTGATTCTACTTAAGGCCCATCAACACACAGCTACCTAGTCTTGATGTAAATTTATCTTGTGGGCGTTACCCAGGAACCCAGGAACACACCATGTTTAGTAACAAGCATGTAATAAAATTTCATAACTTCATGCACAATGCTGATACACATATTTAAACAGAATAAGGATACTTAGTAGTTTATAGCTTCACCAATGATTCCTTTCATGGCATAGTTTGCACAAGCTTTAGTGCCATTGTGTAACAGTGGTGACAATGCTAGTGTATACAGTCAACTTCCTTTTTATACGGTGTCACATTGTTTTTATCCTCTCAACCATCTCATCCATTTTTCTGAAGTCTTTTTCCTTTTTTTCCCTCAAAGCTATCCTTCACACTTGGAATGTCATCCCCCCACTTTTTCTCCTTCAGATACCTCCTTAAAACACACTTCTATCTCATACCTACAAGAAATTTGCAACTTGTAATGGCTAGACACAGGGCCAAAGAGGATTTCAGATATTATTATCAATCTATAGATAAACATAAATGATTCAGAACCATCAAGAAGTGTATATAGGTAACCAATGTAAACACATTATTCTTCCTGTCATTCATCTCTCCTTTTCTGATTTAGTTGGGGGTCCTGCTTTGAGCAGAGGATTGCACTAGATGATGTCCTGAGGCTTCTTCCAACCCTAATCTTCTATAATTTTCTCCTATTGCTTGTTATACATACTTGTGTCCTGTCTCTAATTAGTTCTAAAGTCTTTGATGGAGGGATCATGACATCTTATGTGTTCATAAAGACACTAGTTCAAAGGCACCCATACAGGCACAACAGCAATACAAATAATAATAATTCAAGAAGCAGACATGGCTCGTTAGTCTAGTACAGCTGCCCCAGAAATGAGTTTCTCCAAAGCTTTAATTATAAAAAGGTAATAAAAACATAAGTGACTCAAAGAATTACTGGAGATTACTTATCGTGTCTGATTGAAAAAAAAGTGTTGGCTCTGTAAAGGCCAAATCCATTTTGAGTTTTAATTTTGGATTAGGATTTGGATTTAGATCAGAGATGCCTATCTCAAAAATCACCCACTGAGTGACTACTACTGTGCATCCTCCACATCCATTACCAACACACTAAAAAATGAATAGATCTGTAGTATTTTTTTAGATTATTGAACTTTCATTTTTTTCACACCTCCTTCATGTACAGCTGGAGTGGCTTAAAGATTTAGTAATAGGCTTGATTAATTGCCTTGCTTTCCATCATATGCAGATATTGTATGCTATATAATTATAATTTTCACAGAAAGGAATAAAATATCTCAAATCTTGTGTACTTGTGCTGAGTTTCACTTAAAAGATTCTTCACCGACAGCTATTTCCCCTGTGAAGATAAATTCATAGATGCTAAGGTCAAAAGGAACCATTATGATCATCCAGTCTGATCTTCTATATAACACAGGCAATCGAAATTCCCTGAAGTAATTTCTAGATCCTGTTTTTTACAAAAAGTTTCCATCTTGATTTAAAAATTACCAGGGATGAAGAATCCATCAAGACCCTTGTAAATTTTTCCAATGGTTAATTACTCTCACCTAGGGTGACCAGATGTCCCAATTTTGTAGGGACAATCCCAATATTTGGGACATTTTCTTATATAGGCACTTATTACCCCTTCATGCCCCAATCGCCGTCCTGATTTTTCACAATTGCTATCAGGTCAGTTCCAGTCTAGAAAATAAGATTTTTAAAAAAACCCACAGTTGCCATAAATTTCACTTCCCCACCCCAGGATTGGGGAGTGTCTAGGCAAGAGACATACCACAAAGCCATCCAGTTACTTATCTCACTTTTATAAAGTGACTAGGGATTTTGGATGTCTGTTTTGGTTGCCCAATGTGAGACACCTGAAATGGGCCTGATTTTCTGAAGTACTGAAAACCAACTCTGAAAACCAAGCCCTTTAATCTTTCTCAAGGTGAGTACCCAAATACTGAAAATACCTCAAATCACAGGTCACCTTTGAAACTTTAGCCTTTACATTCAGTGGCATAGCTGCCTAGAGAAGCATTTCAACCTCCAACTACAGACTCGGACTATTTTTTTTAAATAAGCAATATAGGGTTCAATCCTGCTCAGTACTCGTGAGAGATAGAGAAAGAGCCCCTTCAGCTCCAACTGACTGAGCCAGTCCCAAAGCCCACTGAAGTCAATAAAAAGCCTTCTATTAACTTCACAAGGCTTTGAATTAGCTGGTAGGTGTTGTGGGCACTCAACAACTTGTAGAATTTCACCATAATAAATAAATTTTTCCTTTTAGTTCAAACAGAACTAAAAATAGGCAGGTACTGACAATTTTTAATTCAAGAAATATTTCTTAATACATCAGCAAGAGCTGCATGTTGACTTAATTTAGTTTCTTGTTTGTTGAAGAATCCTAGTCTTAATGAAACTTGATCCATCAGAAATATTTTTATAACAGCTGTGTTGGGAAGAATCTCTTGTGTCTGATAGCATTATTTGGTAGACTCTTAATGGACCAGATGCACTATCACTAAGAAGATATACAGTAAGAGTAAGGTGCTCATACATCCTGTTTTGGCAGTCCCCTTTTTAAGCCCGGTCCTGGACATCCTGACTTTTTTAGCAAAACTGGGCCTTTGTCCAGTTTACTCTTGCCAACTGATCAGTTTTGCCAAAAAAGTGGAGCTTGCCCCTCTAATAGTGTATGGAAGAATGTTTGGGGGAGGGAGCACCAACACCCAAACCACCTGGTTGGGCTTGAGCAAGCACTGACAGAGCTGGCCCGAGCCACCCCTGGCAGCGTAGCTTGGGCCAGCTTCATGTAGGGGGAGACAGAGGGCTCAGGTGAGCTCCATGCAAGAGGAGGCTGCGGGGCTTGGGTGAGCCCAGCGCAATTTCCTGTTTTCCCTTTGGGAAATGTTGTCATCCTAAATAAAAGGCAATTTCTGTGGATAGCTTCTTGTTTTGTTCAACACTTCCTGTTTTGTTCATATTTACCTAGGTTATTCATCCAAGTACATTGTTTCTTATGATAACACTTTCAATAATTTTCTACAGTATTTTCAATATATTTTCAATACTGGCTGTATTATTTAGCAGTCCACTAAGGATAACAAAAACTATTTATCTGTTTGAAACTCCTGCTTGGATTATATCAATAAAAGAAGCTCTTTAATTAATCATACATTTTCAAATAACTTTTATTAATAAACTTTTAACCATTCATTCACTTAAATGGATGAACCCTGGTCCCTTTACACACCTCACACAGCTAAAGGACTGTGCACAAGAAAGTTCCACATGAGGGATGAATGGAGTGTTCCCACCTTGTCTGTAGACCGGCAATGGAAGCACCTTGATGAAGCTTCAATAAGAGGAATGTAGCAAAGTCTTGTGGCCTTTCTTGGCACCTGGGCCCAAGAAAGGGTCACAAAGCCCTGGCTGGGTGGAACAAGGCCCTACAGGCCAAACAACCCGGAAGCAGAGGGGCAGAGCCAGGGCAGAAAAGGGAAATATAAAAGGCTGGCCCTGCAGCTCAGTCAGGGGGAAGCTGCTGCTGGAGGCAGATGTTTCGTCCCAGAGGCTGTGGTCTGTGCCTGACACAGGCCCTGCAGCTGTTCAGAGCAACTGTCCCACCCACTGGAGCCTCCAAGACCTGCCTGGGCCACTAGGACTGAGTGACTGGATCAAGCTGCCTGGCCTGAGTGACTGGGAAGAGCCATCTGAGACCACTAGGTGGGAATAAACTCCTGAGGCCAGCCCTGACCTGGAGGAGCTGCCCAACATTGGGGACCCCAAGGAGCTGGCTGAGCCTGATGTACCAGAGAACCCCACTGGGACCTGGAGTTGCTGCCCTCCACTGACAACCCTGAGGAGTTTCCGGTCCTGCCTTCAGCAAGGGACTCAAGGGGCTCCTGCTCGCCATCAACCCCAGCAACCCAGAGGAAGACAACTGGATGCAGGTACCTGGGGACAGGGTGGGACGAAGTAGCCCAGGGACAGCCAACTATAGAGTGGCTGTGGGCATGGCTAAAAGGGGTTGCGACCGGATCCCCACTGACTCAGTGATAGGGCCCTGGGCTGGGACACAGTGGAGTCGAGTGGGCCCCTTCCCTAACCACCCTGGGAGTGCTTGGCTTCCTCTGAGCCTACATACCAGAGGAACCCAAGCTTGCCAGCCCCGCCTGCCTGCAAAGGGGCTATGGACTATTTTACCTGCCCCGCCCGCTGAGGGTCAGGGGCTACAGACTGAGTGGCTAGCCCACCCTGCATGGGGCTGGGGCTGCAGACTCATAACCCATGAGCTTATTTCCAAAGACTAAGGCACTGTGGCCTTCCTCGGAACCTGGGCCCAGGGAGGGGTCACGATAACCCAGCTGGACCGTGCCACCAACCTACAAAGATATATATAGTCCGGAATCTATTGGTCACGTCCTCATTTGTCCTTCAGCAAAACTCCCAACACACAGGCAGATGAAACCCCCACAGAGTTTTGTTCAATTGCTTTCAGGAGTTGCAGTTCCCCAGAACAGGCTTGCCAAGATCCTGCCCTACATTGCACAGCAGAATCGTAATGGCTTCACTGCCTATCAAGACTTCCATGTCAGAGAAAATCATTTTAAAATAATGATAATAAGTAAATACAATTATTTGGGGGTCCATTCAAAAGTATATAGTGGTCTGGATTTGGGCCATGGGCTGCCTACTGACTACCTAATTTCTAAGTCATAAAAAATCCATGGGTCAGATGATGCTGCACCTACTCATGCTGATATTGCAGTACCTGTGAATAATCTGCTGAAATCAATGACGTTGCTTCTAGAATGAGATTACTTCTCAGTGTAATGGTGGCAAGAATCAGAACCAGGGAAGAGAGAGTAGAGTGAATCTATTACTGTATTCTTTCTTTAACAGATAGCAGGGAGGCTTCTTGAGTTTAAAGGTGAAGTACACACAATCATAGCTATGTACACCATAAATTTCCTGTAATCTAAATTTAGGTGAGTCTCTGCAGACAATGAGAAGATTTAATATACTTTTACCATTTACATTTTACTCTAAGTTTCCTTTAAAGGAAAACTTTTAGAATCTAACAGAATAGACTCTAGTAGCAAAATGGTGTGTTGCCTTCAGTTTCTACAATACATTAATGGTCACATCCAAACACACATGCACATACACACCCATCATACTTCTTTATTCTACTCACTCTACTCTCAACATAATGTATCCTGTTAGACCAAACACTGTGAGATGATTTCTTGATGTATGTTTCTGATAGCATGCACTACAAGGGACAATCATTCTTTCATATGTACTCTCTGTGAAGAGGCATTGTTCTTAGTACTGAAAGAGAAAATCGGACTAAAGACTAGTGAGCCTATATGAAAAGATAATTTTTAAAGCTTCCGAAACAGATAGACTTAATAAAGCTATATAAAACACATCATATTTTTGCTTTGTATGCTTTTATCTAATCAGATATTATAAGATGTTTTTGTAGCTTTGATGGGTATAAGGTATTGTATTTAGTGACTCAGCTGTTATGTAATGGCACTTAGAGTACATTGTAATCAACAAGATAATCTTTCTAGTTTGTAGTCTTCCTTTGAAAGTACATTGCCATGCTAGACACATTTTGTCTATGCTTTCCTAATACTGCTTTTTCCTCTGTCTTTTCATCTTTCTTGTAAACCACATAACATAATGGAAAGGGGCTTAACCAAATGGACAGAAATGTCAGTGTCATTATTTCTTCTGTGAGGGCCAAAATATGCCAGGTGGGCTACTGAATGAAGCACAGTGATGTGTGTCCCTAGACTTGTAAGAACCAGTGTATCTGTACACAAGAATTGGCAACTGGAGTGGACAGGGAGAAAATATGACATGTATCTGAATAATAATGGGAGCAGAATGTGAAAGGATGGCTAGTAATCTATTCCGATCAGGATCCTACCATGTCTGAACTGTCAGGAGGAAAGGCTGGAACAAGAAGATAGAGTACAAAAGGAACCAAAGGAAACAAACAAGAATTATCTAGTGGTTGCAATTTTATGTATTTGTTGGGGAAGTGTATGTTAAGAACTTTTTTTAAATTAAAAAAATATTGATGAGCAGAATAAAGATCCATCAGGTAGATTACAGGGCAAGAAAATAGACCTATATATTTAGTATTTAGCCTCACCAATGCAGTGAAAACTGATTTGATCTTAAAGTTATGAGCATCTGGTAATTCTCAGAAATTAATTGTTGTGAACCAAATCATGTATTATTTCAAGTTTGAGTTTACAAAAATAACAATTTATTCCTGTCCAATACTAATCTTTGACATTCACAGAATTATATGACTGTGACTAGGAATCACAGACTAAAGAAAGTATTGTATTTTGTTTTAAAATAGCCTCCTCCTTTTCCTCCATGGAAAAGAAAAATCTAATGTTCTGTTGCATTTTTTTTTAAATGGTGGTGCTAATCTCAGTAAAACTGGTAATTGGTAGGGTAGCATCTTTATTATTATTGTGTTACTTCTCCGGACTTCAAAGCCCTCTGTAAACGTATATGTTTCCGAAGGGCTTTGAGGTCAGGATAAGAAACACAATGAGCGAGAGAGAGAGAAAGAAAGAAATTATTTCACCCACTGTTGTATTTCAGCCAACTGTGGCATGTAACACCTGATTAACAACACATAGAATTATATAACTTCAGACAGGCTGTAAAGAATATCCTATTCAATTAAAATTGCCTGGGAAATTCAGATATATTTTAAATTGAGTGTTTAGCTCCATGGGCACAACTAATTCTGTAGGACCTTTAAAAAATCCATCTTTGCAATTCCATCAAGAGGACACAAATAGAAAGGGCATACCAATGCTACCCCCCCCAAACACACATAGCGATTGCCTATGCTGGGAAAATGCAATGCATAGGGCCCAGCCTAGGATCCCCACAACCAATTGACATAATTTTAAACACAACAATCCTTGTCTACACTGAATGCTAAATCTTGATTAATAGTATGTTATATATATTATAATAAGATGGGGTTTCCCACCATAGATAAGCTCACACACATACTGTGCAATTGCATGAAATCAGTCATTTAGCGATAGAGACTGAATCTGCTTAAACAGTGACATAATTCAGGGCCATAGCCATGCTTTTGAAAGTCCTCAAGAACATCTTGGGGGGGTGGGGAGAGGATTATCCATTGGGCCCTTCTTATACTGTCCCCAGTCTGCTGTCCTTGCATATTCCCACTTGCTGGACTCACCACACATTAGAGCATTTGCTGCTGGATGACTGCCTGCTCTTTGATGAAGTTCTGGAGGTTCCACTGCTGGTTGGCCTGACAGGTCATCAGTACCTATCGTTCCACCTGGTGGGACTGCTGCATTTCCTGCAGTCTTTATGAGCCATCAAAGTGACATTGTGACAGCCACTCTCAGCAATGGCTCTGGAAAAAGTCCCAGACAATCCCCTTCATGTGACAGATTGCCATGGGCCCCCGGGGTGGTCTTTCCCCTTCTGGAACAAAGAACTCACAGGTGTAAGCTGTTGCAGTCACCCATACTCATTTATTTACAGTGCATGTATATAATCCCCACTCTCACACCAGGCCCTTTGCCCAGAGGCTTTGGGGCAGTTTATGTTCTCTGGCCAGGAGGCCAACTGAATAGTAGAGCTCTTGCCCCTTTCCCTGGCCATGCCTCCCTCTGGTGTCTCCCTAGCTGGCATTATATATCTGCACCAGCTAGGGAGACAGATGTTCTCTCTTGCCTAGTTAGGCAA
The DNA here is from genome assembly GCA_007922155.1 of Mesoclemmys tuberculata. Classification (NCBI taxonomy): domain Eukaryota; kingdom Metazoa; phylum Chordata; order Testudines; family Chelidae; genus Mesoclemmys; species Mesoclemmys tuberculata. The sequence goes on along the minus strand of ML675618.1, from coordinate 47,421,762 downwards.
AGTTCTGGCTTGCTCTAATCAAAGCATTCAACTGTTGCTCACTACTCTTTGCAGTCTCTGGCCCCGCTTGCCCATTTTGCCGCATCCCAGCCAGCTGTGAGGCTTGTCACCCTCTACTCTGCCATAATCCCATTGTAGCAGGGGCAAAACTGATTGCAGAACAAAACAAAATCTATACTCCTGATCATCTAACTGTTCAATGCAGGAAACTCCCACTGAAATCACAGTGAGATTTTTGCGTCCTGAATAACTGCAAAATTGATCCCTTTCTATCTTTACATTTCTTTTAAATAGCCCATCTCAGTGGCTGTAGGTGTTTTCGTAACATATATAATGTACAAACTGCAGATACCAAAAATAAAACTGTGGTAAATATACTATCAATTGCCTATAGAAACCCAACTCAAGATCAAAATACCTCTCAGAATAATTAGAACACCACTATATCTCATGTTCTCCTTTCACCCAACGTCCAATAAAATATGATAAATATGCCCTAAAGATTAACAACTCTGACCTCTTTCAGTCTAAATGAGGAAGCAAATTCTAAAGTTGAGGATACGTTATGAGAAAAAATCATTACCAGCACTCTTTTATATTTGGGAATTGTTCACTAGAACACCTCCACTGATTGTAACTATATTGATATCCTACTGGGGGGAGGTGGAAGGGGGAGATGGGAAGTCTCTTACATAGCTAGGTAGCAAGCCATTTAGGCTTTAAAGGTCAAAATGAACATTTTAAAGAAGCTATGAAAGCTACATGAAAGGTCAGTAATCAGAAGCCAGAATGTAGCATTGTGCTTTCTCCAGGAAGCACTGTAGAAAAAGTGGGCTTCTGCCCCAGTTCACTAACTTAAGCTTCCACAAAATCTTAAATGCCCACATAGGGTATATTACAGTACTATAATTTGGAGGTCAAAAAGGCATGGCTAACCATGAGGAAGTCCACAACAGAAAAAAACAAACACAGAGCCTTCTTGCCAGAAAAAATGAAAAATGTTCCCTTGGCTGCAGCTGCTACCAGGGATTTACAAGGCTGAAATTGTAATGCAGCGTAACAAATGTCAAGCATAACTCTTTAAACGCATGATGTTGGTGTGCTGTCCACCAACACTTCTGAAGAGAATTGATGGCCTTTTGGTTACAATAGTAGACTAAGACTAAGGAGATAAAAGATATATTCCTGGTTCTACCACAGATTTCACGGGTAACCATGGAAAATCACTTAGATTCTCTGGCTTTTTTTCTCCGGTTGTAAAATAATGATATTTCCTTACCTTACTATGATGTGATGATGATAAATTAGTCTACGTGAGACACTCACTACATGAGAGCTCAGCCACTATTTTGAGTGCCAGAAAAAAAGCCTATAAACAGGATTTCAGCTACTTCTGCAAACTACCTACATAACTTTAATCTTGTAGATCTTTTAGATCTCACTCATGCCCACTCAAATTTATATGGTACCTACATGTTAAATATAAGTTGATATTATTAGCCTTCATGAAAGTTCACATACATATATCATATACATAAAATTGATAGATGGACATTTTAGATTACAATGACATCATTACCAAACAAATGGGCCACATTCTGTCCTCAGTAGTATCTTGCACTCTCATGGAGGTTTAGGGGATTGAACAGGTTACTAATGCACAGCATGGCTGACAAAAAACAAATCCTGCTCTTTATTACATGAATGCAACTCCCATTGAAGCCAATACATTTTAGGCATGTATATGTGGAAGACATTTTGTCTCATAGTATATTAAATAGAGTTAGACTTTAAACTCACCATCTGCCCTGAATGAGTAGCTATATAGTCCTAGGAGCAGATCAGAGTACAAATTGGAAAGGAGAGTCACAATTCATTCCCCAGAGAGAGGTAGGGAAAATGGGTAGCTGGGAAGTAATTTGGCCAGTAGCATGTTACTTCCTCCTCTCAGCCAGTTCAGCTCTGCTGGCTGGCCTACTGACTGACTGAAGCTGGAATCAGGCTTCCAACAATTCTCTCCTGCCTTCCCTCTTCTCATTCCCTTGTGCAGGTGAGGATAGAATCCTGGCAGTGCCTGCTCTCCATCAAATACTGTGACTAGTGATCTGAGGAGCCCTTAAAGGCTTAGGAGCAGTTTAAATACAATAGCTACTTAATCTATGTCAGCCAAACTGATTTCAGAATTAACAAACCTGATTTCAGCTATACAAAAAACTCAATTATTTGTTTTAAAAAGTGATAATTTTACAGAGAAACCTACGTTATTACTGGTAAATTGGTCTCTGAATGTCTGAAACACACAATGTCTATTCTCTGAGTCTAAGCCAATTCAAATGCCATAGGTTAATGATAATACAGTGAGCCATTGTCAATTTACTGCATCAACATCCATCACATAAAGTTATTAAATCTACATCTCTCATTTTCTGTAATAGAAATAAAGTCATTGTAATAGAATGTTGTCATAAGATCAATAACTTTGAAAATAAATGTCTTGGCTTCATCTTAGTGTTTACAATATTTGGTAGCGGAAGACCATTATCTTTTGACAATGTTCTATAGTGGTGGCAATGTCTCTTAATTTTAATATCAAGTACTGTATGTGTCCTTTAGTTCCTATATTATTTATACATTTTTCCATTAAATTTCTATGTGAAGGTAAAAAGAACTATTTTTGAGCACTTCATTATTTCAACACAAAAGTAACTGGTGACATATTTCTGGTACATTATTTTCATGCTCCCAGATTGTCTCTACTACACCAAAAATGAAATTCACAATAAATGTTTCAATGGTATATATTTGTTATATATGCACAGACCCTTTTTTTTGTTGACATTTACTGAATGCATAGGAGTTAGGGATGAAACAATCCATTGTTTGGATATGGTGAACATCAGAATAACTTCATTGGTTTCATTGACACTTTACAGATGGTTTAGAATAGGTAGACATGAAATAACTCATACCCAATGTTTTCCACTGCCAAATCATACTTTTCCTTATTTCTCCAGTACTATTTTATAAATATTCTCATTCCCCATCCATTTTATTGCTTCCAGCTTTACTGGATGTCTACTCCAAACCCTGACTTGAGCAGATATATTGATACAGAATAAGTTCCATATAGTTCAATATCTATTACTTCTGTCTTTCTTTTATTCTGACTTAATACAGAGGTATTTTCCTGCAGACAAACTAACAAATAGCTTCTGTGTCCCAGACATCAAACGTTTTATTTTTTTCAAATAACTCTCTAGGGAATAGAGACGATTCATATGAAATCTGGGGTTTATCCCTCCCATCCATAAAATTTAACACATGAGAATTAACCTCTAACCAAGGTTCTGAAACTTTAATCAATGTCAGTTCAGAAAGTCTGAAGCAACATATGAAGGAAATAACAAATAAAGACATCTGGCTACCAGATCACAGACAGAATTCTCTCCTCCTCCCCATAAAAAATCTCTGTCTCTTTTCAGTATTCCACACATTCATTTAAAAAAAGAGAGAGAGAGAGAGAGAGTCCTGTAGCACTTTAAAGACTAACACATTAAATTTTTGCAGGCATAAGCTTTCATGGACTGTAACCCACTTTGTAAGATGCAGGGAATGGAAATCAGATAGGTGGTATATATATACCACCAAGGGGAAGGTACAACAATGAGGGGGGTAGGTAATAGCACAGTCCATACAGTTAGAGTAGCTAACCATTGATTAGAAGGTGAGAATGTGTGAACAGTGGCAATTACTTCTTGTAATGAGATGACCATTCCAAGTCCCTATTCAGACCCAGTCTGATTGTGTCAAGTTTGCAGATCAGCTCTAGCTCTGCAGTTTTTCTTTGAAGTCTGTTTTGAACTTTTTTTGTAGAAGTATGGCAACTTTTAAGTCAGCTACAGAGTGTCCTGGGAGATTGAAGTGATCTCCTACTGGCTTATGAGTGTTCCCATTTTTTATGTCTGATTTGTGTCCATTTATTCTTTTGCATAGTGACAGTCTGGTTTAGCCAATGTACATGGCAGAGGGGCATTATTGGCACGTGATGGCATATATAACATTAGTAGATGTGCAGGTGAATGAGCTCCTTATGGTGTGGCTGATGTGGTTAGGACCTGTGATGGTGTCACTAGAGTCAATGTGCGGGCAGAGCTGGCAATGGGGTTTGTTGCAGTGATAGGTTCCTGACTTACTGTTCTTGTTGTATGATGTATGGTTGCAAGTGAGTATTTGCTTCAGGTTGGGGCACTGTCTGTAAACAAGGATAGGTCTGCCTCCCATGGCTTGAGAGAGTGAGGGATTATCTGCTAGGTTAGGTTGTAGATCCTTAATGATGTGATGGAGAGATTTATGCTGGGAGCTGTAGATTTATGCTCAGTGGGGTTCTGTGGTTTTCTTTGTTGGGTCTGTCCTGTAGTAGCTGACTCCTGGGTACTCGTCTGGCTCTGTCAATTTGTTTCTTCACCTCTGCAGGTGGGTATTGTAGTTTTAAGAATGTTTTATAGAGATCCTGTCTCTGTCTGATGGATCAGAGCAAATCTGGTTGTATCTTAAGGCTTGGCTGTAGATTGTGTAATGTGTCCAGGGTGGAAGCTGGAGGCATGAAGAGAGGTATTGTGGTCAGTTGGTTTTTGGTATAGGGTGGTATTAATGTGACCATCCTTTATTTGTATTATAGTGTCCAGGAAGTGGATTTTTTGTGTGGACTGGTTCAGGCTGAGGTTGATTGTGGGGTGGAAATTATTGAAATCCCAGTGGAATTCTTCAGGCACTCTTTCCCATGGGTCCAGATGATGAAAATGTCATCAATGTAGCATAGGTAAAGGAGAAGTGCTTGGGGATGAGTTGTGAGGAAGCGGTGTTCTAGGTCAGCCATAAAAACGTTGGCATACTGTGCGGCCATGCAGGTGCCCATAGCTGTGCCACCGACTTGAAGGTATAGATTGTCTCCAAATCTGAAGTAGTTGTGGGTCAGGACAAAGTCACAAAGTTCAGCTACCAGGTGTGCCATATCATCATCAGGGAAAATGTTCCTGATGGCATGTAGTCCATCTCTGTGTGGAATGTTGGTGGAGAGCTTCCACATCCATAGTGGCTCAGATGGTGTTTTCTGGGCGATCATCGATGGATTGTAGTTTTCTCAGGAAGTCAGTGATATCATGAAGATAGCTAGGAGTGCTGGTGGCATAGGGCCTGAGGAGAGAGTCCAATAGCCTAACAGTCCTGCAGTGAGAGTGCCAATGCCTGAGATGATGGGACGTCCAGGATTTCCAGGTTTGTGGTTCTTGGTAGCAGAGAGAATAACCCCAGTCAGGGCTCAGGTGTGTGTCTGTGTAGATTTGTTCCTGTGTTTCTTTAGGGAGTTTCTTAAGTAGATGTTGTAGTTTCTTTTGGCATTCCTCAGTGGAATCCAAAAGTAGTGGCTTGTAGAATGTGGTGTTGGAGAGTTGTCTGGAAGCCTCCTGTTCATAATCCAATCTATTCATGATGACAACGGCATCTACCTCTTGTCTACCTCTTTGATTATAATGTCAAAGTTATTATTGAGACTGTATGGCATTGTGTTCTGCACATCTGAGGTTATAGGGCAAGTGATGTTGCATTCATGTACTTTGTTCCTAGTGGTCTATGGAACTTTGTAAAGTATCACATACTCCTTGATGTTTAATGAATCATGCAAAATGAAATTTGAAGCCTTAAGTATTACTCATTAAAGTAGCTTTTCTTTCCTAAGCCAAAACTAAAACTTAAAATCTAAGGAACTGACTTAACTCAGACAATATCAATTAATATCTCTAGGGGCTGGAACAAACTTGCTTTACCTTTCTAATTCCCAAACTGAATCTTTACTTTTGGTTCAAACTTTGAGCTATCGTGGAAGGTGGTTGTGGACAGGAAGAGGGGGGGAAGGACACTTTTTGGTGAAAATTTTTGTAAAAAAGGTCCCCATTTTTCAACCAAGTGTATAGCTAAATTAATTCCTACAAATTCCATTGTGTTCTTTATTTGTGCCTGGCTTTCAGCTTGTTTCTGTCAGATAATTACATTTGGAGTCATGCTAGAACATTCATGAACAAGGCAAACTAGGAATTGGAATTATGGTCTGGATGACTACCAAGGTAAAAATAGCAACATGCTTGGTGACTTCATAGCTCCACTATTGCCACCTGAATGACTGAGAATAAGACAAATACAAAGATAATATGTCTTCCTCATTTCATTGTCATTGGCACTGGACATGGAAGTCAGATCACATATTTTTGCACCTTGTCATTGTCTTAATCCTAAAAAATATATATCCCACAGTGATATTCCCCAAATCCTACATAGATTAAAATACACCTCAAGAAAAGGACCCAACCTCACCAGGACACATCTCCCTAGATAGTGGCATCTACCATTATCTCTCTCCATCCCTGGAATACAGTTTACTGACAATCTGATTACTTTCCCCTTAAACAATATCCCAGCTCTGTCAGAATGACTTTATCTCTATCCAAAATGGATATTATATCACTCTGTAGTTGTCTGAGAAGACTTGTACATGAGTCTGTACTGTATGTCTCAGATGTGGAGTACATTTCTATAAAGCTAATAAATTCAGCTTATTTATAACAAGCTTTTCTCCTCTGAAAAAAATCTTAAATGCTCTGATCAAAAGAAGAATATTCCCCAGCCTGCCTTAAAGCATTCATCTCCAAAAAGCAAGGATGGAAGTCATTATCAAATCTCAAGCCACTGAATCAGACTTTAAGGACAGAATAATGGTTGTGAGGGTAACATTGCATTACAGCAATATGTAACTTCTGATCTGATGCTGCAAGGATGTAGGATAATCAGACGGAGCACTTATATGTTTTAATCAAAGTACTGAGTGCACACGAGATGTTTCTGATTAATGTTCATAGCTTTTTAATTCTTTTACTATGACTATGAAAATCTGATACATGAAAATTAAAATCAACTCAACAAATAAATAAATAAATAAAAACATTATGGGCAAGATCCAAAGTTGGTGTAAAACCATTTAGCTCCATTGAAGAAATTGAGCTATGGCAATTTACACCAGCTAAGAATCTTGCCCTGGGATTTTATTTACTGGGTAAAATTAATCAGCCCATTTTATACAGGAAATCAGACTAGATGATAATAATGATTCCTTCTGGCTTGAAAATCGCTGAATCTTATCACTGTATTTATTTTTGTAGGAGACTGTGGTTACACTTGGCCAGGAAACTATGATGCTGCTTTAAAACAGTGATATTATTTTGTTTTGCTGGTGTGGCAAACTGCCAGCTTCTCCCTAGCGGATCTCGCACTTTTGCCTCTTGTAGTGGGCCAGAGCGTTGCTGGTTACCCTGTCTCGCCACAGAGGGGGATTAGGAACCCAGGCCCACCCACTCCTCTGGGTCCTGGGTCCCATCCCAGGAGCCCTATGAGTAGCAGCTATGTGCTGCTGGCACTGTACTTGTAGATGCAGACTCCCTTCCCCCGTCCTTCTGGCTTCTTGAGCCCAGTACCTTCCTCAGGACTCCACCTCTCTTCCACACACCACTGCACTCTGTTCGGCTCCTCTTCACAACTCCACACACCCCTTTCCTCAGAAGCACAGCACACGTACTCCTCCAGCTTGTGCACTGTCTCTCAGGAACAGAGGGTTTTTATCAGGCACCTGGCTGGGCCTTAATTGTCCTCAGCTGTCCCTAATTGCCCTCTAATGACTCTGGCTACTCTACAGGGAATAAAACCCGGATCATTCTAGAATTTACATACCGCCCTTCCAGTATTCTCCTACTGCCCTCTGCCCTTGCTATACCACACTGGTTCAAGAAAAAAGTTATTACACAATATCATGTCTGTACTACATTTTGTGGAGGGTATTTACATAGGGGGGAAATATATTTTGGGTAGAAATTGTGTGCTTTTCTACTAAGGTATGTGGTATCCTAGTACTGCATAGCTAAAGCATAAATTGCTTTCCCATTCTGTCACTAAAATTCACGAGTATTTGCTCAGTATTTTATAATGAAACTGTTAATGTCAACAACTTTGATGTCACAAAGCAGGAATGAAAGTAGAACACATTTTATGACTGGTACTTAAATCATTTACTGTACTGGAATCATTTCCATATTGACCCAAAAGACCAATCTCATGCTATTTATAAAATCTGGAGGAAGAAGCTTGAGTCTAGTTAATTCAGAACATCAGTGCACTTTCAGCCTAATGTATCATCCACTGAGTGAATACCAGTTGGAGTTTTCATTTGGCCTTAAACTGAAAGGAGACAACTGGTTTCACTGATCAGAAATCACTGCTGATCAGAAATAAGGCAACATGTTTGGGGCTCTTAAAGGAATGGACACTATGGGCCAGATTTTGTAAAAAACTGAGCACCCAGCAGTTCGCATTTAGTCACCTAAACAAGTGGCCAGATTTTCAAAAGAACTTGGCTCCCACACAAGTATCTGAAAGAAGTGGTAACTTTTGAAAGTCTGGCCACTGGTGCCTACATTGGAGTAAAACTCTTTTTTAACAATCCAGCCTTATATTTTTGTACCACTATCTTGTGCAATCATCTATTTTCATCTAGCTTTTGAAACATTCCACAGTGAACTTACACAGTGAATAAAAAGAAAAGCAAATAACTGTTATATGGCTGAATCCTGCATTGTTTTATGCCGGAATACTCAGTTTTTCCCCAGTCCTTACTTCCACAAAAACTCTCACAGAAGCCAGTGACCATTTTGCTGAAGTAAACAATAAGGCCTGAGAAAGGACTTCAGGTTTTGGCCATTTCTATCACACACCAGAAAGAAAATGGCAAAAACCAGAAACATTCAAAGTTTTTAGATTTGGAATCTAAAGAATTATACTTAATATTATATAACTACAAAATCAGTACATGATAATGTAATTAATATCACTTTGTGAGGATATATGAAGTTGCAGAATTACTCCAGTAATAATTACTTCATAATCCACAGTTTTAGATCTCTTGATAACTCTTTAGCTTAGAAGGAAAAACTAATCACATAATTACTCTCCCATTATATGGTTGTTACCATGTAAAGTAGTTGGCACTCAGCTAACTAATCAGGTGTGATTACAGTTTTGCAACTTGAGTATTTGTGCCTAGTTTTTTTTAGTCTTACAGTGTGTCTCCAGCAATGAAACAGGAACAAAGAAAACAAAATTTAATAAGCAAATATGACAGGCAACTGTTCCAGTGGATAGGGCAATGTGCTCGAATTCAGGAGACCAGTATTCTGTTCTTGGTTCTACCACTCACTTTTTCTGGTACCTTGGGCAAGTCGACTTACCTCTCTCTGTACCTCTTTTGGTGGGGGCATAGATAGATAGGTAGATAGATTGTATGTTCTTCAGTAAGGAAAAACTTTTTCACTTGGAGGGTGGTGAAACACTGGAATGAGTTACCTAGGGAGGTGGTGAAATCTCCAGCTTCAGAGATGGCTTCACAAGCCTTGGCTGAGGTGATTTAGCTGGGATTGGTCCTGTCAAGGCAGGGTAAAGTTGAGGTTGTTTAGGTTTCTTAACTGTGACTATCTTATCTTAACAAGCTTCGATTGCTTTATTTGTACAACACCGAGCACAATGGACATCAGTTTCAGTTGGGACCGTTGGTCACTACCATAATACAAATAAAAAATACTAAGATTTTAAAATAATTATTACTCTCTGGCCACATACACACACAACTGTTATCAGGTATACAGCACAACTGTTATCAGGTATACAGCACACTGACTGCATAAACAGAAGCTTTTATCACTTAAACTAAAGTGGAATCTCTGTTATATATATAGTGGTATTGGGGTTTATAGTGTCGAGTATGTTTAATATTCCATTTAAGGGGAGAACTGCGCACACATGGGTTTTTGATTGACTTTAATGGGATCATAATTTTCCCCATGACCTTGTTAGCCTACTACATCACAGATTCCATTTTATTAAAGTACACCTTTCCCACAGCTGATCTGTACAGGAGAAGAGGTACTATCTGGACTCCATGGGTGAAGTAGACTATAATCAACCACCCATACTAACACCCTTTGTCCTGGCACCCTAACTCTAATCCTGGCACAGTGCAGTGAAGGGAATGGACTGGAAATGAGCCTGTCCTACACTCACTCCACAGCAGTGGCTTCTGTCCCAAGAGGTTGGGCCTGGCTCCCCACCCTGGCACACAGGGTCACACTGCCACTCAGGTTTGGGACCTTTGGTTTCATGATTTCTGTGGGTGCAATTAAACCCATGAACCCATGCTAATGCTGCCCCTGGAGCTATATCTAATTTTATACATCATAATTTAGCAACACGAAAGACTGCTTTTATAAAACTGTCAAAAGATCCTGTAGAAGAGCTCTGTATAAGCTTAACAGCATGTCTCTTTACCCACAGAAGTTGGTCCAATAAAAGATATTACCCCACTCACCTTGTCTGTCTAACATAAGAATCTGACAGTTATCTGCAGTTTGCTTGCTGTTAATTTTTTTAAAAGATAATACTCTATGGGGTAGAAAACAAAATGAATTTGAAAAGATACAGAGATTGTTTTTTTCATCTAAAACAAAAGATTCAAGATTAGGAATTTAAAAGAGCAACAAACTACATGGATTTCATTATATAATGAAGGCCAGATTCTCAGCTGATGTAATTCACTATACTTCCACTGAAGACAATGGAGCTATGCCAATTCAGCTAAATGAGGATTGGACTCAAATTTTAAACACAGGTAATATGAACCACACAATAATGATCTATATTATCTTAAGTGCAAGGACCACATCTTTGTAAATGTTTGCACAGTGCCTAGCACAATCTAGATTGGAGCCGCTGGATGTGTTAAATAAACAAAGAGGTATTTTTCATCCCAAAGTGTTGCAAAATGCTTTTCTCAACAACTTTCTATACAGCTGAGCCTTCCAGGGAGTAACTAGCAGCACCCAGGGCAGTATCCTGTACATAACCTGTGTGGAAAAAGAAATTTTGGTAAAATATACAGGAAAAAACCTGCTATTCCTGCAAAAATGACCATGTGACAATTAATCTCCACATATATATAGGTTAAAATCTTGCCCCCACTGAAGGGAATGGCAAAACTCCCATTCACTTCAATGGAGTCAGAATTTCACCCCAGTCTGATTTAAGGTATTGTCTGAAAGACTCCTACACAGCAAATAGTATACTATTCATTTTCCCTAGGACCAATTTAAGTTTGTCTTATTCATTAAAGTAATTCCCTTTCACAAAAGAGATCATAATTTGTAAAAGGACAAAGGGTGAAATGACTCTGTCAGGATTCAAACCTGTGATCCTAGGGAGAGGAGGTATGTTAGAAATTACTTTCAGATCACTAAACTATGCCTTCCGCCTACATAAATCACTTCATAATGAACTCAAATTTCTTATTTTTTTCTTGTAAGTACTCATTTTAAATTTAATGTGATGTCTGTTTGATTAAGTTTAGGAATAAGAAAGTTTTCTGGGTTGTTTATTGACTTACATTACTAACAAAAAAATTAAGCTGCATGGGAAGGTAACAGCTGTTCAAGCTATTTTAGTGCATGAGAAGAGATCTCTGTGCTGCAGCAACCTAGAAACAGGGATAGGAGTCATCGTCTGGAAGAGCTGTGCCACCCTTTAAGGCAGGAAGGGACCATTGTGATCATCGAATCTGACCTCTAGCATAAAACAGGCCATAGGACTTCCCTGGATTAATTCCTGATTCAAATCCAATTGCTATGATTGAACTATGGCATATCTTCTACAAAAACATCTAATCTTGATTTTAAAATTTCCAGTGATGGCAAATCATCCACAACCCTTGGTAAGTTGTTCCAGTGGTTATTTATTACCTTCACTGTTAAAAATTTTCATCTTATTTCTATCCAGAATTTGCCTGACATCAATTTCTAGCCATTGGAACTTATTATACCTTTGTCTGCTAAACTGAGGAATCCTATTATCAAATTTCTGTTCCCCATGTAGGCATTTATAAACTGTGATCAAGTCACCTCATAACCTCCCTTTGTTAAATTAAAATAGATTGAGATCCATGAGCCTCTTACTATAAGACCTTTTTTTTCAGTTCTTGTGGCTCTTCTCTGAACCCTCTCCAATTTTTCAATATCTTTCTTGAAGTTTCGATGCCAGAACAGGACACAGTATTCCAACAGCGATCATCCCAGTGCCAAATACAGAGGTAAAATAACCTCCCCACTTCTACATGATATCCCCATTTACATATCCACAGATCATGATAGCTTTTTATATCCACAGCCTCATACAGGAAGTTCATGTTCAGTTGGTTATCCACCATGACCCCTAAGTCTTTTTCAGAATTGTTTCTCCCAGGGACAGAGTATTCCATCCTGCAAGTATAGGCTACATTCTTTGTATCTAGATATACAACTTTACATTAGGCCACATTGAAACACATACTGTTGCTTGTGCTCAATAATCTGTACAAGTAATCTGTTCTCTCTATCTTTTTTTTTAGCACTCCACAAATCTGTGTGTCACCTTCAAATTTATCAGTAATGATTTTATGTTGTTTTCTTCCAGGTCATTGATTAAAAATATTAAAGAACATAGGGCAAAGAATCAATCCCTGTGACACCCCACTAGAAACATATCCACTTGATGACTGTCCATTTATAATTGCATTTTGAGACCTGTCACTTAGCCAGTTTTTGATCTAATGTGTGCCATGGTGACTCTGTATCTAGATTCTTAATCAAAATGTCACAGCCCTTAAGTTCTGCAAGGGTGGGTTAAATTGGATTGTGCACAATGTTTGTAGGCATGGGAAAGACTTAGTGAATGGATGAGTGTACGTATGAGAGAAAGAAAAACACAAGTAAGGATGTTTAAAATCATGGCTTTTTCAATTTTTCATATTTTAGTTGAATTAATTGGGTTGCTGTTGTTTGTTTGTTAGTTTTTTCTATAAAGACTGGTTGGATAACAATATTACAGCAAAAGTTCCAAGTGGTTTCCTCAGATCAAGTAATCATTACATGTACCATCACCTTTTAAGTGTCCCCCTATCCGATAGCTAAAAGAAAAAATTAGGAATTACATGCTCAATAGCCAGCCAGATGGCAGGGTAGACACATGCCACTCACTGCTGTAATGGACTGAGATTATATATATAATAGCCATCCATAAAAGAAAATGTATGATTGGTAAGTGACAATCTAACTCTGAAAGGGAAAGAGACAGTTATTAACAGTTTCAAATGCTACACATAAAAAAAAACTGCATTAAGTGAATGATGACTCACAAGACAGCAATACAACTTGGCTATTTGTAATAGCTGTAATGGGCTGGCTTTAAAAACATATATATAAAAGGAAAAGCTGTAAGCAATCCTCACCATTCAACCATTTTGCCTCAATTTTAAGAGTTTAAAGCATCTTTTGTCTGTTCCTGAATGTGACCTGCATGCCGGTGGAAGTGGCCTCAAGATATACATTTCAGTCACTTCATAAGCAATTATCAGCATCTTGCAGAGAAAAAAGAACTCATCAGTCATTCCCATCTCTTTTTTGATTACTTGGGCTCATTTTCCATTTTAAAATAGGTAATTACTAGGTAACATTCACTGAATACTGTTCTCCACTGTGAGTGGGTGTTGGTTAGTGTTCAGTGATTCAACCTATGCCAATGTTTAATCATTAACAATCATAGTTATAAACTGGATGCAGAGATGGAAAATAACATATCAAGTATTGTTTGTTTTTTCCCTGTAATTAACCAGCTGGTGGCAAATTACTACTATCTTATTTTTATTAGTGTTAAAATAGTTTGGATGTGTTAAAAAGATGAAGTTTTATAAGAATTGTCATTACTCTTTTTCATAGTATTATATTCAAATAACAGTTTTTAAAAAGGTACAAAGTTGGATTGATTTATTTTCCTATCCTCTTAGTTGACGGTTAAAATTGCAGAGGAATCAGTCTGGCCACTCCATTCAAGCAGATTTAGAAAATGGTTGTGCAATTCTGGGCATCCAAATTTAGAGGCCCTCCCCATTTCATTTCTTTGCCTATCCTCAATATCTCACATGTCAAAATGTATTCTATGCCATTAGCACAGGCATAATCCTGGCCCTTTTTTTCTGGTATATGTCCTAGAAACAGAAAACATTACAAATACCAAATATCATCAATGGCAGTCCCATCTGCTAATCATATTTCAGCTAGTCTCTTCCTATTCTTTTTGGTATGCTCCAGCTCTCAGGGGTGTAAAAATGCAGAAGCAATTAATAAACAAACAATGGCAATCAATATAATTTTTCATGTGTGGGGTTGGTCAGGTTAAGATACCACAATGCCCTTATTAAATCAAAAGTAGCTTTCTACTAACGATTCAGGCCCTGATTCAGTATGTTACATAAGAAAGTGTGTAACTTTAAGCATGTGAACAGTCACATAGACTTCAGTGAACTGTTCATGGGCTTACATCTAGATATGTGCTTATGTACCTTGCTAAATCAGGACTTAGTTAATGGAGACAGTGGTCCTGAAACTCTTTTTCAGATTATATAAGAAGATTTCTAAATCCAGAAAGACCACTCCATCAGTATATTTATGCAAAAGTTTTGCAATTATATTATTTCATGAATAAGCTCTCAACTTTGAGAGCAGACAGTATATCAACTTAGTCTCCTAATTACAACATGGAAATGTTTCAGCACATTTTAAAGAACATTCAGTAACACCTGTTTTGAAGAAACCCTCCTCATCAGCTGAGGATATGTCTAAATTTCATCCTGTCTCAGATGTTCAGTATGCTCTTTCTCTAAGGCACAGTGCTTCAAAAAAAATCATTCAGACTCAATTATAAACTCATTTAATTCAATTCAACCTATCTGAACAAATTTATTCGGGTTTCAGAATACCTCACAGCACAGAGGCGGCTCTACTGACAGTGTACAATCATCTACTGAATGCAGCTGACTCAAGTTCCTTTGCACATCTGGTCTCTAAATTGCTCTGTGGCATTCGATACCACTGAACATGGTATTCTGCTGGCAGCCTTAGAATCCATTATTACAATCTCAGATACTGCCTTTGTCTGGTTCCAATCATATTTGAAATGTAGGCTGTTGACAGTCTCCATCAGTCAGTTTATAGCTAGATATGGACCAAATTAAACCCCACATATATTACCCCAAACATTGAGTTGTCTGAAAAAGAAATGTGAACTTTGTAACTCTGGCCCATATATTCCTAAATATATCTGATCAAAAATCCCTCTGCTATAACATACCAACCTGACTTGACTCAAGTCTTCTTTACTTTTGTGTGCAGATGCTAGCACTTTGTACCATCATGAGGAATTGTAACTGGAATTTTCACTGTTACTAAGGAAGTTAAAGAAAGCAAATATCTACTAGGTCATCTCATCCATTGCCCTGATATATTAAGTCAATCTAATTAATCTCCATAACAATGCAAATATTTACATATTAGGTCATGTGACTGCAACTAAGTATGTGGAAAATACCCATAGGTATCTTATCCTGCCATTGTACTACTGTTGATTATCATTCTTTGTATTATAGTAGTTTCCAAAGGCCCCCAATCAGAATCAAAGCTCCATTGTTCTAGATGCTGTATAAACATAAGGCTAGATTTTGCAACCTTTTTTCACGTTGATGAGTACATAAGTAGCCATTGACTTCAGTGCTCACTAGTATGAATTAAGGCTTCAAAATCGAGCCCATGCAGTTACTTGGAAGATAAGTTCTTTGTCACAACTATTGTATTAAACTGTGATATCTGTTCTGTTTGCTTTTATGACATACAGCTAGAGAATTATATGAAAATTAACCAAATACAATTGCAATGTTGCAAGTCTGAAGTGCTGCAGGATTGCGCTGAATGTTAATGCTTACTGACAGTTTGAACCGTGTCCCTTAGAAGCTGATGGTGATGGTGACATTACTGAAAAAGAAAAAAGAGAGTATAAAACAGCTGCTGGGTAAGAAAGCAAAACAAATCTGGTATGTGCTCCAGAAGGGCTGTAAAGAGGAATGGGGTCATAACAAATGCAAGAAAGAAATGCTCTCAAAAACTAAAGAAAACGGGGTTCCTTAGAGCCCAGTGTTGTGGTCTAATTTTTGAGAGAAAGAAGACATGATGTTAAAATAGGATTTTTTTTTTGAATACTGAATATTAATATAAAGAAGAAAGCTTCCTGGATTTCAGTGGCAGTTAAGTGAGTATTAACACAATGTGGGATTTTTTTTCAGAGGTGGGAAGAGTGGTTTTTTTTTTTTCTTTCTTTTTATGGATAAAATTTGGGTGAAAAATGGTCCTGTTTCATTACCCAGAATCAAGATTGTGTTAAGAACAAAGAATACCCCCCAAAAATAAATCACTGAATGGTTATTAATAAATACTGAATTAAATTGTAGATAGATGCTACTGAGACAATAACTTGTTACTCTATCAGTCAGTGCTACATGAAAATCCAGGATAAATCAAGAGAAAATAGAAAACTGCGTGCAGATCCTACAAGTACTCCTGTTGACTTCCATGGGAGTAAGTTGTTAGGTTTGTCCTAAGGGAGAAAAAATAAGTCCATTGAGGCTTCTCAAGCCAAATACCAGAGATAGCCTTTCTAGTCCAACCTTCCCTTGAATGGCAATTAAGTACTGTTCCATAAGTCATAGGATCAAGGGTGTAGTCCTCTTTATTGCATGTTCTCAATGGAGACCCATCTATGTTATCTTCTGTCATTCATCCCTACTGGTTGCTTTCAGGCCTCCTGCTTGTAGGCTGTTCCTGCTGCTGCCACAGCTGCTTCCTTGCTGGATTCTCTGCTTGTCATCCAGCCACCTTGTCCTAGCTCTAATGCTAGCCTGCTCTCTTGACCACATTCCACAGTCAACTCACAGACTTCTCTCTCCAGCCTGCAACTCCCACTCATACAACAGAACTCTGTCTTCTCTCTTCTTCTTTAGTCTCATCTTTCTGATTCAAACTTTTCACTTTCTTTCTCAAGTCATTCTGGGCAATACAGAATGCTAATCAGGATCTTTGCCCATCCCAGGATGACCTAAATAAGCTCATTCTTTTCCTGACAATGGTGGCATGGGCAGGTAGGCAGTAGCCAGTGATGAGTCAAGAGTTTAATTTGAATTGGACTGTAAAATCTCATGGTATTTTTAGGCTGAGGACACTACATACATGCATTATGTTCCTGTTGAAAATATCTCCAATGATTGTTTACCAAAATAAACTAAAAAGAATGTCGCTCCCTTGCTAAGACTCTATACTCTTTGCCAAGTCTAAGCTTGCAGCAATTTTGTAGCTCAGTTATAAATCCCTGAAAAGCACAGTTTATGATGAAAACATTGACAGACTTAACTGAAATTGTACAAACACATCACTATCAGGAAGAGTGTAAATAAAAAATAATAATAAAAAAAAATCAATATTGTCTTCATCACAAAATGTATTATTGTACTTGTCTACTACATAAAACTATGTTCTTCTCTGTGTCTGGATTTGTTTTTTAAATACTATAGAATAAAATATGAGCATTACAAGGCAAATATAATGGAAGAATGAATGAATATTTTGTAAATATTGCATATTCTAGGCACAAAGGGTGAAATCCACCTCAATGAAGATAGTAGAACTGAAAAAAAAACCCAAAATGTTTTTTTCAATAGAAAATTGATTTTTCAATTAAATGAAAATTTTCGCTGAAAAACACCATTTTCCTTGAGATTTTTGTGTTTCCATCAAAACACCTGAAAAATATGGACAAAAAAATTGAGAGTAAAGATCCTGGGTTTTAGGGGAGTCATTTCCCATCCTGTTCTACAAGAGAGACAGCATAAGTCCATGCCCTACATAAATTCTTGTGCTCATTCTACACAGGGAGGGTTAGCTTTTTTCATAGGACTAGTTTTTACCACAAAAATTTTGCCAGCATAGCTATAGGGGCAAAGTCTTCCCTCCTCCCCCACTGGAAATGCAGAGTATACTGGCAAAACAAATTCATTTACCTGTATATTTACCTGTATAATTAAGCCACCTCCTCAAATGACATAAGCTATACAAACAAAAGAATGTTTTTACCAGAATAGCTGCATCAACATGGGGGTTTTGCCAGCATAGCTATATTGGCTAGGAAGGTGATTTTTATCACACTCCTGATGGGCATAGCTGCACTGACAAAACTTCATAGTATAGACCTGACCTTATTGTAATATATACTTGAATACTGACTTTGTATCCCATGTTCTTTGACCCAGATAGTTGCAAACCTCATCTTTAGGTTTGGTTTGTAAGCCTCTTCTTTCCTCTAGTGAAACAGTCTTCTTTGGAATAGTTTGCTCAGACAATATCCTAAAAGATAAACAGATTTGGACTGGAGATAAAAATATATATTTGGACATTTGTTTCTATCTTTTCCCACCTTAGAATTGTTTCCTCAGAGTAATGGAAACTGATGCAGTCATAACTTGTAGCTCTCGTTACTGATTCTCCATTCCTTTAACACCCATCCAAAGGATATACTGAATTTGTATGGTTACCGAGACCTGGAGGTAGTTTTACTGCAAACACATTTATATTAAAACAGCCATCCAGACAGGGTCAAATTCTCCTCTCTTAGATGGATGTAAATGTAGAGTAATACCAATGACTACGGTGGAGTTACTCCAGATTCATGCTCCCTTAATGAGAGCAGAATTAGGCTGGCTGAGTCTTCAGTACAAATTCAGGTTTTCAACACTTATGATGTGGGTGTACCCCAAATTGCACTGGCTAATGATAGGCAAAGATATTGAAACAATGGCAAATTAAGTGTATATTTTACACTGCTTGGCCATAATATGATTGGATTACCTTATTTGTAAAATATATGAGACATTTATGTTGCCAATACATTGGTGTATCAAATGTTTTCTCTTTATAAGATTTATAACTAAATAATCGCATTGCATAGTAAAATACTTGGAAAATCTGTTAAATAGACATATAAATATATTAGTACGTGCCTGCGTGTTTGCTTATTAAACTCTGGCATATTTTTATAACTACAATATCAGTTGTACCACAAAGAAAGAAAAAATAAAGATGTCAGACTGTGCCAAGGGTGGCAGCCAATATAACTGATGAGACAAAACTGGCGCTCAGAGTAAGTACATTTAAGTGTAGTCCCCTCCAAAACTTGATGTTTACAGAAGGGATGGGAAGCTTGTACTATCGTACCAGTCAGACAGAAACTGAGAGAAGAAGAAAGAAGACATTAATTAATTGAGCTTCTGATTTCTGCACCACAGCTCTGGTATCAATTGGTTACCTGTTTTATTGACACCCCAGAAACCCCTAAATAAGTGATATACCATATCTGAGGTAGTGTTTTTTGTCACTACCTAAATTACTTTTGAATAGTTCAGCACATCTCCAGCCACAATCTGATATTGTCAAACATCACATTATATTAAGTAATACCTGAGTGAAACACAATGTTCGAAATCAATACTGCATTTTCTGCAGCTTTCAAGCACATTATGAAAGATTCAATATAATATGTACATACAATTGTTGCACTGCTTTCAGCTTTCACATTTTATTTACTAAATGAAAACTTGATAATTGGTCATGAGTGCAAAATGCATTTCAAAGAGCTGAAAACAGCTCTTTTTTCATGAAAGATGTTTTAAAATGTCAGATTGGTTAAAATCTAATTTTGTCTTCATCTTAACATTCCAGGCCTTTTGATGCCAGGGTGGCTTGCATGAGATCATGTTAGCTTTTTTTTCTAACAGAAACATGTTTACTGTAGCAGTGGTTAATAATAGATCCTATAAAGGCTAAACTGTTTCCCTTTGCTTTTCAAAACCACGAGAGCTTCCTTTAGCCATTCCCACCTGTATCATTTGTCTTCGATCCATGCATAACTAAAAAGTAGGACACAAACTGATTCATGAAAAGAAGGTAGGTAGATCAGTTCTCAGTCAAGAAAGAAAATGTATAGAGAAGAAATATTTTGGTAAATGGTCAGAAAAACTGATCCTCATTCAAAAAAATATAGAAAGAATTAAGGCATTGAGTAAAATTGGCCAATTTTTTTCATGAAAAATAGTGATTTTTAACACATTGCCATTTATTTATTTAATTTATAGAGTTGAAAACTTTGAAAAATTGGAATTGTCAAAGACAATTTTTCATGAATTCAAATATTTTTCACTGAATATTTTCACTATTTTCAACTTTTTCTAGTACTGGGGTTTTTCAGAGAGATTCTTCTGTATCTCGTGTCAACATGTTCACATAAAAAGAAAAAAAAGACAAGCCCTTCTTGTAGAGGCATCCACGGCATGTTTCCTGGTACCCTGATGGCTCAAGTATAGCAAGCACAGCTTCACCACACTAGTGTTGCCTCTTTTTAGAAACAAACAAACAAAAAATGGTCAGCTCACTCTATGGTAGCAACATTAGTAGACAGTGTAGAGAGGACACCAGTCACCTTTTGACACCATGGTCCAGATCCTAAGTAAATTGTCATCGCTGCTGGGAGGAAAATTCAGAATTTCAAAGGAGAGAGGGGGGAAAAAAGAAGAAGAAGAAAAAGGCTTTTTCAGAGAGATTTTGACTTGTTATTTGACCAGCAGTACTAATTAAAGAGCACCACACACTATGCACTGGATTACAAAACACAGAAATATGTGTTCCCTACTCAAAAGGGCTTTCAGTGAAAGAGAGACAAGATAAACAAAGACTATTGATAAGTCTCTGCACACAAGGACATATTCTCATTACCTGGCACCATGCAGACAGAAGAGAGATCTGGGAGCAGTCACTTCCCCTTTTCAAATATGAATCATAGAATATTAGAGTTGGAAGGCACCTCAGGAGGTCATCTAGTCCAACACCCTGCTCAAAGCAGGACTATCCTCAGCTAAATCATCCCGACAAGAGTCTTAGCAAGCCTCAGCTTAAAAACCTTTAAAGATGGAGATGCCACCTCCTCCCTAGGTAACCCATTCCAGTGTTTCACCACTCTCCTAGTGAAAAATTTTTTCCTAATGTCTAACCTAGACCTCCCCCACTGCAACTTGAGACCGTTGCTCCTTGTTCTGTCATCTGCCACCACTGAAAACAGCCTAGCTCCATCCTCCCTGGAACCCCCTTTCAGGTAGTTAAAGGCTGATATCAAATCCCCCCTCATTCTTCTCTTCTGCAGACTAAATAGACCTAGTTCTTTCAGTCTCTCCTCATAAGTCTTGTGCTCCATTCCCCCCTCATCATTTTTGTTGCCCTCCGCTGGACTCTCTCCAACTTGTCCACATCCTTTTGTAGTGGGGGGACCCAAAACTGGACACAATACTCCAAATGCAGCCTCACCAATGCCGAATAGAGGGGAATAATCACTTCCCGCAATCTGCTGGCAATGCTCTTACTAATGCAGCCTAATATGCCATTAGCCTTCTTGGCAACCAGGGCACACTGCTGACTCATATCCAGCTTCTTATCCACTGTAACGCCCAGATCCTTTTCTGCAGAACTGCTGCCTAGCTCATTGGTCCCCAGTCTGTAGCTGTGCATGGGATTCTTCCATCCTAAGTGCAGGACTCTGCACTTGTCCTTGTTGAACCTCATCAGATTTCTTTTGGCCCAATCCTCCAATTTGTTTAGGTCCTTCTGTATCCTATCCCCACCTTCCAGGGTATCTACCACTTACCCTAGTTTAGTGTCATCTGCAATCTTGCTGAGGGTGCAATCTACCCCTTCTTCCAGATCATTAATGAAGATGTTGAACCGGTCCCTGGACCGACCTGGGGCACTCCACTTATGACCGGCTGCCAGCTAGACATGGAGCCATTGAGCACTACTCATTGAGCCCTTTGTTCTAGCCGATTCTCTATCAATTTCATAGTCCATTCATCCAACCCATACTTTTTTAACTTTCTGATAAGAATACTTTGGGAGACCGTATCAAAAGCTTTGCTAAAGTCAAGGTATATAACGTCCACCGCTTTCCCCACATCCACAGAACCAGTCACCTCTTTATAGAAAGCAATCAGGTTGATCAGGCATGACTTGCCCTTGGTGAATCCATGTTGACTGATCACCTTCCTCTCTTTTAAGTGCCTTAAAATGGATTCCTTGAGGACCTGATCCATGATTTTTCCAGGGATTGAGGTGAGGCTGATCGGCCTATAGTTCCCTGGATCCTCTTTCTTCCCTTTCTTGAAGATGGGCACTATATTTACCTTTTTCCAGTCATCAGGGACCTTCCCCAGTTGCCGTGAGCTTTCAAAGATACTAGCCAATGGCTCTGAAATCACATCAGCTAACTCCTTCAGCACCCTTGGGTGCCTTGCATCTGGCCCCATGGACTTGTGTATGTCCAATCTTTCTAAATAGTCCTGGATCTGTTCCTTCATCACTGTGGGATGTTCACCTCCTCTCCATTCTGTGCCGCCCAGTGCAGTAGTCTGGGAGCTGACCTTGTCTGTGAAGATAGAGGCAAAAAAGGCATTGAGTACCTCAGCTTTCTCCATATTCTCTGTCACTAGGTTGCCTCTCCCATTCTGTAAGGGGCCCAAACTTTCCTATTAATCTTGGACCACACTCATCCAGCACTGCCAGAAGCATTCTGGCATAACCAGTAAGACTTTCAAAAGTCAGTGAGACTTGTGCTCCTAAACTCCTTGAAAACCCCACCCAGCCTCTACAGACTTCTCCACATATGCAGCGCGTCCCATAGCCACACAGTTCTGCCACGCAGAGGCAATAAAGTCATTGCATTCTAAATGCACCTCTGTACAGTACAGTAGCATCCTTTTCTCCTTTCTCTCAGCTCAGAAGAGGTCTGTGTATGGGAGGGGAGTGGGTATTTCTCTTCTTTTCCCTGAGCACTTTCTCCTGCCTGCTAAAACAGAACAAGGAAGAGGCAATCATAGCATCATCTCCTTCAATACTTCCATTAACTCTAATTATTATTTGTAATTTAGTAGCTTCTATATGGGCACTGTACAAACACATAAGAAGACACATGTCTTTCCTATGCTATCAAGCTCTTGCACAAACAAGTAGCTGGAAACTATGGTTACATCCACACTTTAAGCGAGGGGTGTGATTCCCAGGTCAAGGAGCCATAGCCACTTTAATTCTGATCTAGCTATCACACTAAAAACAAAGTGTAACTGGCATCACAATCAGTGGGAGGGACTAGTTACCTTGAGTATATACCTCTGCTAGGTACGTACTCAGGGCATCTAGGCCCTCCCATCACTAGTACTGCCATGGCTACACTCTATTTTTAGCATGTTAGCTAGATCTAGGTTGTACATTAGGAAGAAGTTTTTCACTAGGAGGGAGGTGAAGCACTGGAATGGGTTACCTAGGGAGGTGGTGGCATCTCCATCTTTAGAAGTTTTTAAACTGCGGCTTGACAAAACCCTTGCTGGGATGATTTAGCTAAGGTTAGTCCTGCTTTGATCAGGGGGTTGGACTAGATGACCTCCTGAGGTCCCTTCCAACTCTAATATTCTATGATTCTATGATCAGAGCTCATGCACAAGTATGTCTCTTAGCCCCTAAGCTCTTAGCTCCAAGTGTAGTCATCCTCGACACATTGAAACTAACTCATTGCTATTCAGTATCAGTCATATGAAAATATTCTCTGAAGTGTATCTGTCTGCTTTTTCTTTTTTTAAGTGACTCTTCTCGTCATGTCAATGCGTATGGATTCCTTCATTTTCCATCAAGCCAGCTTTGTGGATTACATATACATCATTCCCAATTTTAATTATGCAATTGCAATCCTCACTTTCTGCTAAAATAAGGCTTCCCCAACAAATCTGAGCAATTTATTGTATTGATTCCTTGATTCATGAACTAAAAGACAGCTTGAAAGAGTTGCATCTAACCCATTTATACCTTACTCTGCCTGGTGAATATATGGGAGTATCACAGCCCTTAAACACTTTTTTCATCTTCATTTATAGATGCTTCTTCTTAAATAAAAACTAGCACTTTCTGTTCTCTTAGGACTCAGCATTAAATTTTTGGAATGGAAAGTTTTTGGAATTTTTGGTTTAGTGAACAGTATCTAATGTTAAATCCATATTTTGTCTCAATTCATACGGAAATACACTCCTGCCATTAAATATTAGCTATGATGCAGTGTTTATGTGATCAATATGTGTGTGTGTATATATATATGTAAGATTGTACTGATTCAGTATTTCTTTATGATTTTTAAAAGACTACGTGATACAGCTAATAAAAGTGAATTCTTTCACAAGGTTTCTGAAAGCCAAGTCAAGTGAACAATTATCAGGATATGGTATTACATGATCCTTTTATTTTTAATTCATATGAAGTCACTCTTAATTATTACATTTTGAATTAAGCACCTTATCTCTTTTAATGCACCATAGGCTATCATTTTATTGATTTAGTATTTATTTAAGCAGAAATCATCTGCAGAAAAAGAGTTAAACTAAGGATGGGGAAATTATATGAAGCATGATTGATGGTCTGGAATTAACTATGAAGTATCTGATTTCCAACCAAGAGATCTGGATAATGTAGAAATCACAGGAGTGAAGCTTAAGGAATTTATAGAGTCAATGAGATAATTAAGTCTATTTCCAATATAGCCAATCCAAAGCATTAAAAAATCAGGAGTAAGGGCCCTAAAAAAATAAAAATCATGTTAATTTAAAAATAAATTTCTAGCTGTTTTATTTGCTTTCAGATTTTTCAGCATATAGGAATCATATTTTAAAGTTTGTCTCTGAAACAATAAAAGTTAGAACATTGTTCTCTTTCTCACTCTCTCTTTTTTAATGGAAGCTGAGGCGCTCATGTAATTACCAGACTCTACGAATGGGTCTTCAAGAAAACCAGCAAATATGAGCCTTGTGATAAAATCACAAGAATTGTCAACATTCTATTTCTGAAACATGCATTTTAATGTTATAAGAAAAATAAAATGTCATAGAAAGCTAAGTGCTTCCAAGTCCTGCCTTTGTTGGGTGTATCTTGTGATGTGCTTTCTGTGGTGAATATTGCAACAGTAATGCACAGAAAACAAACATAGGATGAAATCCTGTCAGCCTTACTCACATTTATAGCCCTCCGTGAATTGCCCCAATAATTTCAATAGGACTCCTCATGAAGTCAAGAACTGCTCAATGCAAGTGGGGTAAAACTGGGCTCTAAAAACTGCACTGAAGTTCTTTGTAAAGCAAAACGCCCAGAAGAGCCAATGGCAGTTTGGCCTGAAATATTAATCCCTTGAGTACTAGTTATGCAGAGGTAGTGAGGGTAAAGTTCACTGCTGAACGAATGAACCACAGTGTCACAGCGCCATGGGAAAGGCAAACAGAAGAAGAGACAGAAATCATAGAGATTGAGAAATCGGACACTGAATGCATGATTCAAGCATCTGAGTCTATTCAGACCGCTCTAGTGTGCCAGTAGAAACCAGGGCAGCAGGTGATTGCGACACTGTATGGTAATTCCCAAACTGCTGTGGAGCCTGGAGCTGCCCTGCTCACCCCAGGAAGTGGATGATCAGACAGGGAGAAAACATGACTACCGTGCCTGGAGAATGCATTGATTGAGTCCATTCACTTGGAACCCTTCACCAGTAGGGTGTCTGTGGTGTCTCAACTACAAAGGAAACCTGCCCTCCACTGGTGAAACCTAAGGGAAGACAGAACTGGCAACAATACTGGGTGAATGTCCTTCCCCTAGTGGAAAATGGTACTACTCTGGACCAAATGAAGTGGACCCCTCTTTCTATAGTAGGTAGCACTGGTGAGACAGAAAGATGTCAATAAGGAAAGCAGCATGGAGTCATTTATTTCCCTGAAAGCAGTTATGTTAATTTCAGGGTTACATAACCATGTTTTTAATAATGTGATTCAGAAGTATTTTCAGACAGGATCCTCTCCTCTACCTTTGCCTAATAATATTGTTTAAAAACGGATCTCTGTCACTGTTTCAGGTGTCAGTCCAATTCTGGACTTACCAAAGCCTTCGTCTGGGTCACCTTGGAATAGGAGAAACACCACGGAATATTGAGATACTATCTACGTGTGTTGTGACTGTAAAACTCAGGGTTGCCAGTTGGCCTAGCTGATGGCATAAGAATTTTCATTTTTTAGCAACAGTGGGGTCCCTTAGAAGAGGACCTCTGAATAAAAAATGCAGTTAAGTGAGGCTAAGGGAAAGGGAGAAGGATCATATCTTCCCAATATGTGCTGTCATAAAAATTATATTAGTAATGTGCTTGACACATTGATGTTTTACAGCCGAATGCCATTTCTAACTAGAGCTGCCTAAACAGATGCCCCGTGAAATCTATCCATTCCTTTTGAAGCCTCTTGTGTTTCTTTTTTTCTTGGAAGAAAACCCTGTCATTCATGCTAGCAGTTCTAAAGTGCTTTATTTCCACACCTTCCCAGGTAAAGCTTTTCAAACATAATTTGCTTTCTCTCCCATATTTAGACACAGTAAAGGCCCCCAAAGCAGGAAAAATGGAAAATAACTTGACAATTGTCCAGAGTACTTATTAACAGTGGCGCAGAATTCTGTAGTAACAGGTCCAAAATGCTACATTTTAATTTTACAGCTGTAGTGATTTACACCATTACTCTAGATTACTGTAGGTGCTTGATTCTAAATAAAAGATGATTCTTTGTGTCTGACTGCAAAAGACCAATTTATCTTCCTGTTTAAACTCAATTTAAATCCAGGCAATCTAATTAAAGATAAGTGAAAGGATATGGCCTTAAAAAACTCCACTTTTCTTCCCAATCATTTCTCTGATTAAGAAAATTCAACCTGCATTCCTAAGCAATAGTTACATTCCTAAATATCCTATATCTCCTTGGAGTAACCCAAGTCCAAACTCCATTATTTTGGAGTTCCCTTGGCTATAGGGTCACAAATGCACCTGATGTGGCCAGGGGAATATAGGACATGATACCTCACTTCGGGCCTGTCTCCAGTACTTATGAAGTAGTCTGAAAAAAATGGGGGTGGGGAGATGGTCAGCCATCCCATTGCTCACAGGAAGGGAAGGGCAAGGAGAGAGAGGAGGTGTGCAGAGCTGCTGGGCTCTTTCTGCTACGTCTTATCTCCTTCTTTCCCCTCCTGTCAGAGAGGAGACAGCTTTTGAAGGAAAATTGAAAGAGTTCTGGCTGTTTCTTGCTGCAGCCCTGACTAGCTGCAGTACCCCAGCATGTGGGCAGTTGGGGAAAACAGCCAATCAGAAGGTTTCTCCTACCAAGTGGCATTGACAATTTTCACCCTCTGACCCAGCTCAAGTTGTAGAAATTTTACTTCTCAGGGCTGCAGCCGGTGTTGTCTTGGCTCCCGTCTCTACTGAACTCATGTGAGTGGAAATTGTATCAAAATCTCACTCATCTGCTCTGGAGAAGACAGAGGGCAGGGTCAATGTGATGGGCATACATTCATGAAAATAAGACTTGGTTTACACGCAAACATCTATGGGTTTAGTTAAATCAGTTCAGTTAAACTGGTCCAAAACCCTCTGTAAAATCTCTTGTTTTGGTCTGAATGTGGCTTATTTTGATTGATCTCAAATCTGTTCCTAACCGCAGGAGGCTAAAATGAAATACACCTTTGCTACGTGCAGAGTTGCCCCAGTTTAACTCGTGGTGTGATTTTAAACCAATTTATTTAAATCAGGGTAGAGAACTGATGTCAGTTTAAACCAATATACTTCGCTTTAAGTAAACTAAATAGGTTTAACTAAATAGGTTTAAAATCACCACTTATGTTACACCAATGTAACCTTGCATCTAAACAAGACCTAAAGAAATCTAGTGAGTTGACTTGACCTGCAGCCTTGACATTGTCCCTTTAAAACAGGCTTAAAGAGACTAACAAAAATTATCAATAGCTGTTACAGAAATTTCAAAATGTCAAAAATCTATTCAATGCAGCAGATTGTGAAATCTGGTTATGTCCATTTGCACAATTCATCATAAAGGGGCTGTATGTAATCCATCTGAAAATCATCAGCAGACAACTCACCCGGCATTGAGAAAATCCCTGCTGGCACACTGGATCACCATTTGGCTGAGAGCCTCAGCCTCTTGACCCCACATTTCTTGGCTTCAGGGGTGAATAGGGTCAGGGATGTACTCATGATTGAGTTTTGTTCAGATATGCCAATCCTCGGCTGGCATAATTTAGAGCTGCAGCTCTAAGTGGCCTTTGGGTTTCATCTGTCCCTCAGAAACGATGAGCTGTAATCTCACATCCTTCCCTCCCTGTGCCCTACACACACATACCACTTTCTTGTGTAAGCAGAGCTCTGGACCCATTCTGACTTCCATCTGAAAATCATAGGAAGCTGACTTTTTCAACTGACTTTATGACCAGAAATTGTCTCTTTTGTGTGTGAAATCATTCTAAATCAAAGGTTAAATATCCATATGGATGTGGGCTGCAGTCCAGCTTCTCAAGAGAGCAAGTTCTCTTTTCAGAGACTTATGCGCTTTATGTCAGTGATATTTTTTCTGACATTTTTAAGCTGATATTTCTGCTGTAAAAGGAAGAGCAAGATGAGCATGTGAGATTCTGATATTTATGTTTACTACAATAGAACCAATTAAAGCTGTAGGTTCTTTTAAGTAACCATAGGTTATTCATGTATGAGTAACACAAGTAAAGGCTAAAATAAAATGACAGACTAGTTTTATTATGTAGCTATGGGTTACACTACCATACACTGATTATTACCATACAGAAGGAGTCAAATACGTGGTGTTTTTAAAATTCTAATTAAACTACTAATTAAGTGATGCTGATGACTTTAATGAAGTTAATACAATTAAATAACATGGAGAGAGCAAAATAGCATGTAGTAATAATAAGGGAGATAACCACACTTCTGAATTTCTGCTCATTCCCCTCAGCTGTCCTTTTTTCCTCCATAACCCACATCACTAACAAGACATAAGCCAATAATCGCCCTGACCATTTTGTGTGTCGTTTTCCTTTTCCCAACTTAATTTTGTCTGTTTAAGTTGCCAGCTTTTGGGGCCAGGTACTGCCTTTTCTTTTTTTGATTGTACAATATTTAGTGCACATTGGGCCCCAGAACAAAATAGGTGGATGAAATAATGATGAAGTATTAAGGAAAATTCGTTATGATACTGGAAATTACAAAGTCGTCAAGAAATTCTGTTCCCTGACTTGGAAAGCCATTTAGGATTCATTTATACTTCTGTTACTGGGCTTGTGACAAATATAACTATTTACCAATTAATACATGAGCAGACGGTGGATCAGATTCAATTTTCTGTTACACCAATATGATGATTTAGGAACTGTCAATACAAACTTAGAGAGATAAAGTGGGTGAGGTAATATCTTTTATTAGACCAACTTCTTTGGTTACATAGAGCTCTTCCTCAGGTCTGGGAAATGTACAGACTTATAAATTCTGGATGATATGAATTATCACTATGAAAACTGCTGTATCATGAAGGCTTATATGTTTGTAGATCCACCACCGTAGATCTGCAGCAGGTAGATATCAGATGACGTATAACGGGGAATACTTACATTAATGATGGTGCTTTGAGCACAAAAGTTATGCTAAAAACAAGCTGCATCCTTAGAAAACCAATTTTAGCTTAGCCCTCTGAAGGGCAGGGAAAAGAGCAGAGAAGTGGAAAGTTAACCAAAAGACAGAAAAAAGGAAGCCATGTGTTTTGAGTGGGATTTAAATAGAGAGCCACACCAGAACAGAGGAAGTAGAAATGGGTCAGACTGGTCAAGGAGAAAGAAAGAAAGCTGACCCTAAGATGAAGATGGTATTATGTTGGAGCCCACAAGTCATGTACAGAAACAGAAGGACTTTGGAAAACCCAATGGACTTTAACCCCAGTCCAGAGAATGCTCTGGGGTATTGAGGAAACTGAAGCAGGGAAACATGGGTAACATTTATGTTTTGGATGATCTGCACTCTCTTGTATGTATGCTATGTATGATCAAATAAAAGAGCAACAGGGTGTCTCTGTGTGTATTAAATGCTTCACAACTACTGTGAGCCTTCAGGGAGAATTAAACTATAAATCAGAATGCATATAAGGTGCAGTTCTGGAAGAGGGTGTACTTAAGTACAGGGAAATCTGAGGGGTAAACTTTGCATCCCAGGGCAAGGCAGCTGGAGAGGTTCCAGTTCTCAGGTTGTAGTGGTAGATAAGACTCTGTACTTTGAGAGTATGCCTAGGAAACCCAAGACTGGGACAGCAAGTGAACTCCTTCCAGACTCTGAGTGGCTTAAAACACCCAGAGATCCAGGAACCCAGTAGCTTAGATTCATCTCACAGAAGTATGGGGGGAGGATGGCCAGCTGGAACTGTGACAACCAGTTTCACATCATGGTAACACTACTGACTTCAGTGGAGTTACATCAGGATAAAGCTGGGGTGGTAGACTGATGAATCAGTCCCGATGTTTGATGCCTCCAGGGGTGTGCAGAACTAGTGAATGACCTCTTACGCAGAAGGCCCTCATTTTCTTAAATTCCTCCTGCAACATATATAAAAACACTAGATTATCTTTAGCTAGATGTGAAGGGTAATCCATTATAGAATTCTATAGCACAATTCAGAAATAACATGTTTTATTTGTTTTTCTGTCTTTCTTTCTTTCTTAAACTCTCTTTTCTCTGGTTTTGGCTTATCTTTCTTTCAAGCTATGACAGGTGCTGAATGCTAAGGAGGCAATAGCTGGTTCAACAAAAGGCATATGGGGGCCTTTAGCCTGGGCACCAAACATCTGACTCAATTTTTCACATGTCAGATGAAGCAGGATACTCATGAATATTTGGGACATCCCCAAGTATAAGGTATTTCAACTCTGGCCCATCTGTTCCTATTTAATGCAATTTATATGCAAAAAGTGTGTTGTATAACTTTCCAGTGGAACTTATATAGAAATCGAGTATAAATGAAGAGTAAGTTATTCATGAATAGAAATTGTAAAATTGTTGACAAAAGTGGAGCCATTCCCTCTACAGTTGTTCTCATCCACATGGACACATTTCATCCTAAGAACAATTATTTGGCATTTTCTTTTCTTCTTAACATATTTTCATAAGAATGAGATATCAGAATTGTGTGTTATTAATAGAGACTTGGAACATAAGGAAGTTCAGATTAAATTAGAACTTTTTCTAAAATTGTCAATTACCATACTAAAGATGCAGAAAAAAATAGCTTTGCTCTCCCAATGCTCATTACTTATTTTTCAGAGGGAGAAACTTAATTTTTCTGTCTCTCTCATCTTTCCTGTATGAGGGATGCTTTTTGTATGTCTGGGAAAAGCAATGCTCAAATGCAGTCGTGTATTGAATGTGTTCAGCTGCTTCATTAAAAAACTGGATGTTATATTGCATATAACTAATGACTTTTTATTTATTACTTTTTAATTTTTTATTATCATTATTATTATTATTACATGTGGACTTGAGCTACATAGTTCAGCTCCACAAATACATCCAAATTCAAATCTGATACTGGAGCCAAACTTTCCCCTGCTTGAGTGTATTTAGATTCAGGGTTTTATTTGGGTCCAATATTTAATTATTATTTTTATTCTCTCTGTCTTACACCATCTGTCTGTCTTGGAGTTTGCTATAGCACTTCTCATTTTAGGATCTAAGATCCAGATGCAGAAAGGTGCTTAGGTGCCTAAAACCCAGAGTTAGGTGGCCCTGCAATCCATAAAACCCCTGCTCAGCTGCCATCTAATTCTGTGGGTGCCTAAATTTAATTGGAAAAGTCCTCTAGGTACCTGCATTTCTGCCTCCAGGCATGTGTACAGCTGCCTCAGACAGGTTTCCAGATGGCTTTCTCCGTCCTAATCCCCAGTGCAATCCTCAAACAAGGTGAAGATAGGCATTGCCCTGTCTATCCCACCTGTGGGGCCTGATCCTGTAGGTGTGCTGTGAGCATGCCTACTTCCATACAAAGCAACTAAAAAGAGGGAGACAGCAACCTCTCTAGTAACCTTTAGCCCAGAGATTAGGGCATTCACTCTGGATGTGGGAAACCTCTGTTTAATTTCCCCCTCTACCTGATGAGGTGGGATTTGAACTAAGATCTCTCACATCTCAGGCGAGTGTCTTAATTGCTGGACTAGGGATATTCGGATGTGGGCCGTTCTCAGTCTCTCTTGTTGAAGACATTCCACTTTGTATTAAACGTGCATTGAGCCACAGAGAGAGAATGACTTTATGGTCCAGTGGTGAGGGCATTCACCGGAGAGGTGGGAAACCCTGTTCAAATCCCTCTCTTCATCAGGTAGAGGGGGGAATTGAAACAGGGGCTCCCACATCCTAGGTGAGTTTTCTGACCACTGGGTTCAAGATTATAAGGAAGGCTGCTGCCCCACAAGCTGTTTTGTTTGGAGTCAGGAATGTATTGCTGTCTTTCTTGCAAGAAACGGCTTAGGCACCAAAGGTGCTTGACTCCAGGAGAAGGGTCGCAGGTGCAGATCTAAACAAAGATAGGCACACAACTCCCTTAGAGAGGCAGGGATTGGGACACACCCTCTCTTTGGGATCGGTTGTTGGGTAGCTGAGGCATCTCCCCAACTAGTATACTGGCTTTTGTTGATCCCATTCTCATATGCCCATCTTCCCATATGCAATGAAGAAATGGGGAGCCTGGGAAACT
The DNA here is from genome assembly GCA_007922155.1 of Mesoclemmys tuberculata. Taxonomy (NCBI): domain Eukaryota; kingdom Metazoa; phylum Chordata; order Testudines; family Chelidae; genus Mesoclemmys; species Mesoclemmys tuberculata. Next base: position 47,389,022 of record ML675618.1, on the reverse strand, counting down.
CACAGTTTGTGGATTCCATTGAGTGGGTAGGTGCCTAAAAGTTAGATGTCGCAATGCTTACGTCCCTTTGTGGATCCAAGTTTAAGGCCCCACACATGAGCAATCACATTGACTTCTGTGAGAATACTCAAATGTATAAAGGGAAGGCACAAGACTCAAGTGCTTTGCTTGATCAGGGCCTAGATGTTTACTCTCTCTCCTCCCAGTGCCACCTTCTCTGTATCTCCAATAGCTCTTACAGTATGCAGCTGAATAATAGAAGCCAAATCATCCACCTTGGTATGTGTATATAAAGGGCAAGTTGTGCTGCATTCTACCAAATAATGAGCAAAGTGCACTCCAACCTGGTGTTAGTATGGTTCTCCTCAAACATGGAACTGGTTAGGCAACACTGTGCCCCTCCTGCATGTCAACTTCTATGCATATAAATAAATAAATACATCAATTTTAAAGAAGGTGTAGACATTGTAAGCCCAGCATGGATAAAGGCAAAAGGCAGAGCACAGAGTGTTTCATAGAAAAGATATAGAGCTGTATGCCTAGTGCTCTTTGAAGTAGTAGGGCAGGTGGGTCTAAACCTGCCCGTAACTAAAGGCCACTGCTCAACTAATGGGGAGGAACCACTGAGCCCAGTCCACAATTGATTTCTGGGGACAACAAAAGGAAAAAAACAGGTGAAGAAGAGAAGTCGAAGGTTAAAAATCAAGGCTCCAGTTAGGGACACCAAGCAGAGAACCCCGACAGCACCCGCTGCTCCTCAAAGACATTGAGGGAGTCACTGAGTAATGTAACTGGTGCGCTGTTGACATCAGCTTCAGGCTTCAGTAACAAACATGCCCTAATGCTGCAACAAAGAGGTGATATGAAGCCATGCACACATTGGTGCAACAAAAAAAGTGGATAAAACAACCAGATAACGTGGATATCTTTTTCATACCTTTTTACTGTTGCCTAACCTCTCAGGAATGACTGTGGATATATATACATATGTGGAGGTACAGATCTCACTGTTACCTTTGCATTCACAAAAAAAAAAAGAAGTTAGCCTGTAATAAACTTTGTGCACCAGGATGGGGTGATGCTCATAGAAAGGTCAATCTATTCATTTCTCTCTTTTTTTATTCAAATCATTTTTCTCATAGTTACAACCAAGGCAAGGGGCAATATATCTGGGCTAAAAAAGCACCTTAGCTGATCAGATGAAAATGTGTATACTTTGTTCCTTTGAATATTTGCAGTGTACTATAGCATTTAAACTGTGCTAATTTTAAATGGTAAGTGAAGGTAAAGACCTTTGTGAGAGAGGGGTATCCTGCCTAAGGAAAATGTTTGGTAATACCTGTCATTTGGCCAAGTCTGATCCATCCCCAAGCCAAAACAAAATCCTTTTCAGAAGCAACCATGTAGTCCCCATGGAGGGGAGCTACATGATTCTATCACCACCAGAGAGCTGACATAGACAATACTCCCAACTCAAGCCCAGGAGAGAGATTTTTCTTCTGAAGATCCTCCACAAAGTAAAGGAAATGATGATTGTGGGGCAACGGGATGTTATATAGGGAAAGCTAAGCAAGCTACATATTCACACATCATTCAGATAAGGTTCAATTAAGCATCCATACTTTGGGATAATTATCAATGCAAAATTAAACCTCAAACCTTTTGAGGTTTGCTCATCATTAGTTGCCATCAGTGGCATTGTTCAACTCTTGTAATGAGAATGGTTGTCTCTTAGCAAGAAACACTGTGACAACGCCTGAAATGAGTAATTTGATAGTAGACTAAAAAAGTTAATTCAGGAGACCAGAGGGGGGAGGGGAAGAATCTATCATTTTTTAAAAAACTAGTATCTTTTTTAAAATCACTAGTATCTGAGCTGTCAAGCCTAGACCAAACTGATAAAAATGAATGGAAATAATAACATTAAATGACATAATGAAGTATTTTTTTCACAAAATCATGTATGGAATAGTACCTCTAGTGAAAGTTGTTACAGCTAACACAGGTCAATCAAGATGTTATCTCTAATGAAAAAGATTATAAATATATAATATTTAGGATTAACCTGTCTAGGCTGAATTGATTCTACTTATCTCCAAAAGTTCATACTTTATCTTCTCATTAGAGCAGCACCTGCTAGTGTGGTTGCAGTTAAAAGTCTGTTCTTAAACTCCAAGAAAGAGGATATAATAAGTCTCCAAATGATTTATTTTAACTTGCTGACATGGGACATTTGATCATTAAAACATCTATGGTAGTGTTAAACACTTCCAGGGCTCAATTCTAACTCCTAATCCCCTTGATTTGTAAACTTAAAGGAGAAGAATCCAAATCAGCAGAAAGAGTGAGGAGGCAGCCTCAATGCATAGGGTTGCTCCTGGGAGATTCTGCTAAAAGAAGAATCTGTGTCCTTCCACCAGTTATCTGTGTTCTTTGTTGGGATGTTGAAATAGCAGGCATGGGTATGCACAAAAAGGGAGATCTCAATACTATCCATCCCGTTAATGGTACTTCAGAGACAAAACTGCGAACAACATAGTTATTCAGGTTAAATACTGGGCTCTATATTGATCATTTCTGATCTGTACTAGGAACCTTTGCAGAAATGCTAACCCCACTGGAATGTGTGATAAGGAGAATGGCAGCTTGGATTCACAGGGACTCTCTGGGGCAGATTTTCCAAAGAGCTCAGCACCCAACAACTCCCATTTAGATACTTAAATAAATAGCTGGATTTTGAAAGGATCCTTCTCCTGTTTAGGTGTTTAAATGGGAAATCTGGATATTTTTCATTTCTGTGAGCTTTTTTTTCTAGCGGATGTAAATATTTCCAATTTTGACTTTTTCTTAATGTCAACTTTACAGGAAAATATGTAGGAAGGTCTACAATGAATGAGGATAGTAAGGTTTTATTCTCTTTTTATGACTTATCCCCCTATTAGGAACATAAATAATTTAAAAGGGTTTGCACTGGAGCTGTCAGAAAACAGGCTCAGTAAATTATCCTGTATAAATGTTTTAATTAAAAAGAAGAAAAAAACAACAGGCCCATGAAAGTCAACAAAAGCTGACTTAATTTATGAGAGTAAGACACACTGCTGTGTTGTAAATCACCTGATAGTCTTCAGGGGGACAAAAATCAGATTTAAAAAAGAAATGGATTGGCCATCAATTTCAGAGAAGACAAATGGTTTATGAACTACATAATTAGAGAATGTTCTTAACACTAAGCAAAATTGAGACTCTAAAAAACCTGTCTTGTGTTTCCTTAGGATGCCTAACACCTGCACATGGGAAAGAAAAAAGGATGAGAGGGAAAAAAAATTAATCTCAGCACAGCAGATTTATATACTATGCCCTCATATATAAAAATCTAGAACTTTCTTTAATTCAGCACATGGCCGAGATACATTTTACATGATGGTGATTAAAAGTCATCTTGGTGTACTTATTTTAAAGAACTCCTATAGTTCAACTCTTGGCCCTGCTCCATCATTGGGATGCACTATCACAGAGCACAGAAACCATACAGAACCCAATTGGGTTGAACTCCACAGAGGAGCAGGGGTTCCTACTAGTAGATCTTAAGGTAGTATTAGGGCCTTAGAGAAGGAACAAAATCACACTAAGACTTCTCCGAAGTGCACAATGCATGGAGTCAGTGTTCCTGTTTGGTCCCTTGATAGAAGAGGACCTGAGCTGGGCAGGATGGATCAGGACTGAAATCTGAACATTCCCAAAGTTTGCAAAGGGAGGTAGACCTAGTGTTCTAGTTCTGATCCAACTCTTCCGGATCTTAGTTTAGTAAGAACCAGAAATGTACTCAGCGCTGTACAAAACACAAAGATAGTCCCTGCCCTGAATTGCTGGCAGTCTAAAGAAGACAAGTATAGGGTAGGAAGAACAGACTGGGAAACCTAACTTTGAGAAGGATTTTTAAAAGGATTAGATTTTTATATAAATCCTAAGAAAATTTACAGTTACATTAAACAGAACAACTATTTAAAATGGATAGAAATGTATGCTTCAGGGCACATGATAAACTTCAACTGCCTTAGTACAGGAACAAATTCCACATGGGCAGATTATGGGTTTTTTGTACCTGCCTCTGAGACATCTGGGCTAGACCACTGTGAGATGAACTACTGCTCTGATCCAGGAGGGCAAATCCTATGATTCTTATGTAGATAAAGTACATCTTGTGGGCTTTTAGTTTATAACCTGCATCCACAGAACAAGCTATAAGGCTCTAGCCAGCAAAGTACATAAGAACCTACATAACTTTAAGAATATGAGTAGTCCCCTTGACGTTAATGAAAATACTTAAGAACTTGACTGGGTCATGGCTTGCAATAGGCAGTGTTTTTTTAAATTTCAGAATCAAGATACATGGAATTTGTGACTTTCATACACTGCATATGCTAATATTTGAAAGCTATAAATAGGGAATTTTGGGGAGGAAAAAATGGTGACACAGCTGTTAAATCCTTTGAAATATGCTGGGGTTTTTTTTTGGGAGGATTCTGTATGGACAGAGTGGAGGGAAATAAATTGGAATAATATGGATTTGTCCTTGCTAAATAGTGGCAATTGGCCTATATGCATTCATGACCTGAAATGATTCTGAGCACAGAGTTTACAAATCCCGCAGGCTGTAAAGAACTCCTCATTAAAGCTATTATCTTTGTAGTGATTTTGCAGAGCACCCAGAAGTTAATTTTTTTCCTTAGAAAATAACTTTTAAATTATCCACCTAAGATATACCCCTAAGCACAGTTCACCTTGAGGCTTAGTTAATGCAATAAATTTGAAGTTCCTAGACCAAGCTGCTTTGGAGATAAGCAAAGGAAGGGAAAGAAAGTTTTCTTCAAAATGTAAAGTACCAACTGTTTTTAAAAGTGCACATATCAAACAGCAGGTCCAATCCACTCAGACTTTGCAATAAAATTGTCTCTGGAAAGAAAGAAACTTTTTTAACAGTGAGATGCAACTCTATAATAGTGAGCATAATTTTAATTGTTAGGCTACATTACACAGGTAGGTGATATATTATTCAGTATTTAGATTATTTAAATCAATATTAGATGTTTTTCTAAAAGATATGTACTACTCAACAACAAAATGCTGGGCTATATGCAGAAATCACTGGATGAAATTCTATGGCCTGTGTTATGTGAGTTTAGATAACCTTAATGGCCCCATCTGGCCTTAAAAATTATGAATCTATGAGGCTACATAGACTGATGAGATTAATATCAACTCTACAGAAAGTGGCTTGAAACCGTATATATAGGGAGTTGCTACTACTACTCCATAACATGGTTGGGAGTTTTATAGATATATAGTTCAGATAATAAATGACCCTGTATCCCTGTATTGTTCTGGGGGGAAAAGTACTGTTTGGATTAAAACTACCATACTGAATTTTTCTTAGAATGCTGTCTCCTCCTTTCTTTCCTCCCCACTCTAATTCAGGTACTAGATGCAGAAATGAAAGGATGTAAATTGTTCCTTGCAGTAAGTAATAAGTTAATTATATCAGCATTATGGCATGTCTTTACTAGCTTCAGAGAGTGCCATAGACATAAGTATTATCTAATCTACCTAATAGGGAAACATATTCTCATTTAACTCACACTCATCAGAGCCATCTATTCTGCTAGACAGATAGTATTTACAGAAATCTATCTTGGCTATCTATCCTTAGATAGGGATCAGCTTTACTAAAATTGTGCCTTCGATATTTTGCCAGAAACTATAAGAGGCAAAATTTTCAGTTAAGAAAAACAATTCTATTTTATCCATTTATGTGCTCTGGCAATCTGATAGTTTATTGGTAGTGATGTGGTCTCTTGTCTCCTGATCTCTTGTTCTTTGGGGTGACATGGGCTAAAAGAGCTAAGGAGACAGTATCCTCAACCCCTGCAGCCAGAGAGTTTCTCATGTCATTCAAGAATGATTCCTCTGGCCAGTTTATCAGTACTGACATGCTCTAAAGGAAATCACTGCAGTTCTTGACTTAAAGCATGGTTAGCTGTGAGCGGGCACTCTCCTCTGTGGGGAGAAAACATTGGAACTGAACTTCATATACACTGTACCTTTCTGAAGGTGAGACTGTATCTGGATTACTCACCTGTGCAGAGAAGTAAGGGGGTGCAAGAACCCCCCTTTGAGCCCTCATGTATCCGAAGAAGTCCTTGGGCCTGGCTGCCCAGAATTAGGTGGGTGGTGCATGCCTGTGGACTGATTCCCCCTACTCTTTCCCAGAGGGGGGGAGTGGGCAGAAGGGGCAGGGGATGAGGAGAGTTTGGGCTTCACTCACTAGCCAGCACAGCGGAGTTGACGTGATGGATGTCCTGCTTTGCTGCTGACATTGGCTAACAGCAAATTGCTAGCTCCTACCCCCAGGAAAAAGAATTCTGCCTCCGAGGGATGATTCTGAGTCACAGTGTCTTCCAGAGGCTCCTATTGGCATTGTTCAGTTTACACAGCTCTCCTTGCTTTGAAGTTAAAATCTAGAGCCCAATGAACTAAGACGAATGATCTCTTTTTGGAAGTGAGCATGTTAGATTAAGGTATTACAGAAATGTCTATAATATGTAATGGCTTTACAGCGTGCACTACACAACATGCACTATTAGGTGTCCAAACTTAGGCCATTGCATTTTCAGATTTTTTGTTTCTCATCTTTGTTTTCATGTTCCATGTTACCATCAGGGACATCAGCAGCAAGATTCCTGAATGATTAGTAGATATTCTCTCTTCTGATATACACACACACAGAATCTAAGTGTCTTACTACAATATTCTTGAGTATTGGTCCAAAACTGCCAGCTATGACAGAATAAGTGGTATGACATAGGCACTACCAAATAATCCAACGCTGCTATAAAATGTGGAAGGAAAAGCTTCCTCTTTGAGAATGGTTTATTTTCTCTAACGTTTAAGACTTTTACTTTTAGAAACATTTTCAGAGGATTTTTCTGGAAAAAAATGATTTTTGCTGTTTTTCTAGCTTGCATCAGGTGTTCACTACCTTCACATTTTTTTCCTTTTAATTTTAAAGCACAGCAATTTATCTGGGGGAACAAAAGGTAGGGCCAGATTTACACATTATGTGCCCCTAGGCACAGCATCTTCAGTGCGCCCTGTAACCCGTCCGTGCCCAGGGTAGCCCACTGATAATGCCAGGGTCAGGGCAGGCTGCAAAAGGAGAGCAAATTCTCCCAGCACTGGTGGGTGACACCGCAGTCAGACTTCCCAACCAGCCACAAACAGTGCTTCTGATTCCCCCACACTGGTTATCAAGAAGCCACTGTGCAAATACACACAGCCCCCTTTACTGCATTTCAGTCTCTGGCTCCCAAACTGACACTAGGTCCAGTAAAGAGACCAGTTGTTTTAACTCTATGCTCTTTACTAAAAGATTCCCTCTGATCCCAAAGGATCAGCCACAGTACCAGTTCACTATAAGTTTGGATCTTACCCGAAATACCATGCTGCCAGCCAATCCTTTAGTAACTAAAACTAAAGGCTTATTAATAAAAGAAAAACAAACAATAAGAGAAGTGTTAAAGGCTTAAAGCAATCAGATACACACAAATGATTTAAAAGTCCATATACATCAGGTTTCTAGAACAATTGTGGAGTTGTATAGTTCCTCTGGTATACATCCAGTACCTGGATGGGTCTAAGTCCTTCAGTTCAGTTGCAAAGTGTGTTGATCCAGAGGTGTGTCCGCAGCTGGACAGGAGCAAAGAACCGAACAAAGACAAAATGGTTTCTGTGGTTTGATCTTATATACCCTCTGTTTCTGGCCATGTGGCTTGTGGAATTTTACAGGAACCAAAATGGAGTCCATAGTCACATGGGCCAATCCTGGTAACTCTTCAGGTATGCCTTTAGTTTCTTCCTGGGCCTCTGGCCTCTGTAAAGGTCTTGATGGGCCATTAAGCGGGCTATTGTCCTGCGGCCTCTCTGTCTGGGGTGTGTTTTCTACAGCACAGTTTGAAATACAGGGATATCAAAGATCCCCATAACTTTCTTCACATATATCACACATGAACACAAATATTATCTTCTTATTCAGCATATCATAACCTTTCTAACAGTACCCGACATGGCGTGCCTTACATGAATTGCTATGATTTTGACACATTAATGTCAAATAACACAAATGCCCCCCCCCCAATGCAGTCCGCATGAAACGCCCCACCTACAAATTTGTGTTTTTTGCATGGGGGGGCTGACGGGGGAGAGAGGGGCTGCTGGGCCAGCTCTGTGTGGGTGAGGGGAGAGAGGAGCTGGGGGCTGGCCAGCTCCAGGTAGAGGAAATGTATTCACTCCTGGACTCCAGCTTCTGTTCTGGCTGGAAGTGGGGAGAAAAGAAAAAAGGAGGACAGCAGGGCCCTGAGAGAGAGAGGACGAGCAGGGGGTTGGTCCAGTTTTCCAGCCCTCGTGCAGGGCCCCCAAATTGGCCAGGGCCCCTGGGCTTGGGCTCCATTGGCCCATGCAGTAATCCACCACTGTTTAGGCGCCCCTGCAATGCCAGAGCCCCTAGGCCCAGACAAAAGAAACATTCTTCTGTTTTTTCAAGGAACTAGAATTTCTAGTGTTCACCCTGACACTGACTCACTGTTAACTTGTAGCTTTGTGCATTGCCTAATGTGATCTGTAATAGTGCAGATGTACTGTACTCACACTAGCTTCAGTCACAGGATCAGCAATCAGGTGCATTCTCAAGGGAAAGGAGATCAGCTACTCAGCTAGTCAAGAAGTGGCATCAGCAGGAACCGCAACTGTAGAAAAGATATTCTATAGCTACCATCTTAGGAGAGAAAGTGACATTTCTTTTCCACTTTACAGCTTAATTTATATACTGTACATTTACATAAAACCTTCCTTCTTTACCCTTCTCCCCCAATACCACTCTCTGTCAAACGCTGTCATAATACTTAACCCTTTCTTATAAAGAAGAGTGAATTGCTTTTTTAAAACTCAATTCAAATTCTTAGCTGCACCGACTGGCTGAAAGGGTTTCCTGCTTAGAGATATAACTGTCACTCCTCCATTATACATGCAGCCTCTGAGAAACCGAAACAAACATCCTTGTTACCATTATTCCATTTTCCCATTAGGTTTGACAACTCAATTTTAAATGTGAACATCCACAGGGTATTTTGGTGCTTACTCCAAACAGTCCCAGCAAATCACTGGAGAGGATTCTGTACTGTCTCTCATAAAACATCTGAGCCATTCAAAGGGTTTCTTTACTACTGACTAACTTAACCAACAACTGATCAAATAAGACCCAGATAACGTATAACAACCTATCTGTTTGCTTACGTTGTCAATAAGACTTATAGTGCCTTATTTTTGGATCTTAATAGGTTACAGGTCTAATTACTATTAGATTTATTTGTATTGTTTTGTAAATGAAGTTGTTTATCACAACCCCCCTTAACATCAATGTCAATGAAGCCATGGCTGGCATTACCATTATTTCATTTTCTAATTCCAAAAGAAACAAATGAAATCTTAATAAGATGGAGGTTCTTATTTGTAGCTGTCATTAATCTCTGTCTTAAATTCTTAAATAGGATTATTAGTCTCAAAAAGATAAAAATAATTCTACCTAAGTAAACAGTCAACTATCAATCTAGGAGTGTTTCTTCCTGAAATGTTTGAAGCATCTCTCTGCTCTGGCATAAACAGAAGTTGAAGGGCCTTGTAAGTTATGAAGACAACATCCGTTAGCAGAGAATAAATAAGCATATCCAAAGCAAGTGCAACATAACTCAGGCAGAAAATGCCACATTCTCATCTGTTTCTTGTAATTTTAGCAATCGAATGCCATCTTACAATCACACCACAACATAGAATCTCCTGTGTGTACCATACTATCTCTGTGGCAATATATACAGTGATAATAATAATTCCAAATGGCAAAAGCTCACTTTTTTGGGGTGTGGTGTTTGTTTTTTTTAGAATTTGATGTAAAACTTGTGTCAGTCTCGGGTGCTAAAATGAGAGGTGAAGACTGTTATGCATATCTATTTTTCAGAACATTCCTTTACTGCCTTTCCTATGTCACTATGAATAGTTCTAAATCATTTGCAATAATATATATTCTATTGCTTTTGGATGCTATCGAAAATAAAAAAGTAGACTGTTTTTAAACCTACAAATAATCAAGTCTGCTACAGGTCGGGTTTATTTATTTATTTTTGGCTACAGTGAAAAACAGCATAAATATGCTGATTGCTGCCAGCTATTTAGTTTATAAAATATGACTTGGAGAAATACTGTTTTCCTTGAACTAAAATTAAAATTTCAGGAAGGGAACATCTATGAGTTCTATATGTAAATACTACAGAGGTGTTTTGCAAGAACGAATGATTTTTAAAAATGTATAAATCCATTAATGAAAAGTACATACTGGAGATTTCAGCTCAGGATCTTATTCATTTGCTTGCCTCTGTTTCTGAAAGATGCACATTTGTTTGTGTGAGCTTTAAAAATTAATACAGACATACATAAGGAAAAATCAATGCTCCACGTCAGTATGCATATACTATAGCTGAGCTTACAGTAAAATGAAATATATCGTTATAGTTTTGTGCTGTATTTGAAGTCTGCAGTCTTTGGAATACTGTACTGCATTTCTGTATAAAATATTTATGTTGTATTTAACTATCTTTTAGGGGTTTTTTGGCTAGCCAACAAGTGTGACTTTCTTTTTAAAATCTGAGATGTATTGATTTTTTTTTACTTCTATCTGAGCATGTGAATAAATTTATTTCAACTGTGTTGAAATTAAGTGGAGACTATATGTATTTATGTGTAGGCTAGGTCCAAAATTTAAGCCAAATTCTAGCCACAGATACATTCATAAAATTTCCATTGACTTGTCATGGAGATATGACCCGTAGTTAGAGTTGAAACCCAAGTCTATTATAGACCTTATTTTAATCCCATTATAAATTGATTTAGGTTGGCCTGAAAATTGCAAGATTAACTCTGATTGTTAAGGAATTTCTTTTCTGCAAATTTAAAGAATTATTATTATTATTATTTAATTCTGGTTACCTTACCAAGATGCAAAGAAGAGCTCTGTGAAGCTCAAAAGCTTGTTCTTTCCACCAACATAAGATAGCCCAAAAGAAGATATTACTTCACCTCCCTTGTCTCTCTCATATCCAGGGAACAGCACAGCTACAACAACACTGCAAATAAACTATTACTTTATGTTATTTGTGTGTTTCTTCATTTAGTTATTATTGTTGTTATTATTTATTATTTAATTTATAGGTCTTTAAAATTTACCCCATCTTAATTTGTGTACAGTAGTCCTTGGGGGGCCTCTAAGTTACAAAGCAGCTTGCTCCTGTCCAATTAAACTTTCCACATAATTAAATCATCTGAAAAATTTTAACTAACACAGTTAGCTCTTTACATTTATTCACATGCTCAAGTAGAAGTTAAAAAACTCAGTACTTCTCAAATTTTAAAAAGAATGTCATTTTGGGTGGCTTGTGCTGGAAGTTTTTCAAGAAAAGAGCTTATAATTAAGCAGAGTTATTAATAATTGTTGCCTCTAACATTCAGAACCGCTCAAGACCCTGATTATTTTAAAGGGCCCAGGTGGATGGGAGGCTAGAAAGTATCCTCCTCTCCTCCACACTCCTTCCCCTGAGGCCCCTGCTGCTCACACTCTCTGCCCCTCCCTTAAGCTGAGCTTATTTATTATTCGCCATGGCGGTTCCTGGACAGCTGAGGAGGCGGTATCTGCTACTCAGTCTCCTGGGTTCATCGGCAATCTCCCTGGGGAGTCCAGAGAGTAGAAGAAACCCTAAACTCCGCAGGATTGTGCCAGGTTGGAAGAATCAGGGACTGAGGTAAACTGCAGAGCTCCAAAACAACAGGGCAAGATGAGGTAGGAGAATCCAATGGAGCTAATGACCAACACAAATAAGTGCTATCTTTGGCACCTGTAGGGCAATATGAACTAGAGGGGCAGCCAGGACTTTAATGTTCCTAAACCTCCACATTTCATGGAGACAGGGTACTGCTCCAGAAACATAATTAAAGCATCACTATCACATGAGATCTAAAAGAAAGCCATGCTGAATGGGTAACATAAGAACAAAAACAAATCTTTTGAAAAATTTGAGGATTGCTTTCCTCTCAAATCAAGAACCTTTTCTTTCAATGATACTGCTTACACAAAACTTCCCCAAATTAATTCCTAGACCATATATTTTAGAAAAAAAATCTCATCTTGCTTTAAAAGTTATCAATGATGGAGAATCCACGAGGACCCCTAGCAAACGCGGGGGCTTCCCTACAACCCAGACAGCAGAAGGCACCATACAATTCTCAATTCCTGTTGTGTGAAGAATTTCCACCTTTCCCTGTGAACTGCTAATCTAACACAGGGGTAGGGATTTCCCTTCCTTTATAAAATACAGCTAAAAACAACTGAATGGAGGGATCACTTCCTATGTAACCTTTGGCAAGTCAATCAGCCTGTCTTTGTCTCAGTTCCCCATCTGAAAATGGGGATAATAATACTTCATCAGAGAGTAGCTGAGAAGATGTATTCATCAATGTCTCGGAGGAGCTCAGATGCTATAATGATAGGAGCCATATAAGTAAATAGATACTTGAGGCCCATCAAAAACTGCACAGTGTATGTATGATGCGCATTATGAAGCCTGATGGAGTCTCATGCATTTGACTCAGTCAGATAAACTTTGGATAGGAGTCCAGAAATTTGCATGCTTATGTGAACCTTTGAATCTTTTGAAGTGTTCACACCATTAATCATAATGTGCAAGCTACGTTAACATCTCGTTCTCAGTAACCCGGTGACTTGCTTTGCAAAGCAGAAGCGTCTCAGTTTTATTGTACTGACTGAGGCTGCTTTTCCAATTTTTTCAGCTGACACTTTTCAGTATTCAGCTGTTTCCCACAAAGATCAGCTCTTGACTCTCATAAGGATTTTCACTTTCAGGACATAGTGGTTAAACTTTATGGATAATGTGAAAATCAGAAAGTGAAATCCTAGGTAACTGCATTTTCAAAACATCATAAGACAGATATTGAGCTAGTTCCTCAACAGGTATAAATCAACCAGACCCCTTTTCTGGACCTACCTCTCTCTGGATGTTTTTTACTTTGTTTCTGTCACTGATCTCTAAAATATATCATTTTTATGATATTTTACAGATTGATAATGAGTTGTTGGTTAAACTATCACATGAGCAATTTGAATCCTCTAGTTATAAGTCAGTTATAGCTTGAACCAAGTCCATTCAAGTCAATGCAAAGATTAGACCCTAATTCAACACCCAAAGAAATTCCCTCAGAAGTATTGCCTGGGATAAGGAAAATGGGGGAAAATGTTATGCAGTGCAGGGAACATGGGAGACATACAGAACCCTTGAAAAGTGACAGAAAGAGAAATGGACACACAGAGCACGCAGGCTTTAGGAAGGCAGTGTCAGAGAGAGTCTTTGAAATAGATGACTGGATGGTGGCACACAAGGAGCTTGTGGAATAGAAGCCCTTGGTGTGTGCGTTGCACTCAGCCTACAGAGGCAATGAAGCATGTGACCCTCTCATATAGGAAACAATCTGCCATGGCAAAGGATAAGTAATATGATTTAATAGGTGTTTCTTTTGCATCCCTACTTTCAAGCACCACACTTTCACAGATGTGCCTCCTGATGCATGTCAGCAAAAAAACAAAAAACCATCATAAAGTCTCTGCCTTAACTTCCTTCCTTTCTAAGGTAGTGATGAAGAGTCTTGGAAATAAATAAATAAACAAACATACATTTCTATGACTCTTCATCAGTACTTTAAAAAACTAATGCGCTCAGAAGGGAATTATTAAAATAGAAAATAAAAGGGGAATTTCACACACTGTTTGACAGGCAGAGTGGTCTCCTACCACTAGATTTCCTTTTCCCTCTCTTTATAGAGTTTTACCTTTTAAGCCTTGATTAAGGCTATTTGATCAGAATGGCCTGTAACCTATTTAAAGGTTTGTCCTAACAATCGTAGTTGAGAATGTTGTAACCTGCTGTAAACTTGCCTAATTGAGTGAAAAATATTTCTGGATACTGGAAGGAGTGAATTTCCCTAAGTGTGCCTGAAAAGAATCCTTCATTTTTGAAAGAGGGACACAGAAGGAAGCATAAAAAAACAGGAGGTTTTAAAAGAAAAAAAGTAAAACAAACGGGAAATATTGGAATTTAAAAAAAATTTTGAATAGAGATCAAAAAGGAAAATGTGTAAAAACTAAAGTTGATGCATCACTTAATGATGCTTAACCCGTAAATTTTAGCAGAGTAGCAGTAGTAGAGAGGGTTTATATACAAGCAGTTTATGATTTGATGAGAGTCAGCGGTGTTGAGATGAAGAAGGCTGATGGTGAGTAATGGACTAGAGGGAAATGTTTGTTTGTTTGTTTTAACTTAAGCAATAAAATTAAAACCTTGACATATTGGAAAGCAAGCTTGATTTGTGCTAGAAGGAATGAGATGGGTCTAGAGAAGATATGGGAGGGTTGCAAGCAAGTGGTAGGGTTTTTAGATAAAAGCAAAGGTTCATGTAGTCTCGTATCCTGTTTCAGACAGTGAAATGTGGCAGATGCTTCAGAGGAAGGCACTAAATCCTATAATGAACAATTAGGGCTAACTGGCCCATAGGAGAAGCTTCTTTCTCTCAACAATCAGCTGTTAACATTTGTATTGGGGCATGAGAGGTTATATTCGTTTTACATTTTAATTGTATCTAACATACCCATGGAGCACCTAGACAAGTGCACTACAGAGAACATGACTGGCTGAGGGAAGAGAGTGAGGCTCAATTTCATAAAGGCCAGAAATTAGTCATAATGGGTACAGTGATATGAGTTTTATTTTGAAGAGCAAAAGGTGCCTTTATTGCTAGTAATCTTAAACTGTTTGGAGATATTTGATAGAAATTAAAACTTTCCGCTGCTAAGTTTGTAAAATTGGCTGCATAGACATATAGGAAATTTATGGGGGGCAATGCAGGTTAGTGTATTTGAAAGCTTAGTTGAGAAGGAGAAGGGAATGAACTACAAAATAGCTTGTGGTATGAAAGCAAAGGAGCTGCGTGTAACTGCTGATTGGTCTACAGCCCCAATCTGTACACTGGTGCATCAATTTTCAGAAGACCAGTGATTTTGAGGGCCTCAAATTTGGGGACCACAACTTCACACAACTTAAAAGGGATCTGTTTTTAATGGTGCTCAACACAACTGAAAAGCAGACTCTGCTAAAACCGTGCCACCCTGGGCACTCAAAATCACTAGTTATTTCCAAAAATTTAAGTTGCGAGCAAAGCAAACTGTCATCTGGAAATATCAAAAACAATGGTGGTGAAATTAAGTGAGATCTGGGTGTAGAGGGTATCCAGATGAAAGCTGAAAACTTCGTGAGGTGCCTGTAAGTAGTATTTATATAAATATCAGTTTTAATGGAGAATTATTCCAATAATTAGTGTAAACTGCATTGATTGGGCTATATGCTAGTTAAATGCTTGATTTATTATGATGACTCTAATCACAGTTCACAAATTCATATAATAAAAAATTCCTTTGATATCAACTTCTGTGTTTAGGACAAGTTCCTAAACCAACCAAGTGCTGATCTAATGAGACATTGACCAGAATAAAGCATTTAGGTTCAAATCTTGATTTCTTTATTGAGTCATTTCTCATGCAAAACTCTCCTAAGAGTCAGCAGGAATAAGGACAGAGTAAGGACTTTAAGATTCAGCCCATTAGCTCTGAAGAAAACAAGAGAATGTGTATCCCTAATATAAAAGGAAAGTATTCAAGTGCCTAGCAGACTGGAGAAATTAGAAGAGTTAAAAGAATTACCCTTGTAACGATGCCAAGATCAGTGTCTGCATATGTTATCTGCCATATTAGTGTCTGTCTCTACTGAAAATTTTCTAAATGTTGCATTGATGACTAAGCACACTTTGAGTTTTGTGCCAGATCCTCCCCCTTTTCTTCACTCCATTTGGGACTTACTCAGACCCAGAAGGTATCAGCTAAGCGTCCCATTAACTGGTGAGTAATTAATGTTGATTAAAATCAATTCTGTGCAAAGTTATGGGGGCATTGCAAGCAAGTTTTTTCATGTAACTTATTCTTTAATAAAGTCAATTTGTACTTAAGATCCTTCAGAATTGGACCTACGGGGCACAATCCTCCCTCCAAACATGAGTGAACTATCACTGCACAGCTCTAAAAGCAGCTACTGGTTTATATAAAATAGAAAGCTACACAATACAGTAAGAAAATGCAGTCCCAGTGTATACAAAGGCAGTGTTGAACTGCAATATGAATTGAAGAAAACTAGGCCCATTTTTCACAGCACAGCAATCTGAAAGTTCATATGGAGAAAAACATTACCATGTACTGACTTTGAATTGTATTTCAAAATGAAGTGTTTATTTACAACTGGCATTTCTGAGCTAACGGTTTGTGGCAGTCGTCTTACAAATTATGTCACTTTACCTGCAAGATGCCTGCAACTCTGGCTTCCTATGAAAGATGCTGTAAAACCAATATCCATCTAGTTTTTATGCTGGCTTAGCTATTGGAATAGAAATTGTTATGCTTAAAAATTAAAGACTTTGTTTAAAAATGAAATGGAAAAGTCTTTGTTTGATTATTTAAACTAGTACAAAATCAAAAGGAAAAAAACTGATTTTCAATCCCTTTCTTTGGACTCTAATGATGTCAGTAACATAAATGATATCGCTTTACACAAGATGACTCCCACCAGCAATTGGATGAAAAGTGCCTGGTGTAATTTGAAATTGTAAAGAACATTTCATGTCTTCATGTAAGCAGTGTTTCTCACGCTGCATACTTGCAGAAAACAAAGTTAAAAACAACAGAGGAAAGATTTTTAACTGGATGTGGGCCAAGGAAGTTAAGTCTATGTCTGCACAACAAACCCTCTGCTGGCACAGCCCGTGGGTAGAATTATAAAATCATAGAATTAGAAGGGACCATAAGGGCCATCAATTCTAACTCTCTGCCAAGATGCAGTTTTGTTGTGTCTAAACCATCCAAGACAGATGGCTATCCAGACTCCTTTTGAAAACTTCCAGTGAAGGAGTTTCCATGACCTCCCTAGGCAGTCTGTTCCATTGACTCACAGTTCTTAAAGATAGGAAGTTTTCCCTGAGATTTAATCTAAATCTGCTATGCTGTAGTTTGAACCCATTGCCTCTTGTCCTTCCTCTGTGGCAAGAGAGAACAACTTTGCTCCATGTTTTTATGGCAGCCTTTCAAATATTTGAGGACAGCTATCATGTCCCCCCTCAGTCTCTTCTTTTCCAAACTAAACATATCCAGTTCCTTCAGCCTGTGCTCATGTGGCTTGCATTCCCCCCCCTTTGATCATCTTTGTCACTCCCCTCTGGATCCTTTCCAGTTTTTCCACATCCTTTCTATACACTAGAGACAAAATTTGGACACAGTACTCCAGCTGAGGCCTAACTAGTGCTGAGTAGAATGGTACTATCACCTCCCAGGACTTTCATGCTATGCCTCTCTTAATGCAAACTAAAATTGTATTTGCTGTTTTTGAAACGGCATCACATTGCTGACTCATGTGGAGGCTGTGATCCACCACAATTCCCAGATCCTTCTCAGCAGTGCTACTGCCAAGCCAGTTAACCCCCATTCTGTAATTGTGAATTTGGTTTTCTTACTTAACTGTAGGACCTGACCCTTGTCTTTGTGGAATTTCATTTTGTTGTCTATAGTTCAGTTCTCCAATTTATCAAGATCCCTCTGAATTTTAGCTTTACCCTCCGAAGTGTTGCCAACTCCCCCAGCTTTATGTCACCTGCAAATATAATCAGTATGCTCTCTATTCCTACATCCAAGTCATTAATAAAGATGTTAAACAAAACTGGACCCAAAACAGATCCCTGTGGAACCCCACTTGAGACTTCCCTCCAATGTGACCTCATTCTATTAATAGCTACTGTTTGTTTGTGGTTGTTTAACCAATCATGTATCCAGTTAATAGAACTTTTGCCAAGCCCTCATTTCTTCAGCTTACTTATCAGAATGTCATGTGGGACTGCATCAACAGTCTTGCTGAAGTCCAGGTACGTTATGTCCATTGTATTCCCTCTATCCACCAAACCAGTCACCCTGTCAAAGATGCAGCATACGTCAGCAGAAAGAGCTTTTCTGCCAGTAAAGATCACCTCCCTAAACGATGATAGCTATGCTGAGAGAAGCACTTTCCTGTCAACAAAGGTGCATCGACATTCTGTGTTTGGCCAGCCTAGCCTAGGGAATGTAGGGTTTTTTTTCATTCTCTTAACTAACATAGTCATTTCAGGATAAGTTTTAAGTTTAGACCAAGCCTGAGATCAGAGGCAGCTCTTGATAAGTTTAGGGTAAGGTCCAGGCTCCAGGAAGAATCAGGGTTAGAGTTTAGTTTTTTACTACAGCTTAAATTTTACATGCTATCTTTGCCAACTGTAATATTGTAAACACTGTTTACAAATAATTAAATATTCATTGGAGCAGGGGGACTTTAAGCTGGGTCTCTCACATCCCAAGCACGTGTCCTAACCACTGGGCTAGAGAGTCATTCTAAAGTCTCTTTCTGGCCCAAGGATTAATTATTTATAAACAAAAACATTTATACAACAGAAATACTAACTCAGGAATGTATCCTTGCAACAAACCCTGCTGCCAACTCTGCCCACATATCTATTCAAGTAACACCATCAGAGGTCCTAACCACATCAGCACATCATCAGGAACTCATTCACCTGCACATCTACTAATGTGATATATGCCAACAATGCCCCTCTGCCATGTACATTGGCCAAACCAGAATGTCTCTATGCAAAAGAATAAATGGACACAAATCAGACATCAAGAATGGTAATATCCAAAAACCAGTAGGAGAGCACTTCAATTTCCCTGGACACTCAGTAATAGACATGAAAGTTGCCATACTTTAACAAAAAAACTTCAAAATCAAACTTCAGCATGAAACTGCAGAGCTGTAACTGATATGGAAACTTTATACTAGCAGACTAGGTCTGAACAGAGACTGGGAGTGGCTAGTCCACTGCACAAAATAATGTTCCCTCTTTTGGCATTCACACCTTCTCATCAACTGTTTTGAATGGGACTCATCTCCTGATTGAAGTACCTTGTTAATATGTGCCCTCCTCACTGTGATGTAACTCACCCATCCTTGCATGTGTATATACACCTACCTAACTGAAGTTTCCACTTCATGCATCTGATGAAGTGGGTTTCTGCCCACGAAAGCTTGTGCTCAAATAAATGTGTTAGTATTTAAGGTGCCACAGAACTCTCATTGTTTTATTCTTACAAAGTAGAACAGCTTCAGCAGAAGAGACTGAGAAAGCCATGCCCCCCAACACCCATAATCCCCGTGGTTAGGACTTGCTTTTGGGGGTAGAGGGAGACCTAAATTCCAATTTCTTCTCCATATCAGGCAGAAGGGAGGCATTTGAATATTGGTGTCCCACATTCCAGAAGAGTGATCTAACCACTGGACCAAAAGTTATAAGGGGGCTCACAACCACTTCTGTGGCCTATTTTCTTTTCTTGGAAAAGGACTAATCTGGAGTAGATATCCAACTTTTGAGTGAGAGTGTGCAGAGATAGATCCTCCTTCTGGCCAAGACTTAGACCCTTATGTCACTTTGAGAGGTGGGGCTTAGGACACACCCCTCTCTCCCTCATTTACTACTGGCTAGCTTAGGCATTCATCTTGGAGGCTTCTGTGACATTCTTAGGTGCCCAGCTCTCTCTAGGTATTTTACTGAGAAGCTGGACAGCTAGCTCAAGGTTGTGAACCTAGGTGTTCATTTTTGCAGTTCCTAAGTACCCTTGTATTATCACCTAAAATGAATGAATGAATGGAGTTATCTTCTTGTAGTCTCTTTTCCCTAGTGGATGTTTGTCCACACCACTAATTCATCATGCATTTTTTTTATACATATGATAGCCTCTGTTCACATTTGAGACAGGGACAGTAGGACTGCTGCTAGACCAAACTGCAGTGCAGTGGTAAAATTACAGTGGGGGAAGCTTGTGTGTTGGCTGCCTTTGTCCAGGATTATCAGTCTTTCCCTTTCATGAGCTTTCAAGAATTAAATGAAATCCAAGAGTACATTTATGATTACATTGTTCCACTTCTATCTATGGTGTACAATCAAAGAGCTTTTACACTGTTAACATATTACACACATACACAACAATCTCAGCCAACCATAAAGGAACACACAAAACTGTATTCACCTTTCTGTTTCGTTTTTTTTTTAAATCATCCAAGTCTAAAGGTGAGGAAGAGGTCAAATTTCAGTGGATTTTATTGATTAGATTTTGTTTACTGCAATGGGGCACACTCTTATGAAAGGCACTATATAGGGAAAGAATTAAACTAGGCTAGAATGACTCAGGGGCTTCCCAAAGCTTTTAAAGTAATGCTTTAAAATTACATTTGTAAAGGGTAACGTGGGAATCAGTGTACAGCTGTAGGCTGTGGCAAATTCAGGCCCAAAAGCTCTAAAACAATGCAAGTAAGTCACTGCAGGTAATGAATTTCATCTTCTGAACGAGAGTTGGCAACTATTCCTCTAAACCTATGCATAGATAATAAAACTCTAAATAAGAATGGCTGCATATAATTATTAACCAAGTTGTCAAATGGCACCAAACATCACTGCCTATTTCAAGGTATAATTCTTTTTACTTGTAACATTTTGTTAAGCTCAGAAAACCAGGGCTAAAACTTCTTCTAAATCTTAACTATTAAATATCGTCCATCCATTGTATAGTGACAATATAACAAGACTTACCTCACAAAAACATAATAGAACATGTATGAACACATAGAACACATAATTAAATGGGGCTTTGAAAGCACCCTTCCGTCTTTCAGTTTAATGAACAG
This sequence comes from Mesoclemmys tuberculata, assembly GCA_007922155.1. Lineage (NCBI taxonomy): Eukaryota > Metazoa > Chordata > Testudines > Chelidae > Mesoclemmys > Mesoclemmys tuberculata. The sequence goes on along the minus strand of ML675618.1, from coordinate 47,368,002 downwards.
CCTTATAGAAATTCAAATTTTTATTATTGTTGATTTAATGGGCCTTTAACCCAAGTAAGGATTGAGGAAGGATGTCAATATTGCATCTATTATAAAAATATGAAATACTGGAAAAACTACATTTTACTAGTCACAGAACTCAAGAGAATGAAGTCCAAGGGAGGGACTTCCACCCAGCTTTAGACTGCCTTACTGGCAGAACCCAAGTCACTCTCTGAATAGTAACTATCTTTTGTATGTCTACATGGAAGCTAGGAGCTAGCCCTTCAGCCCAGGAGACAGATTTGCGCTAGTGGGGCTCAAGCCAACACACTAAAAATAGCATTGTGAACACCGCAACTTGGGCAGCATATTTTTCGTTTTTGAGAACTGATTCATACCCTCGCAAATAAATCCAAATGGAAAAATAATATTGTGTGCACAATTCAATAAATCCTGAATATGAAAAAATGAACAATAATCTATTTTATGCTTTTAACAGTATCAAAAAAAAAAAAAGAAGAAAAGCCCTCAGCTAACAGTTCTCAAAGATATATCAGTGTGATTTTAAAAGCTCAGTATTAGGTGAGAGAAAAAGGCTGTCCTGAAAATTTGAAAAATACCTTGCAGAGATATTGATTAAAATGTGTAGTTGATTGATTGACTACACTTGTGGTTTGATGCTAAAAAAGAGACCAACTAACCAAGGTTAGCCAATTTATTGCCTAAAGACCAAACAGTACACTATGAAAAGGGAAACATTAATATCACACATTCTGGGAAGTAATTTTTATCTCACAGTATGCTCATTTTATACTGTAGGTGTGCTTCAAAGATACACCTTCTAAATTATTTCTATTTATAATAGGGTCCTTTATAAGCTAAAAGCACTTTATACATCACCTAAGATCCAACCCACCACTTTGTATCAGTTCCTTAACCTGTTGCTCTGTACCTCTCCATATTACTACCTCCTACGCTTGTACAGGGCAAAACATTCACATATCTTGCCTTTGGCAGGCTTTAGATTTGCTAATGCCAAAAGGTATGTTTTGCTTTGCAGGGTATTGTGGGTTATATATCTCTTGACGTAAGTTAGCAAAAGTGTTAACATAACTGTCCACATACTAGACATAATTCAATATTAATGTGGTGTGCCCTACACCTAACATATATGCATTGGCTAACAGATATAACTCCAGATACAGAAAAATTACACACTACATCTTCATAAATCTTAATACCATCTCTGCTATGCTAGTCAGATATTCCTTTTAAAAAATTATATTTGGAATGTAGATATATATATATGCATATATATATATATATATACACACACACACACACGCATGTATACATATGTGTATGTTATCCTGTGCACTCTATAAGTGTTATAATCATTATTTGTCTTATAGTAGCAACTAGAGGAGTGAAGTTCTGGAATAGCCTTCCGAGGGAAGTAGTGGGGG
>ML675618.1:47324727-47364979 GCA_007922155.1 Mesoclemmys tuberculata | reverse complement strand
GAAAGAAAGAAAGAAAGAAAGAAAGAAAGAAAGAAAGAAAGAAAGAAAGAAAGAAAGAAAGAAAGAAAGAAAGAAAGAGAAAGAAGAACAAAGGACTGGGCTAATATATAGAGGGGTGCAGAGAAGATACTCACAGGCTTGGTTTTATGAAAGGAGGGTCTTAGTCCTTCAGGCTGAAAAATGCTGCAAGAAGGACTTTGGGTAAGCAATATTTGATTAGACAAGACTCTTGTTGGTTAAGCTTAGGCTCTACAATGCATGTCATGATTCTGTTGCATATGTAAACATTTAGTTTCTATTAAGCCTGCTTTTTAGTTCTAGAATGACTGTTTTTTGATAAATAAACTTATTCCTGTTTTCACAGTCAACATGATTTAAGTGCTGTGTGTTAAATGGAGCAGTGGTCTGAAGTGAAACTGATAAACCAGTGTGTACTATTCCTCTGGGAGTGGCAGATCTGTGAATCCTGTGAGTGTCTAGTGGAAGAGGGGTTGGACACTCCAGGGAGATTCTTGGAAGGCATGGGGATGGAATGTTTCTATCGCTAGCCTGCAAAGGGATGGTAGAGCATGACTGGGTGGAGAGGAAGTGCTTGTGCTGCCCAGGGCTGGTGAAGTTGGGGAGCTGGCCCCTGACAGGCATGGACAAGGCTTCCTCACACTAAGCACAGGTAGTGGTGAAGTGCTTCAGAACGCTGGGTGTCCTTGGAAAGCATCCCACCATGGATTCTGTCTATGCCTCATAAATCAGAGAAATTAGGTGATCAGGAGGTGCCTTCTGGCCTTAAAAATCTATGAGTTTGTGAGTTTAAATACGTTACTGGGACTATTTTTTAACTCTGTGTACCTGTCAGGTCATGTGCCATGGTCAACATCAGTCCAGCTGTCCATAGCTAAGAGGGAGCCATAAAAATATGTAATGATGAGCTATTATATGTCTAAAAATATCCATTTTTAAACTCGTTGTGCATATTGTACACATGGATACATGGATAAAATAAAGAAGTAATGATGTTTTTGTTTACTCAAAATAGTTGCCTGCTTAATCCTTAGGGTGAGCAAAGGAGTCAAGTTTGGTTTGCAGTGCTCCCAGAGTAAGAACACAAGGTGGTTTTTCAATAGGCAAGTTATTCCCCTGTGCATTGCTTGATACATAGAGGAGCCGTATGTAGATAATGCCCTGCAAATATTTAGACATTTCAGATCCACAGTGAATGTAGGCAATAGTCAGAATGCCTGAAGTCTGCTCTGTGGTTCATAGGCAATTAGCTGATGGTTTCAGTCTATTACCTAGTGAACCGGTGTCCACATCACACAGATGACTGTATTGGCACCCTGGTTAGTAATCTCAGCAGAGAAATCAAGGTTTGAATAGGAATACAAACTGAATCAGGTCTGTATAACCTTAGCCAATGAAACACAGGTCTTTATAGCCCTACATTCAGGCAGTGACAGACCATCTGCAGCTGTAATCAGATGCCCAGACTTTACAAAGACACACCTTTGTTTATAAAGGGCTTTCCTAATTTACAGCAATCTGTATTTTGAAAGCTATTCTGGGAGTGAACCTCTGATGTTTTCAGGCCAGCCACCTGTCTTTGCTCTTTCCATTACCAATAGGTTATGCTCTTTTTCCTTGCACCAGCATTCTGTACATTGTGATCATGCTTTCACACTTAGGGAGGGAGATGAGAGAAGAGAATATGAGGAAGCAAGGCAACAGAAGAGAGTATGAGTAACACCAGAACTGAAAACTGTACAGCACTAGAAGAAGTGTTATCACTCATGTTATAGGGAGAGAAAAGGGATGTGAGATAGAAATTACAGAGGGTTAGGGGAAAAGATTGAGAGGTCGACTACTTTCATGCCCCTAGAGATTATTAGGTGCTGAGTGATGTGCAGAAGTTTGCACTGCCACTGCCTGTTCCATGGATTAATAGAGAACTGATGGTCAGATCTAGTGTAAAACCAGTATAGCTCCTTTGCAATGCATGGAGCTGTGCCACTTCACATCAGGTGAGGATCTGGTTCTCCGTCTCTAGGGTTGTGCAGCTGGCAACTTTCATCAGTATTAAATTCACATTAATAGAGTCTGCATAATATAACACTGTAGGAAAGGAAAAATGTCTTTAAAATCAGCTAAACACAGTGGATTTAGAAATCCACTGCTCTTAGAATGCTGTGAATCTAGAAGTCTGCATAATCGCGTCCGCATTGAGACTCGTCTTTGTTTGAATAGCCACTAAATCCTGCTGTAAGTGTTTTAGGAAACATCACTTGTGCAACATCCTATTTGTGGAGAGATAATATTACAAATCTTTTCAGAACATGCCTAAATATTTATGTTAATGCTCTTATTCACAAATACTTGAAAGGTTCATTTTTGCATCCTGCAATCTGTGATCCTCCGTCAGTTACCGACATCATCTTCCTAGCTAAATTGCTAAAGCATGCAGAAAACAGTGACAGTTAAACTGTCAATACTACTGCACCAGGACTTTGTTACCTTTTCAGCAAACATATCTTAATATGTGGTAACTAAGGCCTGGCCTATGCATAGGTTTTGACTGATTTAACCATTTTGGTTATGGGTGTGCTTTTTTTAATAACCAGAATAATTATAGCAGTACTACCTGTAGTGTGGATGCAGTTATACCATTATAAAGGTGCTTTATGCTACTAACACTATCAGGTACCTCCATAACAGTGTAACTGTGCCCACTCTTGGGGAACTGTACCATGTTAACTAGATTGATATATTTAAAGCAGCACAACTTCTGTAGCTAGGCAACCCCTCAGACCGCTAACCCTATATTGTGATTCATGTGGGCAAGTTTCTGCAGCCATGTGGAGTGCCTTTGCACTTTTCACAGGTACAGCAGTCCAGCTGTGGGGATCTCAGTGCAGAATTAGAAAAAATTCTGCTGAAAGTGACCGACAGTCTGGTTCTGGCCCCAAAATGCAAGCAGGCTGAAGTAGCCACTGTAATCCATTTTTAGTTTTAACACAATGATAAATATACATATGGAATAGTGCAGTAGTGGGCTGCCTATAGATTTGCTGGAGCCAAACACCTACGGTGAAATCCTAAATCCATTGAAGTCAAAGGCAAAAGTCCTACTGATTTCAATTAGGCCCAGATTTCACCGTTAGAGAATATATTCAGCTATCATGGTGTAACATGCTTCAAAAGGATTACGTTCACATGATTTTACTTCTGAACATTGTTTTACAGTGCAAATCAGCTTTCCAGTGCTATAACCTTATTCATTTTAACAGGAGTTAATAAAAATGTTTTTGGACTTTGTGATCTTTGAAGGATAAATAGATAATTCACACATTATTATTACTTGCTATTGATTATTGCAAAATATTTTCCCCACTTACATCAAGTGCTTCAGGAAAGTTAGATCTTTTGCCATCTGGATATTCCAGGGAATGGACTAAAGTATCAAAGGGGTAGCCGTGTTAGTGTTAGTCTGTATACAAAAACAACAAAAGTCCTGTAGCACTTTAAAGACTAACAAATTTCTGTAGGCATATGCTTTCGTGGGCTGCAACCCATTTCAAAGTGAGTTGCAGCCCATGAAAGCTTATGCCAGCAGAAATGTATTAGTCTTTAACGTGCTATAGGACTCTCGTTGTTTAGACTGAAGTATGTTTATTGAACACTGAGTATTAAAAAAATATTCACTAGTTAAAAAACATTACCTATAACTAAATGGAAATACATTACTAGACATCATATTAATGATCAATTCACTTTCAGAGCCCTAGGAACGTGCATTAAATTCATGCTGACACTTGGAAGACGGAGCTGTATATCATACTTCCCAGAATGACCAGTTCTAGAAGACCATTTTTGGTGAACTATTGTTACAATTCAAGCCAATGACTATTTCTGATGCCACAGTATAATTCTCAGAAGTGCCATCTTTTCGGGATCAATGAACCAGTTGAAGTAGAAATATAACTTCACTAACCTTTACCCGCTTTTAGCGTCAAGTTTGGCTTAAATATGTTTGAAGTACTAAAATGTTTAGATAAATATGATTTCTCTTCCAGTTTCCATATGTGTCCTGAATTGTAAGTGTCAGGGATTTCTATCTAGGAGTGGTAGCTGAAGTGTTGGAAGTCTTTTAAAGCCTGTGTTCAGTGATTTCCAGCCCAATTTCATAGGTGTTAGAGTCTCAGGCGTTCAGATAAGCTTCACATAAGCATCCAAACTTTTAGACATTGTCCAAACCCAAAGTCTAAATATTTGTGGTTTTCTCACCTTAAAAAACTACGAAATTGCTCCTAATTATTTGGGTTTGACACCAGTAGCATAAATATGCATCCCACGCATATGTTTTAGTGTGCACACTTCTTTTTTAAAAAAGAGGAAAACTTTTTGTTCCCAAACTTATGGCCCAGTCCTGTATTCCATGGGCACCTAAACACCTAAACATCCCATTAACTACAATAGGTGGTATAAGAACATAAGAATGGCCATACCAGGTCCGACCAAAGATCCATCTAGCCCAGGATCTTGTCTTCTGACAGGGACCAGGTCCAGATGCTTTAGAGGCAGTGAATACAACAAGGAACTTTATCAAATGATCTGTTCCATGTCATTCAGTTCCCACTTCTAAGAGTCAGAAGTTATGGGATACCCAGAACTTTGTGGTTCCATCCCTAACTATCCTGGCTAATGGCCATTAATGGACCTATCCTCCATGAATTTATCTACTTCTTTTTTGAACCCAATTATGCTTTTGGTCTCCAGATCCCCAGGCAATTAACTCCATAAGTGCACTGTGTGGTGGGTTAAGAAGTATTTCCTTGTGTTTGTTTTAAACCTTCTCCCTATTAATTTTATTAGATGACCCCTGCTTCTTGTGTTATGTGAAGGGATAAATAACACTTTCTTATTCACCTGCTCCATGTCATTCCTGATTGTATAGCCCTTTATCACATCTCCCCTCAGTCATTTATTTTCCAAACTGAACAGTCTAAGTCTTCTTAATCTCTCCTAATATGGAAGCTATTTCATACCCTAAATAATTTTTGTTGCCCTTTTCTGTACTTTTCCCAATTCTAATATATCTCTTGAGATGGGGCAACTAGAACTGCACAAAGAATTCAAGGTGTGGGCGTACTGTGGATTTATGTACTGGTATTATGGTATTTTCTGTCTTATTATCTATCCCTTTCCTAATGGTTCCTAATGTTAGCTGTTTTGACTGCTGCTGCACCCTAACCAGATATTTTCAGAGAACAATTCACAATGACTCCAAGATCTCTTTTTTCAGTAGTAATATCTAATTGAGATCTCATCATTTTGCATATATAGTTGTGATTATGTTTTCCGACATGCATTACTTTGCATTTATCAATATTGAATTTCATCTGCCATTTTGTTCCCCAGTCACCCAGTTTTGTGAGATCCTTTTTGAAACTTTTTACAGTCTACTTTGGACCTAACTATGCTGAGTAATGTACTATTGTCTGAAAACTTTGCCATGTCATTGTTTAATCCTTTTACCATATAGACTCATAGGTCAGAAGGGACCAATATGATCATCTAGTCTGACCTCCTGCACAAGGCAGGCCACAAAACCCTACCCATACACATTTATAACAACCCCGAACCCATGACTGAGTTATTGAAATCCTCAAAAGTGAGATTTGAAGACCTCAAACTGCAGGGAATCCATCAGCAAGCGACCCATGCCCCACGCTGCTGAACTGCACAAGTACCAGTACAGATCCTTAGACACTGCCATTTATATTTCTTCACTGTCAAAACTGACCATTTATTCCTACTCTTTTTTCCTATATTTTAACCAATTATGATTCATAAGAAGACCTTCCTTCTTATCCTATGACTCCTTACTTTGTTTAAGAGCCTTTGGTGAGCCTTTGTCAAAGGCTTTCTGAAGGTCCGAGTACACTGGCTCACCTTTGGCCACATGTTTGTTGACGCACTCAAAGTATTCTACTAGGCTGGTGAGGCATGATTTCTCTTCACAAAAGCTGTATTGACTCTTCCCAACACGTTCATCTCAGTGTGAACATTCCCTGGCATGGGCAGGGAGTGGTGGCCCTCCCTTGCTGTTAATCTCTGAAGGAGGCCACGCCTCCCGGCTGCTACAAATTGGTAATTCAGTTCTTTACTACAGTTTCAGCCATTTTGCCTGCTACTGAAATTAAGTTTACCAGTCAGTAATTGCCTGGATGGCCTCAGGAGCTTTTTTAAAAAATGTGCATTACATTAGCTATCTGACAATAAAGCAGCATAAAAGCTGATTTAAGTGATAGGTTACATACCACAGTTAGTAGTTCTGCAATTTCAGAACTCTTGGATGAATTTCGTCTTGTCCAGGTGACTTATAACTGTTTAATTTATTAATTTGTTGTAAAATCTCCTCCATTGATGCATTAATCTGAGACAGTTCCTCAGATTTGTCACCTAAAAAAACCCCATAGAATCAAAAAATTAAGGATGAAATGGATCTCAGGAGCTCATCTAATCCAACCCTCTGCCCAAAGGAGGACCAACTTCAATTAAATCATTCCAGTCAGGGCTTTTTCAAGACTGGCCTTAAAAATCTCTGAGGATGAAGATTCCACCACCTTCAGGTTACCCATTCCAGTGCTTCATCACCTAGTGAAAAACATTTTCCTAATATCCAACCTAAACCTCCCCCCAGTGCAACTTGAGACCATTACTCCTTGTTCTGTCATCTGCCACCACTAAGAACAGCCTATCTCCATCCCCCTGGAACCCTCCCTTCAGGTAGTTGAAGGCCACTATCAAATCTCCCCTCACTCTTCTCTTCTGCGGACTAAACAAGCCTAGTTCCCTCAGCCTCTCCTCATAAGTCATGCGCTCCAGCCCCTAATCATTTTCATTGCTTTCCACTAGACTTTTTCCAATTTGTCCACATCCTTCTTGGAGTAGGGGGCCTAAAACCGGACACTGTACTTCAAATGTGGCCTCACCAGTGTCAAATAGAGGGAATAATCACTTCCCTCAATCTGCTGGCAATGCTCCTAATAATGCAACCCAATATTTCATTAGCATTCTTGTCAACAAGGGCACACTATTGACTCATATATAGCTTCTTGTCCACTGTAACCCCCAGCTTCTTTTATGCAGAGCTGCCTAGCCAGTTGGTCCCCAGTCTGTAGCAGTGCATTCTTTTTTTGTAAGTGCGGGACTCTGTACTTGTCCTTGCTGAACCTCATCAGATTTCTTTTGACCCAAACCTCTAATTTGTCTAGGTCAATTTGTATCCTATACCTGCCTTCCAGCATATCTACCACTCCCACCAGCTCAGTGTCATATGCAAACCTGCCCCATCCTACAGAACATTAACATTATTATTTGAACAAAACCAGTCCCAGCACCAATCTCTAGGGAACTGCATTTGACGCCAGCTGCGAACTGGATATCAAGCTGTAGTCACTACCAGTTGAGCCTGATGATCTAGCCAACACTCTATCCACCTTATAGTCCATTCATTCATCCTATACTTCTTTAACTTGCTGGCAAGAATACTATGGGAGACAGTATCAAAAACTTTGCTAAAGTCAAGGTATATCATGTCCACCATTTTCCTCACATCCACAGAACCAGTCATCTAAACATGGAAGGTAATCACATTGGTCAGGTATGACTTGCCCTTGGTGAATCCATGCTGACTGTTACTGATCACCTTCATCTCCTCCAGGTAATTCAAAATAATTTCCTTAAGAACCTGCCATGATTTTTTCAGGAACTGAGGTGAGGCTGACTGAGCTGTAATTCCTCGGCTCCTCCTTCTTCCCTTTTTTAAAGATGGGCACTATATTTTCCTTTTTCCAATCATCTGGAACCTGCCCTGATCACCATGAATTTTCAAGGATACTGGCCAATGGCTCTGCATTCACATAAGCCAACTCCCTCAGCATCCTGAGATGTATTGTGGACTTGTGCAGACTTATGCATGTCCAGCTTTTCTAAAAAGCCCTGCACCTGTTCTTTCACCACTGAGGGCTGCTCACTGCAGTAGTCTGGGAGCTAACCTTGTTTGTGAAGCAAAAAAATCATTGAGTACTTCAGTTTTTTACACATCATCTGTCACTGAATTGCCTCCCCCATTCAGTAAGGGGCCCACCCTTTCCCTGACCTTTCTTTTTGTTACTAACATACCTGTAGAACCCTTCTTGTTATCTTTCAGGTCCATTGCCAGCTGCATCTCTTTGCCATTCCTAATGGCACTCCTGCATGCTTGAGAATTTTTATACTTTGAGGTATTTGAGAAATATTTTTCTATTCCTCCCTAGTCATCTGTCCAAGCTTCAATTTCTTGTAAGCTTCCTTTTTGTCTTTTAAGTTCACTGAATATTTCTCTGTTAAGCCAAGCTGTTTGCATGCCATATTTGTTATTTTTTCTGCACATCGGGATGGTTTGTTACTGTGCCCTCAATAACATTTCTTTAAAATATAGCCATCTCTCTTGGATTCCTTTCCTCTTCATATTAATCTCCCAGGGGCTCCTGCCCATCAGTTCCCTGAGGGAGTCAAAATCAGCTTTTTGAAGTCCAGAGTCGGTATTCTGCTGTTCTCCTTTCTTTCTTTTGTCGGGATCTTGAATTCAACCATTTCATGGTCACAGCTGCCCAGGTTGCCCTCCACTTCTACTTCCCCTACTAATTATTCCCTGTTTGTGAACAGTAGTCAAGAGGATCACAGACCCCAGTTGTTTCCTCCAGCACTTGCACCAGGAAGTTGTCCCCAGCACTCTCCAACAACTTCCTGGATTGTCTCTGCACTGCTGTATTGCTCTCCTAACAGATGTCAGAGTGATTGAAGTCCCCCATAAGAATCAGGCTTGGGAATCTCCCTCACGTCCTCCACTGCTAAAACCGATTGAAATAATTAATTTAGTTTCTCCACAATAACCCTATCTTCCCCAAGTGCTCCTTTCACATCTTGATCATCCAGTGGCCCCACTGATTGTTTGGTAGACTTCCTGCTTCTGATGTACTTTAAAAAATTGGTGTTAGTTTTTATCTTTTCCTAGTTGTTCTTCACATTTTTTGCCCTTCCTAATTATATTTTTACATTTTACTTGCTAGAATTTATGCTCCTTTCTATTTTTCTCAGTATGATTTCACTCCCATTTTTTAAAAGATGACCTTTTGTCTCTAATGACCTCTTTTACTCTGTTCTTTAGTGATGATGGCATGTTTTGGTCCTCTTATTTTTTTTAATTCATTAATTATTTGGCATATACAGTTACTTTGAGGCTCTATAGTCGTGGTTTTTTTTAAAGTTTCCATGTATCTTGCAGGCATTTCATTCTTTAGATTGATCCTGTTAATTTGCATTTAACTAACCTCCTCACCTATGTGAAGTTCCCTTTTTTGAAGTTGATTGCTACTGCGGTGAGTGTCTTTGGTATTTCCCCTACACACATACAAGTATGAGATGTGCAAAGAATAGAGGATTAGTCTGCTAAATGACTCATCTCTAGCTTTCATTTCTGAAAATATTGAACTATTGAAACATACACATAAAAACTTTATATACTGGTATTCACTTATAGACACTGTTGCCCAATTCCTTACAGAGAGATCAAATTCTCTGCTGTCATAAATCTGACTTCAAGGAAGTTACATCAGCAGAGAATTTGGCCTTACTGCTTGGGGATTCATTCAGCAATAATGAAAGCCCTTTATGTGCATTTGTTTGTTTATTTTAAGATTTATAAAATGTATTCCATTATATGCTGTAGTGCACTTGTATGTAATGGAAAAGGCATAATGGGAGATCTTCAGCTAGTATAGATAAGAGTAGCTCTATTGAAATCAGTGTTTCTATACTGACTTTTGCCAGTTGAAGAGCTGTCTGAATATTGGCATACATAAAAAAGAGAAACCAAAAGCAAACTAACACAATTTATCAGTCAGTTGGTGCTTACCTTCTTTTTCCCACTCATTTCTGTTCTCTCATTACTGAAATGCCTCACCACCGAAGAGATCAGAGTTGCAGTCTTAGTGCTATGCATACAGTGACAATATATATTGTCAGGCAAAACCTGACAAAGTACAAATGATTATTTTTTATGCTAATATATTTACCATACAATAACTTGTTCCTTGGGGTATATTTTCACTGACGGTGGCAAATTTGCTGCTGTCAGGTAGATCTATCCGGATCAATTGAGTGGTCATTGGAGACCTGATCAGTCACTCCAGAAGTTGACGCTTTAAAACCACCTTGTGTAGTGCTGCATCAATGGGAACACATTTCCCGTCGGTGCAGTGCAGTAAAGACGCAGTGTAGAAGTGGAATTACAAAGTCGACGGGAGTTACGCAAGCTACTCTGCTGACTTACTTTCAAGGTAAGTGTAGACCTAGCCATTGTCATAATCTATCATTATTATATCCTGTACTGAAAAGTCTTGAATGTTGCAGTATATGAAAACCAATATGCTATAGCATATGTGTGAAGATCATGCATCCTACGAATAAACTGAACCATTGTTGATTTTTTCCCTTAGTATTACAGCATTGCCAACCCCAAATATTCAAAAAACATGATTCAGATCCTCCAAAAGTCATGAAATTGGCTTCAATGTGAGTTAAAAAAATTGTTGGATTATTTTATTTGCCTTCTGGTGTTTGAGCCTTTAGGTATCATGTTATATCAAGTTTTTCCCTACGACTATGAGGTCTAGGAACTTACTTATTTTCTAAATGAGAATAATCTAAATGCTGATACTCTTACATAATAAGCATTACTTCAGGAACTGGGAATTTAAGAAAGACACTAAATATCGTGAGACACTCAGTAATATCATGAGAATTGGCAACATGGTAGAAATGTACAGGTCTTTATGGTCTCTAGTGGTCTCTATTTCTCCCCCTGCCCACCCTTTGAATAGAAGAAATTAATAATTCCTATTAAAAATCAAGCAGAGTCACCCATATCAGGCCCCATCCTTCATAATTTTAGGCTTCTCGTGGTTCATTATTCTCATCTTCTGCTCATTCATAAAGGCCCAATGCTACATCTATGTGGATCTCCTGAAATGATGATTTATTATTATTTCTATAGAACCAGTAGTGACTCCCAACTCTACAGAGCAAGTGTGAAAGGTGGTTTTCAGCGGTATACAACTGGGCCAAATTTCTGTGAATTTTCACAGGAATGGCAAAAGGCACATCCCTGACATCCTTTGCTAAATTTCAAATCCCTGCTCCAAAGCATGGAGGTTCTGGAGCTTTTCAGTGAAATAACTGCATGAATCCTTTAACATGAGCAAAACAATGTATCTTTACCTAATATCATTCTAAGAAATAACTAAACTATTTGTTCTGAAATTTTAAAAAAAACAACCAAAAGAACAAAAAACACAGCAGACACCAGACATGAAACATTTCAGCCATAACAATTAAAGTTTGGCAAAGATTTACAAAAAACTGAAAATGAAAAATGTGAGGAAATCATTACTATAGGCTGGAGTTTCAGCTCCATCTCTACAATTTGGTTCTTTAAAGTGGCCTTTTTCATCTCCTTCCTCTCTCTCTCAATAATGTTCCTTAAATGAAGACAACTGGGTAAAGAAGGAAGTGTAGCGGACAGATGTGTGACTTTTGAGTCATCATATAAGAGAAAAGAAAGGGAAAATATGATGAGAGGGTTCTTTCTCTCTCTGTCACCATGGTCCCCTTCAAATACACTTCTGTCTCATTCTGTTAGCAAGGCTGTACCGTCAACAGAAAAAAATTAATGTTCCCTAAATGTATACCTACTGGTATAGATACTTTATATAATGCAATCCAAACTTTGCAAAGAAAATTTGATTTACTTCCATCAAAGATATAAGCTGTCTCATAACTAATGAATGACTCATTTAGAAGCAGAGCCAGCTTTGATTTAAGGGAAGTGGTAAGAAGTTTCTCTGCTTCATTAATAAACAATGTACAATTCTAGTCCTGTGCCTTGAAAAGGTAGCCAAGGAAACAAACAGCTCAAGAGCTGAAAGCCTATAACTGATTTTTCTCTAGAAATTAGACTTTTCCTAGACATAAGTTAATCACAGTCTCTACCCCACAGGCCTCTAGTTTTATATTTTGAGGTTGGTGAAAATCATGACCTCAGTTTTTAGGAGGACTCCATATAAGTTTGTGGCTGTGGCAATGAATACCACCCAGGCTATGGTTGATTTTCACTAGGGTCACAGCTAGTTTAATGCAAACTAGCTGCACTGTCACCACTGTAGGCATGCTATGTGTATGGTGATGCAGGCTCTCACCTACCCTCTTTTCTTATAGTCCACACACTGCTTGCTGCCTTCCCCCAGTTGACTACAAAGACTGCAGAAGCCTATGCAGAAAGGCAATTGGATCCCCCAGTCACAGAGTCTTCCACCATCCAACACAGTTCAGAAAGTCATGATCTGAACCTTTCCCCCTCTATAAATAAATTGATCAAATAACATTGGCTTTAGTTAATAGATAACTATTGACCCTCTTAATTCTATATGAAGATTTTCTCTAAGTTGCCTTCTTAATTAAAAAAAAAATCCTAAAACTTCTCAACATCACTAAAGTTATGTTTATTTCTTCCTAACAGTACCTGAAAGTGTTAAGGCCTTGAAAAAATTCAATAAGTATGAAAAGCAAAATTCTATTATCTACACTGTGATCATCATTAAAATATAAAAAGTTATTTGTAGATAATTCATATGACCATAATAATAACAAAATACCATAAACATTGTAGTGACAAAACTTAGGGAAAGGGTAAAACTAAAATTTTAGCTGGTCATTCCCACAGTATTCACATGAGATAAATTTCTTCTAAGCACTCCTCCTCCTCTCCTTTCCCCTCCCATCCATTTGGATTTTGAAATCAGTTTATATATAAAGAAAATATCAACCCACATATAATCCAAGTATGTGTAGGATACTGTAATAATGAGCCAGGATAGACCAAAAAGTAGGATTTCCTGCTAGCTGCCCAACCCTGATGAGATGGTGAGCTGTTGGGTCAGGGATCTCTACTCACCCCTCACCCTTTGGAGGAGTTCCCCATAAACATCCACAAAACTACCTCCTTACAACTCTCCTTTGCAGTAAAGCCTACAAGAAAACTGGCCATGGGTGCACTGATACCTCTGACAATCATGCTGACTGATATTGTCTCACTGTTTCCTTGTCCTCCCTCGTCTATGTGTCCACACCCATGTGTTGTCTCTTGTCTTTTGCTTAGACTGTAAATTCGTTGGGGAAAAGAGTGTCTTTTTGGTTTATGTTTGTACCTAGCACAGTGGAGTCCTGGTTCATGACTAGGCTTCCAAGGAGCAATGGGAACACAAATAATAAATAAATCAGAAACCTCTGTTTCAGCCCTGACTTAGTGAAGTTGACAAACTGTTCAAGAGCTATGAACTCTATGGATGTCACTGGTCCTCCACGAGAGATCAGTCTCCAGCAGTACTCTATGGGGCTTTGGAATTTACTTCCTTCCTTGTACATAATTCCTCTACTACTGCATGCCAGAGACCCTGAAAAGGATTATATGGAAACTTCGGCTGTTACCGTAGCTCCACAATATACAGTAGGTAAGTTTCAACGTACAATATTTAAAGTAGATGTAGCGTTATGGTATTATATTTTCTGCTAGATGATAGCCATTCATAAGCAACACCTTGGGAAACGACTTCTTTAATATCACCCAAGGTTATTGCTTTACAAAGTGTAACAAGCTAAATCATTGGCATTTGACTCCTAGGAGAGCCATAATAAAACAATACAAGGGACTTTTATGTCTTTTCTCCCCATTTTTTTGCTGACAGCTGACTATGGAGATAACATATATTGTTTTCATTTCTGTGCACTGTAACCCACACTAGAGTTCATAAAACATGTGCATGTTCCTTGTGATTCAGCAAACTCAGTAAATGGTAGAAATATATTCAGTTTGCACATTTTTAGTAGAAATGTTAGGGAACAGGAACAATGACCTGTACAACAAGTCATATGTCACAGGGATATAAAGTAGATTGTCCATTGTAATAGAAGGGGTATACTATCTGACTTTCAATGTCTCCAGATAGTTGCAACCATGACTTCTTTTATTTAAGCAGGTATTTAAACAAACTTGTTTGTGACTTGAACCTGTGCTGTTGGACAACATGAGAGGCACCAGACATGTTTCCAAATATCTGCTGCTGGAGTGGACAATTGGTATATGCTGTGAGAATACAAGTTGAAAGCTAATGGAAAACATAGATTAGTATAGAAGATCTTTAGATTTGTATTTGAGGGATTTTGGCCTATGAGTTCTTCAGATCTCAGGTATGGTTCAAGAACCTCCACAGAAGTTTGGAATTTATCCTCAAGCCACATGTAACTTTTCACTAGGTAAGTCTCTTGCCAGGATCTGAGCATATCTGTAATCAAATGTTTGCCTTCCTCACCTCCAAAATAAAAATCTAATAACACTAGCCTTTTTACACTGACTTAATAGACTATGTGTGGGACTTTCAAAAATTCTCACTTTTGGCCTAACACTGCTCCCATTAAAGTCATTGGAAGTTAGGTCAACACTGGATAGTTTGTATACAGAAGAATAAATTGTAATTGTCATGGTAACGAATGTGAGTCCTCTTGATGAAACAGCTCAGGTATGTTTTGTAACTGCTTGAGGGTATGTTAGAGTACTTTGGGATATGGAAGAGTCAGGTTCAAATCCCTGATCCACATTGAGCAGAGCAGGAATCTGATCTTGGGTCTCACATGTCCTAAGTAAGTGTTGTACTTATTCGGCTATTCTGAGGGCACACAGCCCTGGGCTGCCTTCTGTGTGATTTAGGTATGCCCAGAGCACACCAGGCAGGGGAATGACTAATTTGAGACTCCCACCAGAGGTTAAGGCTCCGAACAGTTCCTTAGCTGTGAAGTGGCTTCAAGACTTAAGCAGCTTTGTGCCTGGTTACTGGTGGAAACTAAGGCACCTGTGGGAATTTAGGAGCCTATGGGGTTAGGTGACAGCTGAGCAGTGGATTTGAGACTGTCAATGGTGCCTAAACTGCTAAATGAGGCAGTTAGGTGCCTTTGTGAGCTGTCCACTTGTACATAAACATAGATTAAGAAGCCTAATTTAAGCTCTTTTAAAAAAAACCTGGCCTACTATGATGGGCACTATACAAACCCTAAGACAGAAATATGAGCAGTACTCTTGCAGCTGCTCTGTCCCAGATAAAAAAACGACATGTTAATTGCTACGGACATGCATCCCAAACTGCCCGCCATACTTGTTACTGCTAATTACAAGATCCTAGCAAATATTAGTAATATCATTCACTTGCTAGTAATAAATATTTAATTAATTTGGTTTATCAAGATTTGAGTGATGTGGATGATGGAAAACTCAACTTAACAAAATAAAAATAAATAATAATAATACCTAGCTCTTAGACGGTGCTTTTCATCAGTAGATCTCAACGTGTATACAAAGGAGGACAGTATCATTATCCCCATATTAAAGATAGGGAAACTGAGGCAAGGAGCTGAAGTGACTTGCCCAAGATCAGCCTGTAGATCTGGATCAAAGTAGAGACTAGAACTGAGGTCACAGTTCAATGATATATTCACTAGGAAACAATGCCTCCCACACATCTCTAAGACAGCTCCTCTCCTTCTTTAGTGTTATTCACAGCTGGCCTACCTTATCACCAAATTACTACTCACCTTGAGTTGGCCCAGCTCCTCTAGCCAGCAAGTTAAGGGGATGGAATGAAGGCTTTGAGTATGCCAAGCCCTTCTTCACCCACCTGCTCCAGGGAGGAGTAAGTTGACAACTAGCCCCAGATACTTCTAGGGGCCCAGATCCAGAGAGCATGTAGAGGTGAAGTATGGGGGAAGGGTTCTTATTCCTTTGCATGAGACCATCGTTCGGAGTCACAGTCTAGGTTTTTCTGAGGACTTTGCACCCTTTATGTTGAGCAGTACTTTACTTCAGAAGTAGCTTCACTAAAGTAAATAAAGTGTGGTGGCAAAATCTCACCCTCTGAAATTCTAATTAAATTATGCCTTCATTTTAAAAGAAAAGATTCTAGTCAATTCTTTTTTTCAGCATTCAGTATTTTGTAATTAGCTTATATAGGACTGTGAGGAGGGGAGGGGGGAAGAATTCTCTCCCTTTCATTCAGAGTTTAACACTGATAGCAAATATGTATGAAACTTCTCCGGTGGAGAAAGACTTTTCCACTTTTTTTATAAAACCAGCAGAACACCAACGCTGAAACCTTTCACTAGCTTAAGACATTTCACAAAATGACCAACCACCATCTCTCCAGTGTTTTGTCATATTCATCTGAGGTGTGGCTCAAATGAATAACCATCTTCAACAGTGAATTGCTTGGAAGTTAAAAAGTGTACCCAAACCATTTTATGGATTACTGCACCAATACAAAGTGTGGTAATATGACTCACAGGGTCTAGGACCAGCTTGAATAATCAGGAATTCTGATTAACCTTCATCCTCCATTCATCTACTCTGTGACTTATTAGCTATATCTTGCCGTTCACTTTGCTGATTCTTTGTGGTCTGCTTGTTAGATACTTAGGTTAAATTTTTAGGCCTGTGCAAATCCATCTATATCACTTGGGGTCCTTTGAAGACTTTAACATGTGGCCTACACCTAAGAAAGAGGTCTCTATCATTCCTATGCTCTGGGGTGACTCATGCTTTGACTGACATATTATTCATACATATTTTAGTCCTCCTCTATAGTATGGAATGAAGGCCCAGTGCAGGGAGAGCTTTAAATAGTTTTTCAAATAGTTTGTAAATGATCGCCAGTTTAAAAGCATCACAGTACTGGAGTGTTAAATTTCCATCTGAAGAAAAAGAGGGTCTTGTTTTATAGGAGCTCAGTGTTAGGTCACTGGAATTCATAATACAAAGCAAGAGATACTTGGAAGGATAGGTAGAATTTTCAGGTTTGGGACAGTTCAAAGAGAAGGCTTGGTGAATTTAGTTTAGAAATACACACTTTACTTGGTCTTTCTACAGTTTATGTATAATACTTGTCCTTTAAGTTTTGCATCCATTTATGCTAATGTCATGCACAGTTTGTGGGGTATATTGCTTAGCTAGATTAAATTCTGAGTAATCAGGGCCAGAACAGCAGTTACTTAGCAGAAAACCTTGTGTATTAAACTCTGGTTTCAATATCCTGTTCCCTTAGGAATCGCTGACAGTACAAAAGCAAAACTCTGCAGTGTGCTGTGTAAGTGGATCCCTACCTAAGATCCTTTACCAAGCCCTAGCACTGATTATCTTTTTAATGGAGTTTGAAGAACTGATTTCCAGGAATCCCCTGGGGGAATAAAATCACTGTTGGTTAAATGAAAGACAGCTTTGAGTTAACACATGCAGAGGCAGACAGGAGATGCAAAGCATCTCACTTTCTTAGTGAGCCTCAGTGCAACTGTTTAGTCAATAGTATTGTAACTGGGCATAGATAGAAAGAATTTTTTTCTCTATGTTGCTTTTGCTTGAGTAGACTGTGGGACAGCATAAGGAATGTAGGTGTATTTTTGTTATAGATGATAAAATCTGACACTCTCTTGGTATCTGCCTTTCAACTTTACTATTGTGAGAGATATACCTTTGCCACCAACTTAGAAAAGGTTAAATAGACTGATGCTTAAGTTCCAATATATGCTTCATAATTGTACTGACTATTAAATCTTCTACAGCAGCTATGCTCAGTTATAAAACATTTGACTGGAGATCTCTCTCTAGTTTGGCTTGTCCTTATTTTTTTTTTCTTAGTTTTCCCCAAACAGTAGGTTTCTGGAGCATCATCTTCATGAATTTTTTGTTTTTTCAGTTGAACTGTATTAATAATTTTTTTTTATTCCCCAAGACAGATGGGCTGGTTGCTCTATTTTAGTTTTTCATTAACAAAGGAATAAATATGAGGTTATGAAAATATTGTAAGAATTTAAATAGTAAAATCATAGGTGTGAAAAACATTTTTTTCACAACCCTTATTATATATGCTATAAGTTAAGACTGCTCAAACTGGTGATTTCCCTCTGCCCTAAAACTTCGCATGAATATATATGTCCATTATTTGGTGGCTTTTGAGTCATCAACTTTTTATTTTCAGTGAGTTTTAAGCACTCATTTTTTTGTCACGAAATACTTAGTTAAAAAATTTGCAATTTTGCTAATTTGTTATTACTGGGCATGACTGAATTTGATGTTTATCCATTTAACAGTTTTGGCAGATAACACTGATGTTTATTTTTAATCAATTTACATGTTCACAGTTGCAGGAAATTATGGGAAGGGGCAGAGGAAAATCAGACAATAGTGAGTCCAGACAATAATCATTCAGTGTCAGTAGATGCTGAAATACAAAAAGTGAAAGCTTTCGAACTGTTAAAACACAAACTCTCAACATCACATGTCAAAATGTACAAAGTAAATATTCTTAAATCAAACAAATTATCAAGCAGTAATTTCTTACTTTGCCTATTTGAAATGTCAATCATCATTTAAGGAAATTTTTGTTTGTTTGTTTGTATGTGTGTGTATATGAAATCGATGTTTACACATTGACTGAAAAAAATCTAATTCTTCCATGCTTAATATTACTTTCCAGAGTTGCAGCCATCTTTCATGATCTTGGAACTGTGGGAGGAGAACTGAGCATTAAGGCAGCATATATGTGTCATAGCCATTGCTCCTGGATTTTTCTTGTTTGTTTGTTTTAAAAAGACTTTTAGGGATTTTATTTTTAACAGTTACAGCAGCCAACTTCTTATTGAACACTTATCCCTAGTTTTGTATCAATGTTGATATAATTAATGTATGTATGTATGCCTGTGTTTTAAACCCATACTCCATTACGTACATAAATTAGTTTAATATTAGATTTAAAATATTTTTATTGTAAAATAACAAATATGTATCACAGTTTTCTGAAGTCCCATGAAAACGAATGATTATTTTTCCTATTGCTTTGCCGTGACAAATAGCCGCTTCTAACAGGAGCACTGGAATCTGTTCCTGGGAATCTGATTCTACGGCTGGGTCTACACTGATGGCGTCAAATTCACCGCTGTCACATTGATGGCTCTGGATCGACTGAGCGGTCTGTATAGATGCGCTTAGTTGATCCAGGAAGCGACGCAGGAAAACCACCTCAGTAAGTGCGTAGCGCTGCGTGGAAGGGAGCGCTGTTCCTTTCAATGCAGCGCAGTATGGACGCCACGCAGAGGTGACGCTGCAAAGTCGACTGGAGATACACAACTGATTTACGTCACTTGCGTATCTCCCATCAACTGCCGCCGAATCGCAAAGGTAAGTGTAGACCGGGCCTAGGAGACATGAGTTTAAATGAAACATTTGGACAGTCAAAGTAAGCAACGAATGGTTGGGGCAGAGGCAGAGCCATTGACTCTTCCTCTGCTCCTCCAGTATATGCCCAAGTGAGCCCCTGTGACAGTCAAAGTGTGATTCCTTTCCCTTATACAGCAGAACTATAAGAGCACACCTAGGCCTGGTCTACACTTACCTTTGCGATTCGACGGCAGTCGAAGGGAGATACGCAAGTGACATAAATCACTTCCATATCTCCCGTCGACTTTGCAGCGTTTCCTCTGCATGGCGTGCATACTGCGCTGCATCGAAGGGAACAGTGCTCCCTTTGACGCAGCGCTATGCCACTTATCGAGATGGCTTTCCTGCATCGCTTCCTGGATCGACTGAGCGCGTCTATACATACCACTCAGTCAATCCAGAGCAATCGATGTGACGGCGGCAAATTTGCTGCCGTCAGTGTGGACCCAGCCTGACCACTGCAGACATATGGGTGACAGAGACCCTGGGGCAAGAAAGAAATTGTTTTTAATCCATTTTGCCCTTTTAGGTTTAGTTTCTTTGTAAAACAGGCAGCAACTAAAATTGTTTGAGACATAGGATAATTTATTCACAGATGATCTAAGTCGAATCCCAACATGTATATTTTTCTGGCTAAATGAAGGGACAGATGCAAAGCAATTATTAAGATTTATGCAAATGATAAAAAATTCCACATAAATTTGTATCAGTCGGTAGGTGCTTCCTCATTTTCCCCCTTTTTTGGTGTCTATAATATCCTTGTCAGCCTGTCACCTATATAATTTATCCACCTGGATCTATCTGGGATCAGTGCCTAGACCCTCACAAGCACACAGGGATCACTTTGCAGGACCCTAGGCTTTGTAAGCGATATGGAATAAATAAATAGAGAAAGTTGGTTCTGCCAGAAACCACTAGGAAATCCCCAGGAGGTCAAATTATTATTGTTAGCGTATGCATTTTATTTAGCTACAATAAATAACTTATACATGTAACACAGTACTAATGCTGCTATACAAAACCATGACCGAATTCTCTATCTCAGGCCTTGAACAGGTTTCATCTCCATATGTGAGGCAGCCTGCAAGAGACAGCAAAACGAATGACAATGGTGAACGGGATGTGTGGGTATTTTATACTTCTCACTGAAGTTTAACCAAAGCACAAGAGAAACTAAAAGAGCCTTTGCTCACCAGAAGAACTAACATTACCTCATGGGACTATAGAAATTTTCCATCCAGGTAATGGTTGCTCCTTGGTCACACACACCCCCTTCTTTTCTCTCTGCTTACAAGAAGAAAAGTCATTGTGTTATATTTTGCAATCTTTCTAGCTTCACCTAGTTACAATAAAATCCAAATAAATGTAGGATTCAGCTGCTGCACTAGCAGGGTAGATGCCTGACTGAAAACTACCAATGGCACTGTGCCTATTCACTTGCCTTTGTGATTGGTACTGAAAGCACAGAACTGCATCTGCTTCTAGAAGGTTCTCAGTTTTTATTGACCAACCCTCCCCACCCCAAAACATAGCAAATGCTTGCTGTGCAGATTGATAGCAACTACATGATCCAAGTCAATTTATTTCTAGATTTTGTATATGCCTAAAAACAAAAAAACAAACATCAAAATATCCATGTTGTCTTTGAATATTTACTTGCCTGAAAGGATGTTTATGACTGCTGGAGCAGTCTGAAATGCCATAATAAATATGTACTGTATGGACAATGAGGGGTGCCAACCTCAAAAAGATTACTACCATTATTCAGATTTTTAACTGAAAACATTTTGAAACATAAAAACAGGCCAGTAATCCCAGATTTCATATTTAAAGTATTCACAGACCAGAAAATAACTATTTCTAAGTCATTTGGGGTTTGTACAACTTCTGTTTATGGTCATACATATCCATTTTTGCAGAATGGACCATTTTAACCATTAGGAAAATCTCATACATCTTGACTGCATAGTAACAGTCCTCAGACAGTCTTGAATCCTTAAATCGAATCTGCTTTGCAGCCAGGGAGTTAAGTTTTAAACAGAAATTCTCAGTTTATGGAATTCACCCTGCAGTTTAAAGAACCCCCTGTGGTATAGGACAAATTTAAGACCCAGGCTTCAATAGATCCATATCCAGCAATTCTGACTGCACTGAGAAATTTTCCTGAGTAAAGGACTATAGGCTGATAAATAAAAACCTTTCACTGTTATTACTGACAGTCAGTTTCCAGTGTTTTCTCTCTTCATACCTGCATATTTGCTGACAGTTGTTAACTAAGTATTTTTAGAAATAAAATAACTTTTAGCACCATGGGTCAATTTCCAAATGAAAGAGAACTGGTTACATGCAGTTTCAATCTTTCAGCACTCCTTTCCTTTAAATCCATAGAAATCATCTATTCCCTCCTGGCAAACTACTAACATTAACAGTATTACAAACATGGCTGAGGAGAAAAATTGCCAAGTAATACGTTTAAAATATGTAGGTCACATTTAACAGTGAAAAAAAGTATTTCAGAGACCACGAAGATCAGGACTGAACAAGCACTGATTTGGCTTATAACACTATAATATACATAGAGGTGAAAATTGGGCCATCCAGTGATCAAAATGTGGACAGAATGCTGAAATGTGTTACTATAAACATATTGAGTAAAGAGGTAAAGGAACAGTTCCTGAAACTCTAGAAGAGCAAGATGCATAAGTAATAGTAAAAGAGAGAGAGACTACCTAGCGAAGATGCTGTTGCAAGGAGTGTGTTTGTGTATACACTGTCACAGTAGGAAAAATGGATCCAAGATAAAAGTGAACAGTGAGCAGTATTAGACCCGGGAGACAAAGGGTACCAACTCATCTGGTAAAAAGTATGAATTATTTGTCACCATTACTTGACTTATGTCTCCTCCATTCAATGGTAACACCAAGCAGCATAATTCCTCCCTACAGAGTAATGGGAGACTGCCGTCTCCTAAATTAGAAATACATTTCTTTAACACTGAGATTTTCCCTGGAGAGCTCTCATGCAAGTAAAAACTTGGTGCAACAATGCTTAGCTTGTTGGATGTGATGAGATCACAAACTAGTGCTTTGGCTGCAGATAGAGAAAAGCTCATTAGCATATAGATTCAATAAATTCCACATCAAGGGCAAAATCAGTTTTCAGATGCCTGTTTTACCCTGTTAAAAGATGCACCCTAGAACTAGATTATTCAACATTCTTGACACTTAATCAAGGTTGGCCAATATACAGAGAGTGAGCATAAGTGAAATATGTGTTCCAGCAATATTTTAGCTAAACACTAGCTTCTGCTACCCTCAACTTTTCAATCTCTCAGCTTTTCAGGGTTGCAGGAAGTATTTGATCACTTTAGGCATATTCCATATCTTCTTATTTTCAAATGGTTTCATAGTAAATTAAATATGGTATAACACTAGGTCCAACCCAAACTTCAAAGAAACTAGAACAATCTATCAGGAAATGGTAATTTGAAAAACAAAGTGAAAGAAGTTCTCATACGTCAGCAAGTGGAAATAAATCCCTTTGAATTAGACAAAGAAGATGACAAAGAAGGAGAAAAGCCAGACAACTGGAGTTTCACTGTAGAAAGTGAAAACACAACCTGAGTTGCTTGCACCTTATGCAAAACTTCAAACCGTAACAAGAATGCGAAATCAAGCAAACAGCTCATTGAAGAACATATTTGAGATACACCAAGAAATAGGGTCAAAACCAGAAATCAACATGCATATTTAAGGCCTTTTTTAATTTGAATATTAGCTAAGTTCATCTATGAGCTTATTCTTTTCTTCTTTGGCATGACAAAAACTTGGAGTTTTGGGATGAAATTAAAAAAAAAAAAACATGTGGCACTTTGGACAATTCTTGGGTTAAGAAAGAAAGAAAGAGCGAGCATGTGTGCCATTCCACTGTAATTATTCATGGGTCAGAAAAGGTAAAAGTGACATTATATCTCAGTATTTAAGGCACTCTTCTAGAAGGGGGCAAGACCCAAGTTTAAATCCTCTTTTCACATCAATCTCTCACATCCTGGTTCAGTGCTCTAGCTAATGGTTAGAAGGGTATGTGTGGCTGCCTCTGCCAGTTGCATGAGATTAGATAGGCTCTGAGCGCATCTACCAGCCTGGGTTCCAAAAAGCAAGGTAGGCAGATAATCCCTAGTTTGTTAATGATACTGGGATTTAGTCATGACTCAAGTGCAAGCAGGACTGAGGCAGCTGTGCACACACTCAGCTGCACAAATTTAGTGCCTCGGGAACTTTGCTCATAGAATCTTAGACTCCTACAGGGTTAGGCAGCAGCTGACCTGCACTTTTGTAAGTGCCAGTCATATCTAAATGTATTTAGGTGCTTGGGCTTAGTACAGGAGTAGCTGGTGAAATGTGGAGACTTCTGACCTAGGAAGTCAGACTAAATGACCCAATGGTCCCTCCAGCCTTAAAATTTATGAATCTATTAATGATTAAGTTAATTATTTATTTAACTCTGCATCACATTTTGATTCTCTTGCCTTTTCCGTCAATCCCTTGTTATTACTTTACACCCCTTCTTTTAATTTTGTCCTTCCCTTTCCACTATATCATTTGTTTTTTCTGTCTTACTTGATTCCTTTAAAACAACTCACCTGTTTTGGGTGAAATGAGGCAGGTACATCCCTCATTCTCATAAGCAGTGACTTAGGCATCTAAGCCACTGGTACCAGGAGAGGGGTTCCCAGCTGTGGATTGCATGGAGAAATAAATGCCTAAGTCTGGGTTACATGGAGATGCCTATACTCATGAGAGGGGAATTGCTTAGTATACTTCCCTCTCATTAACATCTTCCATTGGCTAGTTTAGATAGCTCCCTATCCAGTGTGCAGGCTTTTGTGGATTTTATTATCAGGCACCTCCCTCTCCTCATCCATTGTATAAGGAGCCTTGGCATTTAACTCAATCTTTGTGGATCACAGAGTTATTCCAGGGTTCTTCTGGGGGCCTAAAAGTTAGGTGTTGCAATGCTAAGCATTGCAACGCCTAAGTTCCTTTATGTATTCAGGCCAGAGTTCCAGGCTTAAAAGTCCATTTCCTAGTGGAGAACAAATTAACAGGGGCTTTGGGCATATGTAACTCAGCATAAATAAAAGACAGAGTTTAAATAGCCAAACTGTACCAGACCTGACCTATGATCTCAAATTTCTCTCTAACAGTAAAAACTGACCTGCTGCAACCATCATTCTACCAGGGGGCAACATTTATTAATACAGCAGAAAGAGGGCTTGAGGAACTAGAGAGGCTTTTGAGAAGATAGGAAAACTGCAGTTATTAGTACAAGCCCTTAGAAACATTTAGAACCCATGGGAGGTGCTCAAATATGGTTTGTATCTGTTTCTCTACAAACCCATTAGTTTAGTCTTATGCAATTTAGAAGAAATTTAGACGAAAGGAAGAAAAGTAGATTTCAGGGGGAAAAACTGTATTTTCATATTCAGTTTTGGTATGCATATTTTGATTTTATTCATATGTAAAAGCCTATACAAATTGACGTCAGGATTTTATTCTCTGAAAATTTCAATCCCTACCCTTTTTTCAGGTGTAGTTTTCTTTGGTTAAACCTGTTAGCCAGCCCTACAAAACAAGAAGCATTGGGTGCATGAGCTTTTGTGGAAATCAAGCTATGAAAAGTAATTTAAAACATCAAAACACTTTAGAAAATCCAATTTAAAAAAGCCAGTAACGGTAAGCACTGTAACAGACTATCGCCAAACAAGATCAGTCTCTCCTCCTTTCTACCAGGATACTCTAATACAAATCAGAAAGAAAGTACCTTGTCATCAGAAGTCACCACTGTTGCTACAGATAGCTTTTGTCGTGCATCTGTGGAAATATGTCCCATTAGGTTTACTACAGTTCTGCTTTAATGAATATTTCAACAGTCACGGCTAAGGCAAAGACCATAACTCATATGTTCATGTAGAGTAGTCTAATTTCTATTCTACTGCAGTTTTGCATGTTTCCTTAAGTAACTAAGGGGATTATTTACCAAGAACAGCAGGGAACTTAAATATTAAAGAAGTTACAGGAATAAAAGGAGTGTGCCATCTTTCTGGGATCCACTGGTGTACTCAGTATAGTTCATCCCCCAGGAGTGTGGCTAAACCTCTTCCCTGGTGGTTGGTATTTGGAGTGGCTTCTCCTCTCTCCTCGCATGGTCTTGGGTTCTTTCTTGTGATTCCTGGTGCCTCCTCCTAAGGTGACTTCTTACTGCCATAACATGGGAGGCAGGAGGGGCTGTTCCTTGAGAAAATGAATAATGCTACCACTAACGGCAAACAGACTAAAACCCAAATCACAAGAAACAAACACAAACCCTAAGAAAGAAAGGATACTCTGAAAACCAATAATAAGACATCCACTAATTCCCCACTTCCCAATACTTTTATGTATTTAAGTAAGGATTTTGAGAAAGAGAATAGTTGTTGGAGAAACTGGCCTTGTCAGTGGTGAATTTATGGAGTCCAGAAGAAAGGAAAAGTTCCTGCTGAACCAACACAAAGAAGCATGATCTTATTGTTCTTCACTTGAATTTAATGGGCACTTTGCCCGTATAATGATTACAGTTGGCATTTCTGAAATTGTTTCTTCCCACTTTAATCTTCTCCATCCCCTTCCCGTTTTCCTCAGTGGAAAGTGTTTTATGTTGTAATGGCTTTGCTGAGTTCTGCTGAGAAAATATTTGGTCTAACTCCTGGCATTCATTTTTTGACATTTGGCACCATGGTTACACTTCAAGGCCTAACTTCTCTGACTAGGAGTCAACTGACTAAGAGGTCAAACTGCTGGTGCTGCACATAATAGCAGCAGCCCCAGAACCAGTCCAAGGGCCCAATGGCCAAAACATCCCAAAACCTGAATTACAAATTAAGGACCAACTCTACTCTCCATTACTGTAGTAAATCCAGAAACACTTTGTAGAAGACAAGGGAGTTATGCTGGTGAAAGTCCTGGGTAACTGTGAGAACAGAATTTAGTTCTGAGTAGATCTCCAAAGCGCAGGGAATAATCTGTGTGAAAACAGTGGCATGCTACGAATGGATAGGCTGGCCAGTGTTAGGATGCTAGCCCCACCCCCACCCTGGTTTCATAGTAATGCAAAGAAATGCCTTTGAAGTTTTTCTCATTTTCACTCTAGACAAATAAGCAATTTTCCCCAGTGAAAATGTTTGGTCAGAATGAAATTTGTGCATCATAGTGCAGGGGAGGAGTCATAGGCCAAACCTGTGGTCCACTATTGCTAGTCTCAAATGTTCAAAAACCAAAGTCAGGCTCACCAAAGATCATCAGATTGGCTTTAAAACAATAAGATGATGTAAGAATAATACATTTGGTGTTCTGTTTTTGCCTTCAGCTTTTTTAGCCTTTTGGGTGCACTGGGCTTTTGGAAGCTTTTGCCACAGCCGCAAGGGCTAGAAACTTACTTTTTCCTTAAGAATGAAGGCTGAAATCATTACGTATGTACTTGACCCCAGGAGCTGGGGCTTTAAGGACAACAACAATTATCATGAGACTCCTGACAAAGTCATGAGAATTGGCAACGCTGGTGGTCTCAAAATACGTGTGTGATCCTGGGCAATCAATTAATTCCTCTGTGGTTTATTTTTTTTCCCTTTGGTAGAGTGGGGGAGAGAATCACCTTTCTGAAAGGTTTTGAAAGCATCAGATGAAAAACATTAAGTATTCTCAGTATTCAGACAGGCATACTCATGATCATTGCAATGTGGTGTACAAAAGTGGTGATATTCATATTATGAATTGTGATTTATTTTTTATTCAAAGCTAAGTACCAGTGTGCTCTAACAGTCCTTCAAAAATTAAGTTGTGTTTATTTTTGTCACAAGCTGGACATTAACCTATTTAATCAGAACACATTGCTACATTATGATTAATTTAGCACAAATAAATGGGTTTTTAGTTTACAGTTTAGAACTTTATTTTTCTCCACTGGAACTTTGAGAAGTGTGTTTGTTTTTAAGATTATGTTTGCCAAGGATATTGGCTCTCTGTAATATTTTATATTCCATCTGTTTGTCTGATTGTTATTGTGTTGTTTACTCTGTGTGTGTGCATGTAAAAAGGTTTAACTCAAGAAGGGGTTAGCTGCATGTAGGTTCCCGACTACCAAAATTTAGGCAGTCTAGTTTCTTGTATTTGGGGAAACAGCGGGGGTCAGCACACCCACAGTGCAATGCATGAGCTTCACCCTGGGAAAACCACCTTCATGATCATAAGTACTAGGCAGAAAGGAGACAGTAAGCTGATAATAGCTGCTCTGATGTCACCTAAACAATGCTAGAGCCTTTTGCTGTGATGGGCTGGCTACACCCCCTACTGGGATTGCTAAAGAGGTTTCTCCAGGAATGACTAAACCCCCATGAGCTGCTGGGTGGTAAAGCCGCAAAAGGATTTAAAGATATAGACAATCTCTCAAGCAGATTAGATAGTTAAAGGGAATACTGAGGGAGAGACTACTGTCTGAGCCTCAGATTGGACTGGTAGGAGGGTCTGGGGAAAAATACGTCTACCTAGGACTATAGGTGGATTGCCATGCCTCCCCCTCCCTGCCCATGTGAACTCTTCTCCCCATCCCCTGGGTGTTACAGCTGGATGCTCAGTTGAAAGATTTCATCTATATATATAAAAAAAGAAGTTAATCCCAATGGGCCACTGAAGGGAATTTTTGGATGAAAGTGTCCACATGGGATTCCCCAAATAATCCAAACAGAGGGAGAGGAAGAGGGCCTGCACACCTCTACAGGAAAGCCAGGAGGTATGCCCCAAACCTGGCAGATCCCCTCCATCTTCTGCCTGAAGGCAGAATAACCTTGTACTAGCTCCAATTCCTCCTTTTCCTATTCTCTGGCACTGCATCTTTAGAACCTCTCTCCCTCTCACTCACACATACACACAGCCATTCAGCCATAGCTGATCCCAGGACCACTGGTGAAGACCTATTCTGCAAAGCCAATACAGCTTGAGGGTGTATAAACTTTTCTAGGTATGATCAGGAGGGAGGGAGAAAAAAGAATTTGCATCCCCTTTGCCTCACCTCAGTAAGACCTTCCTCACACCCCCAGCCTTCCCTCTGGACTCAGACTGTTTAAAGAAGGCTTTGTCAGGTCCAGGAGGTGGGAAAAGTTCCACAGAGCTCCACCTCCATGTGGGAGAGGGAAATCTGCATATGGAGGTTCCCCCATGTGCAGATCTAGCTGGGTATGCTCGATCCCCATGTTAAGGAGATATCACACAACATTTCTCTGAAAAATGACTGTGAAGCTATGAATGAAGATGAATCAATAGATGAGTTTATGCAAAATAAAAACAGTCAATTTAACTTGTAATCTCATCTAAAAAAGATATTAAGGTTGGTAGATAAAGGTAATAGTGTTGATGGATTAGACTTCTGTAAGGCATTTGGCTTGGTACTGCACAACATTTTAAAAAATCAGAATGATATAAAATTAACATTAACATATTACCTCACCCATCTTATCTTTCTCATATCCTGGGACTGACACAACTACAATAACACAGCACATATAAAATTAACATAGCACACATGAAATGGATTAAAAATTGGCTAAGTGGTTGGTTTCAAAATCTAATTATTAATGGGAAATCAATGAACATGAGTTTTTGGTGGGATCCCAGAGGAAATTGTTCTTGGCCCTATAGTATTTAACATTTTTCATCAATAACATGGAAGAAAATATAAAATCATCACAACTTTGCAGATGACACAACAATTGGGGGAGTGGTAAAAAATTAAAAGGCCAGGTAATTTGTACAGAGTGGTCTGGATCATTAGGCAAGCTGGAAGCAAGAGAATAATATGCTTTTTTAATATGGTTAAATGTAAATGTATACACCTAGGAACAAAGAATGCATCACATTCTTACAGGATGGAAGACCTATCTTGGGAAGCAGTGGCTTTAAAAAAGATTTGGAGGTTGTGGTGGGTAATCAGCTGAACATGACTTCCAAGTATGATATTGTGTCCATACGGGATCATTCAATCTTTGGATACATAAACAGGGGAATCTCAAGTAGCATAGAGATTATTTTACCTCTGTATTTGGCATTGGTGCAAACTCTGATGGAATACTGTAACCTGTTCTGGTGTTCACAATTCAAAAATGATGTTGCTAAATCAGAGAGGATTCAGAGAAGAGCCACAAGAATTATTAGATTATAAAACATGACTTTTAGTGACAGAGCCCATTGACTTTATCTACATAACTTAACAAAGAGAAGGTTAAGAGATGACTTGATTACAGTCGAAATATCTACATAAGCAACAAATATTTGATAATGCTTCTTCAATGTAACAGAGAAAGATATGAAGCTATGGCTGGAATTTGAAGTTAGTCAAATTCAGACTGGAAATATATTGTAAATTTTTAAACATTTGACCAATTTACCAAAGGTCATGGTAGATTCCCTATCTCTGGCAATTTTTAATTCAAGATTGATTTTTTTTTCTATGGTCCAATAATTATTTTTGGGAAGTTCTATGGCCTGGGTTATACTGGTCAAACTAGGTGATCACATTGGTTCTTTCTGGTCTTGGAATCTATGAATCTATTTAAAATCTTTCTTGCAAAATACTGACCTTACTTGAATAAATTTGATAGCTATCAGTTATTTTCCTGAATCATCTCTATGCAAAAATGAAAGATTTTTTTTTAAACAAGATAGTGCAACTTACTTTACTTTAGCACGTCAGGAAGTACAGAAGCTACTGGAGTTAGGCAGTGGGTAAGGAACACTATAAAGGTCAAAACAGAAACCACATGAAAGCAATAAAAGAGATGATGTTGTATAGAGACTGGAGAGATTATAGTAAAGCCAGAGAAATGTAAACATTGCCTGTGCATAAATGGATAACTAAGATCATATAGTAAGAAGAATCATCAATAAGAATGATAATATTGTATACAAGCATAGAGAGAAAAGACCAGTTAAGAACTGTATACAGAACACAAGACAGGAGCAGCAACATTATTCAATCACTTTGTATCTTGTCTAACAAGATGAAGAGTGCATATTTTTCTAATTCATGGATCCACTTTCTTAGGCACAGTAGAAAAGAAATTAAAACATATGCAAATAACTGTGTAATTGGTAGGGCTGTGCATGAGGCTAATATTCATATTAATATTTGACTTGGATTTTGGGGACAACAATTTGAATATTCATTCAAAAAGTATGAAAATAAATCTCCACTTGATAAAAAACATTCCCAAGCATGAGTAATAAGTTTCTTTCCATATGAAAAAATAAATCTTAGGGAAATTATATGGATATTTTTTCTTTATTATCATAGTAATAATCTTGCTATGTGAAATTAGGTGTAAAGCTGAGCAAATCATGGATTTTCAGTTCACTGGCAATTAAAAAAATATATATATTTGGTCTGAACAAAATGTTCAACTCAAAACATTTCAATTCAATTTTAAAGATTTTTTAAAATTAAAATGAAATATAAAGAAATTTAGAAACAAAAAATCATTTCAAATAAAAAAAATCAAAACATTCTTTTCAAAAAGGTCAAAAAATGTTGAGATTTTTTCCAAATTTTCAGCTGAAACAATTTGGCAAAAAACAACATAAATTCACAGTATGTTTCAGGGTCACTGACCTACATTTTTGTCAGGAAAAGGTTTTGGTTGAAACATTTCTAATCATGCACTAATCATGCTCTAATCATGCACTCAGAACCCTGTTGTCTGGCTTTGGAGCTGTAATGACAGTAAGACTAGCAATGCCATTTAAGTGATTAACTACTGTATGCCAATGTGGTTAAATTCACATCTACATAGACAGGCAGCACAAGTACAGTGCTCTACTCAACCTTCAAAATGAACCATGTGGATGGACCATGGAGTCCAGTCACTAGGACTCTGCAAGGATACAGGTGTCAGTCACACAGTATTCTTTTCAGGACTGAGACTAAGGTATGACAGTGATGCCAGACAGTGTTAAGCTTTGTAACCCTATGTGATATGGTTTTAACTTTAGGAAAAGGTTAGTTTTATTTGAGGAGGGCGAGGGTTATGAATTAGCTGGCACACAGCAGACCAATTTCTGATCTGCTGCACCAGTGCAAATACATTGAATACACTCAGGAGTAGGGTTGGCCTGTCAGAATCAAACACATTCTGGCCAGGTAAATGAGCTGACTATTGGGCTAAGAGTAGCTTTGTTTTGTTTTCCTTTTAAGAATATGCATAGGAAGAAAAATTGACTATAATGAGTTGGGAAAGGAAAATTATTGACATATTGAGACAGTGGCAGTTTAGGACATATGTGGGGCACAGGCCGTGTGCTGAACTTCTTTACAGAGGGGCATTTCACTATATCGGCACAAAGCAGTTAGTTAATTGTCTAAACAGAGCTGCTAGTTTAAATACCTGTTACAATCCCATAGCTGACTTCATCTTTTTGCTAGTGAACCCAAAGAGAAATTGAAAGTGCAGCTTAAACATATGGCTTAATGTTCTGGCAAAAAATCAAATTAATTTACATTGTAAATCCAGCATATTGCTTTACTAATCTGAATAGATTAAACTTCTTACAATAAAGCCTCAAAAAGAAAGCTTATTGCAAACATTCATATAGGTAAAGCAATACTTTCTTGATAAGCAAGGAACCACATTGCAGTTGTCTCTAATAAGGAGGTAAATTGGTTACTCAGTTAATTAAATAATGATAATTGTGTTGTGGATTTATATCTACATATGTTGACTGTATTATATATACCTTTTTTTTGTTGCATTGGCTGTATAATTTCTTCATGAAATATTGATAATCCTGTTGATGTATTTTTCAGCAGTGGTATTGTATGAACCCTACTTTGTAATGGTATAATTTTTATTCTATCAGTTGGAAAATCTTCAGAAAAAAATATTAAAAGAAAAAATCTAGACTATGTGTGCAGTTCAGAAAGTGAAAGTGATTTTTTTAAAGTCTTATGACAAAGAATGGAGGCATAAGCGCTAAACAGGAGCGCCTACAGCATACTGACAGAAATGAGACTTGAGTTTTATTGTAAGAAAATCTCTGAAGTCCTATGTAGTGTATCAAGGTTACAGTGAACAAGGTGAAGGAGGTGATGGATAGTGTTGCTAAAGAAACAGTATATAAAACCAATAAGGTGGTTTTATATAACTATTATTGTATAATCCACTATGTACATGTCACACTGAGAAGTGTGTATTACATTGGTTATCATATCAAAGTTAGAAATACAATATGTGCCCTTGAAAGCAGAAGGTATTAAAGATTAATATGAGATGTTGAAGAAACTGAGCCTCTTATGAAAGGAAAAGTGGTAACTAAACGAAGTTGTTAAAATTATTAAGTGAATAATAAAACAGATCCAGACAACTTTTTAACAATAGCACTGGATAATGTATTTATACAAAAAAATTTCACTGAATAATATAGAGATCAGTTGAATATCTACTCTCTTAGGTAGAGGTGCGCTCATCTTCAACGCTTAACAATATTTGTCAACCTCAGTTCAACCTTTAAAGCTTTGCATGGCCACTGAACTGTATTGGCCCATAAACAAGAAATAATAAACACAACCATGTTATCACTTTGAACAGTGGCATCGCACTTTGATGCACATTTCTTTGTTGCCTTTCCTTTTTTTTGGCTTCATCAAACAGCTCCATACCCAGTGATTCTTTACGAGAAGGTACAGAAATAAGAAAGAGGACTAAGTCCTGAAACCTTTTTGGAAGCTTTTAAATTTAGGGACGCAACCTGCAAGTTACTCATGTACTTAAATGTTTGCTGGATCACAACCATATATAATATTTAATCATATCAAGGCTGATTCAAAATAGCATATTAGGCAGAAATAAAGATTACATAAATACTATGAATATCATATTAAATCTGAAGCAAATTACATTCTGCATGTGGTAAGGTACAAAGAAAATTTCACATTAAAAAGTTTTGTTTTGGTGTTTAAGTGAAATTTGGTTTTTCTTGCAGCCAGTTCATGATATGAAAATTGGAGCGTTCAGACAATTCTAGTTCTGATTATCTGTCTTTTGACTATTCTAGGATAAGAGCTCACAGCAAGTTACCATTGTTCTAAAAAGTAACCCTATAGGTTTAGAGTTTAGGGTTACAATACCATAATCTCCCCTTTAGATTTTAAGAGCTTTGCAATGAACAAACAGACAAACAAACTAATCTTGAGCATATTAGAACTGTTTACATAGCTATATAACACAATTATAAGTGGGAAGTTTCTACAAGATAGTAGGGAATATGAAATGCTCAGTTTTAGAAAAAGCCATGCATTTTAAAATATGAAAATAGAAATCCAGAAATAAACATGGGAAAGTCGCCAGGTGCAGAGGAGCACACGGTTCAGGCAGAGACATCCCTTAGGGATGAATTTATTAAAGGGGGAAGTGTATATCCTGGTAAAGTACAAGCAGAAGCTAGCAAGGAACAATCAAATATAAAAGAGTCCCATTTAAATATAATACATGAAGGCAAGTGACTGAATATTGACAATATGTAGAATTGATTATATAAAATGCTAGAAGTCTAAAAACTAAGATGGGTGAACCACAATGTCTGGCAGTAAATGATAATAATTATATAACAGGCATTATGGATACCTGCTGGAATGAGGACAATCAGTGAAACATGATAATACAAGAGTACAAAATATGTAGGGATGACAGAGCAGGCTTTGCTGGTGGGAAAGTGGCAGAATATATATATTTGAAAAGAATATATATGTGAAATAAAGCACACAGTCAAATATAGTAAAAATCTTAAATGAATCAAACCATACCGTATAATTTTTATGGATTGAAATCCCTTGCTAAAACAATAAGAATACCGCAGAAGGAATATACTACCAACCATCTGGCCAGGATGTTGACAGTGACGGTGACTGTGAAATACTCAGGGAGATTAGAAAGGTTACAGAGGCAGAAAACACAATAACTATGGGGGGATTTCAACTGCCCTCATATTGACTAAGTATATGTCACCTCAGGAAGGGAGGCATAAATAAAATTTCTAGACACCATAAATGACTGTTTATTGGAGCAGCTTGTCCTGGAACCCACAAAGAGAGAGGCAATTCTTAATTTAGTCCTAGAGTGGAGCACAGAATTTGGTCTGAAAGGTCCATATAGCTGAATAGCTCGGTAATAGTGACCACAACGTAATTAAATGTAACACCTTTGTAGGGGGAAAAATGCCAAAAAAGCACTTCATAATAGTATTTCATTTTAAAAAGGGGAGCTACACAAAAATGAGGATGCTAATTAAACAGAAATTAAAGAAACAGTCGGAAGGGTGAAATGCATACAAACTTCATGAAGGCTATTTAAAAACACCATAATAAATGCTCAGATTAAATGTATAATCCAAATAATAAAAAACAACAAAAACAAAAGAGTAAGAAGACCAAAAATATGTCACCATGGTTAAAGAATAAAAGAGGTGGTCAGAGACAAAAAGACCTTAAAAATTGGAAGTCAGATCCTACTGAGAAAAACAGAAAGGAGCATAAACTATGACATGCCAACTGTAAAAGTGTAATAAGGCAAGCCAAGAAAGAGTTGTGAAGGACACAAAAACTAACAGCAATTTTTTTTAAAGAACATCAGAAGCAGGAAGCCTGCTGAACAATCACTGGGGCCAATGTATAATCATGATGCTAAAGGAGCACTAAAGGAAAACAAGGCCATTTCAGAGAAGCTAAATGAATTCTTTGCATTCATCATTGCAGAGGATACGGGGGAGATTCTCCACACTCGAGCTGTTCTTTTTAGGTGAAAGATCTGAGGAACTGTCCCAGATTGAGGTGTCAATAGAGGAGGTATTAGAACAAATAGCCAAAATAAACAGTAATAAGTCATCAGCACCAGATGGTTCTGAAGGAAATTGCACAACTACTAACAGCAGAATGTAACCTATCACTTAAATCAGCATTGGTACTAGATGTTGGGAAGTTAGCTAATTAACACCAATTTTGAAAAAGACTCAGGAGCCAATCCTGACAATTATAGTCTGGTAAACCTGATTTCAGTATCAGTCAATGTGGTTGAATCTATAGTAAAGAACCGAATTATCAGACATATAGATTGGTTGAAAAGTCAACAATATGGCGTTTGTAAAGGGACATCATGCATCATTAATCTACTGGACTTCTTTGAAGGGGTCAACAAGCATGTGGACAAGGGTGATTCAGTTTATATAGTGTATTTGGACATTTAGAAAGCCTTTGGCAAAGTCCAAAGGCTCTTAAGGAAAGTAAGAAGAAAGGCCTTCTCATGGATCAGTAACTGGTTAAAAGATAAGAACCAAAGAGTAGGAATAAATATTCAGTTTTCACAATGGAGAGAGCTGGAACCATTAGGAAAGGGATAGATGATAAAATAGAAAATATCATAATGCCACTATGTAAATCCATGATATGCCCACCCTTTGAATATTACATGCAGTTTTGGTTGCCCCATCACAAAAAAAAAAAAATAGAGTTGGCAGAGGCACAGAGAAGGACAACAAAAATCATTAGGGGTTTGGAACAGTTCCCATAACCCATTGTGCCTTGAAGCACAAAAGGGCTCTAAAGGGGCTTAGCCAACATTCAGAGGATTTTTTCTGTGCAGGAGGCATCTCTGGGTGGCACAGAGCTAGTACAATATAGCAGACCTTCTCCCCACTTCCCTCCCCATTAACAAGGCCATTGTCCACCAATTAAATCCCCTCTTCTTCTTTTAAAAGGAAAAAATGGTGTCCTATGCCTTTCTTTTAGCTTTCCCCCTAGCAGCACAGTGGAGAGATTTGTGGTGGAAGGAGAGGAAGGACTGATAGTGTCTATTGTTTTTAATGCAGCAGGAGAATCACCGAGTGCTGTTTAGAGAAGGAAGGGCATGTGGGGCTGCCAGCTTCTAAGACAACTCTTCCTCCATTGAAAGTACAGAGCAGCACTGAAATCAGAGCATTCTCATAGGTTCCCTTTCTAGCATTCTTCGGGGATAAACAAAATGTCTTCCACACAGTCTAAGCACAAACACAGTGTCAGTGCTGAGTTCCAATCCCATCTCAATAGTAGCTCTAGGAACTTAAGTGGAAGAAAACTGAAGCAGAAATCAAGGAACTGGGCAGTCTGTGATGTGAAGATGAAAGCTGGTAAGGGCAGTGTTGTGACCCAGGTGGAGGTAGGGAGACGAGCAGAAATGGACTACCCAATCATGTTCAGGGATAGGGGATTAATTATAGCAAAAGCTGTTGCAATTCATTGGGGGAAGGGACAGAACTCAAATTATTTAGTTGCTTGGCTGTTTTTAATTGAGAGATCATAAATGATACTTTGTGGGTGGATGGGTGGTTGAATGGAAGTGGTCAGAAATATTTTTTTTCAGTGGCAAGGTGATGGTGTTTCTAAATACCAGCTCTCCTGCTTTTTTTAAGCCACTGGCCACAATTAGCAGACATGTTTCTAAAATATCTAAATTTTGGGTTATGAATTTTGCTGGCTGTAGTTAAATTACTGTGTGTGCAGTTTAGCTACTTAACAGCTATCTGCAAATTGGGTTGGTTTCTAATCTCAGTTACACTGGTGTAAATCTGAAGTAACTGTTCTATAATTGGTGACTTACCAACAGTGTAATGCATCAGAATCTGAATCATTATCTTTTTATTAAGAACCAAAACAAAAGAACAAAATTTAAAGGTATATCCAGCATTTATTATTTATCACATTGCAATAGTGCCTAAAAGTCAACCAGGCCAAAGCCCCTTTGTGCTAGGTCCATAGTAAGTGATAGTCCATGCTCCAAAGTTTTTATAATCTAAAATATTTATGCAGGAATTTTTTAAAAAACCCTCTAAAGTAGTGAAAATTAGCTTTCATCCACTTGGAATCTTTTTTTCTAGATGTATCCCAGAGCTATTTACACACATACCAACTGCTTGCACAAAGTGTAATATAAGAATCACTTCAACAAGATGAGGTGTCTTTTCCCCTTTATTGGGTAACCCATTGAGCAGTCAAGGAATCCCAGTGCGTTGAAGGGTTAGGGCAAGGTAAGATTTAAAAGAATTCCATATAGAAAGGAGAGGCCTACCCAGGGAAGTTAAGGTTACCCAGGGAATTTAAGGTTATTGTAAGTGACTTTCAGTCTTATAATTGCAATAAGCTTCTATTTAACTTCCCATGCCTGAATATTCCTTGCAGTTCTCTTCTCAGAAGTGAATGAGTAAATCAACTGACAATCCTAAACTGACAGGATTAGTCACTGATGCTAGCCTTTTATCAACTCTATAGACTGCTGTTTAAATAACAGTTCCTTAAGGAGACCTGAATCCAAGTTATGATCCCTTTTAGAAAGAAATGTTTACTACAGACGTTATAACAGCTAAGTATTTTATTTGGGAATGTCACATGCAACAACTTTAGAGTAGACATAATATAAAAATACACATTGGTAAATTAAAATTTACCTGTTACCCAAGCAGATCAACATTTTTAGAATTGGATGCCTAAAGTTAAACTACTAAATCCATATTTAGAAATCTAAATAGAAGTGGCTGATCACCTGCAAATTCCATTGACTTCTTTGAGGTTTGTGGATGATCAGCATTTCTAGAAATCAGACCATTTCTATGTAGATGCCTCAGTATAGATTTCGGTACCTAACTTTTAAGCACTCAAGTTTGAAAATGTTGGACACCAAGTTTTTCACTCATTCATTGAATTTATCTTATGCTCATTCATACAGACATGAAACTTTCTATATCTGAAGTTTTATTCATCAGATAGAATTGGAAGATAAACAAGAAATTAAAATAACCAAAACAAAAAACAAAACAAAAAAAAGCAAAATAAAGATGGTTGGAAGATAGCATTTAATGTTTAAATAGAAGAAAAACATAGGCCATTAAAACGTGTCTAGTGGTAGTAAGCCATGGGACTAACCCAAAGTCCTTTGAAGTCAACTGAAGACCCCAGTCAACTCCAGTGAGCTTTGTATCAGGCCTCTGAGGGATAAATTAATTGTTATTCTCCACTTTTCTTGGGAGGTGACTTTAATACCAACAAATTTGTATCAATTTATATTCTTAACACAGGATCCTTAGCCATTTGCTAGTTGAACTTTATATCCAATAGGACTGCCAATGGTAGTACAACCAAAATTAATTATTTAGTTAGCAATTTAACCCCCCTGAAATGTTAATTACATTCAAAATTACTCCTCTAGACCATGGCAATTCATATCCAATGCTTTTCCTTTCACACAAATGTGACACACTAACTTCACACACAGCAAACAGCTAGCAGCTAACTGCTGAGTTTTTGTGAGAGTTTGGCCTGAAAGGAGAGTCCTGTTTGTGCTCCTAAAGTATGGTCTTGAATTTTGAGTGATTTGTTACAGGTATATGGCATGATTCCGTGCTTGCTGATATTCTTAATGAGGAGGTGTTGCTGACCTAGTTTGGCTAGGTTTAAAAGCAAACATTGGAGCAGCAAACAGCTAACAGCAGAGTTTCTTCAGAGGAGGTTTGGTTAGAAGACAGTTTGGGGGATTATCCCTTGTTATGCTGGATACCTGGAAGTTACTTGCACTCAGAGAGAAACCAGCAGACAAGAACACAGGGAGATGTAAACACACATAGACAGAGTTTATTTTCTTACTCTAAGACTAGACAGAACTGGTTGAGCTATCCCATAATAGTCTAGCATTATTAGCTATGGCAAGCTAGTCAGGACACAAAATATACAACATCCCCTACCACTTTTTTCCTGTTTTTTTAGGAATAGGTTCTAGGAAGAGAAGACAGTTATGGCTACTGAAGCAGCACTAGAAGTGACCTGAGAAGGAAACACAGAATATTGTCAGATGCAGAAGCTGTGGGATGGTCATCATTCTTGAATGGATATCTGATAGAAGCTACTTATTCATCAAAGGTTGCCTGATATAGCTCATGACAGAGAAATTCCAAGTATTAGAGATGCAGCTGGAGACAACAATTGAATTCAGACAGGGATTTGAAAGGTATAATGTAGGAGATGGTATAGAGAACACGAGATTTGCAGACACCTGTTGAACAAAAGGACATGAAATAATATGGACTGCAAGAAAAGGAGGGTGATCTATGGAAAAAAGTGACTATGAGGACAAGGAAAAGACCAGCTAGTGGTGTAATAATAAGCTTGCTGAACTGGCAAATGAGGAGGAGGAATTGGCAAAAGATGAGGTGGTAAGGAAGTCAGTCCCTGTAGAAGAAAGGGAGTAGGTGGAGATAGCCAGGGATTGGAGCATAAGGAAAAAATGAGGATGATGTACTAACATCAGGAAGAGACATGTCTACGTGATCAGGAAGTGCATACTCAGAAGAATAGACAGGCCTGTGAACAGACCTAGAGAATAGAAGACCGTGCTGTCTGTCAGGATATGAAATGTGGATGTGAGGCTAAAGTGGATCCTACCGGGAGAGGGGAAAAATCCATGACTATTCTGCGTGTTGGGATGAAAGACACTGCTAGATTTCCAGTAGAATGGATCAAGGATGACTACACTAAACAGGGTAAGACACTTAAAGAATTGGAAGCTCAGGTCATTTTCAGTGGAAAACTTTCAGTCCCTAGAGAAGGAGGGTGAAAGTGTGACAAGAAAATGAAGATCAACAGATGGCTCAAGGATTGGTACTATGGGGAAGGTTTTGGGATGATTGACTATTGGGACGCATGCACAGAAAGACTCATAGACTCATAGACTCATAGACTCATAGGTCAGAAGGG
>ML675618.1:47306242-47324327 GCA_007922155.1 Mesoclemmys tuberculata | reverse complement strand
TCCTCCGTCGTTTCCAACTGATGCATCCCCAACGTATATGTAAAATTGTTCTAGAACGATGGACTCCACTTGAGTAAAACATTAACTTTCTGGGATCAAGTTTGGCATAGATGATAAGAAAGGCTTTAAACTAGGATATCAGGGAAGAAGATTGGGAGAGACTCATGAGATCTCATACCTGACCTCATACACAGGAGCAGGAAAATCAGCTAAATGAAAGTACAGTAAGGGATAATGAAACACCACAACGTAAGAATATGGAGAGCAAGACTAAAGAAAGTACAAATATTTATTGGAGCAGTAGTCAGATGTGTTACATTTAATTGAAGGACTATACCTTATCTGTCTAGAAAATTGGGTGAGATCTGAGGGAAACAACTGAAATACTTATACATGAATGCAAAGATTCTGCACAATAAAATGAAGGAACTGAAACTACTGGTACATAGAGTCAAACTGGATATTATAGTGATTACAGGAGCGTGGTGGAATAGCAGTCATGACTGGAATATAGGTATTCAAGAGTATATGCTGTGTAGGAAAGATAGGAGTAAAAGTGCGAGGTAGTGTTATATGTCAATGAAGCACTAAACTAAAAAGAAATACATAGTGATAGTATTGACAAAACATAATCTGAGTAAAAATCACTTGGGGGAAGAATTGTAAAAGAGGTTATATTGGGATTGTGCTAGGGGTCTACCAGGGTCTGATTTAGATAAGAATAGATAGCTCTTTACAATTATTACACAGATAAATGCTTTTGGGAATAATGTCATAATAGGAAGTTTTAATTTCCTAGATATAAACTGGAGAATAAATTATAATAATAATGGTAGGGTCTAGTTATTACTTGATGTGATAGACGACAGTTTTCTTCATCAAAATGTTACTGAATCAACAAGAGGCAATGCAATTTTATACTTAGTTTGGGTACGTAGTGAGAACATCATAGAAGGGCTCGTGTAGGAAATAACCTTGGATCAAATGAGCATGAGTTGATTCAGTTAAATATAAATGGAAGGATAATCACAACCATGTCGTCAGATATGGTTTCTGATTTCAAAAGGGTAGACTTCAGAAAATTAAGTGAATTCGTTAAAGTTGCCAACTAGACTAAAGAGCTCAAGGACTTAAATTTGGAGAATGCATGGAATTTCTTCAGATCAACTCTACAAAAGCTATCTGAAATTTGAAACCCAAGCAAAGGGAAAAAACTTGTAAGGAAAGACTCCAGACCTAGGTACAGGAATTAAGCACCTCAGAAAGGAGTAAGCAGAGATCCCACAGGAAATAGAGGAAAAAAGGGACTGACCAGCAAAGAAAGATACATCTTGGAGGTTAGAAAACATAGGAATAAAGTGAGAAAAGCTAAAAGTCAAGCTGAAATATTTCTTCCCAGGAAAATTAT
This sequence comes from Mesoclemmys tuberculata, assembly GCA_007922155.1. Taxonomy (NCBI): domain Eukaryota; kingdom Metazoa; phylum Chordata; order Testudines; family Chelidae; genus Mesoclemmys; species Mesoclemmys tuberculata. Next base: position 47,322,919 of record ML675618.1, on the reverse strand, counting down.
AATAAATAATAAGAGGGATTTTTAGTTATATAAATAAAAAGAGGATAAGAAAGGATAGATTGGGCTGCTAGGCAGTGTGAAAGGGAAGGAGATTAAAGATAAGCTAGGTATGAACCAAAAACTAAATGAATATTTTGTCTCAGTTTTCAGTAAGGATGATAATATGGAACATAGGCATGAAGTTAGGACAGCTGATGGAAATGAGTGTATAGAAATACAAATGACAAGATCTGAGATGGAAGAAAAACTTGAAGAGCTTACAGTGCTCAGACTGGGCGGAGGGGGCAGGCGGTGGAGATAACGTGCATCCCAGAATACTGAAAGAACTGCCACACAAGATTGCTTGTCTGGTAGAAATTATTTTAAATAAATCTCCCTATTTGGGGGTAGAATCATAAGACTAGAGAACAGCTAATATCCTAAGTATATTTAAGAAAGGGGAAAAAAGTTATCTGGGTGATTACAAACCTATCAGTCTCACCTCAGTATTATGAAAGGCTTTAGAAAAAATTATGAAGAAAAGAATAAACAAATTCAATGAGATAAACAGTAAAAGGATGTAGTGTAAAATGAGTCTGCCAAAGGTAGATCATGACAGACTAATCTGATTTCCTTCTTTGAGAAAATAACCTTTTTTTTTTTAGGCAAAGAAAATGCAGTAATATACTTGGACTTCAGTAAAGAATTTGACATGGAACCACATAGAAAATTATTACTTAAATTAGAGAAGATGGTGATTTGTACCAGAATGTAAGGCGGATAAGAAACTGGCTAAAAGGGAGAAAGCTATGGGTTTTGCTGACAGATAAACTATCAGACTGGAAGAAGTTCCTAGTGGAGTTCTTCAAGAATCAGTCTTAGGATCTAACTTTTTCAATATTTTTATTAGTGGCCTTGTCACAAGAAGTAGGAGTGTACTCATGATGCTAAACTTTGCTACTGATACAAATATGGAAGGCATTGTCAAAACAGAGGAGAATCAGAAGAGGAAGAACTGGAGGACTTTGAAGAATGGAGTGACAGAAAAGAGATGAAGCTCAATAGTACAAAGTTGTGTATTTAGGGTCTGCTGATAAGAATTTCTGCTACAAATTGTGGGCTCAACGGTTGGAAATGACAGCGGAGGAGAGAGTGTATGGGTATGTAGGTCAATCACAGCATGACTATAAGTCGCCAGTGTGACATGCCTGTGAAAAAGGCAAATCCTAAGATGCATCAGGCAAGGCATTTACAATATTAATACAGAAGTATTAATGCCATTGTACAAGGCACTGGTAAAACCTCATTTGGAATACTGTGTACAGTTTGGGTCACCAGTGTTCAAGAAAGATTAATTCATACTGGGACAAATGCAGAGAAGAGCTACTAGGATAATCAGGAGAACAGTGGGTCTATCTTATGGCAGAAGATTGAAAGTGTTTAATTTGTTTAGCCTAGCAAAAAGTGGGCTGAGGGACCTGACTGCTCTACATAAATACATTAGATGGAGTAAACACCAAGGAGGGTGAAGAGCTATTTAAGCTAAGGGACAATGCTGGCACAAGAACAAATGGGTATAAACTGGCCATGAACAAATTCAGGCTAGAAATTAAAGACAGGTTTCTAACCATGAGAGGAGTGAGGTTCTGGAACAATCTCCAAATAGGAGTTTCAGGGGCAAACAACTTAATTAATTTCAAGAGAAGTTTGACAGGGGTGCATGTGATGGTAGGGGGCAGGATTGAACAGCCATGGAACTCACTTTTGATTTATATTTTATATTTCTAAAAGCTCATGTTTCAGGGCTTCAGATAGCCGTCTGCAGGGGACAAGAAGGGATCCCCAACTCCCAGTGTATTCTGCCAACTGAGAGCCTTGGACTTCCCCATCCAATATTCCATCTCCAGCCAAGGATCCATCTCCTTGATCCTGGAAAGCAAAGAGACTAATCTCCCACTCTAGATCAAGGATGTCTATGGCTGGAGATGGCATATTGGATGGGGAGGTCCAAGGCTCTGAACTGGCTTTAAGCATTCTCTCTTTCAGGTGCTAGGATGGCTGGTTCTTGCCCAGATGCTTAAGGTCTAACTGATTGCAATATGTGGGATCAGGAAGGAATTTTCCCCCAGGTCAGATTAGTAGTGACCACGGGTTCTTTTTCCTTTCTCTGCAGCATGTGTTTATGGGTCACTTGCTAGGATTATCTGGGTATATCTCACTCAGTCATTTCCTTGCCATTTCAGGGGCCTCAGGCACTGGTGCACCTTGGTTCTTCCTGTTGTCTCCCCTTTGGCACATAAAAATCTAGCCTTGGGGTCTGTAGTACAGTGGTCTAATTTTGGTTGTTGGTTTTAGTGTGAAGGTGCTGGCAGTGGCCTATAACACACACGTCAGACTAGATGATCTGTTGGTCCTTTTAGGCCTTAATCTTTCGTACTGTAAGTATGTATTTAATGATTCAAAGCTACTTCTAATCTGTCCCACTTCCTGCCTCCAGAAACAGGATGAGGATATTGTCCTTAAAACCTGCAGCATCAGGGGAGATCAGAGATAGGCCAAGGCCATCTATGCAGATAATCTGTCTCCACACCAGCCCTGTGACCCCTAGCTTCTTGGCAGCCATCTCTATTGGAGACAGTAACTAATTATTTTCATGATACTCCAGTCAAGATGCAGAGGTTCTCAACCTCGGGGAGGTGGTTGTGGAAAGGAAATACATTCTAGGTATGCATTGTTTTTCTGGGGTCACCTGTTGGTAAAACATTTGCCCCCTACCCAAACCCACTCACTCCTCCCCTAGCCTGCCTTCTTCCCTTTCCTGCATAGAACGTTGAGCCCATGAGAACCCTCTGTAGGATACAAACAGAGGAATGCTGCCATAGAGATGGCTATGGTGAGTCCCATGTGGAGAGGACTGTCCAGTTAAAAAATGGATCTTGGGCGTATGACTTATCCTGGTGAAGCACTGTTGGGTTTGGTTGATTATCATTAAACAGTTCTGTAAACTTACATTGCACTTTACCAATAGATTAATTTAAGACTATTTCCTGATCAATATTAAATAGATATCTAATTTGAAAGAGTTTATTAAGAATGATTACAGACATTATAACAAGCAGCATATAAAAGTCTCGAAGTAAAACAAAAGTAAATGTTCTGATTTAAAGAATCTGAGTGTGTTGTTTGCTAAATTTATAAAAAGACAAAGGTCCTGATTCTAGTCTCACTGACACCAGAGTAAAACCAGTGTAACTCTACTAACATCAATAGAAGTATCTTGGATTTATACCGGGGGACAAAAAAATTATTCTGTTCCAAAAATTGTTATTTTGGAGATGGGGAGTAGGAAGGAAGCCAATAATGATTAAATTCTAAATTCTTCTTTGGTAAGATCAGTTAGTCCAGGATGAGCAAAAACAGCAGGAAGAATGAGGTGAAAGCACTCTGCAGATAAACAATTAACAGCAAAATAAAGCAAGCATAATGTAAATGTAAATTATAATTATTGATACAAAGTTGTCAGATGAATCACTGGAGATTATTAGTATACAATTAAACACACTTGAATTATATGTCACTGTCGCAGGGCACATACACCCCATCTCTCATAATGGGAGGGCTATGGGTCCCATGGTTAAGTCTGTCTGGCTGCCTTCAGCCTCAAGGCAGAGTGACCTACTAGCCAGAGTCAATAGCTTGCCTCCTGTTCAGGGCTAGGTGGCCTAGTCACCGGAGACAATAGTGTTGTCCCTACCTTTGGTACAACGTGGCTTAGGGACCAAGGCCAATGACTGCCCTTATGTCCAGGTATTGGTGGCCTCGGGGCCCATGTCAGTGGAGCCTCCACTGCCTTGTGGGTGGGGTGATCTGACAGCTGGTGTCACTGGAGCAGTCCCTGCCTTCAAGGTGGCACAGTCTACCAGTCAGAATCAATAGCTGCCCTTATGTTCAGGGCTGGGTGGCCCGAGTCAGTAGGGCTACCCCTGCCTTCAGGGAAGCCCAGTCCTCAGGGTATCATGGCCTAATGGCCAGAGTGGAAGGGGCTGCCACTTGGGGACGGGTGGCAGCTGAGGTTGTGGGACTCAGCCCTGTCAGTAACCCGTGAGTGCTACTGTGTCAGAAGGGATCCAGCCAATACACGCTGCTTCTTCATGGGCTAATAGGTAGCCATCCCCCCAGGCCACTTCCTACCCCAATTCCTGAAGCCTCTACTCAGGAGTCTTTGGGGCTTCTGGTGCCATCAGCGGGTGTAGCAGCCTGTGAATACAGCACCTGTGGGTTCCTCTGGCTCCCTGGTTGGACCCTCCACCACACATCCTTCCTCCTTAGCATTCCCCCAGAGTGAGCCAGGCACTCCCGTTTATACTGAAGCAGCGGTTGGAGCATGCCCAGCAGAGGCGAGGGGCCATGGCTTCTGCTGCCAGAAGTATTGGCTTAACCCCTTCCTCTCCAGTGTAGGGAAAGTACACCTCATCACACTCACCAGGAATTAAGAACATTAGTTAATGAACTTGCTAATTATTTTTTTGAAAAGTCCTGAGTACAGATACTGATCTCAGTTACACTGGAGTAAAAAAGCAAATCCTGTATTGAGCGTATTTGAATTCCTCCAGCCTGCTTACTGCTCTCTCCAAGACCAAATTCAAGTCCTATGGATCAACAGGCTCTTGAGTGGAAGAGGAAAAGTTTTCAAGACCCTTTTAAAATTGTTTCAGTAAGAGATGGGTAAACGAGCAAGTCTCTCACTAGGAAATTAAAGTGTAAAATAGTAGATAAGTAAACCATAGCTCTAGCCAGAGATCTTCAGAGACAAGAGAATGCCTAAGATAACTAAAACCGGCCCAAAAACCAAGCTGAGACTGCCCAAAGCACAGATATTGATACTGTGGCCCATATCTGGCTATAAAAGAAGGAAAAGCTTCTAGTACATTCCTCTTCTCCCTCTTGTGGCCATACAAGGACCATCACAACCTGTCCCTGCGCTGTGACTAAAATTGATTTATTTTTGTTTACTCTTCAATTGAGGGATTTGAAAAGGGAGCATGTCTCCAGAAAAACATGTAGTATCCTGCTATGAGGCTGACTTCTCATGGGCCAAGTACAGGTAACTGCTGCTCCACACAATTTAGATGAACAGTGACCATGAGCAAACACTGTTGGTCAGATCACTGAAGTCAATTGGCATCTATCCATTGACTCCAATGGGGATTGCATCAGGTTTCTCTGAGGACACTGAAAGCTCCTTCCAGCCCAAAGGCTAATACCTTGTATTAGCAATAATTATTTCCTGTATGAACCAGATATACTGTCTTAGCAAGATGTGAAAACAAGCATCTCAAAGGTTGAGGGCCTGAACCAATCCTGAGAATGGAGATCAAGGATGATGCAGAGAAATCATGCAGAATATGGCTTTCTCTTGATGTTCAAAAAGCAGTGCAGTAAGGCTCCACTACCACTTCCTTGCTGCCATTGATCACATGTTCATTATCTTTCACTGAAGAGACCAGTGATGATGGAGTCAAAGGCCCATAGGGCTCACCCTCTACCCCTTCTTTGAAGACACACTGTATGCACATAAAGAAAAACCTGAGTAAGATTTAAACTCTGCAATTCCTTAAATTGCTGCAATTTACTTGAATGTTCCTGTACTTGAAACAGGCTCCCACTGAGGTGGAGCCACAGTAGAATACCAAAGAACAACATTTACTAAAGGTTTCTGTATAATAGACAAACATTTTGCAATAGTTTTGATTCACACATTTTCCTTTTTACTCATTTCTTTCTTCCAGCTTGTTATTTTCTATAGAGGCCTACAGATGTGCAGCACATGGTATGCTGATTGTCACCCACAGAGCCCTAAAACATACAGTTCAGAGCTAGCTATTGTGTGCCTTTGAAGATGGTAGCTACTAGATGAAATTTTGCAGCCCTTGGAATTATATAATGTGCTAGAAAAGTTTAAAACAAAATTAGATTTTACAGCTAATTCAAACTAACTAAAATATCAGCACGGAAATATTGCCTCCACAAAGCCCTATTGTAGGAGTTATGTGCCAAGCCATATAGTCCTGTAACCAATTTTAGAGTAATATTTGGCCTAATAGTGGACATATACACATCTCTCAAATAGTTAACTTGCCATTTTCCCCTCCAAAAAATTAATAAATAAATAGATGGTAAAAAAAAATTGGCATAACAGTGCTCCCATAAAAAAATGCTATTTAATCAAAATTCAAATGTTTTGCGGTAATGTGTCAATTTTAACAACATTTTAAAGATTTAGAAATGATTTGACAGTGAAGTGGAATGCTTTGTTTTCATTTCCTCATTACATTCTCAGTTTTTCTTTTCTTTCTTTTTTACTTTTACAAGATACATTTTAATATGTTTTATTATAATTTTTGGCAATGTTCCAAAAAGGTCATGTTGACTCTTCCAAATTGAATTATTTCAGAATATTTTGTTCTGAAAAATGTTTTGACACATATTTGATACAATTTGGACAAAAAAACAATTTTCAAAATGCCATAATTTTGTGGAGGGGGGGCAGAAATTCCAATTTCAAAGCAGCTCTGTAAATAACTTATATAGCCTACCAAGACATCATAGAAGTTACAGATGGCAGAGACCTATTGGATTATCCAGTCCACCACTTGTAGTGCAGAACTGACCTTTACATTAAAAAATCCCAAGCAATAAGCCTTGCAGTGCCCCCTTCAGCAGACTAGTCCACAAGCAATTACACCTCACACAAATCCTGAGATTTAGTATATTTTTTCCTTTCCTTATTTCATTAATTACATTTAGTTATACCCCTGTTTACCACACTAAAAATCACTCTTTGGTGTTTACGCCATTCAGCTATATTTAATTGGCCCTTGATGGGTGTTCAAGGAAAGAGAGGCAAGTGTCAGGACCTGTCAGTACTGCAGTCCCTGCATATGAAGAAACTATTTCATCTGAGCAACACTGGGGGAAACATATGATCCTTACGTAGGTACAAGGATGAGCCATCGAGTGGACTATGCTGGGGACACCCTTTAGGATTATGCAGTTTGAACAACTCCTCTGTGCAACACAAAGGAACTGTGCTGACTTGAGGCAAAAAAAATCCCACCTAGAACTCTTCCTGGAATGGAATTGCTCCACTCTGCCCCCAAAGCAGGACTGTGATTAAAGGGCACAGCAGAACACAGACTGTTATAAGTACAGCCTGAGACACCACTTGTTGAGCTGTGCAAATTTAGTTATTTTAATTTTTGCCTATAAATTAGTCTCTTTGCTGTTTATTTTTAATTCTCTTCTGTAAACTTCCAATTTGTCAAAATCTTTCTGTTAATGTGGCATTCTGAATTAAATGTAATAAGTTTAAATAGCTTTCAAGTAGCTTCAGTGGTTTTTCTTTTTCTTTTGATTGCAAAGCTCTCTATGTGGGGCACACCCATGAGGCCAAACTTTTGATTTCAGCTTCTGATTTGGCACCCCCAATCAATTGCAGCCTTAATTCATTGTGAGTGCTAATGACAGCAAGCCACGTAATTAGATGGCTCAGTATTTCCACCATTTGCATTCACAAAAATTTCATCTACAATGTTCTGTTAATTTTGGTTGCAAACCTAAAGGTCAGGTTGAAGCCTGGTATTATCATGTGATATTTACAGAGAAAATTTTTATTCTAATCAAACTGGAAATTGGTAAAACAATTAAAACTAGAAAGGTGAAAGTCATGGCAGCTAGTTCTAGAACTGACATTGATCTTGTGAGAAAGATGCACTTTGGGGAATATCATCAAGAACTCTTTACAATCAGTGTGTTTCAAAGCCCTTAAGGTTTGCATATGTGGCATACTATGAGCTAGATCCTCAGCTGTATAAGTGTAGCTATAATGATTTACACCAGTTGAAGGCCTGGCTCTATGTGTTCAAGGAAGTTACTTTCACATGATCCTCATGATGTATACCACTCCATTGCTGCCATAGTCAGGTTAATGGAGATGCCTCTGAAAAATGTTGATTAGGGTTGTGTAGGAGTTGTGACATCCAGAAGATCAATAAGACTTGTTTGAAATTGCTTTGAAAAGGTTTGTGGTTGGACTGCTGCCTTTTTTCATCTTAGAACTCAAACAAAGGAATCTACTGATATGAATCTTCCTCCCCAGAAATAGTTGCTATGATTCAAATCACTGTACTTTTATTCTAAAAGTTGGGAAAGTGTCATAGCACCAGCTGGTAAATGAGAAAATGCCAAATATAAGTGAAAGTCCTACAGGTCAATATGATGTACAACAATTATCTGGATGCAGTTAGAATAAAAAGTATTGCCATATAAGCATAGCTAACACACAGCAAAATGACCCAATACTATCTAAACCGCAGAACTCTGCAATAAGTCTTGAAAATACTTCTCCAAGTATATAATACAGCTATTAATTCATAAGCAAAAGGTTTATTGCAAGGCAGTGAAGGTATAAACTGAAAAAGCCTGGGAAAGTGAGATAACAGATTATTGCCATCTGAGAACATTAGATGCACATATTGTCTTTGCCCCATGGCGTGCTATTTACCAGAAACCTGGGGGGTAAAGAATATTAAAAATAGAGTGCTTTACATTTTGCACCAGTTGGGATATTTCTGAAATATTTTGAACTATGGACACTGTAGGACAAAACGTTTAACTGAAAAAGAAAGAAGAATTTTCTAGGGCTCATTCAATGCTCCAGACTCATAAAAAGGAGACTTTTCTTGATTACTAGCTAAACCATACCTGGGGCTTTAAAAAATGTTTAACTACATCAGGAAAAATTTCTCATGTAAAGGATGAATTTATACGTAAACAACCTTAAACTGTGATTAAGTCCTGTCTAGTCTATTATATACTGAAGACCATAATGAAAGCTTCTTTTGGTGTAGCCAACAATGATGCTTAGTTAAGGAATTCTACTTTCTATTGTTTATGCTTTTTGGGAATCTACAGTCTGTTCTTCATTTCAGTTACTCAATATCCTCACACTCCTAGTGAGGGGTCCTATTGATCTTCTTTGAAATGTGTATAGAGGGTATTTTCGTCAGTATTTTCGTCATATGATAGAGAATATCTCTGAGTCTCCTCTCACACTGGTGGAAATCAATAGTAACTCCTGTAAAGTCAATTAAGTAACACTTATGTTAAATGAGAATTAAGTGTTGAAATTTACTGAGCTTCTATTATACATTAGTACAGAAGAAAAGTTTTACACAAATTAAACAGTTCTAAAATCTGTGACATATACTATTGCCTGTTGGAATACATTGCAAGAAGAACCAAAGTGATGGCTTTCAAAAGTGACATTTTCCTCAAAGCTAAATGTAAAATCACAAAATCTTGTGAAATGAAAAAACCCATCAAGATTATCAATACTATTGAATTGGAGTCAATTCTGCTCCTGATTCAAACCTATATTATGCTGCATTTTCACACTCAGATTATTCTGTGAGCCATTCATTGGCTTTTATATCAGAGAAATATAGTTGTCAAGATATACTTCATCTGGTATTTACTAACTTGATGAAATGTAAACAGCACTTAGCATATTCAAGTGGATAAGTCAATTACAATGATTCAGTTTTGATTTCATGATCAATCGATAATTACTTTCAATGTTCTTCCCTTAACTCGAGATGAGAAGGGCAGTAAAACTAGATTAAATTCAAAGTACCTCCTTGCGGATAAATTTAATTGTATCAGCAAATTGAGGATAAACCAATATCGCAGAGGTTGAAGAAAACATGTGAGTCATCTTCTCCATTCCCCAAGCCAGAAAATTACTTATCCAAACATTTCAGCATGTGAACAGTCCCATTGAATGTGTGTGCATAGAGTTAAATGTATGATTAAGTCATTTACTGGACTGGATCATTGCCACCAATGGAATCAATGGGTGTAAATTCATGAGTATAATGAGGGAATGAATTGAAATTAGGTGTCATTGTCCTAGCTGAGATGCCCTTTGTCAACACCCACCGGGCATCTGTGTTTGGAACCTTGCACTGGATCAGTGTTTTTCTAAGCTCCCCTGGATTTATGCAGGCTCCAGTCACGGTTTCTGTTTCTGGCCTCTTTGACACACTTTCTGGGGAGACTCTGTGTCCGGTACTAATTTTAAGAAATGTAACTCAGAGGTCCAGTTGCTTTGGTCTCTCAGGACCAGTGCTGATCTTCCCTAGACACTGCAGTCAGTCAAGCACACACTCCCCACTGCTCCCCCCCCTTGCGGTTGCCAACAGTATACATGAAATTGATTTGTGCAAAAACACAGATATCCTCTTTATGACCTCTGTCAACTCTGGGCAGATCCATAACACCACATGGTTGGTGCTACAAAGTCCATGACCTTTGATCAAACAGTTGGGTAACATTGGGGCACTCTACTTTGGCTGTTGCCTTTAAGACATCAGCTTTGCCAACTATTTCCTGGAGTGGTTTTCAGTCTTTCAATAGAAGAAGCTGTTTGCCTTTTGGCTAGATGCTTGTAAGTCATGGTGGAGAAGGGGGACAGAAAAAAAGCAAATTATGATAGGTAATATACACCATCTGCTTGGGTACAGTATGATGGGAATGTATGGTATACCATGGTATGCAGGATAATATAACTCATATGCCTGGATCCAACCAATATATGAAGTATATCTGAATGGCAGTGATCTTCTGTTTCTACTCCAATATACCAAGCTAGAATTTTCTATCCTTAACATCCATCCCTCAGTGACACAATTTCATCAGTTAAAAATAATATCCCCCTTAAAGTAAGACTTAAGATCAGCAGATATTTAGGGACCTATTTTCCCATCTTTAAAAATACACATAATCAATGGAGACATCTCTGACTCATGGTGTTGTTCATTCTTTCCTTATTCTAACAATATCTGTGTCTTATCAGAATCCAGCCATAAGACTGTGCTTTCAAGAAAACAACCTATTACAGAAAGAAATGGTAAAAGATTATATCAAAAACAGAAATGTAATATTTTTCAGAAGTGCTCTCTTTAACTTTCCCTTGCCTTGGCATATTTTCAAATTTCTCAAGTATTTCTTATTTCCAGTACAAAACATTCTTTGTACATATAGTTTAAAAATATTTATACCTCAAGCATAATATCTGTTTCTAATATTGGAGTACTATACTTCTACTGTGGCTTTTAAGGTTTCAGCTTTGCCAACTACTTCATTAAATGGATTTCAGTTTTTCTTTGCTTGACTCTTGGCTTGTTGCTTATAAGTGGGGAAAGAAGAGAAAGGACAGGACGAAAAAAAAAGCAAGTATGTCCTGTATCCAATAAAGTACTATAATTAAACTGAAACTACAGGGGTATGCAAGAAATATCACAAATAAAGTGGTGAATTTGGGCATATTCCTAAATATGGTTTCCTACACATTTTTTTAAAACAAACTTTTTATTCTAGTTTTTGTCTGTTTTACCTAAAGTAGTTTTTTGATGTTGTGGTTGTTTTTCTTAGAGTGTGAGGAGATGTTTCTCAATAGTCTCTGTTTAGTCATAAGAGGATGTAGGAAGATAAGATGTGCTACTGCTAAAGATAGTGGTTATACTGTACCATTTGTTATAGATAGTAGGATCTCATTGGATAGTGGGTTATTGTTCTGGGTAGTGGTAGTTTCTGCTGTTTTTAATATACTCTTTCTTGTTTTGTAGTAGAGATAAAAGGAATGGCAGAGGGCAAGAGCTAAAGAACATTCCTAGCCTGTTTAAAAAGAGAGAAAAAAAACAAGTAGCAACCAAGTTCCAAAGCATAGTACAATGGTTGCCATTATCTCTCTCTATTCTTAGAAAATACCACAGTCTCTTATGTTCTGTGGCTTGGTAGCCTTTGGAAAATGGTGATTACTATATAAGTTTCTGCTCCGTCTGTTCTATTAACTAAAGGCTCTAAAAACACCTCATGGGACAGCTGATCTAAAATCTAAATGCATTGCATCTGGCCATGGCAACCTAGCCTAACCAGTGTTTCTCAATGACCAGTCTGTGGACTCAGTAAGATCTCCTTGACACAGTTTAGCAAGGCAGAAAGCTTGTCCCTGATATCAAAAAGGTTGAGAAACTCTGTCCTAAACAATAAGAGAAGCAGATATATCCCCAGCGGTTATCACGTTACTACAGCACATGCAGCAGCACCGAGAATTATAGACTCAATAAAACAATCCATGGTGGATATATATACTGAGTCTAGCTTTATTAAAAAGTCCTCTACAATGTAATAGGGAATTATCTCCTTTCTATACCTTTTATGAAATACCCTAAAGAATTTAATACAGAATGACATCTTTAGGATGATTTAAAAAAACATAGAAAGGGTATCATTTCCTATTAAATTCTATAGATTTTACAGATAATTTCAATAGACACCTATTACATTTCTAAAAACTCTGTTGGTTTCACCCCTATGAAATTCTATAGGACTTGCCATAGATATGTGCCCCAGAGTACAGTAGCTTCCTTTCTAATAGAAACAAAAGGATGAAAAGCTATAAGAGCTAGAAAAATAAAGTCTGTGACACTAGATAAAAAACCAAATGTCAGGACAGCTGGGCAACCAGCAATGGCTTGACAAGGGGCTGGAGCAGGCACAGGCTGGACCTGAAACAGGTGGAGATGCAGGAGCAGGAACAAGTGCAGGTGCATTCTGTCAGAACTACCAGGGAAGAGGGAGATTCTCTAATGAGGCAGCAACATCGAGCCGATGGGGGTGGCTGCTTTCATTAGAAGCCTGTATATCTGGCTGGGGTTGCAGCAATGTCCTCTTCTTTTCTTGGCATCACTCTGACCGATGATTGTCAAGCCAGATGCACAATTCAACGCGTGAATTTGAATTCCTTCCATCCCATTCATCCTTTAGGTCATTGTTCAAACCTTGCTAGGAATGGTAGATCGGGGCTGCCTCTTTCCATGCTGTTTTGGCCACCACATGCTGAAAACGAGCAGCATATACAGAGACAGGCTGACAGACTTGTTTTAGAAACTTCAAGGTGGCCTCAGCAGTACAAGCCAAATTCAAATAATTGGATATGACTAAAAAGGTGAAGATGAATTCATCAGAATTAGAAAGGATTGGATTTGCCTGTTCCAGAAGTGGTAAGGCCCAGTCCCGGGCTTCCCCAGTATATAAACTAAGAAGCCGCATCTTACATCAGGAGCCTGAGTTGTAGATAGTCATGCCTCCTGGTGAGAATCCAAATGGCACAGCCCAAGTTCAAGGCAGAGTCACAACCAGTGATCGGAGTCAAGTCATAGTAAGAGTTCAAATGCCAGAACCAAGGGTCAAGAAAGCGTCAGAGCCAGGAATCAGAGCTGAGGATCCCCTTATACGGAGCCAGGTATTGCACAATCAGGGCTGGTTTCAAGGTAGGAGCAAGGCTGACACAGCACTGGAACAAGGCTGGGTGCAGGGCAGTTTCTAGGATGGAGCAGTGGAGGAGCAGGTCTCAGAGTGAGGCGAGCACAGGGAGGCATAGAATCTGTATGTGTATGTGCTGAGCAGCTGCTGATCCTCTGCATCTACAGGGCTTAAGTGTTAGCCACCTAAGTGCCTTAGCCAATCAGGTGATTCTGCTGTGGCCCAGCTGCACTCATTAGTTGCCTGACAACTGGGCAGGTGCAACTGCAGGTCCTCATTCCTAGCACATTGGTCTGGTTATCAGGATACATTGCAGGACTCATCAAGAACAAAAGGCAATATTGTTTTAAATAACCATAGAACTTCTGGCAATTCCCATCAAGTCTTTCCAATAATGGACACTTTGGGCCATGTTCTAGAGGCACAATAGCCTATGGTACTGAAGATACTGGAGCCACCAGGATTTCGTGAGTAGAGGAGACATTCTCCCATTGCAGCTGAGTAAGTTGACCCTGAAGGTTGTGAACCAACTCTGTCACCTCCATGCTGGAAATGCCAGGGGTTTCCATCTTGGCTGCCATCGCCAAGCATGTTAGGAGGAATCTCTCAAACTGTCAGGACAGCCAGATGACTGGCTGTGCCTTGAGCTGGAACAAGCACAGGCTGGAAAAGGAACAGGAGCTGGAGCAGTCTTTCAGAGCGTCTAGGTTGGAGGAAGCATCCCCAACAAAATAGCAACACTGAGATGGAGCTGTTTTCATTAGGAGCCTATCTAGCTGCCTTGGCAGGCATCTGGTTAGATCCTTGTTTGTGTGTTTGGCTGGACCCTCAGGATTCCCACTTCATTATATCAAATGATTCATCAGGCTCAGAGCACGCAGAACACTCAAGGATGACTCCTCAGGCTCTGAACACATCACACCAAACCATCTCTGACACATCGTTTTCGACATCTTGTCATCTACACTTAGGACTAGAGATGAACAAGTGGGGAAACATGCACAGACCCTGGCATAAGCCAGCAAGGTTCCTCATCTCTTGCAGCTGAAAAATGGGGGGTGGGAGGGAGGATGACTGAAACCTACCTTTAAAACGTATTTATATAATTGAATCAGTTAGGTTTCTGTTCTTCCTACTACAAATCATCTCGCTGATCCTGCTCAAAATCCTTGGTCTGGCTCTTAGACACGTTGGTGTGATCAAGCTGGACAGAACTTGTTTACAGCTGGGGTTTGCATATGGAACAGTTGCACATACCATACCCCAACATGCTAAAGCTGTCTCTCCATACAGTGTTCTCAATGTGCACAGCAGAACTCACAGTCATTATCTAACATTTTTAGATTCAGAGGCAGAAATCCCGTTGTTTCCATTTATTTTAGTGGCCAAGCTAGCCATTTTTGGATTGAGATCTTTTTCATTTGCATTTGAGAAATATGGAGTAATGTCCTGGCTTTATCCTACTGCTTCGCTGCCTTCTCCGCTGAAAGCCTTTCAAAATGTAAGCGAGTTGGAATTTATGGTTTCTCTTCTATAGAAAATGGGCTTCGATGACAAATTCATTAACTAGATACAAACTTTATTCTTGCAAATGGTTTTCTGGAACCATTTCATTAATTATGCTGACTTGAAACTCTGGCTTGTCAGGACAGATGGGTAATAAATAGGCAAATAGAGAATAAGATAGAGAATCCTGAACCTTTTAGAAGTCTCACACTCTAGAATGTTCATCACTTTTCCTTATAATGAGCACACCTTGTTTGCCTTGGCATATTATGTCTCAGGCCCTCTTTAACATTCAGTGCAGCCCTTTATCTAAAGGCACTTTTCATAATAGGATTCATTCATGATGGCTGATTCATGCAGTAGGTATTGTGCATATTTAAAATTGCACTGTAGAGCATTCCAGGTTCAAAGCTGGTGCTATGTGCCTGTTCTTCCCTAGGAAAGCCTGAATTTTGCTTGATCTGCCTTTGAATTCAATATAATCCTCATATGAGCTCTTTAGTACTCTTATAACCAGGTTTTCAGAAACGGCATTGATATTTGGCATTGTAATTTTTTCACCTGCAAATAATTGCACCTAAATTTTGCACCTGCACAAAACTGTAGACATAGGCATTACTCTTTATGCCCACAAATCAGGTGGTTAAAGGTTTACATACTAGTATGCACAGATACAAGCATCCATTATGTGTGTGTAAAAAATTGTGATCACAAAAGTGAAGATCAAGTTGAGGCATAGTTGGTGGGGAAAACAACCAAAAATAAAGCCCCTCAAAAGCTTCAATATGCTATATAAAAATACAGGATCAAGAAATCATACCTGAATAGACAAAATAAAATATGTAGAATAAGAAATGTGGGTTTTAATCAGTATCCTTATATTTAGAGAGAAAAAGGAGATGTTCTGTCACGGTGAAGTTTGCTATTATTAGCCATCTGATTATTGGGTTGGTTTTTTTTTTTTTTTGTTAAATTCATGTCAAACATTCAGATGAAATAGTGCAGTGGGAATTTCAGGTTTTCTCAGATTAGAAATCTTGAGTCAAATAGTTGGCATCAATCTGCATAGCATCAATAAAGCTAATGGAGCTATGTTGACTTAAAACATCTGAGGATCCCTTCGACCCCATTTTTTGTTTGTTTGTTTGGAAGCTACATGTGTAAGTCAATAATTTCTGAAAGGAGAAAAAAATAAAACAATAAAAACCAAAATACATTAGTTCTATTATGTTGCTTTGTTTTTAAAATAATATTTACATACAGTATTTGGGGGTGATTGAACCTGTGGTTTTAGTGGTACTATTTAATTGTGATGCTGGCACACTGATCTTTCGTCTAACTTCAATAGGCTCCATAGTTTATTTATCCCGCTGACAATAAGGTACCTATACCAATTCTTTCTTACTGAGTTTTTCCTTCATTCCTCCTCAAGGCAAGACAGTTTCTTAGCTCGATTACATAAGACACTGAAGAAGGGAGGGGAAAGGCAAATCCTTCCAGTCTTGAACCCTGAATAAGTAGATATGCTAACGTGTTGCTCTAAGCCACTTCCTTCTTCAATTTATTCCACTTAAGGGTTCTTATCCCTTCAGAGTCTTTTTCCATTCATTTGGTTTCCCCCGTTTATGTTATTTTAAGCCATCTCCTTATCTTTTTTCATTTTTCTAGAAAGACCGACAAGACTGATATGCCTCAGACTGAGTAAAGAGCTCATGTTATAAAGTCCTAATAAGCACCTGCACTCCATCAAATGGGTGCCTTAGTTCATAGACTCATAGACTCATAGGTCAGAAGGGACCAATATGA
>ML675618.1:47280636-47305842 GCA_007922155.1 Mesoclemmys tuberculata | reverse complement strand
ATACGGAGAAGAGTAGCCAGAGCTGCACTGAGAACTCCAGATGGGCAGGAGCTCCATAGGGAGGGAACTCTCTGGTGAGCAAACAAATGAATTAAATGAGCTGGATTTCTGTTATGTGATGATTTGGGGGCATTTTAGTTCATTTTTAAGTTTGAGGGTAACACATCATTTTCATCCCTGTTGAGCACTGAAAAAGGCAAGAGAACCACACCAAATGTGCCGAGAGAGTGGTCACTGCAACCAATACCTTCTTCTGGGAAGATTGGATAGCATAGACTGGACAAAGCTAAAAGTAGGTGTGAAAGGAAGAAGCCTCCAACTTTTTGGTAGGAATGTATTCCTGGTGGCAAAGATTTGGTTTAGGACACTAATCCCGCTCCAAAGACTTTGTAAAGAAGCAGTGCTGAGGTACTTTTTGCTGAAATCAGAGATAGCAGCATTGCTGGAGAACTTGAATGACTATGCTGCAGTCAATAAAAGCTGTATTCAGTACAGCTGGGGTAGATGGTAAAGTCTCTGGAGCATAATTATCAGGCTTGAGATGGACCTGCTGAAACTTTGGACTCCACTAACCTCAGACAATAAACTGAGAGTGGGTTGTGCTGGGGAGGAGAGGAGTAAGTATGCATGAACACACTACCTTTTTAGATGATTACTACTGTACATAGAGAGGGTTGTGTTTAATACCATTGTTCAGATACTGAGAAGAGGAGCAACAGTCATTGTTGATTAATTATTACTGGCTTTCCCATGTGTATTCTGTGTCCCATTCCACCTTCGCCCCCCCATAAAATGTTTTCTATGTTTAACAGAGTCAGCTCTTGGAAGGGGAAAGTATTGGCAGTCAAGGGTGCTGAGGAGGGTTTTAATTTTCCCATGTTGCTTAGTGGTTGTTATTTTTAAATTTTCAAACTGAACCTGGCCTACTTTGCTGCAGACACATCCTGGCAGAAGGAATACATTGGGACTGGACTTTTATAAAGTCTTTTATAAAGGGCCAGTACATACCATGATAGAATTGTCCAAACCCACTTTCAAAATGGGGCCCTCTTCATGCTCCTGTTCCTTATTACCACTTGTTCTCCCTTTGCTACCCCCCCTCCCAAAAAAAAACAGGTCTATCTGAACCCATGCTAGCTGCTTCAATGAGAACTGGGGAAGCTCAGAAAACTAGAAATAAATAGACAAATGGACATATGAATATAAATATCAGCAAGCTGACAGTTAGGTGAGCCACTCCAAAGGAATTGTCAGTTGCTTTTCCAACCCACAAGCTGCAGCAGAAACTTCCAGAAAAGGAGGATTTAGATTGGGCAACTTTCTCTGCCCCTTTGTCCACCGTCTGCTCCTCCAACCCAGCCTCGCCTTGCCTTGCCGTTTCCTCAGATACAGGACCGTCAACTTTTGGAGGGTCTCTCCTTTGAGTCTGACTCTTCCACTGTGGTATCCTCAGCTCCTGATGGCCTTCCTGGACTTGCAGTTTCCAAAGCACCGCAGTGGTAGCTGCCTTGGGATTTACATTGAGTCAAAGTATACAGTCAGAGGAAGCTGTCTAGTGGGACACCACAGGAAATGGTACTAGAACCATTCCTAGTTAACATGCTTGGTGACCTGAAGGAGAGGATGCAGCTTTTTAATTAAATTTACTATTAAATTGGGAGATGTTACAAATATGAGTGAACAGAAAATTAGTACAGAATAGACAGAGAGATCTGAAATATGAGCAGGAAATAAAAATAGATCCAACCTAGACAAATGCAAGATAATATATCTGGGGAAAAAGCACATTGAGGAAGAGAGAACTGTAAAGCAATAAAGCTGAAAAAAGCTCTGAGGGTGATAGTGGACACCAATTCAGATACGAGCTTGCAATGCAATACGATAGTTTAAAAAAGCCTACGTCATTTAGTGCTGCAAAGGAACAGCCATTCCATGGAGCTCAAGAAAGTGACAGTCAGTCTTTATGGACCAGCCCTGGGTTGAGTGGGCATGTGATGAGGAAGCACACAAGGAGCTTCATCCATTCCCTTACATGGCCTGTTCAAGGGCCTATCACTTGTGCAGTTCCTATGTTTAAATGTAGATGCAAAGAGGAGGCAGGGTCAAAAGTGACTGAGTGGACCAACCATTCAAAAAGCCCAGTGTGTTAGGCGCTCATGAGTGATACTTCTCTGAGGCACAGTCCCTCCTCAAACTCTCTATGTACCATTCTGTACTTGAACAAATGGGTAAATGCCCTGAACTGGTTTTAAATGGCAATGGTGAGACTGCATCTAACATACTGTGTTTCATTGTGGGTATCTCAGGATCAAAAAATGTCAACAAATTGATTGACATTCACGGCCCAAGAGCAATAAAATAGCTTAAAGGCTTGTAGGGATTGAAAGATTTCAGTCAGACATGTAAACTGAGGTTGAATGATAAAGGGTATGGAGGAATGGCGTAACTGTCTAGAAGGGGTATGAGGAGTACACTAAATAGCAGATCAGTCCTGTGGAAGATCACTGTATGCATCTTCTCAGGCTTCTCTATTCATTTTCTAGAGGCCTGGAGGTTTTCCTGAATTTGTATGTCCATTTTCAAACTATTGATGTGCATTACCAATTTGTTGGAGCACTTTAAGCTAGTCCCTTTTCAAAGAGGACTAGATCAAAGCATTCTAATGAACTGTTAATAAGCACCAACAGGGTGCACAGGAACAGCTGGCTCATGGCGGGCTAATGCTGGCTTGATTCCCCCGCCAGTTTGCCACAAACTAATTGTTCATGTAAACAAGTGCACAGTGCATATTTTTTCGTGTTTTGATTTTGTAATAGTTTAGAGACCCATTTTCCTGCATATATTAAATTTTTCGTATAGCTACATACATAAAAAATTAGATTGACCTGGGTTTAGTCCTGCAGGGAATTAGACTTTCAGTTTTTATCAGACCAACTGTGAATTCAAGCTACTATCTCTCTGTTTTGGTGCACTAACTGTTTTATCTTTCGGTCATGTAAAGATTTTCCACCTAGAGTTGCCAGGTGTCCAGTTTTTGACTGGAAAGTCTGGTTGAAAAGGGGACCTGGCTGTGTCCAGTCAGATGTACTGATCAGAAATCAAAAATCCATTACCATGGGCAAGGGAGGAGAGAGGTTGGGTCATTAACCCATGTCAGCCACTGCTCAGTTGGGGCCACCTCCTGCTTCATTTTGTGGGCAGGCAGGCAACGAGGTCTGCATCATCCTGCAGTTCCCAACCCAGCTCCAGAACAGAGGGAGCCCAGCTAGGGCAGGGGAGGGAGGTGAAGAGATCAAGCCACGGGGAGGGGTAGAGCAGCAAATGATAGGAGGAGAGAAGCAAGTGGGGATGAGGTCTCAAAAGAAGAGGTGGAGCAGGGGCGGGGTCTCAAGGGAAGAGGTGAGGTGGGGGTGAGGCCTTGCGGGGGCGGGGGGGTGGAAGAAGTGGAATGCAGGGTTTTCGGTTATCAGACATTAGAAAGTTGGCAAGAAATAGATGTGATATCTTGATTTTAGTAAGGCTTTTGACACAATCTCATGTGAAATTCTCATAAACAAACTAGGAAATGTGGTCTGAATGAAATTACTGTAATGTGAGTGCACAACTGGTTGAAAATCCATACTCAAAGAATAGTTTGTCTTGGGTCAGGTAAAATTCATTATTTTCATTATTGACCTGGATAATAAAATAGAGAATATGGGTGCATGACACCATAAAATGGGTGGATGACACCAACATGGGAGAGGTTGCAAGCACTTCAGAGGAGAGGATTAGAATTCAAAACAACCTTAACAAATTAGAGAATTGGACTGAAATCAACAAGATGAAATTCAAGGCAGACAAGTGACAAACAGAGCACTTAGGAAAAAAAAATCAAATGCACAAGTACAAAATGGGGAATTAGCTGCAGAAAAGACCTGGAGGTTATAGCGGATCACAAATTGAATAAGAACCAACAATATGATACTGTTGAGAAAAAGGCTAATAGCATTCTGGGATGTATTAACAGGAGTGATATATGTAAGAGACAACTGATCCACTCTACTTGGCACAAGTAAGGCCTCAGCTGGAGGATGTGACAACCTTTAAGAAACAAGGGGACAAATTGAAGATCCCTCTGAAGAGAGAAACAAAAATTCAAAAGGGATTAGAAAGCCTGACTTATGAGGAAAGGTTTAAAAAACAGGGTAGGTTTAGTCTTAAGAAAGGAAGACTGAAAGGGGCCTGATAACAGTTTTCAAATATGTTAAGAGCTGTCATAAAAAGGGGGATGATCAAGTTTTCTTAATGTGTGCTTAAGACAGAAACAGAAGTAATTGGCTTAATCTGAAGCTAGGAGATGTAGGTTGGATATCAGGAAAACCTTTCTAACTATAAGAATAGTTAAGTACTGCAATAGGTTTCCAAGGGAGGTTGGGGAAAGTTTTTAAGAGGAGAATATATAAATATTTGTCAGAGATTGTCTAGGTTCAGTCTTGGCACACAGGGATGGACTAGATAACCTCAAGAAATCACTTCCAGCTCTTCATTTCTATGATTCTATGATTTTAGAGAGAGCAAAATGAGCCAGAAGCAAACAAGACTGTGCAGGAGCAGAAGAGGAACCCTGGACTCCTATAAAGTATGGGCCTAAATCCCAAAGGGCTCTTGGTATGGTGAGCACACTTAGGAGAGGATTTTCATGCAGATTTTATTCCCCCCCCCATAGATTTGTATATTTCTTGTGATGTCTAAAATAAAGTGTGCATGGGTTTACAAATTCCTTTGCAGAATCTGTGTGTAACTCTCACTATCACAGTCACAAAGAGGGAAACAGTAAGCCAGAAGGTCCACAACTTCAGTAGAATTCTGAGTGTGCGCAACAGCTAGTTGGAAGGCTTGAGGTAGCCCACACTAGGTTCAGGGCCTAGCCAATTGGAATGTGGGGTCAAGAGAAGATTCAGATATGTGATCTGCATCAGGAGTGTGTGCCTAGAGGCCCAGAGAGACAGTATCTAAATAGTGTCCATCCTCAGCAATCCTAGAGCATGTAGGACACGAGGTTTTGGTATAGTACAGAAGCATGATGAGTGGTCATTGGGGGAGCATATATATTACTAGTTTAATTTTTAATATGCATTTTAGATAATCCATTCATATCTAAGGTTACATTGTTACCCACATGTTCAAGGGCACCCAACCTTTTTCCAGTTCATAGGGCTCCTGGCGAGCGGCACCTATCCTTATCCAAATTGTAGGACTCAGAATGAAACTAACCTGGTTAATTGAAGTACTCATCCTTTTCCAATTCTTAGAACTCTGGATGTATTCTACTGCACGTTTGCAGGACCTTTTACCAGAGAAAGAGCCTTACTCAGAAATATCCTTAACCTCTATTTATTAACAATTACCAAACATAATACACATGTTAATCATAAAATGCTATACTCACCAATCCTGACCAGGCAGGTGGACTTTCCCTGTTGGCCAGACAAGGTCAGTCTTGTCTTGGTTCTGGTTGTTGCTCATCATAGTCATGCAGAGGATTCTAGCAGCTCTGATCTTGGGCTGTGTCTTGGAGGTGAATTCTTTTTCTTTCAGGTCTTTCCTTCTTCTTGTTCCTGATTTTTATAATGAAACTTAAGTCATGCTTAGCTATTCCTTAACCAATCATTTTACTAAAATTTTACAAAATAATTATTTGACCAAACCTCACATATCATGAAATAATTATTTAACCAATCATAGCTGACCATCTTAGTTGGTTTAAATATTGCACACTTAGTCATGCAACAGACAGAAACCATACAAATAAACAATAAGGAAATGAGGACTATAAAGACAAAACAAGACAAAAGGTAGAGATTTAACAATCACAACTGTTGATAAGTGATTCCTTATTAGACAGAATTCTATCAAACAAAGTTTTCTTTAAACATCTTAAGATCTGTTTCTTTATCTGGTGATGGGAGATACCATTAGGACAGGAACACCTTCTTAACAACCCGATATTACATTGTTTGATGTAATTTAGATGGGGATATGAAGATGTGATGGCATGCTTCTTAGCTTATGGCTACTGTCTGTCTGAGTATGGCTGCTATTGCTTAGCCAAAAAAACAAGGCCTCAGACATTACAACATAAAATAGGATTCTATTTGCTAAGTATCCTTTGCTTCCAGTTTGTTCTGATGATAAATCTAGTTATCAATCAGTCAAATCAATTTGAACAAAACAGTTTATTGTGGGATTCGTAGCACATACTGATGGATTTTAAATCATGTATAAAGGGTTTTATTCCCCTCATTAAAGTAAAGAAAACTTGTTGTTTGAGTGGTTAATACTCCAAGTGCTGTTTTAATGGGTATACATTCTAATAATAAACAAACAGTGTTTAATTCTTTATATACAAATATATGTGCATATAGATATTATCTTTGTGTGCCTTAATCTACACCATTTTTTTCTTTAAAATTTTGCACCATTGCTACCACTAATGGTATCCATAGTAGGAACTCCACTGCACACCAGACCCCGGCAGTAGCCAAAATTGCTATCGTATCATCTAGACCTGCTCTGAACAGCTATCGAGTTTTTGTAGATGTCAAGCAATGCCTTGAATTTCATATGAAAGTGAATAGCAGCTCGTGCAGATAGGGAGTATATATATAACTGCTCCTGCTATATTGGGAGCTATGTGAAGCTTTTGAAAACAGATGATTCTCTCGATATGCTACACAACATTTAATATTTTCCAGGAAAAATAGGCAAACCCCTAGTGTTAGATAATTAAGTAATGTTCCCAACTCTCTTATTTAATGCTCAGATATATTTCTTTGCTTGCATAGACTCAAGTCTGTGTTAAAATGACAGGATACTTCCTCCTATTGTTTGTTCTCCTCCAATCCCCTGCACTCATCATGAAAGAACATGATACTTTGTTAACCAAGTGGACTCACCTTTTATGTTTGATTAGCTATCTTCAGGTAAGCATAATAGGCATTTTGATTTGACCTTCTCAAGTCTCTTAGCTCTATCCAATTTTGGATTGCCTATACACAGAATTCCTACTGACAATATTTTTCTGTTACTCTCTGTTTTGGTTCCTCAAATAGTCCTAATTAGTTTCCATGTGTCCACTGCATTACATACTGCCTTACTACTAGTTGCCAACACACTGTGAAGTCTTTGCTTTTCTTTCACTGTTCAAATATTGTTGACACATCAGTAGCAGTAGGTGAGATCTAATGTAAAGAGGCATGCAGCGTTAGCGTTTCAGTGCCATTATAGAGAAAAGATGTTTTTGTAGAGACAATACTTACAAGAAATATGCAGGATGACAATCTAAATCTATCATTGTCTAGCACTTTTGACTTAGAACACATTTCTAAACAATTTACGAGGACATATCTTGTCATTTTAACATAGACACAAGCCTACACAACCAAAGAAACACATCTGAGCATTAAGTATAGGAGACATTATTTCATTTTCAAAAAATGCTTACTAGTAAGGTACGGTGCTGAACCTATGGAAACATACAGCAGATAGTAGGGGAGGGAATCATGAAATCTCAATCCTTTACTCTTTAAGGAACGCCCCAACAAAACAATTGTAACTCTTCTGAATATTAGAGCTGGTTGGAATATTTTCCTATTTCATTGACAAATGCTGCTTTGAAGAAACCAAAACTTTTACAGAGATGTTTTGGTTTTGACTAAACTTAATTGAAAAGGATTGGGGTTTTTTGGTTTTTGTGGGGGTTTTTTTGGGGGGGGAAAGAGGGAGGAGAGAATCTTTTCCATTCTCTACAGTCTGGTCCTTAGGACACTGATCTGGGACCTCCAGCTTCAAGTCCCTTCTCTGCCTGATTCAGAGTGATAAGTGATGAAAGATTCTGCAATGAATTAGGCAGGCAGGGACTTGAACCTTAGGCTACCTACTTTGGAGGTAAGGTACCAACAGGCTACCCACACAATTCTTTTTTCTGGAAAAATTTGAATTTTGATTTTTCACGTGAATGTACATTGAAAAATTTCAAAATCTTAAAAATGTCACAGAAACAGATTGGTTTTCCTCCAGTCAACTCTCTTAAATATGGATTTAGGTGTCTAAATTCAGGCAGTCCATCACTTGATGATTATGTGCAATATTTCATTGACTCAGCTGCATAATTTTTCAACTGCAGTGTTGCACATATTTTGCTGACAGTGGTAAACAGTTAACTCTGAAGATATATAGCCTACATCTCTTTTTTAATGTTTTATTTATTCAGATGTAGTATTTTGCATTTGAGTTTAAGCTGCTTAGCTAGTTGTATGCTTCATTAGTAGTAGTTATATAATGCCAGAGTTGTGTATGGCACCTTACATTAAAAAAAACATCCTCCCAATCTCCAACAACTTAAGGTATATGGCACTATCTTCTGATGCATTTCTGCCCAAATGCATTCCCCCAAATGTTCCATAAAGCCATCATAGCCTGCCAGCAGATGATTGCCCCTGCATAGGGGAATCACTGGGTGGCAAAGAACCAGCGTAGTTGCTTTTGCATTATATCCGCTCCCAGCTATCAATGCAGAGGTTGTAGCTCAGTGATCCCCAGCCATTGACCCAAATCACAATAGACTTTATGCTGTTCTAATTTGCACTACTGACCTGGGGGGAAAGGAGAAATCAAATCCCTCCTAAACTACACTAGGTACTCCTCCGATGCAGCTCAAGGTATAGGACTTTGATTCATACATGAAGATAACAGATATCAAGTGATATTATGGATACAGGAGGAAAAGAGTTGGAACATAAATAAATTGGCAGCTACTGTGGCTCATTATGCCTCCATCTGAACTGGTTCTATTGGTATTGGTTTTTTCTTTGTTTGTTTGTTTTGTTTTAAAAACCCACGTTTCTTTAGCGACAGACAGATTCGCGCTACAAAAATTAAAAAAATTTTAACAATGGAAAGAACAATTTATTTTATGCCATTGTACCTAGCCAAGGATTTTAATTATTACTGCAGTCATCTTGTTATTTCTCAGTCTATACAGTCATCTGAACGTTTGAAGTTCAGATGAATAATGATGTATGGAATGTAATCCAAAAATTGTAACCTTTTTATTGTACATTTTTTATTGATGGAGGGTGTGTTGGAAAGGAGACACAAGGAGGATGGGGAGTGAGAGGATGAAGATAAGGAGGGGATAATATAACTTTTTTTCTCTGACCTTTTCTCTTGGTTTAGGTTGTAAGTTTTCCAGAGTGAGGTGGATCCGGTGGGATGTCTCTGAATGCTATTATAACATTAGGTTTATGGAAGCAAAGGAGACAGAAGGAAAGATAGACACTATGCGGAAGGGAGAGATTAGGGCACCATCCAGCAAAGCACTTAACTATGTGCATAACTGTGAGCACTTGACTAGCCTTTGACTTCAATGGGACTACTCTTATTCTTAAAGTTACATACTTAAGTGCTTTAGTGATTTGGGACCAGATAAAGAGTTGAGAAGTGCAGCTTTGAGGCTCTGTAAATTCCACCTGGTTGATTTGTATGTTTCAAATAGTCAGATTATCACAGTTTGCTATTTGATATTCACCCTCCACTGGTTGATAATAAGGCTTCATCTGCAGTGATAATAGTGATGTTGCTTTTAATCGATCTTCACCACATTTGAGTGTTGGTCATCTTATACACTTTTCTGATCTCCTTGTCTATCAATGAAGTGTATCCTCCAGCAATTGACTTTTTTCAAAACTTATTTTAGGTGCATATTCAAGAAGCCCAATGCCAAACACTTTGTTAATAGAGTTCATGCTTTACTGATCATAAGAGTGGGGTGGCATATTTCATTTGTGTTCATTTACGTAGTATGCTGATTAAACTACATATTTAATCGATTGACCTTTACTCTGTACCAGTGCCATGTTTAAAGAGACGTAATCAATGTGCACACTTGGCTGAATGCAGTTTACATTTCATAAGGCTTATTGATTCCTTATGCACTGTATTTAAAACATTATAGTGCACTGGTCTCTGCAGTTTGTACATGTCTTTTTACTCCTTTCCACATCACAAAATGTATTGGTTGCCACTGTACCAAGAAAAATCAGACTGAATATAAGGATGGGGAACTCAGTGGCTTAATTAATTGATAAAGGGATAGAGATTGGATTTGTGGACAGAACATGGAACTGGGGGTCATATACAATGTGCTTCCAATATGATGTTACTTTAGTTACATGTAATGTTGCAAATTTACATAACAATGCATTAACCATGCACTTATGCCCAATCCTTATCTATAATGCGTGTGTTAGAGAAGAATAACTCTTGAATTATTGGATTTGGATCAGGGTGTTGGTGCTGAACTTTCAAGGAACTCAGGAGAAATTCAGTGATTATGTTTTATGTGGATACTGGTCAGGTTTTTTCCTACCTCTGTGCAAAAACAGTGATATGAGCACTAGCCTTTTTGAAAAGCAGATCATTTGTGGAGAATTGTTTCCATCTCCCTTCTCCCTAACATGGTATTTCCACCATAGCATTGTACTTGACCCAGGCCAGGATGGGCAGATTCAGTCCTGCTCCAGTGAGAGCTAGTCTGTGTATAAAATTACTTCAGAAGCTCATCGATGAAAAGAGAGAAACTGGAGCTTTATTACTAGGGAAAAGGGAGGTTTCCCAGCATTTTCAATGGGACCCAGAACTTGCTTTTAGTCTTGGCAGTGGAGCTTGAGATGAGGCTTTCCAAAAAAAAAAAAAAAAATTCATGTCCTTTTTTTGTTAAATGAAACAACTGTTCAAGGATCTTCTTTAGTGGTTCTATGGCTCCCCCTGAGCCCTGTACACTTGGACTCTCGTTAAATGAGATCAGAGTATGGCTTCTTGTCTCTTTATATGTTTCTATAGAGTACAAATGCAATTTAGGGTTTTATAATATTATGCAGGGTGTACAGTAGGCCTTATGACTAAAGTGAAAGCAAGGTTTTTGTATATTAAAATTTTCAGATTGATTAACAAAGCACTAATCAGTTTAAAAAAGCACAGACTTTGATTGGTAATTTTATTGAAAATCCAGAATCCAGCTGACTCATCAAAACGTGTAACTGGATCCATGAAATAGCTAATTGGAGCATCAGCTATATACTATAGCTCAGACCATACATTCTGAAATACAAGCATATGCAGATGAATAAATAAATAATATTGTTTATCAGTAAGGAATCTGAAAAAACAAGATGCTTAATTTACCAGGTTTGTGGTTGCTATGTCACTGGAGAAGTGCAAAGCATTGAGTATATCCATTCATCTAGACTCATTCATGCCTTTTACAATAGAAGTCATCCTGAATTGACGCGGTATGACATGTTCACACTTTCCAATTTACTCTGTGCCTACAGTGATTTTTCCCCCTTTTCTACTGAATCTTCACAGTAGCTATAGATATTCCCACAGATTAAAAATGAAAATAAATCATATAGGCCCTGACTAAGCTTTTAGTTATATCAACTTGAAAGAGAAATAACTCCATTAGCGTCAACGGTGGGGCACGGGCTCAGAATCCATAACACGAAATAACAAGAACAGTTATGTAATCATCTGCAGGGTAGCCAAAGAGCTACTCACAACACAGGTGGCTTCAGAGAGGAAAACAGAAAGGTGCGAAGTCGCACAGTGAGCTGGTGATGATTTTGAAACGGGTGCGCTGTAGGATGGCTGTTTTCTACTCGTGACTCAAAATGCACATTTGAGAAACTGCTGTTATGTGGTCTCTCCTTCTACAGATCTGGGAGACTCAGAGATTGGAGTTTGTCACTTGAACGAAACCTTTGGTTTCCCAGCATTAACAACTGCCTTCAGCCAGTGTGCTCTTTCTTCATGAAAGCACAAATTGGATTTACCCATATCCTCTTTCAGTTGGCCCCCTCTGCACACAGATACAAGGAGTTAAATTCTCTATAGTTTCATGTGAAGGACCCTGAAGTGCTTTGCAAACATTAATGTGTCCGCAAGCCCTCTGTGAGACAGCTAGGTATTACTGTACCACATTTACAGAGGAGGTTGTGTCACTGCCCATGATCACACAGTAACTCAGTCTCAGAGTGGCCCAAGCATCCTAAAGGAAAGATGAGCTAACACATTGCTTCCAATATGCCCCTTTAGTGACTCACTCGCATCACTTAAATGAAAGTGTCTGCAGTTCTGTGAGAGCTCTATTGCCCTTTCAGTTTACAAAACCAGTACAGGAAGTTGTAGTTTCTCCATCCTCTTCCACTTCTGCCAGCAGTAACAATATTTCTTCCTGTTGATCACACTCTCAACTCCTTATCCTGACTTCCTGTACTGGCCATCAAGCTATTGCAACAGTTCCCAGTCATATGGTGCTTTTCCCTAATCAGAGCTCCCTGATTTTCCAGTTCTTGATGTTAGCATGTCCACTTGCCCAGCTCCCACTTGTCTTGTCTTTCATTACAATATTCTTCTCACTCCTTTCCCATGCTCATTATCAGAACACACCTCCTCCATGTCTCTGGCTCCCACTCAACTATACAGCCTGACTACTTCTGTCCTACACCTTGAATTCACTCCAGTATCTTCTTCTATTCCTTCCTGACTCATCATTACTATTCCCTGATTTCTGGCTCCCCACTACTCTTATTCTATCCCTGGCCCTTTGCTTCCTAATAGTTCTTTTCATACCCCTCACTGCTTCTTCTTTCAGCTTGCTTTCCACTGAAAATACCAAATTTTCCAATCACTCTGTTCCTGAATTTAACATATCAGTAATTCATAGATTTTATGGCCTAGAGGGACCATTAGATAATCTAATCTGATTTACTGTAGAAGATCCCCTGGTAGGGTGCAGCACCGGTGGCTCTGTCTCAGTGTCAATCTCCAAGGGAGGCCCAACATCCCAGTGCCTATGCTCTTTGAGAGTCCAGAATAAAGGCTCTGCCTCCAGCCCTTAGCAAGGTGAGCCTTGGGTTCAGGCTGCTCCTACTGGGGAATGGGCCTCATGGGTGGGCTAACAGTCTAGGGCCTGGCCCTCAGCCAGGGATGGGCAAGCAGTGGGAACAGCAGTCTCTAGCCCCAGAGCGTGGGGACACAGTCTAGCCCTAGCCCTTTGGCAGGGCAGGCCGGTAAACACCGTCTCAAGCCCGGTGCAGGGCGAGTACACAATCTACCACGTAGCCCCTCTAGAGGACAGGCAGGCAAACACAATCCTGAGCCATTGGCAGGGTGAGTAATTAGTCTGTGCCCAGCCCCTCAGCAGGGCATGGCTGGCAGTAAGGGACAGGCTCTGGCCCGTAATGGGCATTCATCTCAGATTAGGGTAAGAAGGGAGTAGGGGAACACAGGCCCACCCGTCTCCACTGTGTTCCAGCCCAGAGCCCTGTCATTGAAGGGGTATCCCATTACTGGGTCAGCAGGGCTCTGGCCAAAACACGCTTACACTCAATGCAAGCTCATCCAGACTGTAGTCGGCTTCCTTGGGCTTCTTCCTCCCACCCTCTCCCTAGAGTACCTGGGGCCAATCATCTCCATCTGGGTCACTGAGATAGATGGCGACTGGAAGTCCCACGAGTCCCTCACCATCAACTAGCAGCAGGTCCAGAAACTGTTCCAGGTCCTCTGCAGAGGGCAGTTCCTCTAGGTCCCAGTGTCCACGTGTCCCATCTGGCTCACTGTGGGTTCGTAGCTCGGGCAGCTCCTCCAGGTCCTCAGGGCCCCAGGCAGTAGGCAGCTCAGGCAGGTCCTCTGCTGGGTCTTAGGATCCAGGGTCTCCTTCAGTTCATCTGGCTCAGGCAGCTCCTCCATTTCCTCAGGGAACCATGCAGTGGGTAGATCCGGCAGCTTCTTCTCCAGGTCGTAGAGGTCGTGTGCAGCTGTACATTTGAGCACCAAGGGAGCTTGGCCATTGGAGTCTGACTTAGTGGGCAGGCCTGGGTTTTATAGGCCTACTTCTGCCTACCTGCTTCCATTCAGCTGTTGCCTTCAGCAACCCAAAGGGGGATTTGGCTCTTCCTTAGTATCAATCTCCAAGGGAGGCCACAACTCCTGGCTACACTTCCCAGCTAACATGGGCTATAGAATTTCACCCAATTTCTCTTTGTATCGAACTAGTAACCCATTTGACTGAAGCATATCTTCAAGAAAGGCATCCAGTCTTTATTATAAGACATGAGAGAGTGAAGGAAAATAACGATTTATATAAACATATCAAGAGGAAATAAAAACTAGAGTAAAATAGGCCTATTAATAAAGAAAAGATTGAAATGAATGAAGACTCAACAATAACTAAGCATTAGAGAGGCCTTAAAAATCTCTCTCTAAGAAGTAATAAAAGGATGAAGAGTAATTACGACCATCAATATAGCTATTGATGAAATACAAGTAAGTGAATTCTCAGAATGTGTGCACATCTACAGATCAGCAGGAGATTGACTTGTACTAACATATCTGAACTGAACTGAGGCTTGATTCTACTTCTATTAAAGTCTGTGGCAACACTCCCATTGCTTTCAAATGTGCAGGATCAAAAATTTCTGGACTGTTCCATTCTCATATTCTTTCTGCCTTAACTCTGACATATTTCCTTATAACTTACTGTATCTATACATTATTTCTTTTCACACACTCTTTTGTAAGAAAATGAAATAAGTACACAGCACACATTATTTCACTGGTTCATGTAGACAGTAAAAGTCCGTTGCAACAATTCCCTATTGCGCGTGTCATATTAGATTGTATGTCCCTAAACACTTTGTCCCCTTGGAGAAGAGGGAAGGGAAGCACAGTGACTAAAGTTGTTTACCTAACTATTAGTATTTCACCTTCAGCTATATGGCCACCATGGCGGTTGATCTGAAGGGTTCATCCGGCGCAGGTAATGAAGATCCGCAGCTGCCCGATCTTCACCAGAGCCGTGTTCACTGACTGTTTCAGAGTTTGTGACAGGTCCTCATGGCTGCCGTAACACCTAAGGGGTACAGGCCCCACCATACTTCACCCTGCCAAGCAATTCCCTCCTTTGGTTTTTGCCCACACCTCACAAACTAGGGCATGAGGTTGGACTTTTGGGGAGCAAAATGGCCACATAATACCATAAGAGAAAACTAAAAGATAAAGTAGATCAACATTAAAAGAGCTGAATACCATAAAGAGGGTACATTACAGTAAAGAATACATAGTGCAAGTAAGTGGCTGTCCAGGATATGCTGCAAAATGATTTAATACTTTTATAAACCCAGTTCCTGTTGTCTGTCAGCCTGCAGCATACAAGTATTAAGCAATAAAGTTTATCTGATAAAGAAAACAATAGAAAGTATTGTTTTGTGTGTCATTCTTTGGTAGCAGATTGAATGGTGATTGGTACACAGGAAAGATTATCTGAGTCACAACTATTAGTCTTGTATTACACAAAAAGAGGAGTGCAAGGTGTTAGCAAAATATTCCCTGGCATTTAGAATGTAGGGACTGGTGAAGGACAAGATTAACATATTGTCTAACAGGTCAGTGCAGAATATAGGAGACCCAAAGAAGAAAGCTAAATATTATCTGAGGAAAGGAGTAGGAGGAAGGGCAAAATCTAGTGAGGTGATGCTACTGGGATTCAGTTAACCCGTCAGGGAACCTGAGTCTTTTCAGACATGGAAAACCTATGGTAAAATTGTAGTCCATATACACTTAAAGAAGTCGGGTTAAACACATATTTTTTGTTGTTCAACATGTATATAGCAATGTGCATGCTGTCATCGCGGCAATCTGTATATACCAGTCTGTGATCAGCAGTCCACCAGCAATCTGTAATTAAATCTCCTGCACAGAGTAGTGCTGTGGCCAGTCATTTCCCACTTAGCTGATGCAGCCCAGTATGTCTCCAAAGTCAAGAAAAGCTGCTATCAACAGAAGTCCATTCAACTTTCAAACCCCAAATGTAACAGGTAATACTGATATCAGAAAGCCTGGAGCACACTTTATGATCATGGAATGCTTGCCATCCAGCTCAATCAGCATTAGCACTTTAGAGCTATCATGGGTCAGTAGGTTAAGGTCCCATCTATGCCTGCCTCAAGTAACTACACTTAAATACTCTTCTTTTCCACTATTTGTGTCATACAATCCTGTAATAGTATGTCTTAGAATATCAGAGGTTGAAATGGACACATAAAAAGAACAAAGAAGTACCTACTGGCCAAAATCAGGGGAGACAAGATATTGCCCTTCTTCAGAAAATATATTTAGCTCAATCAGCCACTTAAAAAAACAAAACAAAACACTTTCACAGCTGAGTTTTTCTGAAATAAACTTCTTTTCTGCTGATTAAATTGGGAGGGGGGTGTGAAGGGAGGGGAGGGAACTCCCATTTCCTGTTCCTTCTCAAACCTGTTCATTAAACAGCAGATATGGGCAAAAGTATTTAGCAGGACCAAAAATATAAACTTGCATAATTGAAGTGTGTATATTTTTCTCCCCAAAAGGACATTAGGTCAATTTTTCTCCATAACAACCAAGAAAATTTCTTCAGGTTGAATATGCTCTATGACAGGTTTCTAGTGGACATATAGAGCATTATATATAATCCTACACTTGAGATGACTTGCTAGGAGTTATCTCCTGAAAATGGATTCAAAAGAGAATGCTGGCATACAATGGAAGGTATGAAAAGCATTCTATACAAACATTTCCTCCTTTATATCATGCATATATCTATATTTCTCCAGTTCATAAAAGCATGCACCTTTTTAAAGACAACTTTGTGAAATATGTGCTTAAACTGACTTCAATAACATTTCCGTGCGTGCTTAGAGTTGATCATGTGCTTAGAGTTGATCATGTGAAAACAGGATTTGTGTTTTTTTAAGAGAGTACCTGTTCCTTTTGCTTATTCCCACTTTAAGCCTTTATTCTGTTTTTGACATCATAATTATTTCCACAGCAGCAGATGGGTATGTCACAAATATTATATCCAGTAGTGGATAAATAAAATATCTGTTAGTTTTGGGAGGCATCTGCTACATTGGAAAATTATGAATAAGATCTTAAATTTAAATTATATTAATTGAAAGTTCAATGGGACAGTACAGTGGGGTGTCTTGGGGGCTGAATCTCTTAATTCCACGAGTATAAATCAAGCCTAGAGCCTCTGAGGTCAATGGAGATATCAGTGTAAACCAGTGAAAGATAAGAATTAGATTTAGTGATGCATTCTGTAGTAGTTTGGGGAGCAGGGAAAACAAACAAACAAACAAAAATAACCCTTGAATATAAGTGGTGGGTATTAGATTAAAAAGTGTACTCTTTTAGGCCTTGATTTAGCAATGCATTTCAGCACATACTTGACTTGAACAGGCCTTAACCATGTGCTTGATGTGCTCTGAGGAATCAGAGGGGTGGAATATAAACTCATGAGTGCAGGGACCCTCTTAATAAGTTTTTGTATAGCACCCAGCACAATGGAGCTCTGACCCTTATTGGGTCTCTTGGGTGCTACTGTATTACATATACTAAATATTAATATAGGCATTTATATGAAATTGGTGAGTTTGTGGTAAAGAGGAAACAGAATTTTGGGGATACATTTCCACCATATTGTTCAGTTTGCCTGTTTTCTCTCATCAAACCTATATCTGAATTTCAGATGTCTAATCTGTATGTCTTTCAGAGATTCAGATACAAAATTATCTTGTTTGTCACTTCTTTGTACAAATTAACAATTCTTTTCCAAATTGATGTGTCAATTTCTTTCTCAGTTCAAGTTTACTATTTGAAATTTAGTCTAGCAAACTCCCTCTTTCCCCTTTCTTCCACCCCTCAAAAATACCTCGTGCACCAGCCCTTCAGATAGACTCAGAGACTCAGACTCTGTGGTCAGAAGGGACCAATATGATCATCTAGTCTGACCTCTTGCACAACGCAGGCCACAGAACCTCACCCATCCACTCCTGTAATAACCCTCTAACCTATGACTGAGTTATTAAAGTCCTCAAATCATGGTTTAAAAACTTTAAGGTACAGAGAATCCACTAGCAAGTGAGCTATGCCCCATGCTACAGAGGAAGGCGAAAAATCCCTAGAGTCTTTGCCAACCTGCCCTCGGAGAAATTCCTTCCCAACCCCAAATATAGCAATCAGTTAAAACCTGAGCATGTGGGCAAGACACCAGCCAGACACCCAAGAAAGAATTCTCTATAATAACTCAGAACCCCCCACATGTAACACCCCACATCACCTCCATACATTTATCAAGCTCAGTTTTGAAGCCAGCTAAGTTTTTCTACCCTCACTGCTTGCCTTGGAAGGCTATTCCAGGACTTCACTCCTCCTATGGTTAAAGACCTGCATCTAATTTCAAGTCTAAACTTCCTGAAGCCAGTTTATATCCATTTTCTCTTATGTCCACATTGGCAGTGAACTTAAATAATTCCTCTCTCTCCGGAATTTATCCCTCTGGTGTATTTATAGAGAACAATCATATCTCCCCTCACCCTTCTTTTGGTTAGGCTAAACAAGCCAAGCTCTTTGAGTCTCCTCTCAGAAGGCAGATTTTCAGTTCCATGGATCATTCTAGTAGCCCTTCTCTACACCTGTTCCAGTTTGAATTCATCTTTCTTAAACATGGGGGACCAGAACTAGACACAGTATTCCAGATGAGGTCTCACCAGCACCTTGTATAATTGTATTAACACCTTCCTCTCTCTTCTGGAAATATCTCATCTGATGCATCCGAGAACCACATTAACTTTTTTCATGGTCACCTCACATTGGCAGCTCGTAGTCATCCTGTGATCAGCCAATATGCCCTGGTCCTCCTCCTCCTCTGTCACTTCCAACTGATGCGTTCCCAGCTTATAGCAGAAATTCTTGTTATTAGTCCTTAAATGCATGACCTTGCACTTTCCACTATTAAATTTCATCCTATTTCTATTACCCCAGTTTAAAAGGTCATCCAGATCTTCCTGTACGATATCCCAATTCTTCTCAGTATTGGCAATACCTCCCAACTTTGTCATCCGCAAACTTTACTAGCACATTCCCACTTTTTGTGCCAAGATCAGTAATAAAAAAGTTAATAATATTGGTCCCAAGACTGATCCCTGAGGAACTCCATTTGTAACCTCTCTCCAGTCTCAAAGTTTACCTTACAGC
Source organism: Mesoclemmys tuberculata (assembly GCA_007922155.1). Classification (NCBI taxonomy): domain Eukaryota; kingdom Metazoa; phylum Chordata; order Testudines; family Chelidae; genus Mesoclemmys; species Mesoclemmys tuberculata. The sequence continues at coordinate 47,286,717 of ML675618.1, read as the reverse complement.
ATGACTCATCGCAGCCTCCCCTTTAACCAATTCCTTAGCCACCTTTCAATTTTCATATTGAATCCCCTCTTTTCCAATTTAAGTAATAGCTCCCCATGTGGAACTGTATCAATGCCTTACTGAAATCTAGGTAAATTAAATCCACTGCATTCCCTTTATCTAAAAAAATCTGTTATCTTCTCAAAAAAGGACATCAGGTTGGTCTGGCATAATCTACCTTTTGTAAAGCCATGTTATATTTTATCACAATTACTATTAACCTCCATGTCCTTAACTACTTTTTATTTCAAAATTTTTTCCAAGACCTTGCATACTACTGAGGTCAAACAGGTCTGTAAATAGTAGGATCACTTTTTTTCCTCTTTTCTTAAAAATAGGAACTATGTTAGCAATTTTCCAGTCATATGGTGGAGCCCCTGAGTTTACCAATTCCTTACTGATGCCTTCACTGAGTTGCCCTCATCTTCCACATTAAATTAAAGCTCCTTCACAACTGTCATGAAAGCCTTACTCAATCTAGCTTCTTCCTACCTCGCTCTCATATCTTTCTTCTTATCCCCTTGTACTTTGTGGTTTAACTGGCCCTCATAGCTAATTGACCTCATCATTTCCTCACTTCACTCTCATCTCTGCACTACTCCTTATTTCACATGCCCTATTGACTTCTTATGCTACCCCTTCCCCATCCTATTAAATGATGGCATGAAAGAAAATACAAGGGCTCATGTATGAGAGAGGGAGAAATAAATTCTGTGCAACTATGTCATCACGCCTTACTCATTCCTTAGTTTTAGTTGCATCCCATCCCCTCCTCTTTCATCTATTCATTGTCTTATTCGATCGACAATACCTCAGAGCTGGTTCGTACCTTGTCTTCTGATTTGTTTATCAAGACCCTAGCATACTTTGAATATATACGCTATATAAATAAAATTATATGAGACATACCCTGAACTGTATAATGTTAGCCTATGAACCTGATTCACCATGACATGGCTCATTTTATGCTGGCCCAAATCCAACGGAGTCAGGCTTGTGTAACAGTGCTGAATAAAGCAATTTTCCCCCTGTATCTCAACTCTAGTAATTATATTAACCATAAGGGGGAAGGTCACATGACCATGTGACTTTTAGTAAAATTCTTTTGGAAAAAAATATATTGTATTTCCCCATTATACCGTGCCACGTGAATAACAATCAGAATGTCAAAATGAAATCACATTTTTCAATGTGTACTTTGGCTATGAATTGTTTCAATATACGAGGAAATCAACAATAATAAGGCCTATTTTTTTCAAATTTTCTGCTGAACCAGCAGAGCATGGTATGCCGCAGGCCAGAAGTGTGAGGCCAGATTATGTCTCAGTCACACCTGCTTACATCCAGAGTGATACCATTAGCTTCAGTAGAGTTACTAAAGATTTACGTATGTGAAACTAAGATCAGAAATTAGACCATCGCCTACTTGTTACAGAAGACTAAAAATCAATTGTGGAAAATATCACAATTATGCATGTGACACTGTTTTAATATTCTTTTGAGATGGGATAATCATTGTTATAATAATGTAACTAAAATATAAAAAACTTAAAATCATTGCAGCTATATGGAATCAATGGCTGTTCCCTGAAGATAATGCAGATTTTCAAAACATAACGAGAACAATGTTTTCTCTTATTTCTTTTGTATTTCCTATTTGTGAGTTTGTGGTGTCAAGCTAGTATGTGTAATTTCACAGTACAGGGAAAATAGAAATCCCTGCTCAATGTCTCTACCACTCACAGCCCCTCCAAAAATCATTTCTTCTCTTTTCTTTGTGTTACTGATTTGTGTCAATGTTGTAGATTCATTGTAACAAGTTCTGAACAATGATATGTGATATCAAGATTCTATGACAAGTATACAGAAAGCACATACACAATGCTGTACAATCATTCCTGTGCTGTGAGCCACATACTATATTCAGTGCCACACACAATAGGCAGCTTAGAGGAAGCCAACAAATATTCTATGAGCCCAGGCAACCTGTGACCAAAAAAAGGAGATACCCAGTTTCTTTCCTTTAAAATATTTTTATCTACTTATTTAGAAAATTTTAACATGTTTACAAATCCTTGCAATATAAATATAAGAAAAAGAAAACAATTACAACAGTTTTTGTTTAAAGAGACATTATATAGGAATATAGTTGTCAGACTTTTGCTGTTTAAAAAGATGTTACCATATTAAAAAGTGAGCATCATTAAACACCTATGTCATTTTTAGTGATTTTATTAAGTTGAGTGAAATCTCTATGAAAAAGACACTTTTGACAGACCAGACCTATCTGTGAAAAATTTAAAGATAAAAAATATGGACAGGTATGCTAGGTTGGGTTTTTTATTTTTATTTTTTTTTTTTCAGGTGAATGTATGTCATGTACTGAAGAAAAGATAACCAAATATCTAAGTATCTATCTGTCCTCTGTCTATTTTCCTTGATATATAACTGCAATGTTAGTTTTTCAATAACCACAAACCCCAATTTTTTTTTAAACTATTTCTCCCTAGCTGGACTTTTTTGTTCCTCAATGAGAGGCTACAAGTAGACAAGCAACTACTAACAGATGACAAATTAACTCTTCCTTTCTCTCTCGACTACCTAGTTTCCTCCAGCTGGAACTCAGGAAGGGACAATCCTCTAACTCAAGCTTTTTAAATCACTTTCCTATAAAGTAAAGCCTTTAAAATACATTTTAACATTTTCATTTTATTTTGCAGATATTTTTGTATCCAGTACAACAGCCTCCTGTTTCTAGTCAGACACAGACTAAAGTAGCTTCCAGCCATGCTGGGGTCTGATGATAAACATCCAAGAGTGTGTTACGGAAGGTGTAATAGTAAGATCTCCGACCTTGGAAAAAGCTGAGCCACCATGTGTCTTTTATGTACTGTGGCCCAATCACCCACACCCAGCTGTCCAACACCTCCACCTCTCTGACAAACTTCAGGCCCACTCACAGTTATCAAAGCCTTCTGGGCACCAGACTCATGAGCCCAAACCAGCTATCAAATCCACAAGAATTCAGACCTCTGACAAATCCTGACCTGACAAACCAGTCATCAAATCGTCTCCATATAAAATGCACATAGTATTTAAAATATACCTTCAACAATCTGCTTTACATTTCAAAACAATCCTTACCAAGATTTGAATTTGATCCTCTGATATTATACCACTACAGAGCTGTGGTCATTAATAGGTCACTAATAGGCTGTGACTCATTGTCCAATCCACATCCCACTGAAATAAATTGTTAGCCTATATATGCCCTAGACGTATTATATACCACATGAACGGTATTACACGTACATTGTATGTATTCATATATTTTTACATATAAAGTGTTGGGAAGTTATATTAATGGAATGTGTTATGCTCTCCACACTACTCTCTTCACAAACATCAAATATCCCAGAATACTTTGCAAGTCCGTTTTGGTATCAGAAAACAGAAAGCCTGTTAGAGCCAAGATACATACAAGGTTTCTCCTAGCACAGGTGGGGATGTGTCTTTACATTCAAATGGTTTGGAATATAGTATCTGAAACAGAGATATGAAAAGTACAGAAAAAAATGTAGTCGTGGGTAGGGAGTTTTTTAAACTTGTAAAATCAGACTATAAATATATTTCTCGCTGAAATGCATTTCTCTTAAGTACATAGTCTATGTAAGGTGAATATGCTGCAAGATAAGAATTGCTTCCTGTAAGGAAGGTATATATGTCTCTTTTTCATATTGTACTGCTTTGTCTTTATATAATGCATATAACCAAGTTCATTTATTTGGTTTTTTGGAAATTTTTAAGAATGAATCATGTGTTAAACAAGTGGGCGCACTTTTTAGTCAGTAAAATAGAAAGCTCATATTGACTTGCTTTACTGTACATTGGATAGTTAAAAAGAGAAAACCTGACATCTTCCCTAGTGAAACACAAATCCAGTCTGAAGGGATCCAGACTGGAAGTGCCATTTTTCAATGAAGATGTACACTAAGATCTTAACTAGAGATGTTAAAAAAATCTAGGAGTTCCTTTCTGTATAAAGCTTTCTCCCAATTTTCCAGTCTTTCAACAATATTATTCAAAGCAAAAAGTGGGGAAAAGGTTAGGGAGGAAAAGAAAGAAAGAACTAAAAAACGCCCCTGTGCTATGGTATACAAATGTTACACTCAGCCCAAAGGGGTTAAAAGACAGTACTGGCCCCAGGTAGCCCTGCTACTCAAGACCTACTGATTATGCTCCACCTAAAGGAAATCGTTAAAGGGAGTTCAGAAGCCCAGGCAAAGGGCAGACAGGTGACAGAAATTCTTCTCTAGAAAGCCAGATAGAAGGTTGAGCCTGAGCAGTAAGACCCATAGGCAGTGTTTTCTCTCGCCACCACCTGCTTTGAGAATTGATGGGTCCTCTGTTTAATTTTTTTTAAGTGATTGGGGTGTGGCCCTTTTGGCCCAAATAGTCAAACTGAAAGGACAGCTAGGTAGTAAGTAGCCCAAGGAAGCAGATTTAGATTTTCTGAAAGGATCCTGCTGATTGTTACTTCCCACAGGGGCCTGGGCTGGGACCCAGGGCAGAGAAAAGGTTTGGGTCTCTCTATCATGCCTCTTAAGGGCTGAAGCCCAGACACAGGTGGAGAGCACAAGATTCCTGGCTTAGGGTCAGGAACAGTCACCTCTGTCACCCTGGCAGAGAGGTAAAGAGCTAGAAGTCGGATATGCTAACCACTAGGCCACCTGGCCATCTAACCATTCTCTGATAAATGTGGGGAGGGTAACTTTGATTTACATCAAAATGTTTAGTTTCATATTGCTTAACTGAAAATACGAAATGTAATTTATTTGAATTTTCTTGTGAAAATTTACTCTCTCAAAAAGTAGCTTTTCAACAAAATATTGACCTAGCATTAGACCTGTTAACTTGTAGTGATGAAAAATCTCATAGAAGTTGTCATGCCAATATCACTGAGGTGTTAGTTCTTCTGTCTCTGGGAAATTACATTCCTCCTATTGACTAAAAGACTTCTCCTGCAAATTCATCTTCCTTAGATATCTTGGTTTATGTCCTGGCCTAATCTATTGCATAATACTGCTTGGAATTGTTAAACAACTGCTGCACCCTACACCAGAAATGGCTGCACATGGTGATGAGTGAAATGACTCCTGTGTGATTTGTACAACTGTTTAGAAATTAAATTTTGTTCAGTTGTGAAGTTAAGAACACTGAAATGTTTGTATTGGCTTTTGTGTGCTTGATAGAAAATATCAGGAAAAAATTCAATGGGAAATAGTTAATACAAATTATACCTAGATATTATTACGCATTACACAAACATTTCTACTATTGACATTTAAAATATGTTTAATCTAAAGTTAAAGAAAATGGAAATAAATCAAAAGTTCTAATTCCAGAGGGAAAACCAGACATTTGAGGTGTTTGGTTTTTAAATTCCATCTGTAAATGATTTGAAGACTGCTTTAGATATTGGGGCATAACCATTAACTTCAACATAATTCCACATTGGAAATTTTACAGAGCAGAATTGCAGTAAGCTAAGGAGTGGTACAGCAACCCCCTAAGCCAAGTATTTTGTAGGTCTGTGTAATGGAGTACTTCCTACCAGGACTACGGTGCTCAGTATCCAGAGATCTGTGTAATTTGGGAATCTAACATGATTTCTTGAAGGCAGGAAACCCTTATTTTCTTCTCTTGGTAATGTGTGCATGCTCAGGTGGGAAGGTTAGAAGAAAATTAGAAAACCTGGTTGACCCTGATAATACAGTAATTATTGTGGCATACCAAACCACTTAGGTGCCAGTACATGCCACGTGTACTGTTGTAGCCAGCCAGGTGTACTGCAACTCTGAGGCAAGGACTGTAGGTGCCTCAGCAGTTAGGCTTTGAAGGCACTAGCCTTGGTGCATCCCAATAATTCTGTAGACCTTTGACTACATGAAAGGTTATTTTACTAGCATTGGCAGTAAAAGTTGCGGATACTGTAGGTGCAGAAGCCTGAAAAGTCAGATTTCAAAATGAGTAACCGTTGTT
>ML675618.1:47139960-47280626 GCA_007922155.1 Mesoclemmys tuberculata | reverse complement strand
GGTGCAGAAGCCTGAAAAGTCAGATTTCAAAATGAGTAACCGTTGTTGATTCTTGTTGGGGTCCTTGGGGCAAGTCAACTTGGGGATCTTAAGATGGTGCCTTCTCCAGTCCGGTCTATTCTAGAAAGTAGGCATTTGCAGGATTCCAGGCCAGTCTCAGTTAGTGTCTTTCATTTTAGCCCCTTTTCACTGGATCCCTGTACAGCTTCTGATGTTCCCCCCACAAGTCTCGCAGACGGGCACCCTTACCTGACTAGAGGAACGGAAATAGCAGTGGGGTGGGGACTGATAGGAGTTGTAGACTGTGCTTGCAGACACATCATTAATACCCTCAACAACCTCAGCAAGTATTTTTTTTTTAAATGTAGTTGTCATCATTCTCCTCACGCTCTGTAGTGCACTATGGCACTTGTACAACTTGTTTTAATATAGAGTCAGATCTATGTCTATTAGATTGTAACTAGGAGTGGCTGGAAAACAACAATTCTGTTGACGGAAGTATTTTGAGAACAGAACTTTTTCTCATTATGTATAGGGAGATTTTGAAAGACCAGTAAAAAGGTCAGAGACCACATGATAGCAACAAATATGATAATCAATATTAAACTAACAGCAGCCAAACTTAGTAGGCCTTTCTGCAGGCATGTGCAGCCTTGGCATAACTAAGACAGGAGGGCAGGGGAACCTCTTTCTCAACCTTTGCCTGACCCTACACTACCTCCCTGATGCTCTGGTGGATGCGCTGGCATCTGTATTTCAGGAAAAGACCAATGAGATTATTTATGCATGGGAGATTGTCTGGTCCCCAAGATATGCAAATTCTGTAGGAACACATCTAGTTAATTAAGTACTCCAGCAACCTTAGATCTAGCTTTTGAAACTCCCTCCCACACTTCTTTCTTGATCTGTAATTGTCTACTAACAAGGATAAATGCGGGGAGGGGAGGGAGGTGGGAGAGGCTTGGAGTTTTGGGGGATCTCTTCTTGGACACAGTTTCTGGATCCTTCAACGGCAGCTGGAAGATCAGGCCAATCGGAAAGCTGTCACTGTTTTCACTTGAAAGCTGCCCGAGACTTCAGTAATTAGTAAGGGTTGAGGGCTAGAGAGTTTTACTAACTTGTTATGGATGTGTGTAAGTTCTTGAGCCTAAGTAAAAGTATAGCTTTGTAGTAAGAGCACTTGTGCTATACTGTTTCTACAGTCCATCTATAGACTGGATGGCCATGTTTCCATTTGGCTTATTTCCTAACACCACCTTGCACAAAGTAAAGTTACCTCAAACTTTGGGTTGGCAGAACCCTGGCTAACCATGACACATCAAGGTGAAATCAAGACTTTTTGAAAATGCTCATGGAAAAAGAAAAAGAGTAAGTGTGTTCTCAAAATAGCCAATAATGTAGTGTTTAGGGCACTCACCTCAGTAAAGGAAAACCCAGGTTTGGGTGATTCATTTGCAATGTTGGCTATTGGGGAAAGACGGGGGGTTGTCTGTCTTTTTCTCACTTTCTCATTAAAGTCCATCCTATCAGAATCTATCTGAATGAAAAAGATGTATTTGTCTGAAAAGCTTTGGTTTTGACAATCTGACATTTTCTATTTGTTAACCTCCTTGAGTCAACCAGTTCTATTTGTTAACCTCTTTGAGTCAAGGACATTATTTTTATTAGCTGAAATGAATAGTGCCTTCTTTAGTGAGATATGTATTTATAAGCAGCCTTAGGACTAAGTTACCAGGAAGCATATACAATTAAGTTATACAGAAAGAAATAAGTACTTAGACATCAGTGTTATATTAACCATGCTGAGAGGCCACATGTCTAGGACAGAAGAACTTACTGATAAAAAAAGAAAACAAGTAACACCATGAAATATATAAGGATGAATGAGAAATAATCCTAAGTAATAACAGTACATCTCAACAAGATAATTCCACTGTAAACTTGTTCTAGAGACTGTACTTCTAAAATAAGACGTATATGAAGATAAATCATGCATAGTCTTATGAACACCTTCATACATTCTGGAATTCAAACACTGATGTGCTTTTGAAAAGTGATGCACTGAAACCCAAGAGTTCATATCCTGTGCAAGCCCTCTGCTTTCATCAGTGAGCGAATGTTACAATAGTATAAAACCACCACCTTTTCATTATATCTGCAGAGAACTGCACAATCAATCCTTGAATTGGCTCAGAAAACTAGATTCCCTTCAGTGCTTGAATTTGATTACACTACGGGAAGAAAATACAGGTGAATCATCTCCAGAATTCAACACACCACAAGATTTACACATCAGTTCATCAGCAGATAACTCTGAGTATCTTCTAGGAAGTTAGCTGTGAATTTTTTCAGTCAGCTGGCTGCAACAAAAAATCCCCCCAAAACCAAAACAAATAGTTGTGTTAACCCATACAACAAAAACAGCCAAAAATTTTGACAAACCAAACAGTCAAAAGAAATGTTTGGAGTCAAACAAAATATTTCATTCAACCCAAACAGAACATTTTCATTTGAGTTTGTTTAAAAACTATTTTAAAAAAAATAACACTGAAGTAAATTTCTAAACTAAAAGCTTTTCTAAATTGGAAAGTCAAAACAAACATTTTTTTTAAATGAAACATTTTGATTTTTGGGAGGGTTTTTAGGTTTTGTTTCAACCTAAGTATTTCAGTGAATGAGACACTAATTCACAAAATGTTTCTGTCCACCAGAATCCACATTATTTGGCAGTAGAAGTTTTAAACAAAATGTTACCCAACTGTGATCTATCATAACGTTGCTTGACCTCTGATCTGCAGAGAAAGGGAAATAATACCAGGTTCTTTGTTTCTATGATAAAAAGGGACAGTGCTAAATTTTATGTGCACTGTGATAAAGAAAATAGAGAAATAAGATGGCTTTATGTTTTCATGGCTTTATGTTTTATGGTTATCTACCTGTATTCCAAATACATACAAAGCCATAAGTAGATTAAATGCATTTATAGATAGAAACAATGATGACCTCCATACAAGCCTGAGAATCTCTTAACAGACAGGCATTTTGGATGGTGATCTGGCCTATTTATGCTTGCAAATGATATCACAAATGTTGCAAACTTTCATTCATTACAAATAGGCAGGAAGACAGAGTTGTGGACTGTTTGCTTAAGGCTTACTCTTCAATGGGGATACCTACCACATAAGCTCCTCAGTAGAAAAGCCAACATCTACGTGCTCATCTCTTTAGCATCCACTGTGCTGCAATACTGACCCTCTTGCATATAGCCCCTTTAATACCCCTTACATGTTCCCTTCTATCTATGAGGTAATCTCATGATTCACTCAGTTCTCACAGATGAGTTTTCCCTGCAAACATATTCCTCTCTTCCATGAAAATCTTTAGCCTAACTGCCCACTAAAGGAGAGGGATGGTGAGCCTCTCATACACTAACTCCTACTTACTAAAAAGGAGAACCGGAGGCCTCTCAAAAACAGAAGAGAAAACATGCTGCTCCTCATGAATCAGATCCTCTCTCTGATACTGCATGTAGAGCACCATAGGAAGCTGACCTCTCCTTCCTCAAACAGAAGGAAGAGTGTTCTTTCTAATCCTAACTCTCCAAAAGAGAAGCAAGAAGTCTTCATAGGCAGTTCTTTCTTCACCAACAGCCTTAGAACAGTGACTTGAGGTAGAGCTACACTAACTTCATCTTACTCCTGCATTAAAGGAAAGACCTGTGAGGATTAGAATTTGCTTCCTTCTGTGGCAAGATATAGAGTATCTTAAGTAATCCGGAAAGGGTACAGGCCATTTTTTCAGCTGGTCTAAATTGGCATAGCTTTACAGATTGTGTGTATGAGAGAGGCATGTGAATCAGGAAAGATGAAGAAAACAAGAATATTCTGGATTTAATTATGATTTTAGAAGGACTTCTTTTACAAGTAAGTGGAAGAACACCAATATAGAATGGAGCACTCAGCATCTGCCTACATAAGAAGTTCTGGCTGAGAGCCTAACAATAACTCTGCCTCTTATCACAGAGCAGAGCCAACAATATATGCCTCAAAGAAATTTCTATCATAAATTGCAGGACAGGAATCTCCTAAAGAAACATTAAAATCAGTTAAGTGGCTTCCCAAAAAGAAAATCACTAAAGCAAAAATTGAAATGCAGGGACTGCAATCACAATATGAATGGGTTTAAACATCCATCCTGCAAGAATGGAGTTATCTTTTTAAAAGGTATGCATCAGATTTTTCTAGTTTAATTTCTCTCAAAGGGTATTTTGACAGTACTAAAAGTTATGGGCTGATGCTGTGACAGCAAGTCAGATAGGAATAATCCAAATGTACGTCATCGTTGAGGCTTTATGAGTCTGTAATATTAATTTATGACTATTTGACTAAATGAAGTGAATATCTGTAGGAATACAGATTTTTGCCCATATCAACTAATCTAAATGGTAAATATTATGACAAAGCCCATGAATCAGGAATGGGCTCAACAACCTCAATTTATTGTGACTCAAATGTGGCAATAAGAAATTCAGGAATAAAAGCAGACAAGGGTCATTTTCACATTATGTCACCCTTCTAACATCTGTTTTTTTAAAAAAAACATTTGTAATACTGTTTGCAATAAGCATACATTTCAGGACCTCCCATTCTCATGCAATATCCATTGAGACAAGTGTACAAAAACAGTTTGAAATGGAAAATGTTCAGTCTAATTTTTCCCCCAGGGTTTCTCCACTGTTTGATTAGAGAATGGCTGCATTCAAACGTATTACCATTCTGTCAGCAGCACTCCCAGATTTGTACTTTCCCTGCATGATAAATGAAGTTTACATAGTTTATGTTGTGTGAGGGATGGAAACCAGTGATACAAAACACATGCATATCACTGTGAAAGTGTCTATTTTTCTTAATCATTAACCACCACATACACTTAAAGCTTTAAATAATTTTAAATAAAATGGGTCAGATTTTCAGATGCTGTCAATTGATGTAGCGTCACTGAAGCCAATAGCAATATGCTGATTCACACCATAGAAGGATCTGGCTCAATAGTCTTTCAATATACTTGTTAATTGAAAAATTAATGATTAATATAAACCCATTTACACAATTTTACTTGCTGGTATATCAGAGGATTATGTTGTGAAAGTCACTTGATCCCTTAGACTGTGGTTTGGAAAACACTACACGTGCAATATGTGTGTACAAAATAGAGAATTACACTGCATTGCTGCCAGTTTACACATGTAGGCAAACACCTTTTTTTTCCTGCAGTGTTTGCTTTTGCACAAACCATTCATCAAGTTGATGGATCAGTTTAGTGAAACTGTAGCATCAACATAAATAGAATACTCTGTTAATATTTACAGACTGTCCGGGTCAAGGTGAGCACACACTAAAAACAATTGCTTTGTGGTTTATTAACTTATTTTAAATTAAATAAAAATTACTTCTATAAATTAAAGAAACTGTATAGTTAATATTCATTATATAGAACAAGTTAAATATGATTATACTGGAGACCTAAAAATTTATTTTAAAAGTGAATCAATGATTTTCTTAAAAAAAAAACAGACTATTTCATCAAGTATTCCATTGCTCACATAATAAAGTCACTCTGAGTAGCAGTGCATCATTTAGGGGAATGACCTGAGGTAAGTAAAATTCATGGGCCAGATCCTGAGCAACTGTAAACTCCATTTGGAAGGAGCTCTGCCTGTTTGTGTCAGCTGACCTTCTGGCCCATATTAATTGTGTGCGCTTTTGAATAGTTAAATAAAACAAACTATAGTAACATATCCACTTCTAATAATTACCCATTAGAAAGGGTACTGACAAATGGGAATGGGTTCAAAAAAGAGGCACTAAAACTGATTAATGGCCTAAAAAATCTGCCTCAAAGAAAGATCAATTTAGTTTATCAAAGAGAAGGTTAAGGGTTGGCTTGATCATGGTCCTGTGGACAAGATTTCTGATGGAGGATCTTTAATTTATCAGACAAAGGCCTACCAAGAACCAATGGTGGGAGGTGGAAACTAGATAATCCAGACTAGCAATAAGGTGCAAATCTTTTTATCGATTAGGTTAATTAACTATTGGTGCAATTCACCCAAGGATGTGATGGTACTTGAAGTAGTTGGATGTCTTTTAATGACATATGCTATAGCTCAAACTGAAGTTGTGGGCTTGACAGAGGAATCTCTTTTGGAAATTCTTTATAATGCAGAAGGTCAGACTAAATCATCATAACAGTCCTTCTGACTTTATAATATATGAATGTCCACAGTTAGATAGGAAAAATATAACAGTAGTAAAACAGAAGGGAAACCTTCAGACTTTGGGGCATAACCCAAACTTTAATTGATCATGGTCAGCTGGGAACTTCCCTGATGTAATGGTCATTTCATGATTTCCCTGAGGTAGTTTTCTACACCTGTTGCTGAAGCACCTGGTATTGTCTACTGCTGTAGACAGGGCACTGGATTAGCTAGACCTAGGTCTGAGCCAGAGTTTCAGTTGTTTCTGTTCAGGTTCTTATACTGGTACCCATCAACACTGTCTCAAACCTCCTATGCTCCTATGATTTTTAAAGCAAAGGCCCAAAGCCCTTCATCTTAAGAAAAATACATTTATTGATCAGGAAAAAATGTCACTATTTTACATAGTTGGCTATTTCTCAATTGCTTTATCTTCCATCAAGCAAAACTTCTCTGGTACCAAAACACTCTTCAGCTATATAAGTAGTTTTTACTCAGTAACTACTAGCCTTTTCATGAGTCACTCAGATAGCTCTAACAGGTCATCCTGCTGCATCTAATTGGTCCTCTGGTGGTAATGAGAGGGAACTCAACCTGCCTGCATGAACTGTTCAACAGCATGCAGGAGTCACTTGAAAGAGGCAACTTCATCAGATTCCCTGCCAACCTACCAATCATAGGAGGGATCTACTATGAATAACCTTTATTCCCTGCACCATATTTAAGTAAAAAGAAAAACTTCCATTGACTTCAATGGTGCGGGCTCAAGCCTTTAAAAAAACAAAACAAAAAACACCAAACAAACAAAAGTGTATATAAAACTGCCCTCAGTAGACATATTCTTTTCCTCCCCCTTGATTATACAAGTTTACAACATTACTCCCACCTATTTATAATGTGTCTAACACATATTTCCCTGTCCACAGTGTAGCCATTCTTACATTTTTTCTTCTTCTCTTCCAGAGGTAAAATGGATATTTCCTCCTAGGGATGCATTTAAAAATAAATGTATTAATATAAACCGTTAATAGGTGTCCAGTGTCTTCCCTCCTATTCATGTTTATCATAATTTTGTCACAGTCTGAAGTTATTTTGATATATTTGTTTCTAAAATGTTTTAACTTTTTATCCAACCCCATGGAAGCTGGTATTAAACTGCTTGGGCCAGACCCTGAGCTGGCATAAGACAGCACAGCTCCATTGATTTACACCAGCTGAGGAAATGATCTTTTCTATTTAAAATGAACCATAGCCTTGGTTTTGGTGCTTGCATTTGGTTCACAGTGAGGTGGCTGTTCAAGGCAATCCTAGGAAGTGGAACCTTCACTTGAAGGCAGATTTAAAGGAGCAGCTGAACATCCAAAAATGTAACAAATGATGTGCCGTTATTCCCTCCACATAGATAGAAGGATCACATCTTTAGATCAAAGGAAATATTCTTTCCATAAAAAAGCATATTCTATATTAGCATGTTACTGGTGGCAGACTACTGCTCCCCTCTCTTTCCCATCCCTCTCTGCATCCTTACTTCTTCTGCCCACCATGTTCCCCCCTATTCTTTTCTCTCTTCTCTCCCAATTTCCTCCTTCCTATCCACTTCCTTACTCACTGATGTCATTCCCTCCCTTCTTTTTCTATCCTCTGCGTTCTTAGCATTCCCTCTCTTCTTATCCCTCATGTAAATTGAAAATACAAAAAAAAATAATCACGTCAGAGCCAACATGATGCTTGATAACTTTATTTGCATGTTAGATCCCTTTCCCCTGCTTTTCATCTGTTTTGTCTATTCAGGCTACCGATTCTGCAAACACTTAGTCCCTTGGACTACCCAATGAAGTCAATGTGACTTCTGCACCTGCTTAAAGCTGCATAGGAATGGACTAAAGAATATGATAAATAAATAATTGGCTGACTTGGGACCTAAGTGTCTGAGCCAACAGGTTGCCTGCAGCCATTTGTAATAATAATAATAAAAAAAACATCATGTGTGAAGAAATACCTGTCTTCCATGCACTGATCTTAGTGGCTATTAGTAACTTTAAACATACCAAGACATAATATTTATTATACATTGGAAAGGAAAGATATGACTTTTTTTTTTGCACGTTTCATAGATCCTTTAACAGGAGGCGGGGAAAAAATGAAATTCCAGGAGATCAGATCCCAAATTAAACAGCTACTTTAAAAACTTCTCAACAAGCAGCATTCAAAAAATAAAATAACTCTTACATGATCTTTTAATAAAATTAGTGATTGAGCATACTAAATTATCATTTAAGGCCTCAGCAAGGCTCACTTATACATTATTAAAGTTAATGAAAGTCACAGTGAAGCAGACTTACTACTGACCTAGCTTCTGAAGTTGGTTCAGTGAACAATAAATAGACAATGAGTTAGTAAAAAAAATAATCTTATGAATGGCACTGATATGCAGCATCAGTAGACAACAACTTCACTTCAAAGGAAGAGTATCAGTTTAAGTTTAACTATATCCCATGCATGCATATATTATCCATGAACATTTCTGCCTCAGAATTTTAGGAAGGATTGATCTAGCTGATTAGTGAAACGTTGAGGTGGGTCTCAGTCTATTTTCTGGATACTATTGATGTTGGAACAAGAAGCTTTAAAGGAAATCATGGATATTTTTAGCCTATCACTATTAGTGATCACTGTCAGGAATAATAGACAGGATTTTTCAACACACAAGCCCATGTTAACCTTTCTTTTGACTCTATCATGTTCAGTGTTGATCCAATAAAAGATATTACCTCACCCATCTTGTCGCTCTTTTGACATTGTCATTTATGACACTTCATAGCAGGTGCTGGTTGCACAGGCTTTAATGAAGGTAAACTAACCTCTTTTCTAACCTCCTTGTGATGAGGTGTGTAATCCTATGCATCTGGAGAGCAGAGAAGAGGCAGGAAACGGGCCAGTTGGGTTCAACTGAAGCTTGGCTTTCAGTACTTCAGGCATCTGTGAAAGGTGAAAACTTCCTGAGAGCAAGACAAGAGGTTCTTAAGCTAAAGTATCCTCCAAGTGGTGAGGCCAGAAGGCAGAGTTATTCAGAAGGACAGACTGAGTTACCGGTCATTTGATTGTTTCTTTGGAAGGGAATGGCTTGGAAAAGCCACGGTCTTTGCTTTGACCTGGGCTGCAGAAGATGCAGAAAGGTTGCTGTTGAACTGAAGTTTCTTGTACTAAAGGGGAACAGAGCACCACTTGCTAATAATGGGAGAAAAATCAATAATCCCCTTGGATTTGGTGATAGTCTTAAGAATAATGCTTGGTGATGGAGACCCTTCCCCTCTGGCTGGAGCAGAAAGTCCACACGCTCCTCACCTATCCCTACGTCTCTGAACCATGCATTTATGGCTGAGAATTGCTATGCCAGTTCCGTGTAAAGGGATACATTCATCTTGGAGAAGAAAATTGGGGAAAATCCCTCCAGCAATTTTGAGAAGAGGAGAATAAAACATCATTGTGGAGAAGCACCAAACACTATTATAGAGAAAAATGCTACCCAACAAATGAGTCCCTGCCGTAGAAATACTGGCCAGGGGCAAACCAAAATCAGATACCTCTTTTGGCAACAGAAGGCAGATGTTCCTATTGGGACTGCTCAACATGCCCCATATTCAGCACTTTGCCTCAAACCCACAGTACAGAGAAACCAGAAGCTTGGGTAGCTAGAGAATGGGCACGGCCCATTCTAAGTGCAGGCTAAAGGCCTGATACTGCAAGCTACTGAAGCATCCTCCCATTAACACAAAAAGGAATTGAGGCACTCATCATCCAAGGATATTGCTGCTGGAGCAAAAAATGACACCTCCCTGGGAAGACAAAGATCCAACAGGTGCTTCAGGAATGGGACCTGGATCATAGAGACAGTGCAAGATGGGAGTGATGACAGGCACAAAGAAGGGAGGACAAGACTCCCCTCACCTCCCCCAAAGAAATAATCTTTAAATCAGCTATTCTCATGGTGCTCCTGTATCTCAGGCTGGCTGCCATGTTTCCGGTAGGATCCTGATGTGTAGCAAATGCACTTAGAGTGCCAACTGCTATTAGAGTGTATTTATAAAATAATGTTAATGGCTCATAATGGAATATTTTGCCTTTTGATACAAAAATAATCTGTCAGTCAACAGGGATGAGGAAAGCAGGGAGGAAATTGTTGTTCAAAAAGCTTTTAAATGTTGCTGCTTGTTTTCATTAGCATGTTTTTACAGTATTTTTCTTCCCAAAAGGACCAAATCAAGGCATTGTACTTTCACAAAGGACTATATTGTGAACATAGGTTCACAGTCCTGTGTTATCAGGGGAGCTGGTGAGGTCTGATTTGTAGAAGTGTTGAGCATGCATAACAGCCACTAAACTCAACGGAAGCTGTGTTTTACACATATAGATTATATAATGTTAAGTGTGCAGAAAAATCAGACCCTACACTCCGATTGGGCACCTAAAATGAGTGAATGCTTGTTATGTCCTTAAATCCCTATGGGAAGAACCACAAATGCACCTAAACTTCTGACTAAGGTGCTCAAGCCCTAGTTACAGGCATCACTTTGTGATCCATGAAACCCCGCCATCTGCCTCACCCTATAGTAGCTAAATTCACTCAGCATCTAAATTTTCACTGTAAGAGTTCCCTTGTTGCCTAACCTTTTGCCTCTGGGCATGCATACTGCTGCCTCACTCTGGGGAGCTGGACACCTATCACTTGCCTAACCCACAATGCAGTCAATGAACTGAGAGAGAAATAGGAAGAGAAACACCTCTCACCCATGGACCCCAAGTCAGTAGGTGTTCTTGGAAGCTGCTTGCCAAATCAGGTCCCATTCAAAATCTGGCTGGAAAAGGAGGAGCCTCTGGTAGTCCCCTTTTATACCTCAAGGGTGGGAGCCTTATCTGGGGAATTGGCCACCTGGGTTCAATTCCCCCCTCTGCCTGACAGGAAGGAAGGATTTGAATGGGAGTCCAGGTTGTTTTGATTTGGGGCTCTCAATTTCTCCTGTTGAAGCTGTTCCACTTTGGATTACTAACTAGAGTCACTGGGTCAAATGGAAAGTGGGTGAGAAGGCTTCTAACCTTGAGGTTAGGGCATGATAAACTGGAGGTGGGAGATCTAGGGCCCCATTCCTCTACTTAAGTGACTATTTATCAAAAGTGGAACAGCTTTAACAGATGGGGAAATTGCACCCCATCCCACCTTTTCCACGCATGGCTTCACCCCAGGCCCTGTTTCCTCCCCTGCTCAGCCCACTTGCCACTGCATTCCTCCACACACCACACCACCCCCCACATCAGTCCATCTTTTCTTCCACAATCCTTTTCCCTCAGGCCGCAAGCAACAGCAGGGGGTGGTGGTGAGCAGTGGCGGGGGGGCTGAGCAGGGAGGAGGGACATAGGGGTGTGGCATCCAAGTGGAGCTGGTGTGGAGTGTTGAGGAAGCCCCATCTCAGGATACCCCAATAGCTCAGTGGTTAGACCATGCACCTGAAAAGTGGGAAACCCCTGGTCAACTCATTTCCCTGCACCAGGTAGTGGGGAAATTAACCCTGGGTCTCCCACATCCCCGGTGAGAACTCTAACCAGTGGCCTAAAGTTAAGGTGGACAACATCTCCTTGTCTGGCTGGCATGGGGGAGTTGTTCCTGCCTACCTCATTCTAAGAAGAAACAGCTCAAGCACTGACTCCACATGAGGCATTACCAAATATGGATCAGTAGCAGAGAGACAGGTGCCTCCCTGCATCCTTGTTAGATGCCTATCTCCAAGAAAAGGAGCAGGGCATAAGACCAGGCCTAATGCTAAGAGGAGGGAGCAAAGGGGACAATTGTCCAGGAGCTTGGTGATTATAAAAGGGCCCCAAGTTTTGGGCAGCAGGCTAGGAAGCTTCCCCTTGGGGATGCTAGCTCCCTGTCCTGCCTTTTCCTCCTGTGGCAAATCACATTCCAAACTAAGCTTAACACTTTCAACATCCTTATAGTCTTAAATGATTCTCACCACAGGCCCTACTGAACAATGCAAGCTCATAATGGGTTTGTCAATTTATCAAAGAAATTGATATCACCTGCTGTGTTACTTCAAATGGAGATGCCAGGGCTGCATGTAGGATGAGGGTGTTCGCTCATCCTATTGCATAATCCCCATGTCTAGAGGCATTAATACTTCGGTAATATCTATGGATGTTTGAGTAGTGACAGTTTCAATTTACATGTTCTGATTACACATTTCCCATTGTACAGTATATGATTTTAATATGTTGTTTGGGGGTAGTCTGCCTTTTGCGTAGACACCTCTACGCACATTAGTGCCTACGGCATACGTGCTGAGCTTCAGTAGGCTCTGTGTTTTGCTATCTTGCAACATTTAGTTTACCCAAAGAGGAAAGCATGTGAGCAGCTAAGCAGTATTTTCCTTATTCATAAATATGCAGATTTTCAGTCCATGCGAACACTTTCTTGATTTATGGTAAAAGTGAAATGACTTCATTTCACCAAAACAATACATTGTAAAACTTATAGCCAAGGTACTATGAGAAAAATATTAAAGCTTGTACTTGTTTACAATGTGGTAATACTAAGAGCCCAATCCTGCAAGCAGTTACACATATGAGTAACTTTACGTATATGTGTAGCTTCATTTTATTCAGTGAGAATATTTCTAGGCATAAATTACTCACGTGCCTAAGTGTTTGAGAATCAGATCCTGTGTTCGCAATGTGAGATGAAGTTACTTCTTACTGATATTTTGCCACTAAGTTCCTACAGTAGCTAACGGGTCATGAATATCAGCATATAACTAAACATGGTAGGGTGCAATACAATACACAGGCCCATAAGGAAATGGATTGGGTTCAGTGCTTCTCTCACACCTATGGAACTCAGGAGTTGTCACTGAAATTCATGGAATTATGCCAGTGTAAAAAGATAAGAGAATCAGGCAATTATGTCTTAGATGGCAGCATCTGACATGGAAATTAAAAAAAGTTATAATTGCCCTATTAACAAACATATATACTGATATTTTCTTCTTAAGGTTCAATAAATAAAATTGGTGACCTCAGGTGAGGGTCATTTCTCCAAGTCAGAAGCCTCCTACCCAACATGAGAAACTTACGGAAGAATGTGTTCATATAAAAAAATCCAATGTTATAAATATATAAAATTAGTAAATAAGTCTGAGAATTATAAAGATAACCTGATGACCTCTGATAACAAGGTTAAAAAAATTCACAAAATCTTTTCCCTGATTTTCAACAAGATGCACTGTTTATGATACTACTTTCTGCTAAAAACTTATAATAGATACACATGTTTTAAAAAAAATTGAGAGGTGCTAAATATCTGAAAAAACATGGCTTTACTAAAGCCAACATTTTTCAGACTTGGGCGCTCAATGTTATACAACTACATCATCATAAGACATTGTCTGAGGCCTGAATTTCAGAAGTGCTGATTAAGATTGTTGAATGGTATAAGATATTGTAGAATGGCAGTACAATAAAAAGCTATATATAATTCTCAGTATCTGGACAAAACAGGACACAGAGCTGGCTAGAGGATAGGAGATACTTATAATGCTTTAAAAGTTTGTAAAAAATTCTTCATTTTATATGGGTGTGTGACACGTGTACACAGAAAGTGATCACAATAAAGATTTTTGCTATGTATAGTTATAGTAAGAAAGAATATTGGGTTTAACACTAAAAATGCAAGCATCTTAGGAGAGAGATATTTAATCTCTATATTTACTGTGTAGCACCTGGAAGACTAATAGATGTTAAAATAATTACTACATAATAGTAACAAAAACAAAACCTTGTTTCAATCCTAACCATGGAATTTCTACTGAGTAGCTCCATATGCAGCTTAAGCTTTAATTAGCTGCATCTCAAAAACAGCTTGAATAATTGTCTTCATACTTAGTTGGAAAAAGAAATACTTAGATGCCATCCTGCAATAAAGCTATTGCTATAAACAATTAGCAATTAACCCTTACACCTGCAATCCTTGGCCATTTTAAGTCCAACACCACTAGCATTTGTCAAGGTGAAGAAAACTTGTGTTACTACCCTTCCACTAACTAAGCTGCAACCAGCCATAAGAAATCAAACTGCTTGGAAAATGTGCAACAATTTGATTCATAACATTGTGAACAAAACTTTCAGAACGGAGTAATATTTTCATGATCTGTAACAAAAACAGTTTTTCCCCCACCCAAAAAAAAGTTGTACAGAAAAGTTCTTTTCTTTCAGAGGAAATATGGGAATGGTTGGGTAAAGACACTTCTTGGAGGCAAAGTTGTTGAAGACCTAAATAGAGGGTGAAATACTGGCCCACTGAAGTAGTCGACAGATTTTTTTTTTTAATTTTTATTTTTTTTAAAAAAGACTAGAAGGGACCTCTTTCATAAACACTGGCCATACAATGTCTTCCATTTACCCCTGTATTGAGTCCATTAACTTTGTTTGGCCAAAGTATATATTCCATAAAGGCATCCTTGATTTGAAGACCTCAGTGGCTAATACCCCTCACTGAAACACATGTGCCTTATTTCTAATTTGAATCAATTTGATTTATGAGAGTTTTGTCGTTGACTGCATTGTGCCCAGAATTTCACCCAGAGTTAATAATACAGCTTGCTTTCCACCTTAATTATAGAGACTAGTGTTGATTAAGAATTACATATAGGAGGTAAGTAATGCAGTTATCCCACTGTTCATTCCATCATCTCTCAAACTGCAGCTTGCAAGGGTATTGCAATCCCTGAGATGCTGGTACTATCAGTGCTGCTTGGAGAATTTGGGGAGTAGCGCAAGGGGAAAAAAGGAAGTGAGCTGGTGTCTGTGAAAACAGATACAAGCAGCTCCAAAAGCAACTGCTGAATACATCTGCAGGGGAAAGATGCCCTTGTGCCACAAATCTCACTCATAAATTTCAGCTGCTGTAAATTCCCCAGAGTGCTTCCTAGTGTGTACTCTCTAATTAGCCTGCAAACAATTCCTTTCTCAATCCCGGTACTTGGATGTCAAGGGTTCTTGCTCTACCAGCTAGTAATCCACTCAGCTGCTTTTTTTCCTCTCCCATCTGCACAATTCCTTATTGGCTTTTCACACACTGTGCGCATGCAAACATGTTCTGGGACTGTGATTCTCCATACAATATCAAAGGTAAACAGATTGTATTTCCCATGGCCCATGTGCCAGGTAGTTAACTTGTACAAAAAAAAAGTATCACTGGGAGAGAAGGAGAAAGACAAGACTCACTAAGAGACATCCACAGAGGATAGATGCAGCACATGACATTGTTAGATGGTGTTGATGTGGGAGGTCCTTGTACACCATATCTGCAAGGTAACATGATTAAATGTCAACCCCTAAAATTCAAGATTTATGGGTAAGGTCCCACAAAAACTGGGATTTTACAAATAAATAAAATGTGGATACTTATTTACTTTCTAGTTATGAACTTTAAGGGTCATGATGTTTTCAAGACGTTTCTGAAACCATGAGGGCTAGAAACTTTCTATTTTTGAAATGAAATATGGGAGTCTCATGTGGTCACATGACTCCAGAAGCCCACTTAAGAAAATACCAAACAAATGCTACAGTTGACAACAATAAAAGGCCTCATGATTGCTCAAGTTTGCATGAGGCACTTTCACCAAGTTTTACACAGATAGTTACATAGACTTTTTCTAAACTCATCCCTTTCTGGCTCAACCACATCCCTTTTGTAGTTTACCCCCTTGGTTCAAAAGAGACAACTACTCCAACTGCAAGTATTTTTCACCTCTGAGGTCTAGATTGGGATTAAAGCATTGGTAAAATTTAAATCACCCAGTTTACACAGGTGCAGCTGTTTACACATGACAAATTAGTGCAGAACTAAGCTGCTGTCTTTCCATTATAGACAAACATACATAAAGCATCCACTCTCTCTGGCATACCAATAGGAAATCCAGGTACCCCAGACATGTTTAAGTGACTTTCATGTAGGGAGGCTTTGAATCATGTAACTGAGTCTGAAACACTTTTAGGGTATAGAGGATAAGAGATGTAAGATAAAGCAAGTTCCCAATATATTTTAAGGAAGAGAGATTTATCTAGATGCTTATATGGCTATCATCATTATAGGCTGAGTGCCATATCACTAATGGATCATTAGCCTCACCACAGTGAGGTAGGAAGGTATTATCCCTATGTTACATAGGGAGCACACAGCCAATTTAGGGTTTTTCTCAAGATGACAGAGCTGGTCTGTGACTGAGTTGGTAAATGATCCCATCACTTCCAAGAGGCAGTCAGCTATCAATATACTAGACCATTAAGCCACACATCAATCAAAGATCTTTATGGTGCAGCTGAAAAGGCACATAGATTGCATTTCCTTATTCCTAAATATGAAAATAAAATACATGATCCTGTAACAGATTGGGATAGACCCAGGGTATCAGCCTTGGAGAGAATGCCCAGGCTTGAGCACAGCCAGATTGAAGGCCAACTATCCCTGGGTCACTTCCTCTACCCTCATACTCAGGTACCTCTAACTCCCATCATGGTCTACCTCCTGGGAGCAAATGGCAGGGGGTAACCCCAGAAGGCCCTCAGGATTGCTAGCATCTAGCAACTCCTCCAAGTCATTTCCAGCAGGCAGCTCATCTCCATGTCTTGCCATTCACTGGCCACCAGCAATCCTTCTCAGTTACTAGGGCCCAGTAGCTCAGTCAGGACCCCAAAGCTCCTGCCAGTTGGGAGTTCAGGGGCCTTTTAGCAGAGTCAGGCTCAAATCCCAGCCCAGGTGGGGCATCCTTCTCCTCCCACAGTTTGCCTCTGACTAAGCTGCAAGGACTGGCTTTTATACTTCTACTTCCTGTCCTGCCCCCCCCACACTTCCGGTTTGCCAGCAGGGAGGTACCTGGGCCTGCCCAGCAGGGGGCGTGCATCAGTCCCTCAGTGTCAGCCTCAAAGGGAGGCCACACCACTTCTCTACAGATCTCAAATAGAATTAAATAAACACAGGAAGAAAGGGGAAGAAAATATAAATGTTTGATTCGTGTGTACCAAAGAGTTTATACAATTTCATTATCATATAAATAGCTCACATATATAATCTTCTGTGTGTAAATTCTGATTAATGTTACAGTAAAAATTAGGATTAATTGAGGCAGCTCTGAAAGATTTGCTGGTACTTTTTAGCCTAGTTACATTATGTTCTGAGAAAGTTTTGGTATTCTATTAATGATTTACAATATCTGCTTACTTGTATTTTATAGACTGCTAAACTGTGTAAACCTGCTTTTTCTGTCTTAACTTTTGATGCTTAGAATTTTTATTTTTTGGCACGGTTTGAGACTTCAGCATACACACTGATCTGCTAAAAGACTGAACTGCTAAGTGTTTTGCAAATGAATACATGATAGCTGAGAAGAAGTGCTAAATCTGCATAAACCTACAAAGCTTCACAGCTAAAACAGGTTACAAAAAAGAAATTGAAGGGCAAACATTTTTTGTTGTCATTGAAGGACATTAAGTTTTCTCACAGTCGCAAAGGTATCTAGGGACATATTAATTCTTCCTTTGGATCTTACACACACAGATGTACTGCATATCCTTCTTTGTAGGATTCAAATAAGGCTGCAACTGAGAAGTGGCAAAGAACTTTATCTAGCATATTTAATGAAATGTGCAATGAAAAACTAAAAGCTTGATTCTCCACTGCCCTAAAACTGTTTGTAGACATTTATCCCAGTGTTCAGTGAATACAAAGTGGGTGTAAAATACAATCAAATCAGAATGCAAGGAATTCTATAGTTACAGAATACAAGATGCAAGGTTGTGCTTAATTGCCAAAAGGTAAATTTCAGTATACGATCCGCTCATTTCTTAGACATACTTGGTACAGTGTTTCATTTCACAGCCCGGGTGAGATTTGGATCACATTATTGTAATTTGAAAACTAATGGGCCAAATTCATCCCTGGTGAAACTCTATTTAGTAGCATGAAGCCACATTAAATTCAACCCCATTGTCTTTCAGTTGCAGTTCGAAGTTTGTGAAATTTCATGTTCGGCATGAAGTTAAGTTGGGTCTCCACACCACTGCATTTGCCCTTTCTTCTATTTACAGTCAATTTTCCTTTAAATGTCATCCATCCTGATACGTTAGATCACTGGGAACACATCACATTTTGTTGCACGGCATTAAAGAGCTATGCTGTCTTGACACTCGGCATCCAAAATAAATAAGCATAGTGAGCTTTCCATCGATAGTGCCAGGCACCTACTTAAACTCAGGAATGAAATTCCCCCCAAAACTGAATAAAATATGAAAAGCATTTATCCCATTTTCAGTGAGTGAATTCTGCGTCCCAAAGTTAGTGCCATCCTTAAAAATCACACAATAGCATATTAATGAACAGTTTTCTCCTCAGCTCTACTTTACTCTCTTTAGCATTTTATGATGCACGTCATGTAAATGTTCCTCTGGGGTGAAATAGCAATAAATCTTTAATAAACTGTGAACAACATTTCAGTCTGAGTGACAAACACTTTGCTACAAAAGTATTACAGATAAATTATATTAAAAATAAACAAACAGGGAGATATTATTAAAAGGGTTGCCTCTTTCACCAGAGATGTGCCTCAGATTTGAGTTTGCCAGGAATTAAACACCAATAAATCTTTAATGAGGTAAGAATGAACATACCAATCACTTGAGAGTTATTGACACATCAATATCCATAGGATAGCATCTTATTAAACTATTGCTGTGCCTTCCTTGATAGGCATTATACATTCAGTATTAATAATGCATGAACATTTTTAATTCTTTTCTGTTGTTGCACCCTGTTCTTACTCCAGCAGCAACGTTATTAAAACTGATTTTATAAATATCATTTTCTCGAGATACATATGTTAAGAGAGACTGGTATTGACGAGTAATAACTTTAGCCCAGTTTAAAATTCCTAATTTACTGCTGATAAATAATGTATGGCTTAACAAACAAATGAACATTTTAAACCTCTCCTTTTCTGAGGAGAAGGAAGCATAAATCTCTCTTCTTCAAATTTCCGATGTATTTTGCTAAGATAAGAGAGTTCTACAGGTGTGAATTCTGATCTTATCACTCTGACAGAGGCCTTCAGAAAACTCTCATTGCAGCAGCATCCTCACCCCTCTTACACTTCCACATGTCAATTGCTGTTATATTGAAATCATGCTTCTCTACTGATTGAGAATACACTGTGTCCCTACAGACAGGGAGAACTCTCTTCCCTTTGGCTTGTCTTCCCCTGACACTGTGCCACTTACAACTCATTTCTACCAGACCAAGACAATAAGAGGTTCTTAAGTGACACTGCCCTGCCGCTGTCCTGCCAAGTCATTCAGTCAAGCATGTGAAGCAGTGCTGGTTAGAAATGAGATGGTATGAGATTTATGTTTAGCATGAGGGAGATTTAAACAACTGATAGGATTTAGACTCCATAAAATGGGAACAGGAGTCCTCTTTGGCCTGCTTTATTTAGCCGTTTGCCCATGCAAGAACCACCCTTTCCCATAGTTGTTATTTATTGATAGACTCATTTAGTGCTGGCAGTTTAAGGATTTCAAATCACTTGATAAAAACTGATCAGTCAATCCTCACAGCACCCATATAGGCTCAGTCAGTATTATTTCTCATGTCAGAGGTAAGGACTCTGATGTACTGTGAGGTTAAATGACTTGCTCAGGTTCACACTGGTAGTCCCTGGCAGACTCAGGATCTTCTGAATCATATTCTATTCTTTAGCTAAACGACTTTCTAAGGAATTTTCTTATTACTATTATGCTAACGCTTTATATTAAGGATACTTTTATTAATAATTTATAAAGAATTAATGGTTAATTAATAGTTATAGAATATTAGAGCGTCCAAATGGTCAATGGGCTGCTTAGAACCATGGTTTCTAAACATCTATAAAAGCATCTACTGATATGTGTGTATAATCATGCACTCTACACAAGACTCATATCTGTATCATATCATATCTGTATCATGCCTGTTTCTATTAATCTTTATTTAACCTTTTATAAATGGAACCCAAATATAAAATGTGTCCATTAATATTATTTAAATTGTAGTAGCTGAGACCCCTCGGTTAGGCATGTGCTAGGCTCTGTGCAAACACACATCACAAAAAGATAAATTGTATGGTCTTTTGGACGGAGACTAAGCCTAAGGTGAGAGACAACAGGTGAGGTATCAATGAAGCAATAATCACAGCACAGCAATAATCACAGCTGCCTTCTTCCTGCCTCCTCCTAATTGTGTGTGTGTGTGTGTTTGTGCACGCGTGCCCGTGACACAGGGAGAGAGACATTTTAATTCAGTGATCAGTCAAAATATATACTTGGAACAAGCCACGCAAAACAGTGGCGTTAGCAGCAGAGTAGGGCTGTGATAACTCAGAAGAGAATAAGACAGATGAAGAGACTTCTTCATCTTGATCATCTTTCCTCTGGGTGTCCTGATTGGTTCTACTGGTACTTCATGTACTGTTCAAGTCAGACAATTAACATCTGCTTAGGGGAAAAAAAAAGAGAGACCAATTCTGAAAAAAAATAAAATAACCTAGAATATCACTGAAGAGATGTCAGATTTCTCTGTTGATATTAATGACATATCTGCCATGTGATACTTGTGTTTAGAGGGAAGTACAATTCAATGGCAAATAACCTATGTTATTGCAGAGTTAAGGTTGCTTGTGAATATGCGCTATGTGCATACTGAGACATTGCTCAAAGTGGGTAAAGGAAAAGTGGCATCGGAACTTTTTTCCCCCCCATTTTTGTCTTTTAATAGTGTTAGAGGGAATCCTGTGAGTGAGAGTGATGGAAAGAACTTTTGCATTTCAGTAACTGTGGGATTAGTAAATTAAAGGTATATATATTAATGGGGCATGTTGAAATATTGATGAAAGTGGGTAGAGTTAAGGTTGTATGGGCAGCCTTAACTGTCAGTTTCCTAGTTCTCAGCAATTTGAGTTTTGCTCAACTCACCATTCTGCAAAGGGACAAGACGTAACCTTAACTCGGCATTAACAAAGGTATTTGATATTGAATTTCCTAGTGGTTTGAATAGGAAAAAATATGTTGTTGATAGGAGTTAGTAGTTATTTAGGCAATTGTATATATCATGTCCTTCACTTTGCATACCAAGCCAGCCAGCCTGCCCCATTAGCTGGGACCCTCCAGTTCTGTTTTGGCAAGCCTCCCCAGCCATGCCCTTGACTCATTCAATGCATTCCACACTCCAGTCTGGCCTGCTCCACTCTACTGCTCCCTGCCCTCCACCACAAGCAGGGGACACATCTCCCTGAAGTCATAACTCCTGGTATAGAAATGTTTCAGTTGACATTACTTCCCTTCCTCCTACAACGTGACTCACATGGAGTGCCTCGAGTGAAGGACAGCTATGTTAAGATGAAATGATGACACTGGTCGTTTCAGAATGATTGGAGGGTGGAGTTTATGGCAAGGTCAGCAACAGAAATCACAGACATGATCTCTGTTCCAAAATACTGGTAGTTTCATCTTGGAGAGAAAGTTCCTCTTACCCATGTCTAATATATGCACCCCATCTCTGAGACACACTGAGGTATCAAAGTTTGTCATGTTTCTGTGCCATACAGTACACATTTTCTAGCCAAGAACTGTCCCATTTCCCCATTAATGTTCTTCCAACACTTATTAATAGATTTCATATTGTAACTGTAACAATTATTCAGATGATCAGCCAAATCAGAGAAAACTATCGGAGCTTCTGGACACAAATCTCCCACGTATTCCAACTCTCTTCTCATACATTGTATGAAGTGTACACCAGGAATAAGGCCCATATTATATCCACCTGAGTGAATCATTGCAACCAGAACAGGAAACACATACTGCCAAAGAAGACCATTTCTCTCCACCCAGATAAGCAATCCTCTTGTTGTAGGGTACTCTTTGGTCTCCTGCAAATTTCTGCAACCTCATGATCCAGGAATCATCCAGGATCCATACATTGGCACCCTGGCAGGACACACATTTAAGAACATAACATAAAAACATAAGAATGGCCATACTGGGTCAAACCAATGGCCCATCTAGTCCAATATCCTGTCTTCCAACAGTGGCTAATACTAGGTTCTTCAGAGGAAACGAAACTTTTCCCTCAGTGGAAAAGATACTTCTAACCTCAGCTCCAAACCTCTGCATTGTGGGTCTTTGAAACTACATTAATCTGCCCTGAGATCAGGAAATAGCTGAAGTGACAAAGGGTTAAAACACTTTTTTGGTTCATCTATTTTCCACGCCTTAGACGGGTGGGGGGATGTTTGGAGAAGAAAGAGTGCTCTCTATCTTGGGGAAGTTTTGGAAAGAGAGAGTGCTTTTTATCTGGTTCACTTTTGCTGATTAATTGCTTTGTGTCAGTTTTACTGCCTGTTGCTGTTTTTTTCTTATTCCATGCTTAAGAAGGTGGGTTTTTCTAAAGGGATTGATTCTCAAAACACACACGTACAAACATACACTTATACAACTTACTTATCGAGGGATCTATTGGAGGCCCAGTACAATTTGAGTTGCTTGACCACTGTCCTACAAGCCTAGCATAGCTTCAGTTCCTTGCTTGGCTATTCTGACCCCTGCAGCATGACATCTTCCAGTTGGCACAGACTGAATAACCTTATAGATGTCTCAGTTTCTGCATAGCGTGGCACATTATAAGACAAAATACAGACACTGTATTGCCTGCAGCTGCACATAGTTAACGGTGATGGGAACAACAAGTTATCCTTGAACGTCTGGGGGTACACAGTTTTCTTGCCAAGGGGCATACTTTTACTCTGCCCCTCCTATCACCAGATGTTGTTTTGACGACCCCAATTATTATGGTGAGAATGGAATGTAGTTAAGGGTGAAATGTAATGAAATGTAAGTCATTAGCATATATTATGAGAGAGATAATTAGGTGAAGGTTCTTTATGGAAGGGTATAAGAAGTCATCACTTAGACAAAAGTGACAATACCTGACTCCATGGGAGGTGCTGCCGGTTGGACCAGAGGATCCACTGACTCCCTGGCAGGGCCCTGAAGAAAGCCGTTCCTGTGTACAGCCTTCTGAGTGACTGCTTAGCTCTCCAGGCGTAGTGAGTATGAGATATTGTAGTTAATTTTAGGCTTTGTATCTAACTAGTGTATTTATAGAAAACCTTGCACATTAAACCTTATTGATCTGTAAATCGGGCGTGCCGTGTCTCACTGGTATTCACACTGATCACAAAATATCAACAGAATCAACAGGATATCACACCGCTTCAATTCAGCCCGCAATACTACTGAGATGAATGAACCCGATAACAGAACACTTATTTAGCAGGAGGGGGGTGGAAAGGTAACAGGCAAACACATAGGGAGTATCCCCTGCTGTCACAGGAGCTCTAATGAGCAACGGAGCTGCAGGGGCTCATGTTTGGAGGAAAAAGATATTGACCTTTCGGTCCACGCACTCTGCCTGCCCATTGGGTCACTAGGTTCAGATAGGCCCCCTTTGCTATTCACCTGACCAATTTGTGGACAGATGAGGGCAGCTAGAACCTGTACTAGTCCAAGACCTGGTCAATGGTGCATAAATCTATCATTCATTTACACAGTAACACACATTCTATATCCAATCTAAATCCACTATTTATTGGGGGGTTTACCTTACCACAAATTGTCTTCTCTTATTCTTTTACAAATTCTTAATACACAAATGAAACTTCAAAAAAACTGATTACAATAACACATGTACACAAAACAGTTAAAATTATTACTAGTTTTACATTCACACTCACTACTCACCACATATATGAATGAACTCAGCTGCAGCAAAAAAATAAACACACCATGGCCAGGTTCTCCTTATTTTTATGCTATATTTTCATCCAGGTGGAACCTCTATCGTATTCACAGCCAGGTTATCATCCACGGAACAGAGCCCCATGGGTTATCAGCTCTGACACCCCACCCTATTACTTTGACTGACAAGCTGGAGAGAGTCTGGATGGTTGATCAGACCTTCCACGCAGCATGATTCAAGTGCACTCCTTGATTCGTGGCTCTCCAAATTGCCTTTGGTCTGACAACCCATTTATATCTACTCCGGCTAATGTGTCTGCTATGCCAATGATTGACCCTTCCTTTACCATTTTATCACCAACCCCCTTCTCAAAAATTTACTGCTGACTTGCAAAGCTAATTTTTGCAGTGACTGCAAAATTCCCATATCTGGGTCTGGAACTACTACACGTGCAAATTCCTGTTAGTATGGGTTTACTTCTTGGTCAAGATTTTTTCTTTTTTGCTATCTCTGAGTCCCCCACACATGGGTTTGTAGCTTTTCTCAAGATGGACTCAGGGCACTTATTTTACAAACATGTTTTTACCCTGTTACAACAGTAGCCGTTTGCCCCCCTACCCCCTGGTGCTAATAAAATATACATTTTCTCAAACACTCAATCCAAGAATTGCCTACCATCCATCCTCATTTCCCACCCTCTCCACAGCCACTGTCACAGTCACAGCCCCTCTCTCTGTTGCTGTCCTCTTCTGGCATACACATACAAAATCCTTTGTCTCCAGCTCCTCACCATCCAATATAACAAAAATTTTGGTTAGACAGCCTTCTGACTATTCTGCTGTGTTCACAGTAGACCTCCCCAAACAACAAAAACCTCTTTCCTATAGATTTCTCTAAAGAGCTAGAAAAAAGGGGGAGAATGTGCCCAATAATTATAGTTATGAGTTAACCTGCATCAATACAACAAATGTGCTCAAGATAGGGGATCAGATTACACCTAGAACAAGATAGAGAACTGAACTAAGTGCCAATCTCTCACTGTATTTTTAAACCTGTTTTGATGCTTGAATACCATGGTGAGAGGCACTTTATCATTTCCTAAAGATAACTTATACAGATTTTCCTGTGGTTCTAGTAGGATCCTGTGCTTTTGGAGCAGAAGAATCTAACTTCTATCCTTGTTTTATTGTGAAATTCCGAGTGGCTGTGGCGTGCAGCATAATGACCGCAGTGGAGGTCCTAGCTGGTCATGCATTTGTTATACTGGTGTTGGCAGTGAGATATGAACCCACAAGGTGAAAAAGGATAAGCATTTTGTAACTGCAGGTCCTTGTGCAGGGTGATGTACGTGCCTGCTACTAATGACCACAGGATAGAATCAGAGCTGATATATGTTGTGGTGGAGTGGGGCACAAGGGGCCCAATCCCCCCACTGCAAGAGTGTGTCCCAATCAAGAGATAAGAGACCAGACCACTAGTTTTTGGTTAACCACTATTTATGTAACTTTTATTGAAGTATATAGAGTTGTAAAAAAGGAAAAATGAATTAAATGAAAAATTCCTATTATTGCAATTTAAAAAAGCTTCAATTCTTATCCAATCCTACGTACACCAACCCCTCATACATAAACCACATTCCCAAAACTTTGCTTCCTTAAAACATTAAAAAAATCCTTCAAATGCAAACACTAGCATCACCACAATTACAATCCCTCTTCCCGTGCCCAACCCAGAGGAAAAACCTCAGTGCCAGTCTCAAT
This sequence comes from Mesoclemmys tuberculata, assembly GCA_007922155.1. NCBI lineage: Eukaryota > Metazoa > Chordata > Testudines > Chelidae > Mesoclemmys > Mesoclemmys tuberculata. The sequence continues at coordinate 47,254,735 of ML675618.1, read as the reverse complement.
AGGGTAAGGCTCATACCAGACAGAGAAGGAGCACAATCTGTTGGCAAAAAGGATTATTCCAGTTTAACACACATTATTATATATGCACAGTCCAGGACACCACGAACACCTTGTTTCTCCCCCTGGCTCCACAGACACGATAGCTCACGGCTCGGTGAGGCTAGCCATGGGCTGTTTGTGGCTAGGAGTTACAAGGGTCAACTGGGGTGCCTGGTGGGGAATACAAGTGGATTTCATCTTATTTTTAATCTGTGGATTAGTTAGCTTGGAGCAGTGATAATACATACACACACAACCCCCCAAAACATTCCCCAATTTAAATCCCAAATTTAACCAGATTATATTTACCACATGTGGATGTTATCTCCAGAGTGACAGATAACAGATCTGCAACTTGTTTTCTTGAGATAAAAGATTAAGTGTGAGATAACAGCCCGGTGTTCCACCAGCTCGACCAATTTACAGTTCATCCTGACTGTAAGCAGCCATAATCAGAGCCCACCGGTCTGGTGTCAACCAATTGCACGCACTTGACAGCTCGGTGATTTCTCAGCTCGACCAACTTACAGTTCATCCTGACTGCAAGCAGCCATAATCAGAGCTCACCGCAACCAGTTACAATGGTTGAACACCCCCTGCAACCCCTTTTGGATGCGCTATGGTGTGCGGCCTTGTAATCCAGGGTAACCAGATGAACAAAAAGAATCAGTAAAGGAAAAATCCAAAAGCAGAAAAAAGATCTGCAAAAAGAGAAAAAAGAAAAAGAAAACTGCAGGTTCCTTTGGTCATCAGGCAAGGGGGTTTAACACTCTTCCTTCTGAAGAGTGGGGAGGTGCCCAGGACTGGCCAGGTCCGTGGGAAAAACGACAGGCTAGTACCTATCATCTCTCCAACGTGTCCAAACCAGAACCCTGGCTTTATGTCTGAGACCCCAAAAAATTAGCTTATCGCCCATTGGCATGGAAACTCACTTACCTGGGTCAGTGACGTTTTCTCATGAACTGTGCAGCTGGTAGCTATAATTTATCTTATCACCGTCTCCAGGGTTGTTTCAAACCAGTTTGGGACACTGGTAGTGAGTTTCTTCCAAAACTGTTATTGTTTGCAATTTTTGACTCCAGAAGATAACACCACCTATTTATTTATTTATTTATCTAATTTGAGGCTTAACAAGCTGAATTCCATCCCAGGCTGGAGTTTGGCCATAGCAAAAAGCAAGTGTAAAAATCCACTTCTAACAATATAGTGTTTCACTGGACCAAATATTGTGGGTGCTGCAAAAATTTTCACTTAGGCAGCAGTGGCCTTTACTTTTTTTACTGAGTTCTACCCCTACAGCTGCCATGAAATTTCAGTTTGCTACTACATACAGCACAGTGAGAACCCTTAGCCTTCTCGATGACCAGAGAGTCCTTCCAAAGATGCTATTCACATTAATTAATATCAGAGAATTTCTCAAAAGGCACTAGTCAAACCTCAAAGGAATTGTTATTGTGTAATGGCTACAGCAGGGGGCCGGGAGTTGGGATGCCTAGATCATATTCTTGGCTCTGCCACAATTGTGAGCAAGTTATTTACCTAATAAGCTTTCTGCTTCAGTTTCCACATCTGTAAAATGATGATGATAAAATCCTATCTATGTTAGAGAGATGTTGTGAAACTTAATTATTGTATGTAGGACTCTTTGATATTTCCTTATGAGAGGAGCCCAAGAAATGCAAATTTTTATTATTAAATTTGTCATTACACTTAAAGCCAGTCTCTTATTTTTAAATATACACTAAATACAGCATTTCTCACTCTGACATTTTATTTTACAGCTGAGCACTTAAAATTACTTTGCACAGTGTTAAAAATATATGCTCTTCAGCACTTGGAACTGATTAAATAAAATCTTTTTAAACTGGAAGTTGAAACACTTTATCAGACAAAGACAGAAGCTACAAAGTAAATTCAATGGACTCACCTTTGCCCCTAATAGTAATAAAGTGGAAACCAGACACTACAGCTGCAAGCAGAATAATAAAAGAGTCGAGCATGTATCCTCCATAAAGTTGCTTCATCTGGAACAGGAGTCTTTGCATGAATAAGCTTGCAAATAAACATGGGCTAAGGTTTGCTGAAGTATCCCTCTCTCTTATTTTGTGGTCTTTGTTTGAGAAAGTAAATTTTGTACATGTCATCTCACTCCTTCTATGGAGACCACAATTAGAAGTGAGCAGAGTATAAAAAATTTACTCCTACCATGCAGGAAGATACAACTGAATGTTCTCAACTTTAAACTAAATATGCTAAAAAAGCTACACTCTCACAAAGTGAAATCAAAGTCTCAAGTAACTTCAAAAAAGACCCACAGCATTTAGGATTCTCTGAGCAGACAAGAGAAATACCACAGTTATTGACAGAACTTTCTAGTATACCAGGAAAATGTACTCTTTGAAATCATATCCAAATTCCTCAACAGGTCTGTGTCCAAAGACCAGTTTGCATGTGAGCCTGTTATGAAGAAAGGAAATAATCTCTGAGAATTAATTATGGCAATACTACAGCAACATATTCCCTCTGTTTAAAGCAGGGGTGGCCAGGAGGGCCACATAAACCTAAGACTAACTTTGTGGGGCGACTATTTCCCCATACTGAAACTTAGTGGAGCTTTTTGGTTGGCCATCTCTCAACACCAAAGGACAGGCGAAGGGTCAATGAGGAATCAGGACCGTGAAATGGACAGCCCGCAGACCAGTGAGAAGATGCCAATGCTCCAGGTCAGCCTGATTGACAGGGAAGACAGGCCAACGAAGGAGCCAGGAGGCCGAGAGGGGTCCCATCCTCCATGTGAGCTAGTGCTGCCTGCCAGTGCTGGACAGAGAGTGGGGCCAAGCTAAGGACAAAGCAGCCAATGGCTGGGAGGCCAGAGAAGAGGCCCAGGGAGCTGAGCTGAGCTGACCCACAGGGGCAACGCAGAGAGCCAAGCGGAGCTGAGCACAGCTGCACTGATGCAGAGCAGAGCAGCAGCTGAGGCTGGAGCTGTCTGGAGCCGGATGCAGTGAGCAGCTGGATAGAGTGAGGGGGACCGTGGTCAGGGCCCAGCACAGGGAGATGACACAAGCCAAGAGGCCTCATAGGCCAGACTCAGAGGGGGTTGTGACCCCGATGGGGCTGACACTGGGGAAAAAGACCCTGCCCCCTAGTGTCTGAGGGTGTGTGATCACTGCCAGAGCAAGTGTCTGATGCTCTCCATCCCTACGGCACAGCCAGGGCCTGGGCAGGAGGCCTGCGATGTATGAGAAACAGACTGTGAACTTTTCTTACACCCCAGAGGTGCTGTGTGTGGTGCCCCTGTGCCAGGGGATGGTGTTGGGTATTTTACTTTAACGTTGCTCCTCTTTTCTTATTTTTTTATTTTATTTTTGATTGCTGTTTGTTTAATAAATTGTACTGCTTTGCACTAAATGCAATGATTAGTGGGGTCAGGGAAGTGCCCAGTGCAGAGTTAGTATCCCGGAGAGGGGACACCCTAACTCCTGCCCTAAGGAACATGACAAGATTGGGGGTTGATCCCCTAGGAATCGTGGTCCCAGCCTTGTCGGGGTTACAGGGACCCCACTATGCAGGAGTGTGGAAGGGAAGCCCTCCAGGTCAGGCGGGCCTCTGGGTAAAGAGAGTGAGAGAAAGGACTCAGATCCTTTTGCTAGCCAACTCCACCAGGGTAGTGTATGAGCCAGGAATGTTTCCCACAATAACGGGCCCATTCCCCCACTTACACTGTGTAGATATTCCCTAACACAATGAGGAGGGGGATGGAAATATTCACTGAGAAGAATGGAGAAGTTCACATGTCTCAGATCTATTGTTTCAGGCTGTATTCATCTCCTGGAGGGTGTTCTCATTCATTTCAATGTGATGGTCTTAGCTGAAGGGATCACTTCACACCTTTCAGAGCCTCCTATGCTGAGATGGATGTGTAGAAGAGCCTTTTCCCTCCATCATCCCTCTGTCCTTCCTGTTTAAAGCATGATGCTTCTCAGGCCTGGTCTACACTATGCAGTTAGGTTGATCTAACCTGCCTTTCATGGACCTAGTTGTGGAATTGTCTTTGTTTGGCTCCCACTAACGTAAGTGACTCTTTACACCAACTTAATACCACAACCTCGCTGAGTGGCATTGAGTCACGGTCGATGTCATTTGGTCAATGAAGTGTGGGAGTAGGCACTGAGTTTCCTCAAGAGTCACTTGCTTTCATGAACTGTCCCAAAATACCCACACTGACAATACAATCGATAGAAGCACTACAAGGGAGAATGCGCACCACTGACACAAGGAGCTAAGTGTGCACACACCCAAGTGATTTCATAACTGTGGCGGCTGTATGCTGACGTAAATTAAGTCAACATAATTTTGTAGTGTAGACATGGCCACAGCACCCTAAAATTCTGCCACCTTCAGCACACTGCCTCTTGGTCTGTTTTTGCCATCTATTTATGTCCAGTTCTTTCAGCCACTCTCAGGAAATCATTGGAACAACTCCCAAAGCTACGGAACATAAGATCAGTATACAAATGAATGATTTTCAATATATTAATAACATACTTCATATATCAACTTTTTGTGCAATTGCAGTGACTATTTCATAATTAATACACACACCGATCATTATTTTAATGTAATTTGCCAATCAGAGTGATTGATTGTAGGTCAAGGCAGAATTCCATTAGTATTTTCATTACTGTCACCAAACAGCTAATGTCGGTGGATGCTGTATACTCTGCAAGTCCAAATTGAAAATGTGAAATAAGATCTCCATTTAAAGGCCAGTTAAAACAGAGTGTGTATATAAATATACAAAAAGTAAGGCGTGGGTTATATTCTCTTAAATCTTAATAATTCATTTAATTTAGACATTTCTATGCATTTCACAACAATGAAAGGTTGCAACTAAATTCCATCTAGGCAGTGGAGTTGCAAGGCCTATATCTAAAGGGCATAGTTAATTGTATTCACTTTCTTGCCCCCGCTCCTTCCATTATCTGAATCAAGATGACTGTATACAATTACTTTGGTGCAGTCTTTTTCCAAAACAAGAGGGTGGCTTTCCTAGTGAGGTTCTAAACTACACCATAAAAGAAAATCAAGCGTGGGAAAATGGAGAAAAAAAAATTGCCTAGGACTTGTGCAAATTTGGCCCTGAACACTGAATAAGTCATACTGAATACTAATAGTTAGATTTTTCAAAAACATACCTGTGCTTTTACATGCAACAGGAACAGCTTTGCATGGAGTTTGTATTTTCCCTCTTTCTTAAATTGTTTCTCCATTTACTTATTTTGCACCTGTTTTAAACAGGTCATTAAATATCTGCATGTTTGTAAAATATGCTATTTACCATTTGGAAAGTCTGTTATTTACTATTTGTATTGCAGCAGTGCTGAAAGGTCCATATTAGCTTCAGGATCCCATTGTGTACACACATACACAGGTAGTCAAGGTCCCTGGGCCAGAGAATTAACTTATGGCTAGACAGAACACTAAAGTTCGATAATCAATATGAGGAAAGGGAAAGGATGAGGTTAACAATAAAATCACATGTTACATGTAGATGGTGTCAGATCATTCTAGTTTTTTTATTATTATCTTTAAATATATATATAAGTGAACTATCCACCAACTACTGCTCAGTCAAGCCATCACTTGTCTGACATCTTACAGACATGACAGCACAACGGATACTTGAGAAGGGATTTGAAAGAATAGAAAACAATGAATGCTCTTAGGAATTAAGTGGGGGAAGATGTTCAGTAAATGTTACAGGGCAGTAGAGAAAAAAGCATGGGGACATTTATAGGAGAAAAAGACAAGTGGTCATACAAGGCTGGCATCATTGGCAAAATAGAGGGGGACATGATAAAAAAAAGCAGATAAGTAAAAAGGGACAGTTGTGAAGGAAGTTTAAGGGGAGGAGAAGCAACAAAATTTATTGCAATGGAAAACGGATCTAGTAATGAGATTGAGAGGGGGTTGGAGAGGTGAAAACAGTAAATTGATTGGAAAGGAAGATGATTTTAGCAGCTATGTCTTATATGGATTGCAGCAGGACCATGAGTGCATCAAGAATGGCAAGGTGGCAGGGGTTGTTATAATTCAAGAAAGGTTATGAGGAGGGCTTATCAGAAAAGAAAGGCTATATACTAGAAATGTTATGGAGGAAGGAGAAGAAGGACTTGGAAATGGTTCAGATATGTGAGGGAAGGAAGAGGGACAAGAAAGTTGAATTCCAGGTTATGATATTGAGTGACAGGGAGTAAAAGGAGGGTGTTATCAACAATGATAAGGAAGGGGGGTGAAAAAGGTTTAGGAGGAACGATAAAACAGCTCAATTTTTTTGGAAATGTTTGCTGGCAAGACATCATCCAGGAAGAGATGTCAGAGGGACAGGCTGAAAGACAAGACTGTATGGAGCAGCAGTAGAAACAAAGATTTGTAAGTCTTTGACATCAAGATGATAGTTTAATTTGTGATGTAAGCAAGTGTGAGTGTCTGAGTGGCCCTCCCCTTGCTCAGTCAGCTGAAAAGGAGGGCACTTTATTTGCATGGGCTCTGTATCTGCATACGCCCACCTCAGTGCTGAGCAGCATGATGGGAAATAGTCAGTTTTGGCTGGTATTGGGTTACAAATCACTGGAGTGTTAACTGCAGGGGTAATGAAATGTTGTCTCCCTATTGTATAAACAAATGGCAGTAGAACTGTGCTTAGTCTGTTTTGATGAAAGATTCACTCTCATCTGAACAGAATGCAGCAAAGGAGGCATTTGGATGCCGGCAACTGTAAAGGGTAGCAGGGAGTGATTGAGGGAAAGATGTTGAGGCTTTATTAGCCCTGACAAAAGGTTATTTTGATGTATGGATTGATTATCTCCTTCCGTTGTTAAAAGGTAGAACTAATGACTCCTTCTGGAGCCTTTTGTTTTGTTAAAAAGTAGAGAGATTGCTCCAGTGTCAGTAGAAAATGAGAGCTGAAACTACTAAAGGAAGTGGGAATATTTCAAGAGACTGACTGCCAACAGAGGGGACCAGGCAAGGCCTGGAGACAGTAGGAACCCATGTGACAGGAGCCAGCAGAGGGAACCTTGCAAGGCCCGGAGGTGGCAGGGGTCAGCACCAGTAAATGGCGGGAGCCAGCAGAGGGGACTCAGTGAGGGCTGGAGGTGAGAGGATCCAGCAGCAGGTGGTTCCCGCAGATGGCAAGAGATTGCAGAGGGGACCAATCAAGCCTGTGTCTGGCGAGAGCCATCAGAAAGGGACTAGCTGAGCCCTCTCCCCTCACTCCGCCCATCAAGAAGAGGACATTGCAACTACAATGGACAGTGGGGTGGGTGGAAAGCAAGAAGGTAGAGGTGAAGGATGTGCCTCACATACTCTGGGGTGGGGTGGGTTCGCCTCATAGTGTTCATGAATTCTGTTTGCACTGTTTTTCCAAACCACTGCCGTATTACTTCCTTCCTTTTATTAAAGGGTTTACTTTCTGCACTCAGACTCTGGCTTGCAAGATGGGAAGTATTGCCTTTTGGGGCACCCAGGGGATGGTGTGTGGTTTCCCAGGTGACTGGGTGGGGACTCATGCTGATTTGGTGTTGTATCATTTTTATAGGAACCCCAAGATACAGAATCCAGCCCTTTGCTGCTGTCAGCTCTGTTTGGCAGAAGGGTTACAGGAAGAATGGGTGAGCTCATTCACAGAAGAGTAGGGAGCCTAGGACTGGACCCCAGGAGACCTCCAGAGAGAATGGGGGAGCTGAGGAGGGTAACCTAATAAAAGAAACAGCCAACAAACATCAGAAATTATGACAAAAGCCAAGTACAGAGTCTCATTCCCATACATAAAAATACCACTTTTGGGTATGAAGTTTACACACGCTTTTTTAATAGCACATTTCCAGATCAACCCTAACAGTAGAGGGAACAAGGACAACATGTCTGACTGTAAGAATCCTTTTCATATAGTCTCAATACCCAGTTTAGACTGTTTGCAATGGGCACAATAAAAAAGGATTAAAGAAAGTCTGTAAGAAGCACATGTCAGGCTCTCAGGCCCGGTCTACACTTACCTTCCGGATTTGGTGGCAGTCAATGGGAGATATGCAAGTGACATAAAACACTTGCATATCTCCCGTCACCTTTGCTGCATCTGCTCTGCGTGCCATCCACACTGCGCTGCACCGAAGGGAACAGTTTTCGCGTCAACACAGTGCTACGCCACTTACCGGGGTGGTTTTCCTACGTCGATTGCTGGATCAACTGAGCGGGTCTACAAAGACCGCTCAGTCGATCCAGAGACATTAAACTGATGGCGGCGAATTTGCCACCATCAGTGTGGCCCCAGCTTCAGTTACCATGATAAATATGGACAAACCCCTGGATTAAATAAAATGGTAGAAATTAAGTGAGCACTAGAATGGTAGATTGATATAAAGCACTCTTGGAATGGGTTCTGTTTAGTCCACATAACTGTCATATTCATCTTGAGCAGTTCTGCAGCGCAAAATATTTTTCCTTCTCTCTCTTTCCTCATTTTCCTTCTTGATTCTTTTCTTCAACTTCTTTAACTCTCTATTCTTCTCTTTTCTGTTAGATTTTTCCCTTCCTTATTTGATCTTGGTTAGAAGCCACTGGATTATTTTGTTTATGTAGTCTGACTCCTCCTCCGACCGACAGGTTTTCCCTGGGGTGTGAAATTCTATTTTGCCTCATTCCAATGTCAGCGTTGTCCTCAGAGTTTGTAATTCACATTCTCCTTTTCATATCCCCTGACTCTCAATCCTTCTCACTCCCCATCCCACTCCACCAATGTCCCCACGTGATTGGCTGCTTGCCTTGGGCCAGCAATCTCTGGGCTATCATTCTGGTTCATGTGGTCAGCTGTTTGGTTTCCCATCAACTCTCCTGGACACTTGCAAGGGAAAGTCTGTTTTTTTCATGTAGTATAATTTAAATGAGGCACCATCAACTTGAAATCTAGCCAATTTAAAAAAATTAATGACAAGTAATTTAAGAATACTGCCCCTACCTTGGATCCCTACCTTGGATTTCCCCATGCCAATTTTAACATTTATTCCATATTATTTTTATTCCCCTGTCACTATGTGAAAGTGCCCCAATGAAGGAGGCAAAGAAAAACTGAATATATATATATAAATATATATATATATATAATATGTCAATTAACATAGTAAGTTTCAGTTAAGGTATTTCTGGTAATACCAGAAGACAACATATAATTGTGGGCACGGGGACAAAAGATGTCAGTGCTGGGCCACATTCCTGGAAGGCTGGGAGTTCAGCCCAGGTTTTGGACATGAATTTTCCTCTGTGGGACCCCTGACTTGGGCTGAAAAGGCCATATGCTACACAAGCAATAATCACATTCAAACCACAGCCCCTTTCTAGCCTTGAAGTTAGGGAAGGAGGGAGCATATCAGAGCAACTTTCTAGCAGTGTCCAGCGTAATATGGGAAGGCTATGCCTCCCTGACTAGTCCTTCCCTCACCACCTGGACAAAGAATGTGATAAAAGGTTGTTATCTCTTCTTTCCCAGGCAGCATGCTTGTTAGGGAAGGCTCAGGATCTCTCCCTCTAGTTCTTCCTTTATTGCTAGTTTGCTAAGAAGCTTCATGGTCATTCCTGCTGTTAAGATAAAAAGTATATGCTATGCAAGTTTTGTGGGAACTAACAAACCTGGGGCGTATATAATTATACACCTCCCCTATCCATTAATATTCATTTTATAATCTTTTATATCAACAAATAGGGATTTTAGGGGTGTTGTAGAGGTGTGTGTATTTACATATTATTTTAGATAAAGAGTTGTAAAGTAGTGAACTCGGGGCTCACTTCGTTGGTTGCGAAGCAGAGGGAATGAGTGGACTAGAAGCTGTAACTGAATAAACACTCCTCATCACTCCACCCAACTCAATCTCTCTCTCTCTTCAGCCGCCCCTGCAACAATATTAATCCAAACCTGTGATTTCTTTTTTTTAAATTGATCTCTCTGTAATGAAAGCAGAGTGAAATTTTGAAGCATTCAGATAAAAGACAAAACATTCCTGGAAAAGACCAAAGGAGCGCTGAATAGTACTCCTAATTTCCTGGTAGCCAACCCTTTCCCAGCTCCCGCTCAGCTTTAAATTCCACCCTGTCATGCCACCAACAGCATGAAATGGGGTTAAATTCATAATCCAATAGTTTAACACAATTAGACTAAAAAATTGGTGAATGAGCTCATTTAATTGAATGTATCAGTTGCAAGCAAAACTGACAGACAAAGAACTGCACTATTGAATCTGGTGTATCATGGGACAGAGCCAAGAAGAGCATGAAGTCATGCTTTGATCTTTTCCTTATCCTCTTCTGTCATCACCAAAGCCCTCCAATTGTGAAAGCCTTTCATGCTGGCCCTGATATTTTGATGGATCATATCTTCTTTTTTTGTCCTATCAAAAGTGACTTTATTCTGGCACCAGCTAAAGACTTGGACAGAAAAAGACTGTACATTTCTTTTGCTAGCCCACTTGACTCCAGAAAAGTATCTTGCTCTTGCTCCCCATTACGAATGATCAGTGTAGCCCATAAGACCAGCCTGCTTGCTTGCATTATATATGTATATTTTTTCTTGTAGATTTAAGTTTGTTGGTTTGGTAATAATAGTTATGTCAAGTTTTATGATGTCAAGTTTAGCTGTAATGCAAGGTACCTTATAGGCCTCATCCTTTATGACAGCTACGCAGTTAGCATACATATACTCGGGAACTTAACCCTAGATAAGTGTTTTAAAATAAGACAAAAATAGTTATAACCTTTACTCTAGAAAGATCAGGAGGCATCAACAGGGGATTTTTGCTGCAGGTTACACTTCAAAGAATCTTTAAAAGTACACCGCAAAACCCGCAAGAAGGGCTAAAAATAAAAAGGCGAAGTTGAAAAAGACCAACTGAAACCATCTGGAGAGGATGTGTTATGTCAGCAGTACACACAAACTTACTAGCCTATCGAATAAGTGTACCCTTAATAATTTGGGGTGGTAAATCCAAGTTCGGGCTTAGCAGGAAGGATACCCATACTTTAGGGTATGAGAAGGAGCAAATCGGACTATTTGGGGCAATCGATCAACAGCTACTCCTGCTTGAAGTTTCTTTTAGGCCCAGTCTACACTTACCTTCGGGATTCAGCGGCCGTTGATGGGAGATATCCCATGAATCACTTGCGTGTCTCCCATCGACTGTGCTGCGTCTCCTCCACGTGCCGTCCACACTGCGCTGCATCGAAGGGAACACCCCTTCAACGCAGCACTACACCACTTACCAGTGTGGTTTTCCTGTGTCGCTTGCTTGATCAACTGACCGCTCAGTCATTCCAGAGCAATCAATCTGACGGCGGCGAATTTGCCACCATCAGTGTAGACCCAGCCTCAGTTAGTGTTAAAATCTTAATTCTTCATTTTATACGTCGTCTTATTTTGGTTTAGTCTTATAGCTCTCAGCTCTTAAGCAGTGCCTACTCCTACCACTCTACCCAAGTTGGGGAACCAGACATCAACCTCAACCAGGTCATCAAGGAAGGGTGCGAGTATATTAATCCAAAGCACATTATAAAAACATATATCATATAAAATAAATAAAATTATATAATTTAGTATTAGGTTGTATTACTCATTTTAGTATCTATTTTGTTGTTTATTTTCTGAATATATCAGTTTATTACCATTTCATCATTTTATCTATCATTTTATATTTTCTGTTGTCTTAATAAAACTTCTAAAATTATACAAATTTGACTAACTTCTAACTTTTATCATACACTCCGGGGTCCCTTATAATACAACTGGAGCCTGGTTCGGGACATGAACCTTATCTTCTGATCAGCCTATAACCCATTAAAATCATTAAAATAAATAATTCATCCCAAAATCAGGCTACATCAGGCCCTGCAGCAATCCAGCTATGTGAACCTTAAAGGCTACTGTACAGTTGCAAACATTGCCAGCATTTGCTTTCATGTGACCATTTCATTTCCTTGCATGTTCATGCTCTAGGAATTATTTTTGGGAAGTTCTATGGCCCACGTTATACAGGAAGTCAGACTAGATGATCACAATGATTTCTTCTGGCTTTGGACTCTATGAATCTAGAGACATACAGGGGTTGAAAAGCTCCAGCCTCTTCTTGTGTGTTTTTTCAGAACCTCGGGCCCCGGTCCTGAACATGGCCTTTGGGCGTTCCCACAGTACAAATAATAACTAACAGCAACAATAAAATATATTTGTGGATCATCCACAGGATTAATACTGATGCATAAAAATATTATTCCAACCAAATCATTGTGAAAAACATAAATATCATTTTTTTCAGTTCCATCCTGGGCTCACAACTAAACAAATCCCCTTCGGTTATATACAAGAAATACCATATCTCAATGGAAATTTAAAAAAATAAATTGTCTTAAAGTGCTAATAGCAAAGTTCAAGATACTACACAACCATTTTTTCATAGTTTAAAGGTTGCAAAATGCTCCCCCCTCATATAATTGAGTTCTATCGTTTTATGTGTATCGCTCAAACCTGTCCCGGCCTTACTGGTCTTACTCAAAAGATATCTCAGCTTTCATTTCCACTTCATCTGCCTTCAGCCTTTTGTTGTATTCTGACTGCCACATTTGCAGTACATGTCTTATTCCAACTCTTTACCTTATTCCCAGCAGTTGTCTTAGTTCTCACTTTCTATTAGTTTAATATTTGTCTTACTTTAGTGGTTTGCTTATTGTATCCAGCAGGTGTAAACATACTTCATTATTTTTTTATTCCTTCACTACTTGTATATTTTTGTTATTTTGCCATCTTCTCCCCTAACATTTCCCTTATTCCCTTAATATTTGCTTTCTGTTCATATGTACCTCCACTAGTATTTCTTTTTGGTTTTTGACTCCTCTTAGTTTATAGTGCAGTCCTGAAGGGATAGAGTCTTGGCCCTACTCTATTTAAAAATGTTATCAATAAACTGGAAGAAAACATAAAATCATCACTGATAATGTCTGCAGCTGTCACACAAATTGGCGAAGTGGTAAATAATGAAGATGACAGGTCAGTGATACAGAGCGATCTGGATCACTTGGTAAGCTGAGCACAAGCAAACAATATGCATTTTAATATATCTAAATGTAAATTTAAATGTCTAGGAACAAAGAGTGTAGGTCACACTTACAAGATGGGGGACTGTCATGGGAAGGAGTGACTGAAAAAGATTTTGGGGTCTTTCAGCTACTGTGATTTTCAGTTGCATAAACAGCCAAATCTCAGGTAGGAAGTGGAGGAATTATTCTGCCTCTGTTTTTGGCACTGGTGTGACTGCTGCTGGAATACTGTATCCAGTTCTGGTGTCTACAATTCAAGACAGATGTTGATAAATTGGAGCAAATAAGAGCCACCAGAATGAGGAAAGGATTAAAAAAGATGCCTTATAGTGACAGATTCAAGGAGCAAAGTCTATTTAGCTTAAGAAAGAAAAGGTTAAGAGTATCCAGTTACAGTCTATAAGTATCTATATGGGGAACAAATATTTAATATCAGGATCTTCAGTCTTGAAGAGAAACCATGATCCAATGGCCAAGTTGAAGGCAGACAAATTTGGACTGGAAATAAGGAGTACATTTTAACAACGAGGGTAATTAACCATTGAAACATTTTACCAAAGGTTATGGTAGATTTGTTGTTTTTAAAAAATATATGCTCTGGGAATTAATTTGTGGAAGTTCTCTGGCCTGTGTTACAACAGGTCAGGCTAAGTCTCTTGTAGCCCCGGAATCTCTGAATCCTATCTTATGATTTACCTTATTACCCTTGCCAGCAATTTACATCGCACTCACTATTTGACGCTTTGATGTGTTTGTTTTAATATTTATCTTGCCTTGTCTTCCTCCCTTCATGATAAATCCAATAAAAGTCTCTCTGCCTCTCCGTTTGAAATGACTCTCACAAAAATATATACAGAAGTTTATAGTGATGACTTGGCATTTGACTAGTAACTCAAACTCATCACTCCTGTCAAGTAATCAGAGACAAAGCCAGAGTGTTCAGAGCAAAAAAAAAAAAAAAAAAAGGAACATTTGTGTCAAGCCTTCACTTTCTTATCCTTGCTGCTACTGATTTTTAAAGTTCAGTTGGAGTCCGAGGTCTCAATTGGCACCACTCATAGTAAGAAGTAGCATGGTTCCTCACCGCACCAGGGGGGACATCCAGGGGCACAATGCAGGCAGGGAGGAGAACAGCCATTATAATACTCCATTGTGGGACACGGCCTACTCTCTCCTCTAAATAGTAGTTTCTTCCTCCTCTTACCCCTTTCTGGAGCACTAAGAGCCCAGAGAAAGTAAGAAACATTCTTTCTTAGCAATCCTGCCTGGCCCTTTTTCAGGTCAACCACTGAGGCAGAAGGCTCTTGATGCCCTAGCTAGAACACTGTGCACCCATCTAAAGTTCAGGTGTGAGATGGCATTAATAAATAATCACTAATACTTAATAATGGGTGAATCTCTAGAAGTTTGGATTTGGATGAGTCCCTTTGAGCTGGAACACTTATCCAAGTTAAGTCACACTTTTTGGGGTTGTCTTCTTCCTTTCTTTTTCTGTCCACTGAATCTCCTGCCTTCCTTGCAACCCACCCTCCAATATGATCACTGTAACTCTCCCACCATCCCAGCACAATCACCTCTGGCATGAACTTGTAAACATTTCTTTATTTTTTGTTCCTCCTCACAGTTCTCTCTCCTTCCCCCCCTTCATTGTTTTCCACTCTCTGATCTCAATTCCTTACACCCTTCTCCAGCTCCTCAATGGATTTACCTTTACTGATCTCTGCACTGTGGTAGGACTGTAAAGCTATCACCAGGCTTCGAGCCCTGCTGAGTCTAGGCTAAAGCTCCATGAAAGTATTCAGCACTGAAGGGTCCCTAGGGTCAGAAGCGCATCCTGGGATATCACTTTTCAGGAAGCCTTGTGATATATGCCATTTAAATATTGCAAGCAATGGATGTGTTAACAAATTGTGGAGTCGGAAGGGGTCTATTAGGAGATGGAGCAAAATAAGGGGAGTACATATCTAATCACTTTTAACAGTATTACGGGTTCAGATTGGTTTAGGCACTGATCTGAAATACAGGGCAATTGTTCAAGAACCTTTTTTGCCTATCTCTACTAATAACCTTGAGCAACTCTACTTATCGTATATACTATTCCAAATTCTAGTGCAAACTGCATTTTCAAAAGCTTCCTTTTTTGTGGTGCTGGTGAAGGTATTAAAAAAACATACCTATTCTGATACATAAAAAAATTAAACAAAACAATTTTTCCCCCCCTCGTTTCTCAAATGTCTACTTTTGCTTTTGACATCTGTACTACTCACGTGGCTATGTTTGCCTCCACATCACAATGTTACATGCTGCTTAGGGTGCGTTTCATTGTGTCAGCTGCTACCCCATGGGGCAGATTCAAGGGCCTTAATGTGAACGCTTGTCATATCAAAGCAGTTCTATTTGTTTTAGTCTACAAGAGAATAAAGCGTTGGAACAAAGATACTTGCCATTGCTGTACTCTTAGGTACAGAAGCTGTGAAGGGGAACGTGCTGCCAAGAATAACAGACTGTGGGACAGGACTCTGCAATCCATCAATACCTTCCTCTCAGCTGGAGAAGGGGCTGTTAAACAGATGTGGAGGGATTGCTGCAGAGAGAGTAAAAAGAACCTGGGCAAACACAAAAGGAAGATTACTTCACTGAAGAATGTCTTGTGAGAGGGTGGATTGAGAGAGGTGCTACTGCAAACGCTCACCCTCCCCGCTGCCAAATAATCCCATGGCCAGACTCGTGTTTCTCCAAATGAGGCTATTTGGCATCAGATGTAAACTACTGTACCTCAGAAAAGCATCACAACAGAAGGCATTTATCTTCAGCGTAACAACCCTTTCTACAAAGCAAAGTGAATCTCCATCTTGATTCTGTTTCTGACATACATTATTTTGAGAATTTCATTCCTACATTCTTCTCTTTGAGAGATACTTAGTCTGCAGAAACATTTTAGTTTTTCCACTTAGGCCTGTAGCTAATACTAAGCCCAAAAAAGTTTTATACAACTATATGACTACAGGTGGGAAAAACAAACAACTAAATATACAAAATATTTGAAGGGCAAGCACACAAAAAAATCCCAGGCATGTCCCTTCCAATGAAGGGACTAATTTTGAACTAGAAGACAAAATGCTATCAGAACTATGACGTTTACTAAAAGTAACAAGATAGGAATAACACTGGGAGCTAAGGCTAAAAAATAAAATAGAACAGCTTCCAGTCTTTTGGTACTGATGCACTGGCAAGGTATGCTTCGTGTATTGGTTACATATAAGGCTTATCTAGAGTCAAAGATTATTCAAAAAGGTGATTGGAAAGTGTAGCTTTTGGCCATATCACTTTCAGTTAACTGACCCTGGTTCTTCAAGTTAAGGAAGAAAAGTGTTTTCATGAATTTTAATATTTGTTGCTGTTAGATGAGTTTGACGAAAAAGTCAGTTTTTATATATCTGTCACCTGGTTCCTCATTGATTGCATTCTTTAAATACTTGGACTTTGCTTGTTTCTAACAGGTAACTTCTGGAAATTTTAAAATATACAGTTGTGTGAATATTTATTGAAAAAGGGTGGTAGAGGAAAAAAACAAACTAACATTACCTCTCTGTCCTATCTCCTGAGTAGGGGAGAAAGAACAGTGGGTGAAATTATGAACTCATTAAAATCAATGGCAAACTTCTAGTGGGCCAGGATTTCACCCACTCTTTAAATGTGTCAGCAAACCTATACTCATTACAAAATTCTAGATTGGGGTATTCAATTCGTCTACTTGACCCCAGAATGTGCCCAAAGGGTAGCAGTTGATTAAAGTTAGCTTTTTTCTCCCATCTAGCTGAGCAATAATTAAGTTACTTATGATGAGCAGGACATATTTTGGTATCCTCAGGTAGAAGCAGATACTGGATATATTACTGTCTGCAGATCTCTAGTCCCAATCCCATTATGTATAAATTGGAATTTGATTTAAGCATCCAATTTATAAATATAAGACTTTAAACCAAGACTTGGTTTGAATTTCCAAGCTATGATTAATAAATCTGTCTAGTAAATCAGTCTTCTTTAACAAATAAACTGGGATTCATAAAATAGATCTTAATACCCAGACTACATAAAACCCTGATTTATAAATCACAGATATGACTTAAAAATCAGTCATATTGCGTATAAATCAGCAATGCTCTTTCGAGAAGTGTCGTGCTGCTGCAACAAGGTATGATACAAATTTGCCTTGCATTATATATGTATATTTAATTTAGGTATTTAAAGTGAAACCAATTATAAAGCTACTCCTAAATAGTTATGTGAAAAAGAAAAAGAAAGATTCTGGAGCGGGGAGGAATCTTTATTCATATATATGCACCTTGTCATTTGTAACTGTTTTTGTACTCTCCCCTCTGCACAAGCTGCCTATCACAGCAGTGGTATGCTGTCAGGCTCATTGCAGGTCTGCTGCTTGTTTTTCTCCTGTTTCCTTTTTTTATGTATGCCCTCACCAGTCTCACTAGCAACAAAGGAAGTCATTGATTCTTTCTCAACCATTTCTCTTGACACTTGTTAGTTTAGATATTAAGAATGTACCAAACTCTGGGATCCAAGCAGCCTCAAACTTGGAATGGGGTTAGTGGGAAGAAGAAAGAATAGGTGGGTTTTGAAATCCAGATAAAAATTCTAGAACTTGGATACTTCTCTAACATTCTCTGATTCTGCAATCCTTTCCCATGATGAGTAGTATTTTTATATGAATGGCCCCATGTACTGCAATTGGATGACCCAAAAAGCAATGTACTATTCAAGAAGTAGAGAGGTGGCAGGATGTGGCCCTTTGACTTGAACCAATACATGAGAATTCAGCTGGTAAGCATGATCACTATTCTGTTCTTCAGGATCTTGAGGGTAAGGGGGAGTTCGTTTGCTTGTTTTAAATCAATGGAGGGAAAAAGGAATACATTTAAAGTTTTTTTTGGATGATAAACTAAAAAAGTTTTTTTTAAAAAGAAAATATTGAGTATTGGAGCAATAAAAGTCATAAAACACCTTCCCAAGTTCCTTCTGTCTTTTCTCCTTCTTTTAGATGCCTAAAACAGCACTTTTAAGTGATATTCTCTATTCAAGGTTGTATTTCCTTCCTCTCTCATGAGTTTAGGTATGTTTGGGTGTATGATATGGACTAGTTTAAGTTTTTACCATAAAATTTAATCTTGGCCACATATATTACATGGCTTTTTTTTTTTTTTTTGGTGAAAACAATGAGAGGAATTTTAATGGCCAAATTTTCAATCCATTCTCAGTCAACCCTCCTTTTTTGTAGGCAGAAAATTTGTTGGTCCAAATATTTATACCTGTATTTTTTTCTTCAAAAGCAGAATCTGAAAAAGTTGGCCCAAAGAATATGTTTCAAGCAATTTGAAACATGCATTTGTTAATCTGAATAAAGTTAAAGGCATGGAAAAATTTGACTACATAATTTTGTCTCTCTAATAGATTAATGGAATAATCATTCTGCAGAGGAAGAATGGGCTTATGGTTAGGGCACTGGAATAAAACTAATGAATTTTAAACTTAAATTTATGAGTCATTTTCAATGGGGCAAGACGGGAGCCCTACTATGTATCTGTAGAATACCTAACTCAGTGGAACACTGATCACAGCTGGACTCTCTAGGTGTTACTGTAATAAAAATAAATAAGCAAAACTGATCAAGAAAATGTAAAGTTACTGTAGAAAGAAATCGTTTCATGCATTGATACATCACACAGTGGCAATAAACAATGCAAACAGGGAAAGGAGTACTGAAAAACAAAAAAAGCAGTACTGCTACTAAATTAGCCCTCATTAGACCATCTAAAACACTAGGTGCAGTTCTAAACACTAGTCAAGCAAAGGGATTACCGTCTTTAAGATTATTTCCAATAGGACCACAAAGAATAAACAAGGTTGGATAAAATCTAAACTATGAGGAAACATAAGGAAGCTGGGCCTATTCTCAAAGGAACAGAATAATTTGAAGTGGCAGCACATATAGTTTAGTATGGACATATTTGTTCCACTCATATTCTAATGGAATCACTATCAGTATCAGTAGATGTAGCAAACATGACTTTTCCTTTTTTAACGACATTAAACTACGGTTTAACAAATAAATGTGTTACTATCACTGAAATTTTTCAGAAATTAATTCTTTCTAAATGCTCCTAATTTTTATCCTGTTCAACTTAAAATTTTCACAAAAGTTAACTCTGGGCCCCTTTATTAAGCTGTGTGAGTTGGTCATTGAAATATCCTGGGTTTTATTATAATGTCCATGGTATCATTCCCTCCATATTTTTGCAGTTCAGATTTAACTACTGAGTTATGACTAGTACTTTCTAGAGAACTCAATGAATCACAGTTAACACAAGCAACAGTCAAAACAAATGAACTCAATTAAAAAAATTAATCACAATTAATTGCGATGTTAATCACACTGTTAATAATAGAATATCAATACAATTTATAACAATTATTTTTGGATGTTTCTCTACATTTTAAAATATATTGATTTCAGTTACATCACAGGGTACACAATGTACAGTGCTCACTTTATATTATTTTTATTACAAATATTTGCACTGTAAAAATATAAACAAAAGAAATAGTATTTTTCAGTTCACCTCATACAAGTACTGTAATGCAATCTCTTTATCGTGAAAGTGCAGTTTACAAATGTAGATTTTTTTTTTGGTATATTACTACACTCAAAAACAAAACAATGTAAAACTTTAGAGCCTGCAAGTCCATTCAGTCCTACCTCTTGTTCAACTAATTTCTAAGACAAATAAGTTTGTTTGCAGTTATGGGAGATAATGCTGCCCGATTCTTATTTACAAAGTCACCTAAAAGTGATAACAGGCATTTGCATGGCTCTTTTGTAGCTGATGTTGCAAGGCATTTATGTGCCAGATATGCTAAACACAAAGAAAGTATCAATGTGAAATTTCAACAGATAGCTACAGTATTTGACCCAAGGTTTAAGAATCTGAAATGCCTTTCAAAATCTGAGAGGGATGAGGTTGGAACATGCTGTCAGAAGTCTTAAAAGAGCAACACTCCAATGCAGAAACTACAGAACCCGAACCACCAAAAAGGAAAATCAACCTTCTGTTGGTGACATCTGACTCAGATGATGAAAATGAATGTGCATCAGTTTGCACTGCTTTGGATCGTTATCGAGCAGAACCCATCATCATCATGGAAGCATGTTCTCTGGAATGGTAGCCAAAGCATGAAGGGGCATATGTATGTTTAACATATCTGGCATGTAAATACCTTGTAACACCAGCTACAACAGTGCCGTGCGAATTACTGTTCTCACTTTCAGGT
Organism: Mesoclemmys tuberculata; assembly: GCA_007922155.1. Lineage (NCBI taxonomy): Eukaryota > Metazoa > Chordata > Testudines > Chelidae > Mesoclemmys > Mesoclemmys tuberculata. The sequence goes on along the minus strand of ML675618.1, from coordinate 47,234,218 downwards.
GACATTGTAAATAAGAAGCAGGCAGCATTATGTCCCATAAATGCAAACAAACTTGTTTGTCTTAGCGATTGGCTGAACAAGAAGTAGAACTGAATGGACTTGTAGGCTCTAAAGTTTTACATTGTTTTACTTTTTTAGAGCAGTTATGTAAAAATAATAAGTCTACATTTGAAAGTTGCACTTTCGTGATAAAGAGATTGCACTACTGTACTTGTACGAGGTGAATTGAGAAACACTATTTCTTTTGTTTATATTTTTACAATGCAAATATTTGTAATAAAAATAGTATAAAGTAAGCACTGTACCCTTTGAATTCTGTGTTGTAATTGAAATCAATATATTTTAAAATGTAGAAAAACATCCAAAATTATTTGTAATAAATTTTAATTGGTATTCTATTATTGTTTAACAGTGTGTTTAAAACTGCGATTAATCATGATTTTTTAATCTCACGATTAATCGCAATAAATTTTTTTAATAGTTTGACAGCACTAGTGCTTTCATAATAAACATCGTCTGCATGTGTCTTTATATGTTCGTGCTGAATTTTCCATATAATATATATTAGCCAATAATACTTTTACTTACTAAACTATACAGTCTTTGAGGCAGGCATCTTGTGTTGCTATACATCTCTGTAAAGCCCTTTGAAGAGGTAAGTACTATCAGAGTGGCAGTGTCATCCCAGAAAAGGAATGTCCTGCAAATTTTCAGGCAACTTCAGAGTTATGCAGGCTGCTCATCTATATCAAAAATTGTTTGCCCACTATCCCTAGTCAAGAGGTTCCGACCAATTTAGGAAGGGGTAGCCATTGCACACACAGATAGGCATGACTGTATTTAGGCAAGAAATTCAAACAGAATGTCCATTCAGTATGGCCATAAATAAGGAAATGTATCAGTACTGAGATGAAGAATTCCTTTATATTCAGTTAAATTAAATCAATTAAATAATCTAATTTTTGAAAACTGCTTCTTAGGAAAGAACAACCATTAGAAATTTGCAGGCAAGAGCATTCATTACAGCTTTTTGTCAACCACTTATGTCAATATGTCACATTGCAATTAGAAAATGGTATTTCAAAAATGGAATTTCATAAATTAAGTTGTAAAAAGAAAGTTTTACTTGCATAGTCTTTATTTAGCGCACATGTGAACAATTTAGTTGTGTTTTCTGACTCATTCTTTTAAGAATTATCTGTGTGCATGTATAAATGAGGCACTAGTGGAAATCAGGGGTTGAGAGAGAAATCCAGAGGCCAGCAGAATCAATGGGAAGACTTTCCAATGGTAACAGGCTTTACTCAGAAGTTTGGTAGAATTGCAGCTCTTAGTCAAATATCCCACATTCATTTCAGCATCACTCTCAAGAAAGACAAGAAACAGTGTACATGGAAAATAATTCAGAGAGATGAACTTCAAAACTGAAGGTCAGCTAGCTCATCCCACAAATTGGTCCAGATTACTGTTTAGAAAAATATTGTGTTGTAACCATCATCATTTTTGTTCCATGAGTCCTACGAAATGTTAGAAGAAAAATATATTCTAACACAATGTTTTTACTCCTTTGAAAATAAATAACTCTCTCAAAAGTGTTCCTTTTGGTCAGACCAGAATTTTTAGTCTATACAAATTCCTAGTTTAGTGTTTTCTTTTTGGAACATTTAAAAAAAGTTGATCCAGCTGATTTTTAGATATGCAAATGATGAAAAACAGCCCCTTTAAAATAATAAAGACCTTTAAGGCTTTATTTTTAAGCAGATCTCTTAAGGTCCATACTTTCAAACACCAGTGGATAACAGGCCACACAGATCCAGAAACTGCTGGCCTTATTGAAATCAGCTGGAGTTTTCCCATGAGTAAGGAATTCTGGACTGGATCCTCAATGGTTGTACAAGAGCTGAAATATGATGGATGGGCACTTTCTGCTGTTTAGAGTCCCACTAACAGGGACTTCTGCTCCTCTACAGAATTCATGCCAGTGGATCACAATAAAAGATGGCGATTGTATGAAATTGCAGTTAATTAATTTAATTAAGATGCATCTCAGAACTAAAATGTATTGCATTCAGAAACAGACATCTCATCCAGATATATGTTTAATAAGGGATTGTCTATATGGTGCATTAGTCCTCCTTAGATGGGTGGATCCTACGGACATGCACTAAATGTTCCCTAACGTATGATAATGTAGCCCTCTTCAAATTCTACCTTAAGGCACCCTAGGGAATTTTCATGTTTGCCAGCAAATGAGAAAGCTGGTTTTGATGCAGACCAGAATTTACACACCTCTAATGCTGATTAATGCATTGTAGATAAACCCTGAGTTGAGATTCTGAAGGATATACATATCAGGATTGTAAAGATGGAAAGGTTGTAGGTTACATCATCCAGATAACTAAGGGTGCGTATATACACGGGCCTGTTAACAGGAATTCCAGGCCCCAGGGCAGAACAGAACAGGGCAGAACAGAACAGATCCACCATCCCCTGCCTCTTCTGCTCATGGTCTCACTCATAATCCATCCAATGCCCTGCCTCTGATCCACCCCACACCCCACCCTCTCCTCCACTCGGTCCACTTGCCACTGCATCCCTCCCCCACCCATCACTCAGTCCCCCTCCTCTCTTCCACACTCCACTTTCTCCTAGGCAGGCAAGTGACTGCTGGAGGGGCTAAGCAGGGAGAGGGCCAGCAGGAAGAGGGATGTGACGAGCAGCAACAGGGGCAAAAGTGGAGAAAGGACAGAAGAGGCAAGGGATGCACATGACAAGCAACAGCAGGGGGCCTGTGCGGGGTGGGGGACATGGATGTGGGGAGGCCAAGAAAGGAAATAGGGGTGTCAAAATGAAGAGAGGGTCCAAGTGGAGAGGTCGGGTGGTGGGGAGGGATGTGGAGGCATGCGGGCTAAGCGGGATGGGGGGTGGGGCTGGGGTGGAGTGAGGGTGGATAGTAGGCTGGGGTTCCAGGTGGAAAATGCAGGACAGGAAGCTAGCCTCCCGAAGGGAAGCTTTCACTCAGCCACCCATTGCCCGGGCCCCTTTTTAAAATTACCAGGCTCCCTTAAAATTGCTGGCCCCCTGGGCAATTGCCACCTTTGTTCCCCTGGCCCCATCAGTGGGCCTATCTATACAGCAAAAACAGGTGCAGCAGTAAGTCTCAGAGCCTGAATCAACTGATTTGGGCTTATGAGGATCACACTACATGATTAAAAATAGCAGTGTAGACATTTGTGCTTGGGCTGACGCCTGGGCTCTGATATCAACACCCCTCACCAGATTGCAGAGTCAGGACTGGAGCCCGAGTGGGAACACTTATACTGCTATATTTAGCCCCATATGATGAGTCAGTTAACCCAGGTTCTGAGACTCCCTGATGCTGGGTTTATTTTTTACTTTTTTAAGTCCAGCACTCAAAAGACACATTGAAATTTGAACGGTTTCCGAAGACAATATTTAATTTGACTAACCAACAACTCTAAATGGACATAAAAACTCATGTTAGTTATAGAAGAGAATATAATACAATGAAAAGGGAAATTAGGCAAACGTGAAAGTTCTGATAAATAATGTATGTAAAACAAAAAAAAAATAACATGCTAAATTGCATGAGAGAGAGAAGGTGGGTGAGGCTATATCTTTTATTGGGTCAACTTCTGTTGATGAGAAAGACAAGAATTTGAGCTGCACAGAGCTCTTCTTCTGGTCTAGGAAAGGTACTCAGAGTGTCACAGCTAAATACAAAGCAAAACAGGTTGTTTAGCATAAGTAGTTAAAACTTATTGTCAGAGACCATTCAAGGTGAAGCGTCCAACTAGCTCTGCACCAAAAGGTGAAGGCTAGTGGGTTATAGATTGTTGTAGTAAGCCATAAATCCAGTGTCTTTGCTAAGACCATGATTATTAGGGTCTAGCAAAGTTATGAATGTAAGGTCCCAGGCTCATCTTTTCAAGGTGTTATGCAGGTTTCCTTTGAAGACAAAGACTGAGTGGTCAGATATGAAGTGAACATTTTGTGAAAAGTCTTCACCCTTGGGGGATATAGTATTTTTGTCTTTTATCGTTTCTCTGTGTGAGTTTGTTCAAGAGTATAGTGATTGTCTGGTTTCACTCAAATATTTGTTATTGGGGCATTTAGTGCACTAGATGATGTACACCACTTGTTGCGATAAGCATGTGTAAGACTCAAGGATCTTGTAAAGTGAGTTGTGGGGTGGTGCTGATCATCGTATCCTAGAACTAACACAGCAACAGTAAGACTGCAAACCCACTAAACTACTGACATATAAGCACATTTATACCAGTATAGCTGCATCTGCCTTAGGAGGGCTTGTATTATTTTAACTCTACTGGTATAATCCAAGAGATAGGAGTTGTCTATGCACACAGATTGTAAGTCCTACTGCTGCCAATGAAACTTCATGAGGTGCTTAAGTCTTTGCTGAATTAAGGTCTATGCAAGATGGAAGGCAGTGGAAGGCATAGGTTAACTTGTGTACCTACATCAATCCCATCTTACTCATAAAGCTGCTGTACTCCAATCTTACATTTGGCATGAATAAACCAGTATTTCCAGCACTGCAGCATGATTTCTAGACTGCAATTGAAGAGATGATCATTTCTGGAAATATCACTCAGACCAGGGATATATACATATGTATAGTACCACTATGTGGAAAAGGGGCTAGTAATGAAATATTTGCCCTGCCCTTATTTCAATTCATTAATTCCCTACTTGTGATTTTATACAGGTGACCAGAATTTAAGTGGTCTTGCTGGTCATAGATGAAGGGTGCAAACCTTCTCTTACTCAGAACAATAGCACTGTTTTTTCATTGGCTCCAATAGGAAAGGGAAGAGACCAAGAAATAGAACAGCGAGTTAAACTTCAAGTCTACCCTGATCAAGTCGATGGGTGCAGATTGTCCCTTGAGAGAGAAGACATCATGAACTACAGTTACTTTACTAATTAACCTCTCATTATTGGTTACACCAGCTTAGAAGAGCAGGAAATGCTGGAGATGTTAATTCTTATAATTTAATTACCATTACTAAATTCCATTACCATCTCCCTCACACTTACTGCTATTCATCCATCCTTCACCTCCAGTGAGAAATTAATATGATCAGGAACGAGAATGAGAAATCAGGAGCTAGAGACTGCCATCCCCACTGCTGTGTTTCCATGCCCATGAGGATATACAAATGGAAACATTCTTCTTATGTTACCCTGGGTGCATATCTTTATGAATTGCATGACTCATACTTCAAAAGACTTGCAGTAAATTTTTTGTGTGTGTGTGATTATTTCTAACATAAAGTTTGCTTTTTAGAAAGAGTCTGTTCTTTCAGCTGATTATGATGCTTTATTGTGATTCACAACTGTGAAGAGAAGACCAAGTTCTGAATCGCTTTGAAATAAACTGAAGTCCAAATTTTCTAATGATGTCAAAGAGAGATCAGTGTGAGACAGGTTGCAAGATTGTTTTTCTTTTTTCTTATGAGAAGAAACGGAGTCAGTCTCATTCCATATAATGAGTTAGAGTGGCTTTACCCATCCCTGAACAAAACCTAACTAATCAGGCTTCATTTTGAAATGAATCTGTGTGGATTGAGGCATATAAATCTACCTCCTCAGCTTGTAGCTAGGAACTGAGACATAACAGGGAAGGTGACATTCTAGTGCAGTGTTTCCCAACCGGGGTGCCATGGTACACTGGTGTGCAGTCAGGCCACAGAAGGTGTTCCATGGAATTTTTTGAAAAACTACTTGAAGAGTTCTGGATTGGCTCATAAATATTCATGAGTTCATTTGGAGACTATATGGTGGTGCGCCTCAAAATAATTAAAGGTACCAAGGTGCGCCACGGCAGAGAAAAGGTTGGGAACCACTGTTCTAGTGCATGAGTTGTGGTAGCCCTCCTTTAATGTGCTGTCCCTCCTTTAATGTGGGAATGTAGGACCATTGGATACATTTAAGCATGGACTCAGTGGTCCCTCTTCAGTCCCAGCCATAATGCTATCTGCCCCTGGCCATTTCAGAATAGGCCAAAGCCCACAGCACTCATGGCTCAAGGCCTCTGTGACACACTGCACCCCATGTACATCCTTATGGTTTGACTGTGTATCATTTATGTTCACCCTTACAGTGTAACTGTGTATTGTTTAATGCAAAGTATGTCATGTGAGGTGTTTCTGGAATGCTCATGACATACTGAACATTATTGTTATAATATATTTGTTGCAATGTCATGTGCGTGGTCATTAAGCTGTACTATGTAGTATTCCCAATGACTTGAGGCAAACACTAAAAGCAGAGAAGTAGTTCATACCTTAATAAGGCATAAATAAAACAACCCAGCTCTTCCAGGAATAATGGACTAGCCTAAGCATCTGATAAGGTGATGCTTATTGACTCAGGACATGGAGAAGGCCATGCAAGAATACTGTTGGTCACCTGACCCTGAAGTGGGGAGATGAGGCCCCAGACATTTGGAAATGAGGGACATATTGGCATCTCTCTCTCACAACCCAGCTACAAACGACGTCAAGCAACTAAAGGATTGACCACAGGAGACAGCCTGGTTGGAGGATGGCCAACCAGCCTGTGGAGAGAAACGTCTAAGACTTTAAGGTTGCTGAAAGTGTTAAGCTTAGGTTAGAATGCAATTTGCCTTTGTTTACTTTTGATTAAATCTGATCTGCTTTCCTCTGGCATTTAATAACTTAAAATCTTTCTGTACTTAATAAACTTACTTGTTTGTTTTAGCTAAAGCAGTGCATGTGGTTTGGGTGTATGTATAGACTTCATTTAGAGTGACAGAGCTGGTGGATATCAATTTCTTTGATAAACTGATGAACTGTGAGCTAGCAGAGTCCAGTGGGCAACACTGAACTCTGTAAAACGGCAGTACACAAGTTCATATTGCAGAGGGGAATGTCACATCCTCCCTGAGCAACTCTAACACTCTCCAAAACTGAACAGCACTTTTGTGGTCCTTGTGTACCAGATGGCTATATGCAGACAGATACACTTGTGTGAAATTCACCCTTAACGATACTAACGTCTTTTCCAGATTGATAGTTACAATGTTATATTTCACATACACCTGGCCTGATTGGACAAAACTTTCACTGACTTCAAATGAATTTTTCCATAAGAAAGGACTACAGGATCTGTCCTTTCATTGCAAAACAATGTAGCATTTAGCTTCTCTTCTTAATACAATATCTTGGCCTCTGTAGCTGACAATACTGAAAAATGCAATGAAAGCTACTAACATTTACTTCTGATTAATGTTTGTTTCATAGGTGGGTTTGATAAATAGATCTGAGTGGCTTCAACAAGTGAAATAAATATGTGTTTTGATAATCTATTTAAAAATACACATGGTCTGGAACTGACCTCCCTCTTGTATAACATCACAGAATAATGAACAGAGGCATATGAAAAAGGGGGCAAAGTTGGAGGGAAAAAAAAGATAATTGCCTTGTGACGTCGTTACTGAGTAATCTATAAAGAAAAAAAATTAGTATGAGCTCTTTCCATATTATTTTACCACATCATTTTGTCTTTGACAAATGTGCACAGCTTTGAACTACTGGATTAAGTATGTCCCCTGTAGCTGCTTTTAAGCATTAACAGAAGAAACTTAAAATTTAATACTTTTTAAAGGGACTAAATTTGTTCCAAAATTTAGACTTTGTAAAATGGCTTTTATCATGTTTTAATATTTTTAATCGAAAAGGATTAAGCTGTTTTTGTTAAAATGAATAGCACCCAAAGCATTTTCAACCCAATCTTTGTAGCATTGTGCTAGTGCATTAGAATCTGAAAGCAAAATTTACTAGAAACTGAAAACAGGAAAAGTGAATCTGACTAATCTATTTTTATTGCACAAACAAGTAAACAAATAGTGTAAAATTATCAAAAATTTGAATTCTCTTCAATTATAAAGGAATGAATTTTGTTTCATTTTAAAGATACTGGACCACATGCTGAGCAGTTGTATATTAACATAGATCCAATGAAGTTTCCCAGCGTTTAAGGCCAGATGGGACCTTTAGATCTTCTACTCTGACCTTATGTATTTCTCAGACAATACATTTCACCAAATTATCCTGTACTGAAGATTGAACTCAAACCTGCATGTTTGACTAAAGCATGTCTTGATTTTAAGACATGAATCGATGAAGAATCAACCAATTCCCTTGGAAGTTCATTATAATGGTTAGTCACCTTCAATATTAATAAATTCTGTCTTTGAATTCATCTGGCTTCAGCTCCCAGCCATGGGTTCCAGTTATACCTTTCTGCAGTAGACTAAACAGCTCTTTAGTACCCAGCATTTTCTCCTCCTGAAGATAATTACATAGTAAGTAAGTAATTCTTCAATCTTCTTTTTGATAAACTAAATAGATTGAGCTCCTTAAGTCTCTCACTCTGAGGCATTTTTCCCAGCCCTCAAATTATTTTTATGGCTCAATCTGGCTTCTGGTCCCATTTTTCCAACATCCTTTTTAAGATGTGGACAATGAAACTGGATGCAGTGTTCATCTCCCCAAACATGGATTCATCAAATCATAAAAATGGAAGAGACCTCAAGAGGTCTGCCCCTGCACTGAGGCAGCACCAAGTAAACCTAAGAGCCCATCCGTGTCAGATGTTTGTCTGACCTGCTCTTAAAAGCTTTCAGTGAATGTTGAGTATTTATTGAACATGTCTGCTTTATCTGCATTGGTATTAATTTGTGCTTAGGAACAAACGAAATCCTAGAAAAGGTATAGGCTTAATACTTTTTTAAAACTTCCTTATTGTCCCTAACCCGGCCAGCTATGGATTTTTCCCTGATGTTCTTAACTTTGTTTATCAATTTTCTGAACTTCCCAACTTCTAGTTGATATTAATTGCTCTCTATATCCCCTTTTTCCCCATTCTTTTATTTCTGATTTCTGTTTTCACTTCCCACTGCACCAGGGCAAGCTTTTAGCCAATGGTATTCTCTCTTTCTTGACAGCAGAAGCATGGCTTTTTGGTGATCTAAATCTCTTCTTTAAGCACTCCCAATTTGCATTCATTTTAATTTATAAACTTTCAATCCCTTTCACTCATAACTTTCCTCAGGTTTGAGATATAAGCCCTATGTACACACACACTAGTTTGAACTGTCTTCTGCCCATATTGAGCATAATCAGGTCAGGATCCCTGGTCCTTTGGCAACCACTGACTTCGGTTCAATTGATTAATTATTCTTTATCCATCACAAGGAGGTCCAAAATAGAGATATGTCATGTTATGTGCAATACCTTTTGCATTAGAAAATCTTCATCTATAATATTTAGAAACTGTAATAATGCTTTACTACTGGCTGCACAACACCCCCCAGCATACAGTTCCCAAATTAAAGTCTCTCATTAAAGGAGAGTTGCTTTTTCCCCACAGGTGTTTGAGTAACTCATCCTCTTCCCTGATATGGTTCAACAGTATGTAACAGATACCCACTAGTACCCACTCCTGGACTTAATTAGTACATGAATGCATATGAATCAAAGATCCCGTGGTTCTCAATTATCAATAACTCTAGAAAAAGGTAATGTGTCTTTAATGTAGCATGCCACCTCTGTTGCCCACTCTATCCTACATGATTGTCATGATTATGTGCCACTTATTTGAGGGATTAAATAGTGCATATGTGTAATCACCTGGTCAGTGTGTTACACATCCCTTTCTGTGCCTGATCCATAGAGCGCCAGAATCTATTACAGCCCCAGCCTCAGAGCCTGGCTCCATAACTCAAGTGATAGAGAATCATGCTTTCATCTCTGGCAATCCCCAGTGTGTCAGCCAACATGGTAGTTGTCACACATCAGTGGGAGCTGTAACACACTCTCAGCCTCTGTGACATAGTCAGAGAGGGGATTTCACAGCAGAAACTAAACAGTGCATTTATATAAGCAGTGTATCAGTCTTCTGCATAAAGGTGAATTTCAGCCAAGGAGAGGGAGATTGGTCCAGTCTTAAGTGGCAGTATGGAATGAAAGCTTGAGTGGAGTCCAGGGATCAGAAAAGATGGTACATTAAGCAGAAATTAAAGCAGAGCCTGGTTGGGGAGGACAAAGGTCTTGATCATGATGAAGGAGATGGTAACCAGTGACAAAAAATAACTGCAGAGTTTCATAGTCTTAGCTTCAGGAGATAAAATTGACTTTCATAGATGCATTCTGGATGGATTGGAGGGGAGTAAAGCAAGTAGCCTGGCTTTTATCATAATATTACTTTAAAATTGTCTCGTTTTACTGGTATTTTGACCCTTTTGATGGTTTTGAAAATATTTGGAATGGGGGAACCAAGAATCCCTCTTACCTTACAATTGATATACTGGTATTCATAGTGGTAACACATTGTCTTTCTAAATTGAGAAAGAGTTCATAGTTCTAAATTCAGAAGAGTTTAGAGCCCAGGCCAGCACCAAATCAACTGACCACATATTCAGAAGAGCTCAGCATGTTTGATGTTGAGCATTTTTCAAAATCTAGCCCTAAGTGTCATATTGAAACTGATCTCCTTTGGAAATCTGGCCCCACTTGTGGGTGCTGAGCACGTGAAAAAAATCTCATCCCATATTGCAAGAGCTATTGTACTACTAATTTTTACTTGGCCTTGGATTTGCTCAATAAAAGGAGAACATAAAAACAGCAAATGAACTGTTTACAAAATACATGAAATGGTGCATCTATAATGTTAATGAGAGTTATATACTTAGATGTCTTTGAGGCTTTTCACTTGGTACTGCATGACTTTTTGACTAAAAAAAAGAATTATATAAAGTCTACATGGCATACATTAAATGGATTAAAAACTGGTTCACTAATAGATCTCAAAATGTAACTCTAAACAGGGAATCGTCAGCGAAAGGGTTCGTTTCTAGTGGGGTACTTGGCCCTATGCTATTTAGCTTTTTTTTATCAGTAACCTGGAATAAAACATAAAATCATCCCTGATAAAGTTTTCAGATGTTAAAATAATTGGGAGAGTGATAAATACAGAAGAGGACAGGGCACTGATACTGAATGATCTGAATTCCTTGGTAAACTGGGCACAGGGGAAAAATATTCATTTTAAAATGGCTAAATGTATATATTTAGTATCCACTTCTGCACTTTGTTAGTACATGAATGTAACAAAGAAGGTAGCCCATTAAAATAGGATCCATAAGCTCATAGACTTTACCCATTTGATAATCTAGTCTGAACTGTTGCACAATACACGCCACAGAACCTCACTCACCTTCTCCTGTAATAGACTCATAACCTATTACTGAGTTATTGTACTTCTCAAATCATGTTTTAAAAACTTCAAGGTATAGAGAATTCACCAGGAAGTGACCGGTGCCCCATGCTACAGAGGAGGACAAAAAACCCTCAGTGCCTCTGCCAGTCTGCCCTGAAGAAAAATTCCTTCCCAACCTCAAATCTGGCAATCAGCTAAACCCTGGGCATGTGGGCAAGACTCACCAGCCAGATACCCAGAAAGAAAGAATTCTCTTTAGTAACTTAGACCTCACCCCATCTAACATCCCATCACAGGTCATTGGACATATTTACCACTAGTAGTCAAAAATCAGTCAATTGCCAAAACTAGGCTGTTCCATCATACCATCCCCATCCTTAGATTTATCGAGCTCAGTCTTGAAGAAATCTAGGTTTTTTGCCCCCACTGCTTCCCTTGGAAGGCTCTTCCAGAATTTCACTCCTCTGATGGTTAGAAACCTTCATCTAATTTCTAGTCTAAACTTCCTGATGGCCAGTTTATATCCATTAATTCTTATGTCCACATTGGCACTGAACTTAAATAATTTCTTTCCCTCCCTGGTATTTATCCCTCTGGTGTGTTTACAGAGAGCAATTGTATCTCCCCTCAGCCTTCTTTTGGTTAGGCTAAAAAAGCCAAGCTCTTTGAGTCTCCTCTTATAAGACAAGTTTTCCATTCCTTGGATCATCCTAGTAGCCCTTCTATCCTGGGGCGCAGTGACTCTGAAAAAGATTTGGGTGTTGTGATGGATAATTGGCTGATCATGAGCTCTCAGTGTAACACTGTGGCCAAAAGAGCTGATGTGATCCTTGGATTCACAGACAGGAGGATCTTGAGCAGAAGAAGTGTTCTTTTACCTCTGTATTTAGCACTAGTGTGACCACTGCTTGACTACAGTGTAGTGTTCGGGTGTCCACAATTCAAAAAGGATGCTAATAAATTGGAAAGGGTTCAAAGAAGAGCTCTGAGAATGATTAAAGGATTAGAAAACATGCCTCATAGTTATAGACTGCAGACGATCAACCTATTTAATTTAAGGTTAAGGGACAACTTTCACAGGCCATAAGGACCTTCATAAGGAACAAAATATTTGATAATGGGATCTTCAATGTAGCAGAGAAAGATATAACATGATCCAGCAGCTAGAAGTTGAAGTTAGAGCAATTCAGACTGGAAATAAGGCATACATTTTTAATAATGAGAATATCTGACCACAGGAATAATTTACTAACAGTTGTGGTAAATTCTCCATCACTGGCAATTTTTAAATCAAGATTGGATATTGTCCTAAAAGATATGTTCTAAGAATTATTTTGGGGAACTTTTATGGCTTGTGGTGTACAGGAAGTCTGAATATATGTTTACAATAGTCCCTTCTGGCCTTGGAATCTATGAACCTGTGAACCAGCCAAGAAAAAAAATGATAAAGGCTTTTTAGTGCACATGTACATCACACTGCATTAATGTGATAAACTGTAATGGCTCTAAAGGGATGTTATTTCAGGTTATCAAGTCAATAATGTACAAAATTAACAATCTCCTGATAATTCACAGTCTTACATTAAGTGTATGCTATATTTAGGTACTTATGTTGTAATGCATGTTTGACTTCACAGTCGATAGCTGCTGCAAGTATGCCCAAGTTTCAGCCCAGAACAAATTTTTATAACTCAGTTGCTTAAAATAGGGGTTTTTTTGTAAGGGAAATGCTGACAATCGTAACTATAGCAGTATAATCCTGCACAAATTGTAACACTTTAATTAATTTCCACATTAACAAGATAGGGTTCAAATCATAAAAAGGTCTTACAAGAGTGAAGTGGATTTTGCTACAGGACTTATAATGCACCTTCTGTCTCTGAATCAGGAACTTACAAATTCGAATTTATATTCACTGCAGAAGCAATAGTGGCACTGTGACCTAATGATGCGCAAGACTCAGAAAGTTATCCAGTGTTGATCCACGTGATGTCTGGTTCAGCTAAAAACAAAGCTAGAGGTCAATTTGCAAAATACATAAAATAAAATAAATCAGATTCAGACCTGTGTTCATATTTTGAATGTTCCATGAAATTCAGGGCTCTTTGTATTTAAAGTTTTTGGTTGGGCTTTCCCCAATCAGACATTGAGGGAGAAATCCTAGCTGTATTAAAGTTAATGATAATTTTGCAATTGGCTTCAACAGAGCTAAGATTGCACCCTGAGTGTACATTTCTGAAATAGATGGGAAAATGCTGTTCTAATGATGCATCCATAACAACATTCATCCCCACAATCACTTGTGTTGCTGTTTCACATACAATTCTCCCATTAATTGCTCAGGTATTCAATTAGTTGAACCATCTGCCCCCATTATACACACACACACACACTCACAATTAAGGTTGGAAACGAGCACAGGAAAAGGTGGCAGGATTTGTAGATCTGATTGGTTTCAACTTCCACCTACGCCTCCAAAAGAGCTTTAGGTTTGGAAGTTGTTTTTCCAAATTTGTTTGAACTGGATAATAGTTTATTTTTCTCCTTCAAAGGTTGGCATTGGCTAACAATCATTTCATTAATGGAATGAAAAGGAAAAGACAAACTATCACACTTTGAAAGAGAAAGGATCCTCTTATACTGGATCTCCTACTGAGAGCTTTCATCAACATAATCTGTGACTCATCCCATCACTATTATGTGATAGTTCAAAAATAAGGTAAGGAGCAACAGAAGTGCTAGAAGGAATTAAAGTGTTATTAACTTATTGCTTCTTAATACACTGGTCATAATAGTCGTTCTTGAAGGATTATGTATATTACAACCATTATCTGAGACATTAATACTCTCTACTTGATATAGAAGTCTCCAATCTGCAATAGATTTTCCCCCTCTATACGCCACCATTATTCTTTTCCATCTTTGCTCTTCTGTCTCCTACTCGTCAACAAAATATGCTCAATTTGTAACAGTAATGTGTCACTCTCCTAATTGAGGCTCCCAGGGAACCAAAGCGAGATAATTTAATTACACTTCAAACATACTCCACCTCAAACTCTTTAAATCATACTAGTAGATAGACTGCAAATCATTTTGCTGATGTAAATATGGTATCATTCATCCACAATGCATACAGCAATGCAACACTGACATGTAAAATAAAAAATAGCTTTATGGCTGAGTTCTAAAAAACTTGCATAAACCAAGGAGCAGTAAGAATTTCGTCTACCTAACTCCATTTGTCACTAGCAAATAGGAAGAAGAGATGTGCCAAACCAGTTAGCAAATTTTGGTCACCTCCAAATACGAGCATGCCTAAAAGCACAGAAATTGTACCATTTTTTTCCCCAGGCAATTAGCTGGTGCTTCTATCTAGGTATTTATGAGATCCCCATTACTATAGTCTGAGCACAAACATTAGTGAGTTTATCTATTGCAGATGTAGCATCAGAGCAAGATAAAACGGTAAGTCCAGAGCAGCAGTTGGTGGAAAATCTCTAATGAATGGCCATGTAAGGCGGCTGGTGATTCAGAACTTGGCATCCTCTTCTGAATCAGTCTGGAATGAATGTCCAGAATGGTGTTAGGGGACATGCTAGGGTAAAGTATAAAATGGAAGTCCTGGTCTCTCATGGTCATTAAAGCTGCAGGGGCACTTTTTACAGGACTTCGGGGGTTAATTCTAGCTAATGTCAGATGAGGTCAATCTTGTAACAGATTTTGAACTTTGTAGTAGTTACTACGATGCTCACCAGGACCACCTGAAACTTCAGTGACAGTGAGGACAGAATTCAGGTCCTATTGCTCCTAAAACACAAGTGCCTACCACTCAAGCTATAACTGATTCTCCATTGACTATTAGGATTATAGATCTTATCACACACATTTATATTCGAAAGAGAGCAGTTCTACAGATTCAGTTAAACAGCACGAATTCAAAAGCCAGCAGGGTGTAGATAATGCTCAGCTGTCCATCACATTCACATCAGACACAATTAACACCGTCGTTCAGCTACTTGTGGGCGTGGCTGTGATTGGCAGCTGAATAAAGAGTAGCTGAATGAAGATGAAAAAACTAAAGTGATGTTGATAGAAGAGGGAAACTCTTCATAGAATTTGCCACCTCTACAATATCAACCTCCAATGAGGGTATTTGCCTTCATACTGTTAAGATATTAGACTTAAAATTGACTCTGAATCCCCACTTCTTTTAGAAACACAAATTGCTATGACTCAAGGAGAGAATGGGAGGCAGACTTACCATCTACAGTTGGCATGAAGAATATACTCTTGCCTACTGGATTTGGATTTAGAGGTGGTGAGCCACACTTTTGTGATCTCCAGATTAGATTACTGTAGGGCACTGTACTCATATGTAACCACTTATCTTAAAAAGCTGCACATGAGGAAAGTGACATCACCTGGCGAGTGTGACTGACTAAGCTCAGAGCTGGGAGATGACAAGAGCATCTTCTCCCTTCATTACTTCCCTAAATCTGCACACAAGGGAACAAGTCAGTGGAATCTGTTTCTAGTAATAATATCCCAATACCACCTAGTGTACTGGTACCTCCATAGCACTGCACCAGACAAACATAACAAAAAAGAGTTTCTCATGGCAAAAATCTAAAAGCCCCAAGGATATAAAATTATTTCCTTAAGAAATACAAAAAATGAGTGTCTTTCATGAAACTCCCCCCGCCCCCAGCCAGACAAGGAACACAAAATTGTACCCCAAAAAAGGAAAAGCAACCTGAGCAGGCCTTGCCTGCATTAAAATTCTAATGTTAAAGAGTTTCTATTTGGTATAAGATTTTATACTGTACATATGAAAGTTAACAGCAATTCAAAACAAAGCAACTGACATTGGAGAAAAAACAGGAGTTGTAGAAGATGAACTGGGAAACACCTCTGAAACTTTCATCCACAGGCAGACTAAAATTTTAAGAAATATAGCAAACTGAAAAGAACTTACACAATAAGAGTGATGTCTTTGAAAACAGAGAGAAGCACAATAATTTAAGATTGGCGAGCATATCAGAGGGCCAGGAGACAGGTAAAACTGTCAAGTGTGATATAAAATGAAATTAAGCACCTGTTAAAAATAGACCCATCAGCAGAGGTGAATATTGGAAGGGCACACGGGGGCCTGTACCCTTTGTCTGTAACGAGTGGCAAACCCAGAGATACGGTTGTCAAACTTCATTATTACCTGCAGAAAGAGATTCTTGTGTGACAAGCAAAGAGATTCTCCTAAAAAAGGTCTTAAATCAGTGTAATGTTCAGAACAATCACCTAGGGAGAGATCCTCAACTGGGGTAAATTGGCAAAGGTTCACTGACTTCAATGGAAGTAGGCAAGTTTACAGCAGCTGTGGATCTGGCCCCTGGAATATGTGGTTTGGGTTTTTTTGCTAGTTTGTTTGCAGTGTTGTTGTTGCTATGTTAGTCCAGGATGAGAGAGAGACATGAGGTGAGTGAGGTAATATTGTTATTGAGGGGTTAATCATCATACCAAAGAGTGCACATTCAAAGTGGGAATGTGGAGGAAGGATCAGATGATAGGAGTGTTAGGAATTTGTTATAGAGGAAAAATCACATGGGGCCTTTGGAACTCAAGAATCCCTAGTAAAAGACTCAACTATAATTGTTCGGATGTCTCTGTTGGTTGATAATTCTTATCCTCAAGGTGTATATAGTTAGCTATACATCTCTTGAACTCCCTTGGGAAGAGGGAGTGCACTGCTCCTGTCAAAGTCTGAGGCACAGCCTCTGGCTGTGTTGTTTAAGGCATTATCCCCCTTCTTGAGGGAGTTAAGGTCATCTAAACATAAAGTCAATATGCTTCCGCAGCCCAAAAAAGTAGAGCCCTAGGCCTTTGGAAAGCCAAAGAGAAGGGATGAAGCAGGCCTGGGCAGGCCTGGGTGGCCAAGCCATTTTCCTGGTCAGTGATCCCTGCTTCTAACGGCTGAGGAGCTCTGAGCTGCAGTCCCATTACTAGAGCCACCCAACACTGAGCAGAGATCTTCCCTTTTAAGGACCAGCTCACCTTTGGGCTTGACAAGTCACACAGGCTAAACAGCTTGAGGCTGAATGTGCCCAGAGGAGCTTTTTAACTCTTTCCTAACTGGGATGGGGACCTACTTTTTCCTGCCAACCATAAGGCAGATCAGTGAAGAATGGGGAAAGTACATAAATTGGGCACTGTTGTAGTAACAGTCATAGCAGAATGGGGGGAAGAGGGAATAAAATTTAAATAGCTACAGCTGGCGTCACAATTATATGTTCGTTTTCCCGACTGTTGGTGAAATGGTGGCAGGAGCAGGTCCCTTCTCCAATAAGTGAGGCAATTAGAGCTTATGAAAGAAAAAATCCAGACTGGGTGTGTTTCAGAACATTACCTGGGAAAATAGACTGGTGTTAAAAGAGGGCAGACATTGGATATAGTGATTAAGATCAGTAAGAATAAAATGATTAAAGCCTGTGAGAAGTAGATATGTTAAGAAGTGGCATGAGTACAAAACATGAGTTCTGTGCAGCCTGGGTAATTGTTAATCTTTTCACAATAGTACAGGAGAAGTATGATTTTACCAATGCACTCTTATTGAAAGAAACAGGATTATACTTTATTACAACATATATCAAGATATACCTGTATAAGGAAGAACGGAGACTATGAATAACCTCATTACATTAATCTACATTAATGTAAAAGACCTTAACACTATAATAAAAGGAGAAAAATTCTAACAAAAATTTCAGAGTTCCTACTAGACATTAGGAGACATGCTGGAGAGAGACAAGAACAGCTATTCAAGGGAAATTGGTGCAATCAAACTTTTAGAATGACATAAGAAGTAAGGAAAGCAGATGGTATAACATTAGTCAAACAGACATAATTTATCAAAAAATACAAGAAAAAAAAATCAGTTGATTAGGTCTGAATAGGGAATAGTAATGTCTGTTAAGGATGACCTTGAACAAAGATTACTATAGGGTCAAACAGTGCCCAAAGCCAAGAACAAGCTAGCTTTTCGGATATGTCTCTGGTAGTATGGGGGGGGGACGCGGACCTAAGTCCAGAGATAAGTGGGGAAGTGGGAGACCAGGAGGAAGCATATGGAGGAAGGTGTAACAGGGTAGGCCTCCTGATTTATACTGAGAACGTATGGCAATCAACTAGTTATCTTAGGTGCCTGTGCATGAACTCAAGAAGCCTGGAAAACAAGCAGGAGAAATTGGAAATCCTGGCACAGTCAAGGAGCTATGATAGGATTGGAATAACTGAGGCTTGGTGGGATAACTCACCTGACTGGAGCAGTGTCATGGATGACTATAAACTGTTCAGGAAGGATAGGTCGGGGGAAAATGGTGGAGGAATTGCATTATATGTTGAGAGCAATACAACAGCTCAGAGCTCCAGTATGAAACTGGAGAAAAGCCTATTGAGAGTCTCTGGGTTAAGTTTAGAGGTGAGAGCAACAAGGGTAATGTCGTGGTGGGCATCTACTATAAACCACCAGATGAGGATGAGTTAGAGGAGACTTTCTTCAGACAGCTAATGAAAGTTGCCAGATCACCGGACCTGGTTCTCATGGGGGACGTCAGTCATCCTGACATCTGCTGGGAAAACAATACAGCAGTGCACAGACAATCCAGGAAGTTTTTGGAGAGTGATGATGACAACTTCCTGGTGCAAGTGATGGAGGAACCAACTAGGGACTGTGCTCCTCTTGTCCTACTGATCACAAACATAGAAGAATTGGTAGAGTTCAGGATCCTGGCAAAAGGAAGAAAGGAGAACATCAGAATATGGATACTGGGCTTCAGAAACGCAGACTTTGATTCCCTCAGGGAGCTGATGGGCAAGATCCCCTTGAAGGCTAATATGAGCAGGGAAGGAGTCCAAGATAGATGGCTGTATTTTATAGAAACCTTATTGAGGACGCAGGAACCAAACCATCCTGATGTGCAGAAAGAATAGCAAATATGGCAGGAGACCAGTTTGGCTTAACAGAGAAATCTTCAGTGAGATGAAACACAAAAATGAAGCTTACAAGAAGTGGAAGCTTGGTCAGAGGAGTATAAAGATACTGCTCGAGCATGTGGGAGTGAAATCAGGAAGGCCAAAGCACATTTGGAGTTGCAGCTAACAAGGGACATAAAGGGTAATAAAAAGGGTTTCTACAGGTATTTTAGCAACAAGGAGGTCAGGCAGGGAAGGGTGGGTCCATTACTGGATCAGGGAAGCAACCTAGTGACAGATGATGAGGAAAAAGCTGAAGTACTCAGTGCATTTTTTGCCTCTATTTTCACAGAAAAGGTCAGTTCCCAGACTACTGCACTGGGCAGCACAGAATGGGGAGAAGGTGAGCAGCCCTCGGGGTGAAAGAATGGGTTGAGGACTATTTATAAAATCTGAACTTGTACAAGTCCATGGAGCCAAATGCAATGTAGCCAAGGCTGCTGAGGGAGTTGGCTGATACTATCACACAGCCATTGGTCATTATCTTTGAAAACTCGTGGAGATTGGTGGAGGTTCCGGACAATTGGAAAAACGCAAATTTAATGCCCAATTTTTAAAAAAGGGAAGGACAAGTATCTGGGGGACTACAGACCTGCCAGCCTCACCTCAGTCCCCAAAAAATCAAGAAGCAAGTTCTCAAATAATCCATTTTGAGTCACTTTGAAGAGAGGAAGCTGACCAGGAACAGTCAGGATGGATTAAGCAAAGGAAAGTCATGCCCAGCGAACCTGATTGCTTTTTATAATTAAATGACTGGCTCTGTGGATGTGGGGAGAATGGTGGATGTGATATATCTTGACTTTAGTAAATCTTTTGATATTGTCTCCCAGAGTATTCTTGCCAGCAAGTTAAAGAGGTATTGGTTGGATGAAGAAACTATAAAGTGGATAGAAACCTGGCTAGATCATCGGGCTTAACAGGTAGTGATCAATGGCTCGATGTCTAGTTGGCAGCTGGTAATAAGCAGAGTGCCCTAGGGGGGTGGTACTGGGAAAGTTTTGTTCAACAACTTCATTAATGATCCGGAGGATGGAGTGGATTGCACCCTCCGCAAGTTTACAGATGACACTAAACTGGATGGAGTGGTAGATATGCTGGAGGGTAAGGATAGGATACAAAGTGACCTTGACAAATTGGAGGACGGAACCAAAAGAAATCTGATGAGATTCAACATTGACAAGTGCAGAGTCCTGCACTTAGGACAGAAGAATTGCATGGGAATCGACTGGCTAGGCAACAGTTCTGCAGAAAAGGACCTGGGAGGTTACAATGGACAAGAAGCTGGATATGATTCAACAGTTTGCCCTCATTGTCAAGAAGGCTAATGGCATATTGGGTTGCATTAGTAGAAGCATTGCCAGAAGTTTGAGGGAAGTGATTATTCCCCTTTATTTGCATTGATGAGGCTACATCTGGAGTATTGTGTCAAGGAAGGATGAGGACAAATTTGAGAGAGTCAAGTGGAGGGCAATGAAAATAATTAAGAGGCTGGAGCACATGACTTATGAGGAGAGGCTGAGGGAACTAGGCTTGTTTAGTCTGCAGAAGAGACGAATGAGGGGGGATTTGATAGTGTCCATCAACTATCTGAAGGGGGATTCTAGGGAATATGGAGCTAGGCTGTTCTCTGTAGTGGCAGGGGATAGAACAAGGAGCAATGGTCTCAAGTTGCAGTGGGGGAAGTCTAGGTTGGATATTAGGAAAAAAATTTCACGAGGTGAGTGGTAAATCTCTGGAATGTTTTAACTAGGGATGTGGTGGAATCTCCATCCATGGAGGTTTCTAAGGCCCATCTTAACAAATCCTTGGCTGGTATGATTTAGTTGGGGTTGGTCCTGTTTTGAGTAGGTGGTTGGACTAGATGATCTTCCGAGGTCCCGTTCAAGCCTAATATTCTATGATTCTGTGGTTATACTGGAAGCAGATACTGAGTTCCATCCCATGGCACATATTTAGCTCCCAAACTTGTAAGTTACATGCAGGTAAGCTCTGTGTCCTGGGGTGGTTGACCTCTGCAGCATAAGATGCAGCCACAACCTCCATTTACCCAATTCCAAGTATGCAGGCAGGCTCCCTCTTTCATTGGTTAGATTAGCCCTTCAGCCAACCTGGTAAAATCTAACCCTTCCTAGGTAACAAAAGTGAAAATCAGAACAGTTCTTCACCCTGCTCAGGCCACAGCTCCTCCATACAGTCCATTTGACTTTCATGTATTAGTAGCAAAAGTTCCCCAAAGCCTTTCTCCCTTTGGTTCCTGAGATTTAAAGTAGGCTGTACCTTTCCAACTCTCTGGCTGCTCTGAGTCCCTAGCTCCTTGCCAATGTTATAAGCTCCCTCCCAACTGTAGTGGGGATTTCTTCCCTGCCTCCTTTTACAGGAAGCTGGAGCCCACTGCACAAGGTCATGGTATTCACCCATTTCTGGAGTCTAGAAGTAGGCCTCCTTCCTGACTCCCTTCCAGCCTTCTTCAGTACACAAACTCCAATGTAAAACCTATCCCTGTCAAGTGTCTCCTTTCCTCTCCCATATTCACTCAGGTTTGATCTCTTCTCTTTTCTTCTCCCTCTTATTGACAGAAAGGCTGTTCTTTTATATCCTCTCTCAGCATGCACTGCAGTTCCTTTGGTCATAAATTTCTTCTTGAACAAGATTGTGCCAAGGCAGAATCCTGCATTAATGGGCCCACTGCACCCTGGCACATTTGAGTGTGTAAATTGATTAATTGTACTTCTATCCACCCAGTTTGTACTTGCAAATCCCTGTTTGTCTGCAGAAATGCAAAATTTAACACAAGTAAAATTTGCATGTACACATTTAGAAGTTGTTTTGAAAATTTAGCCCCAGGAGAGGTGCTCACATTAGACCAAAGCAATTTGTTCCTTTTCTTAAAAGCAAAAAGGTTTCCAGATCCACAGATGAAAGGGACACTTCAGTTAAAGGTCAGGAAATCCAGCTGTAATATGGCTTTGACTAGTGCTTTAGATCTCAACATTAAATTCTAATTAAAAATTGAGTTAGAAGCATGAAATTCTAATGAGGGAGCTGAAGGCTATATCTCTAAATGTTACATCATGTGTTCTCTTATTTTAAAAGAGCAGTATATTATTTTTGTATACTTTGTATAATTTAAAGCCTATTATTCCCATGGATTGGTGTACCTAAGTGTTAGGGAAATACCTGATCAAGGGTATATAAGAAAATGAATCCCCTTGTTAGTTACATAAATTATATCCTCAGCATTTACTTTTGGAAACCCCATATAGAAAATACCTCATAAAGAGCTCACTGAGGGAGACTGGCTTTTAGTCTTTTATTTTCATGACTAGTTTGCTCGTCTTCTACAGCTTACTCTGTTGACACTAGCTCTCTCATGCTGCATATACATCTTATAATACTTTCACCCTCATAATAGTCTGCTGGGCTATTTCATGAAATGCTCTGATGCCATCTTATGTGAGCTGTCCAGACATTTGGGAGCGGGGGGAAGCGGGAGGGGAAGGAATGATTCCTGATAGTGAGATCTAGAAATCTTAGAGACCAGATGAATAGGTGGAAACTCAGACCCTGAAGAAATGTAAAAGTGGATTAGTCAATGTTCTAGAAGGTATAACTTGTAAGGAGTATATCAGAAGAAGTATGAATTAGTCAGCCTACTCTATCAGATCTTTTCCATCCATGGGCCAAATCCTGAAGTGTTTACTTAGTCTTTGCTCATGTGTAACTCCCATTAATTTCAAGAACTTCAGAATTTGAGTAACAGACATGTGAAAGGATTGGAAATATTTGTCTGGGATGCCAATAAAAAGGTTAAAAAATAAAAGGTACTTGGAAAAGATTGTGTTAAAGTGTAGAGAGGGACAGGGAATGTGAATTTAAAAACAAACTTTTTTAACAACAATTGATATGGAAGAGGTACAAAGCTATTTGTGTCCAATCTGTACAAACAAAGGGCCAGATTTACCACTATGCTCCAGCAGCTTTAATCATTCATAAACACTGTTTAGTAGAATGGTCTTATTCTCTGTCATGTCAGCAACATAAAATTGAGTTAGCTGTACCCTTCACATGGTCAAATCTGTAGTGCAGATAGTGATTCTATACCGCTTTGCATAGACAGAAGTCATTTTCACACAGGGTGTGTACAATGCTACCAAGATACAAGAGAAATTAGGTAAAGAGCTTCCACTGCCAACCTGGACTGGGATCTGAGGAAATAAAATGTGATAATTCCAACAAGCAACCAAGGAATACATAATATAGCAAAAAATAAAAATAAAAAAGCTCTTGATTATACTATATTAATACATTTCACAAAGAGATAGGTTTCTTCATTTGAAAATGTATTTGAGACAGTGGGGAATATTTTTCCATATTAAAAAGGAAGGATATTTTTTTCTTCCATTTGCTATAACATCATTTCAGCATCTGGAGGACCAACAGGGACAGTATTTAGATGATATTTAGAAATGTCCTGGGAGTTCCGCAGATTTTTGGTGGTATTCAATTTTCTTAACTCTGGTAATTTTGCAACTTTTTTTTTAACTGCAGATTCTTTCCAGTGGAAGTTTCCACATGGGCACAGATCATTTCAGAAGAAGAATAGGGAGACACTCCTGTATTCATGGTACAAAACATTGGACATATCCAGAAATCACTTTGTGGCAGTACAGGTCAGTCAACCCCAGCAGGCTGGACACTGGTGAAATGAACTTTTTGTCTGTATTAGGGCACAGAAAGCTTGTAAGACACTGGTGGTTTTTCCAGTATTATATAACTCTAAAACAGCAATGAGACCTTGCTGGTGACTGCTACTTGCAGCTGCCAGCAGTCCAGAATCAAAATAGATACCTTTGTTCTCAGCCACCCCATATCCTTGCATAACAATGACAGCTGTTCCATGACAATGACTGCTACTCCACAAAGTAGGCATGGTGCCAGGAGAGGTACGGAGGGAACAATCTCTGATTCAGAAGCATTTAAATGAGTTCTCTGCCCCCCTCTGCATATTCCCAACACTCTCCCTGATGCTGAGATTCTTAAGGTCATGGTCGGAGACCTGGTGGTGGGTCTTACTACACTCTTAGAATGTAGTAACTCCAGAGGGTTGGGGGCTGGGAGGAAATGGAAAGATTGGTTCTTAGATCCCAGTTATGTAAAACTTTATAAATGTCACTTCATTCACATGAATAATCCCAATGACTTCAAAGCAAGTGAGAAAGTTATGCACAAGCCAAATTTTTACAGGATTGAGGTGGGAGCCTTAGCTTATTGTTTTAAATCTGAAAAGCAAAGACCTTCCTGATGGATGCTGTGGTGGTTCAATAGTGGGGCTCTCCCCTTTCTCCATCCCTAGCTGCTGGATAACGAACTCAATACAGATTTTGTCCAAGATTGGACATTAGAGTACCACCTTTGTGAGCTGTTTGTTTTGGATAATTTTGTGCTATATAATATTGTGTGAAGCATACTGTTAGTGGTAAAACTATGGTTACATCACTGGACAAACCTGTTTTCCTTTTTGTTTTGGTAATAATAACAACAAGTAACAGCTGGCCCAAAAGTCATTTAATCAGAGCAGAAAATAGTAAGGCATGGCCTGCATGTAGGAAAAAATAAGAGGACTGTTCCTTGGAGAAAATAAGCCTCCAAAATGATGAATTATTACTATTTAAGAATTGGCCAGTTCAAGGCCTTTTAGTAAAGATAGATCAGAGAGCTAAGAGAATAAAAACCCAAGGTCTAATGGCTAGATTTCTCCAATAGTCTGAAGAAACTCAGCATTGTGGCAGTCTTTTATGAGAGTGTACCACTGGAACACCTCTTTTTCCAATGTCTATGAAAGAATGAATTAAAAATATTACATTAATATCAATCACTGGCATCATATAGTGTGCTAGATTCAATAGTAAAATGGAGAACTTGTTGGAATTTAATATTATAATTAAAATGTGTAGAAAAGGGAAGTCAACTGTAAGTGATACAGCTTTGGGCAAAATATTTTACACTTTAATGAAAGGGTTTACCTCATGGGCAATCTTGCTAAGAAACAAAGAGATTGAGTTTATAACTGAATTCTTTTAATTTAAGTGATAAAATGAAGAAGTAAAGCTAATGTTTGCAATCCAGTACACATATGGTATCAAATTAATGAAATTCATCAGTGCTGAAAACAGCAGTAAATAAAAGGAACTGAAACCAAATAGTATGTTTATAAGGACACCTGATAATAGAGTGGAATAATCAGAAGTCAACTGTTTAATAATGCTCAGACTCATCACAGCTATGCATACTCAAGTCCTACCATTGTTGTTAAAACAAGGAGAACAGAGATGAAAGGTTTACAGCTGTTCCAGCCTGCTGGAGAATAACAGTTCTTGAAGTAACTTTGCATTGTACAGGGGACTGTTAAACAAGTTTAAAAAGCATCGAAGAATATGGAGGGACTCTAGAAATTATATGAACTTTAAACTGGACATTTCAGAAGTTAGCAGGTTGTTAGTGGAGAAACTACAACTTGAGCAAGCGTAATTGCAACATTGGCCAAGGAATGCAACACAGAGGGGCCTCTGTGAAGTGGTTTGCAGTGGCAAGTTGATCAAAGCAAACAGGCCAGTGCGCAAGGTATTTCCAAAGATGGTTGTACCAACAGTTATGGCCTAACTTGTCTTATACAACTTGGTGTTACAAGATGCATTGCACAAAGAGACTAGAAAATTTCAGACCAAGTTGCAAGAACTCAAAAGATGATGTCTTGTTCCCCAGTTGGATGGGAAGAGAAGAGAACTCCTTTTTGTTGGATATTTTGAATCTTTGGTGGAAGCATGGGTCACCATTGGTTTGGTCCATGCCAACACCTCCAAGAAGAGGAATCAAGCTGAACCACCCAGTAGAAATAGGACAAAACTGTCTGTCTCCTTCAGCACTTTGCTTCCCAAAAGCCAAAGACACCTGGAAGGAAGAAAACTGAGGTTCTGAGCCAGCCACTTGGTGACATCACGTATCTATCTCAGACAAGCACCTAAATTGTCTCCTTTTTCCAGCAATTAAGGTTACCTGCCAGTTCTAGAAAAAAATACTATAGTTGTGTTTATTGTTCACTTCACCTGTGTTTGTAGTGTCAACTCCTTCTGCAAACAATAACAGATGCTTAGTAATAGGTCCCTGCCACAAAGAACTTTCATCTAAATAGACAAGAAAGAGCACGACCTGGATTCTTTTCACTTCACCTCTCTGTTCCCCTCCCTACTCCATCTCTCTTACTGTAATGCCATACTTATGATATTTTGTCCTTTTCTACATCTGTCACTACACTCTTCACCCTCCTTCCAGTTTTCCTGATGTCTAAGATTTTTTGCTGTTATTTCTCTGTGCTTTCTGTTCAGTCTCTGTTCCTTTTGCCTATTCCATATGTTTAGTTCCTGTTTCCCCACCACCACCGTCTTTCATCCTTCTGTCCTTCACTTTTTCTTTTCTAACATTCTCTGTTCCCTCAAAGTTTTTTCCACATGATTTCCCACCCCCAGGCACAGTTGTTGGAAAAGAGGTATATGGTATGGACTTGGCATACTATGGAGTATGATTTGCTGGAATGACAAATTCTCAGCTGGGAAAGGATGTAATTAGGGTCTGAATGAGCTCTCCCTTACATTTAGTGATGAGCTGGGGAAAAAGGCTTCAGAAACTGATTTTGTTTGTATAGACATGCCTACTCTGCCTAGATATTCAGCATGAGGGTGCTGCTTTGCCCAAATGATCACTTTTGTCTGGTGTTGGATTCTGAGTCCCTTTCGTATTGAGTGCAGTGGTGATGAAAGGTTGTTGTCCTTGTTGTGTGAGTAGGGTGTGTCAGGGCAGTGTTTCGCCTACCTTCAAGGAGGGTATCACTCTCAACTGAACTACACTAGCTAAGCAGTGAGTAGGTTTGCCAAATCCCAGTGAAAGAGAAGCAAGGATGGGAACATCTGTTTGTTGTGTGGGTTCTGCCTACCGATATATAGACACAATTTGACCCTTTTCCTCACCACTGAATTTAATCAGCTCTGTCTTTAAACAATTGAGTCTTTTGTTTGGTTAAGTGAGCATTACAGCTAAAATCACTGACAACCAGGTCTAGGTGATAAGTCATAGATCTACTGGGGGATGGCGTTCTCAGTGAAAGAAACTGCCCAACCTGCACTAGCAGTGAGGTTCCACCCATTAACTGCTGAAGTCGGTCACGGAGAGTTGTGTTAAGTTGGTGGGACCTCGAGACATCACCGAGGTTGCAGAAGAGAGACTGATGGCAGCACATAAATTGACTGTGCTTTTGAATCATGATTGTCTCCCAAATTAATGCTGGGTTCCTTTCTGTTTTTTTAATTAAAAGCTTTTTTTTGCAATGCACAGCCTCTGAGATAGTAAGAGGGGAACTATAGCTTCTTAGAGGAGTCTAGGGGTGGTGTTCAATTTTCCCAGGTTACTGATTGGGAGCTTGAGTTGATTCAGTGTTGTTTTGTTAAAAGGAACCCCTAGATATTGAACCTGGCCTTTAGTCACTGCTGATTCCACCTGGAGGGAGTGTTACAGAGGTTAACTAGACAAAAGTAGGGTCAAGGCCTTGAGAAACAGCCTGGGAAAAATCCCGATGTCTGCTGTCTCATGCTTCTGAAGTTTCAGTGGGAGCAGTTCCCTCAGAACAGGAGTTTTGCAGTGGTGGTAGCCAGCAGGAGAAGTGATTTCAGAGGATAACACTATAGTACAGTACATCTTAAGAATAATTTTGAAGCTGCTTAATAAAATCCCCAGTGTTTGATGGGGTCATTTCTGAAAACAGGGAGAGACTCTATTTCTGGAAATACCATTGTAGTTTCACTCTAATCATCACCAACAGTGATAGTGTCCTGTTTTCCTTTTGTGCTTCTGCTACACCAGGAAGAGAGTTTCAGTGATTTTTTTTCCCCCCTCACAACAAACCTCAAGTTATTTCTCTTGCCAGCACGCTGACAGAAACAGCATGACAATACAGAAATAACAAAACAAAACAAATTGGCAACAGACACTTCAGGTACATTTGTCACATACCAGCTATGCAACATCCACAAAATAAATCCCTCTATTAATTATTAGTAGCAGCAGGAACTGAAGTTACTGACAGAACAATTTCAGACTATTTGAACAAGTGAACAATGGTAAGAAAGAAAAAAAAACAAGGAACAGCAAAAGGCATTGTCCCTTATTGCCTAGGGCTAGACATGAAAAACACATCTCATGCATATGTGACAGTGGAGTGTTCATTTAATGACCAGGATTCCTCAATCAATTTGTAAAAAAAAACTCAAACAAGATTTACAGCACCAATACTGTTGCAATTAAACACTATTTTTTTCAGCACAGTCTTAAATCAATAGACAGGTGGCTTCCTCCTGGATCACTTAACCCACTCTACACTGATAGATCAAGGATCTTGAAGAGCTCATAATGGGAAGGAGCAGGAGTAAGATAGAGCAACAATGTCTACTATTCTTTTGTATTCATTACAAAAGAACAGAGGGATAGGAGAAAATGAACAAAGATAGTTCAGTATCTTTCTTGTGGTGGTGTACAGGTGAAATAATGGATTAAAAATCTGGACTTTACTGTTTTTTGTGGGGTTTTTTAAACACAAGCAAACAGTTCTGTTTGATATATTCGTCCTGTGTTTTCTAAGTTTCAGCTGTGATCGGATTATTTAATTTCCTCTTTAAGATATTACATGGATTTGGATGTTTTGTTTTTTTAAGGTGATCCTCAGCACCTCAGTAAATTCCAGTGATGTAGGAAAGATCCAGTTTATCATATAAGATTTTCTAGTGCTCCAAAGCTTTTCCTTAGCTAACAATATTTTTATTACTCATTTTCATTGAGAAAATGTTTAATATTTTTCCTTTTGATTATTAGAGTAAATTCTTCAGGAAGTGAGTTTATATCATGTTTCAAACATGTAAACATGTAAGCCTACATAACAGTTTTATTTTGCTTTTTTTCTTGGCTTTTATACAGGGGACGGAAGACACAAATCTCA
Organism: Mesoclemmys tuberculata; assembly: GCA_007922155.1. Classification (NCBI taxonomy): domain Eukaryota; kingdom Metazoa; phylum Chordata; order Testudines; family Chelidae; genus Mesoclemmys; species Mesoclemmys tuberculata. The sequence goes on along the minus strand of ML675618.1, from coordinate 47,204,865 downwards.
AAAAGCTATGAGACCTTACTAGAATGTCCTCATTATAGTGCATACACAGACACATTAATCCCCTTATTTATATGAATTTCTTCCGTTATTGGCAGTTGAAGAATGAAGTATCCTGAATGTCTTGTGAGAATCTCTGAACTAGTTTGTCACTCAGCAGGGACATAAATATCTTCAGTAACTTAATTGAGAACATTTTCTTTAGTAAACACAATAAAATACACGTAGAGAAATGCAAGCAATGAAATACCACAACATCTGGTGATCTGCAGGTAGGCCCAGAATACAAACTTGAAACAGGTGCATCGAAGCAGGTTTTCCACTTCTAAAACTGCATTATATACCCTGGTAAGATTCTAAATTTGTGAAGCAGTGAGCTGACTGGGTTTCCTGCAGTTTAAAGTAAAATCACATGATGTTTTCCAGTACGTTATATATTTCACAATGAAGAAAGCAGATACCTTTGGAGTTTTGAATTGTAATGAATACTTAGTTTTCATAATCACTTTTTAAAGACTGTGTGGCTATTCCTCTTCTCACCACTACCACTCAAAAAATCATATACGTGAACATTAGTGAAAAAAGTGAGACTAACAAATTTATTTGGGCATAAGCTTTCATAAGCAGAAACCCACTTTGTTGGATACATGAAGTGGAAACTTCAGTTTGGAAGGTATATATACATATGCAAGGTTTGGTGAGTTATATCACAGTGAGGAGGGAGAGTGTTAACAAGGTTAATACAATTAGGGTGTAGGCCATTCACAACAGCTGATGTCAAAAGACAGAACATTTTTGTAGCAGGCTACCACTCGCAGTCTTTATTCAGTTTTAGTCTGATAGTACCAAGTTTGCATATGAGCTCCAGATCTGCAGTTTCGCACTGAAGTTTGTTTTTGAAGTTTTTTTTGTTGAAGTATGGCAACTTTCAAATCTGTTACTGAGTGTCCAGGGAGAGTGAAGTGCTCTCCTACTGGTTTTTAAATGTTACCATTCCCGATGTCTGATTTGTGTCCATTTATTCTTTTGCATAGGGACAGTCCTGTTTGGCCAATGTACATGGCAGAGGGGCATTACTGGCAGATGATGGCATATATCACATTATATTATAGATGTGCAGGTGAACGAGCTCCTGATGGTGTGGCTGATGTGGTTAGGACCTGTGATGGTGTCACTAGAGTCAATGTGCGGGCAGAGCTGGCAACAGGGTTTGTTACAAGGTTTCATTCCTGGGTTAGTGTTTCTGTTGTAAGGTGTGCAGTTGCTGGTGAGTATTTGCTTCAGGTTGGGGGGCTGTCTGTCAGCGAGGACTGGCCTGCTTCCCAGGGTTTGTGAGAGTGCGGGATCATCTTCCAGGTTAGGTTGTAGATCCTTGATGATGTGTTGGAGAGGTTTTAGCTGGGGGCTGTAGGTGATGGCCAGAGGTGTTCTGTTGTTTTGCTTGCTGGGTCTGTCCTGTAGTAGGTGACTTCTGGGTATCCATCTGGATATGTCAATCTGTTTCTTCACTTCCCTAGGTGGGTACTGTAGTTTTAAGAATGCTTGATAGAGATCCTGTAAGTGTTTGTTTCTGTCTAAGGGATTGGAGCAAATGCGGTTGTGTCTTAGAGTATGGCTGTAGACAATGGATTGTGTGGTGTGTCCTGGGTGGAAGCTGGAGGCATGTAGGTACGTATAGTAGTTGGTGGGTTTTCGGCATAAGGTGGTGTTTATGTGGCCATCACTTATTTGCACTGTAGTGTCCAGGAACTGGATTTCTTATGTGGACTGATCCAGACTAAGGTTGATGGTGGGGTGAAAATTGTTGAAATCCTGGTGGAATTCTTTGAGGGACTCTTTTTCGTGGGCCCAGATGATGAAAATGTCATCAATGTAGCATAGGTAGAGGAGGGGCACTTTGGGACAAGAGTTGAGGAAGTGTTGTTCTAAGTCAGCCATGAAAATGTTGGCATCCTGTGGGGCCATGCGTGCACCCATAGCTGTGCCGCTGACTTAGTGAAAAAGTATACTACTTCAGACAAGCAAAGCTAGACACTTCTTTGAGGCCAGATATTCAAGAGTGTTCTGCACCCAGAAATGAGAACAATGGGAACTGTTATGTGCTGGGCTTTGTTTGAAAAATCAGACACTTATATTTTTAGGTGCCTAAATGGGAGCTCTTGGGTCCTGAGCTCTTTTGAAAGTTTGGCCCTAAAAATCTTATCTGAACCCCACATGACTGCAGATGGGAATGAAAGTATACCAAAAACAAAATAGCTTGTTTATTTAGAGATTCCAGCTTTTGTTTCCATCCAGAACTCTGAAGAACTAGGCACTAAATAATTTATTTCCTAACTTATTTTACTTAAACATTTCAGGATTTTAGAAAGCTGTGACTCCTGTTTAGTAAATAAATTAAGGTTGCCAAGGAGGTCCACAGTGTTCTAACTTTAACTGGATTAGTTACGTCACCTCTAGTGACCACACAATTCAAAGCATACACATATAATTATGGTTCAGTTACCTTTAGCACTAAGGTAACATTGTTTGTAATATTTTGCACGTATTTATGCTCCAGACAGGTCAACACTGTGACAGGAAAACCCACAGAGGTATTAACCACAAAATTAATATATTTGTAATACAAAGCCTCAAGTTTTGGAAATGAGATGCCCGAGCACTGGCATTTGGCCATCACTCACATGATGTTTGTGATGGGATGTATTGCCTGCAAACTCAAACTTGCAGAATTTGGGTTCAGTCAGAACAAAAAAAAGCAGCCAGGAAAATTTCTATTTGCCCAGCCCTAGTCAAAATCTATATGGCACAACTTGACTCTGGTCTATATAACCCCATTGGCCCAATTAGTCAATCAGAAAGACATGACTAACCCTTGCAGGAGGTTTGCCTCTGAACCTTCCATAAGTCTCCTAACCCTGCTGGTATCATTTATATGTTGCTTCTATTCATTTCCTCAACCATTGTAGGAGGTTGTGATTTCCCTGAGTTCAGAGAGCTGTCTTATCACACTGACTTCTGATCAGCTCTCTTAATTCTTTATGTAGTGCCACCATTTGACTAAGCAAAGCTATAATCACTGTTTTATTATAACCTTCAAACTTATACCAGAGGGCTGGAGAAGCACACAGCTGGCCTGGCCTGAGCAAGGCTAAAGATAGCTTTGCACTGTCACCACTTCACAAGTTATGATGTGTGCTCCTTGGATGCAGCCAAGGCTAGAGGCTAATGGCTTAAGTGTCTGCTATAAATGGCTTAACAAGTTCAAAAGCATCTGTTCTCCTTACCAGTCATGCCAGCTTCAAACTGGCTTATCTGGACTGGCTGTTAAACCAATACTTAATTGATATTTGAAATGGGAACTACCAAAGTGATTCATACCTATCAGAGTATTCAAAGTCTAGCGCACCGTTACTACTTTGATGGGCAGTGTTTGCTGGTGGCATTACTTAGCGGTTTAGGGATTAGGCCTCTTCTCAGATTGTCTCCGATATTTCCCCCAGGCAACAGTCAAGCCCTGTGGCAGTTCTGTCTTTTGACGGTTGTGGACTAGACCCGCTAGTCAGGTCGTCAATCAGTCTTATCTCTCTCCAGGATATGGAGTCCCAAGGAAGATATGGCCCCTCCATCCTCCTGATCCGGGAGCTTTCAGTCAGTTTATTGAGCCCTGCATGTGTCCAGTCCCAGCCAATAGGTTCTAAAGATCTTTACTGTCTGCTTTCTTCCCCAAGGAAGAGTTTGGAAGTGAGGGTTCACCCTTCATAAGGAGGAGGGTTGGTAGGGAAAACCGGGTCCTCCCATTACTGGACTCTGGCCCAGAGCCCTGTGACAGGTATTAACGTCCAACACCTCTTAAGGTGCCTTAAAGCTATCTCCCTGGGCTACTTCCTACCACCCACTCTCCCACTAAATCATATAGTTTGCCTCAAAGAAAAATTGAACCATCAGCCCCTCTGGGCTCAGGAGACAGGCTCTTTAGTATCAACTCTATCTTCATATCTTCCAGGAGCTCCTCTTGAAACTCCAACCCACTCTTCTTTTCCTAACTTTGCATTTTTCCCCCTCCCAAGTCTGTCTACAAGCTGCTAGCCTCTGTTGCAGATATTTGACCACCACAACCATTTGCTCAGTCCTCTTCAATACAAGATTAAGTCTTTTGGGAAAAGTTCCAGTAAACTTCAATCATTTCCAATAAATAAGCATAATAGCACTAAACAAAAAGATTCTTTGATCAGCTTAGGTGTTGCTAATTATAAGGGCTAGCCCCTCAGCTCATGTAAATTGCCATGGTGTCATTGAAGCAACTCCAATTCATGCAAACAAATGCCACACAAAACATTCATAATAAAAATTGTCTAAGCTTACTGCAGCAACATCAGCTCATGCAAAGGAATCGTCTATATCCAATAACCCAGAAGGAAGCAAGCTCAGTGGTCTCTACCTCCTGGTTTTTTTTTTTAATCTATTTCCCATATTTTTTCAGAAAAAGAAACATTCCCCCCCCCAAGTAGTAATTCAATAAAAATTTAATTTTAAAAAATAAACCCAGTTTTTGTAAAGTAAGATAAAAATATAAGCCAAGTATTTTTCTAACTTTCCATCAAACAAGTTCCAAAGGAAATAAGTATTTTCCTTGAAAGTTCTCTTTGCCTTCAAAAATGGATTTTTCCCATTACAAGTTGAAATATTGTCAAATAGTTCTAGCAGCAGATTTATCGAGCAGTAGTTATGCCACATGAAGTTGGGAGCAGGAGGAAGAAGGAAGAGATCAGTCTCTAGTAGCAGCCATTTTTATTATTTTTACTACACAGCTCATGCTGCTTCATATGAAATCTCTTCCTCCGATATCTGGTTTATTGATATTAAACAATATCCAAGCTTCCCATATCCTTTTTGGCCCCTTCAGTCAGGTTTCATAACCACCTTTGAATCACGGCTTCACAGCATCTCCCTGGCAAGACTTCCCATTAATCTTGCTCCTGTCCCAGCTCTCTCTGAGTAGAGAGCTCCATTCCAGAGCCTTGGACACATCTCTTTTCCAACCCCTTTGCCTTTTTTGGTTATTCTCTGCAGGGACAATTCCCCCAGGTCTTTCCTAGTCACTCTCAGATCAGCCCTAGGGCATGCCTTTGTATTTTCCCCATATCCAGTCACAGATCCCCCAGCCACTCACTCACTAAATATCTTTCCACTGCACTTCTTTTCACTAATTGCAACCAACTGCGCCCCTTCTCAGACAAAAGGATTAACTCTTTCCATCTAGTCTCAGGAAAGTAGCCAGCCTCAGCAAATTTAGTATTTGCTCATACCTACATAATTTATGTAACTCCTTGAAAAATGAAAAGTCTAGAAGGATTTGAATTAGACTTGTAATACAAGTTCCTACAACAAATAGAGCTAGAAAAAAATAGATGGCTAATCCATAACTTATGTTAAAAGAAGATTCCTGCAAATGGTTGGGTAAACTTTATTGATCAAAGAAAACCAAAAATAAGTACGTTAGCCTGGATCTCAAAGGTTATATGCTCCTAACATCCATTGATTTCAACTGGAGTTCGGTTCCTAAGATCTGGGTCTTTTGGCCCTAATTCTCATCTTATTTACACCAATATTACATCAGTAACTTCAATGAAGTTACTCCTGATTTATACCAGTATAACCAATGGGAGATTCAGGAACTTTAGAACTAAATTTAACTCTTACGATTTTGAATGAACCATTTTTCTTTTAGTGACTGGTGGGAGGGACAGGGGTGAGACTGTTTTGTTCCTGCATTTATTTCTATTAGTAGCTGTTGCTGCTGCTGAGGGTGGCACTGTGTAGGATTCCTTACAGGGAAGCCCTGCCAGTGTAAGTCATTGACACTGCTGAATGCTTCTCTCAGTGACACAAGGTCATAACTCCAAGGACACTAATCCAGGCAAGGCAACCATTGTTTGCTATAATTGCAAAAGTTATGATCATGGCACATACCTCTGCTAGGAATTAATTTTATTGTTGTCTCTAAAAAGCTGATCCTCTAGTGACTCAAACAATGCAAAGTTGTTCAGAGCAGTTATTTTCTAACATGGATAACACTACCTGAGGGCCTGATTTCCTGCTCTGTTACACCCTTTTTATGCCTCTGTAACTGCATTGACTTCAGTTGTGCTATTTTGTAGCTGAGAAATCCTATTACATTTTAACAATGCATCCTTTTCACAATATTATGTTTGGCAATCAAGCTTTCTGAATGTTCAGAGGTGTTGTATCAAGGGCAATTATACAAAAAAAATTAGGAAATTATAGGGGATTTTGTATGGAAGCCAACATATATTAGCACTCCAGGAAAAAGAATGTTTCAAACAGGGATGGAAACTTGGAACACGTCTTGTACTATCATAATAAGGTTAAAAAAGATCCTTAACTCAGAAAATTATTTTATGCGCACCTATGTAATTTAGGTTGTACCGTTCAACTTAAAAATGAGCTGTCCTGATATGCTGTAGCTCAGCATCCATTCAGTAAGTTCAAATAGGGACTGGTTCAGAAACCCCTACTCAACTTGAGTGGTGCCTTACCATGCAAGCTGTCCTACTGGCTTCAGTGGAACTACTCATGTAATAAGTATTCACTTGAAGTAGTACAGAATTGGGCCCATATTGAGAAGCAATATAAGCTTCTTGTTATATAAACACAGGGGAAAACCAGCTGCTTCTTGTAAAGTAAGGACGGACCGGAATCTTTGAGCCAAATTCCAACTAAATGTTCTTGGAAAGTGAATCTGAAAACTCATGTGAGCAAATATACAAAGAAGTCACGTTTGAAATGTGCACACGTGAATACGCTTATCAAGAGTGATCCAATAATGAAAGAGAAACAGTACCATGTAATTTATCTAACCAATTTGTGAGGAAGGTGTCCTACTCACCAGTGGATGGCACCTACTCCTTGTGGTTCTGGGAATTAGCTCTGCCAGACTGACGCCCTTGTAGTGGTTGCAATCCTTCACTCAGTGTCTTTCTCATGCTGTGGCTCCTCAATCCCTCCAGAAATTGCAGTTTCCTCTTCGTGACTCAGCCATCTGGCCAGGTCACACAATGGTTTCCCCTTCCAGGGTAGTTTTTCAAAGTCTCTTTCCACAAGCAACATCAGGCAAACCTCACACTCTGTCAGTCCAGCAGTGACTCCGGTAGCCTTTCTATCCACTGCCTTTACCATCACCACTATGCAGTTCTTGGTAGGGGAATCCAGGCCCACCCTCTACTCTGGGTTCCAGTCCAGGGACCTGTAGTGAACACTTAAGCTCTTCATCTACACCAACCTTACTGCTTTCACCCCTGGATTCCTTCCTACCACATTTCTTCTGCCCTTCCTTCTCCCTGACCTTAAAGATCAGCTTCCTTCTAATTAGCTTTCTCCAGTCTAAATCTCCCTGTAATTGGTTGATCGGGCCCAACTGGATAATTCAGCCCTTGGAGGGCCAGTGTGGGGAGTCCACCCCAACACACAAACATAACTAAGCAAAACAGTTAAAAATTCAGATAGCCAGGAAGTCTTGATTTTACAAAAGTTTTAGGAGATGACAATAAATTTGTCAAATCAGAGTTTCTCATAATCATGGGAAATACAATAACCTACTATGGGACTGGAGGAGACAAAAAGATAATTCCAGATAAAAAGGGAACTGTAAAAATAATCAGTATTCATTAAATAGAAGGTTTCTGGTATTGAATACTGACATCAAACTGCTCATAATTAATCCATAAAATAAAAAAAAGCAAACAAAAATTATTCATATACAGAAACAGAAAAATTGGAGAAATTAATAAATTACTTGTGAATATTCTGCAAGTAGAAAAAGGTACTTCTTCACAATGAATAATGCCACTCAACTGTAGTTACAAATGGAAATCTGAGGTCTTATATGGCCACCATTACCAGAATATCTGAGCACCCTGCAATTTTAATGTTTTTAAATTCACAATGCCCCAGAGAGGAAAATCCTATCCCCATTTTAGAAGTGAAGGAGCTAAGGCTCAGATAAGTTAAGTGACTTGTGTAAACTCAGAGGAAGTCAGTGGTGAAGAAGGGTTTTAATCCAAGTTAGCCCACGTCTAAGGTTAGTATGGTAGGCTCTAAACCATCCTTTCTTTCTAATCAATTCTTTGGTAGTTTCATTCAGTAACAGAGATTCAGCCTCATCACATTATTGCCAATCTACTTAAGGGATACCCAGAACTGAGACAGCAGGCATACTGCAATTTAGATCTGATGTGCATTGGCAGAGCTGTATGAATACATTTGCACATTGCCTAAATTACAGCATGCTCCAGCCTGTGATCATAATTCCTTCCTTTCAAGACCATGAACTCAACTTGTAACTTTAGAAGAAAACATAAAAATAGAATGCTTATTCTCCCCCAACCTAAAAGCAAAAGTTCATAGTTTATCCATACATCAAGACCTTCCGTTAAATCAACCTGCCACTATGCCAACACTAAATGGTAACACTTTAAATGAAGTGCTATAAGCATTTTATTTAGGAGATAATATTTTTGTCTAATATTAATTAATAGGTCAAGTACCACTTATTGAATTTTGAGGCACTAATTAACATTTCAAAATTATCGCGACACATTAATCAGATATCAATCACTAGAACTTTTGACATTTAATAAACATTTTAATTTATACCAAAGTAATTTGTCATAGATGCCTATTAAAAAGACAAAATTTGTACAAATAACCCTCCTCAGTTTAACATATTAACTGCTGTTCTGTCTTTGTGATAACCATATACATGGCAACCAAATTTATTTCTTGCATAATGCAGTTATTAAAACAGACCTGCAGTTATTTAATGTATATGTAACCAATGACATGTTATTGCAGCAAATGGATAATGTATTCAGACTAGGAAAATGAACAGTATTTCTGCCTATTTTAGCTCTCTTTCAGTGTAAGATTTGAAGATAAACCCTGCTCTGTTTCTGCTCTTCTGTCTTGATGACAGAAGTACAAACATTCCAGAAATGTTAAGCGTTGATTGCTGGTTTCAATCATCTCTTTAATAACACATTCTTGTTATTCTTTGATAGTTCTGATAGATCCCCTTTTGTCAAGAATCCTGGTGCTAGGCAGTTCACTGGTGTGACCTCAATCTTGACCTAAATGCACATTTTATCAGACAAGTTTTATAACACTAACAAGGTGCTTAGACTGAATAAAAGCCCTACAGGGTGCCCAAACTTTGCAACACTAATGCCCACATTGGCAGCTTGACAAGAACCAGAGGGCTACACTTCATCAGCATGTACATTTACATATTTTATCCCCCAATAACAAATGCACAAAACTATAAGATTTTCTTCTACTTGTCTCTTTCCTAAGCAAAAGTTTATTCATCAGAAATCTTCCTTATGGTATCTACCAGGGTGGTCAAACTTACTGACCCCCTGAAACTCCCCTTCCCACTGGACAGAATCCTCTAGCCCCAGCACCCTGCCACAAGGCAGAACCTCTTAAGTCCCCACCCCAGTCTGGTAGATGGACAATGGAGGGGGGCAGAGAGGGAACTGGGTTCCCAACCATTCATAAACAGGCAGTAAAAATATGTACAATTTCAAAATTGTCTGTAAACCCATAAATAAATGAAAATGTTCATGCAATTGGGTAGAAATAAAACATATTTTATTTTGACATGGATTGTCATCATTCAGAATCATTTCTTGTATCATAAAACTATACTGACTATGACTTTATCAATTTCCTGTTTTCTATTATTGCACATGCTCAAAGAACCCGATTGATCAATTAACTGCTGCTAAAACAATTATGTAATTCCGAATTCCTGTGTACAGAATATCACAAGTGAGGACACACTTTTGTGACATTGCTGTATTGTTTATGGTACTTGTAGTGATGTCAGTAAAAAGTTTACCGTGTCAGTAAAAAAAATCAACTTCAGATCTTCATGTCAGTAAAAATTAAAATGCAAGTTTGGCAACCCTGGGCACTACAAGCTTCACTTTAACTGTAAAAGAGCCCCATGCAGCTCATGAGCCACAGTTTGGCCACTCCTGAGATATACTCTCACAACACCGCAGTATAATTATCCCCCTTTTTTCAGATATGGAACTGAAGCTAAGGGAGGGGAAGGGACTTGACCAGGACTAGTTTGTGACAGAATAAAGAGTTGAATCCACATGTCCCACAGGCTAAGCAAGCACCCTAACTGCTGGACCATCCTTCCTCTTCACCTTAAAGTCTCTCTTCACTAAAGAGAGAGAAAACAGGCAGCTCTTGGCTGCATTTTAGGGCAGGCCAGGGCACAATTAGCTTTTCAAACCTATTTCAAAGTCCCAATCCCTATGCAAACAAGGACAAAGCCTGCAGTTGAGTCTCCTTACTGGAGGATAGATGAGGTCAACTAACATGAGCCTCTGAATTTTCACACCTGAAATGTCACTCAAGGTGTTTGCTCTCTTAACTACCTTGCATCTGTTTGGTGGAAACTCACTGTTCTTGGCATCACGAAGTCCCTACTTTTTCCTTTATTTAAGTCTATGCTTAAGACTGATTAGTTTTCACTGACTTTTCACTGACTTTAGCTAATTATTAACTCTGCAGGATAGATTAAATTTTAATTTTAATGTAATTCTAAAACACCATGAGCTACCTCAGCATGATAAGATGCTATAAAAGTTTAAACTGTTGTTATAAGTTGGCCACCTGTTCAAAATGTTAAAAATCTACACATTTAAATCAATCATACTGTGCTTGATGCGCCATCCAAGGCTAATGTTGATAAATTATATGCTATACTCCAGATTGATTCATTATTCTCTTTTATGGTAAATACACTGGGCTTTCTTTTGTAGAATCATTTTTAGACTTCAGTGTCATTTTTCAATTCCCTATATATTCTTCAATGTACGTTTTCCTTCTACAACATTATATCAGCCACACAAAGCATTTAAGCCACAGTCCAGAATAAAGGGCACGTTAGGTAAACACTATCTCAGGAGTCATGGAAGTATTGTGTAAGACTGGAAACACTGGATTCATATACTCCTAGTTTGAATAAAAAAATATTCTTGTGTAACTCTTCTGCCAGACAGAGGTTGCAGAAGCAAGGGCTGGGTTCTCAATCTAAGGGTTCCTGTCAATGTTAAAACATCAAACCGGCTTGAGCCCCCACCCATTCACCTGAGAAATCACACACCATCCTCTAGGTGCCCCCAAAAGGCTTCCCCTCTCCCAAGCACAAAGTCTGAGTGTAGAAAGTAAACCTTTTATTAAAAGGACGGAAGTAACACAGCATTGGTTTGGGAAAACAGTGCAAACAGAATTCATGAATTCACAATGAGCTGAATCCACCCCACCCCAGAGTACGTGGAGCATCTTTCATCTCTCCCTTCTTGTTTTCCTCTGCTCTACTAACCGTCATAGCTTTATGGTCCACTTCTTGGTTGTGAGGCTCAACCAGTTCCCTCTGCTGGTTCCCGCCGACTTAACTGGTCCCCTTTGCTGGCTCCCACCACTTGCTGGCCCCCTCTGTTGCTGGTTCCTGCCACCTGCTGGCCCCAACCATTGCTGGCTCCCATCGTCAGCAGGCCCCCTCTGCTATGAGTCCCTCAGGGTTTCCCAGTTTCCCCAGCAATTTTAGTTCTAGTGAGTTTCAGCTTTCAGTTATTTCAGCTCCCTGTCCATGTGAAACTCCCCTGATGACTCAGGAACACTGTCCCTAGTCCAAGCACTGGGGCTCCTACCAAATAGACAGATCCAGCTACCAGCAGAACAGAGGGTCCCTGCTCTCTAGCAAAACAAAAGACTGCAAGAGAAATCATTAGTTCTACCTTTTAACACTTGGAGAAAATAGTCAATCCATGCCTGAGGTAGCCCTGTATCGGGGCTAGGACAGCCTCAGCAGTTTGACCCACCACCCTTCCCTGCTAGCATAGCAGCCATATGCCACCTTTGTTGAGTTCTGTTTAGATTAGAGTGAATCTTTCACCAGAACAGACTGAAAACAGTTCTGCTGCCATTTTTTCACACAATAGGAAGACAACATTTTATCACCACTGCAGTTAACACTAAAGTGATTTGTAACCCAATACCAGATACATTGACCATCTCCCATCATGATCAGCACCAAGATGTGTTTGTGCAGATATACTGCAATCATGCTAAGCACCTTATTGTACTCATGCAAATACAGAGCCCATGCAAATAAAGTACCCTTTCAGCTGGCTGATTCGCACGCTATCTTGAAACCTATGCTGTGGCTCTCCAACATTTAGATTTAGTTGTGCATATAATCAGAACCAGATTTAGGGGCAGGGGACCCAGGCAACCACTGGAAGTGCTGGATTTGGAGAGGGGGGGTGGCTTGGGTTGCTCCTTTTGTTTTTAGTGACAAAAGGGAAAATAGAATGTCTGAAATAAAATGCTTCAGGTATTCCATATGTGGATTCAGTTTTCACTAACCACCTGGAATGTTCAAGACCTTTGTAGAATCTCATGGAACCTTCCAGACTTTCTGAGATCAAAATTGTCTTCAAACCTCCTAGAATGTTGTCAGCCATGCCCTCACAGGTATATAAGGGGCAGGGTATTGCCAGTCAGTCATTGAGATATAAGAACAAACTGAAGAGAAGTGAGAGACCAGCTTCAATATTGTAAACCTTGTTTTATTCTATAATTGTGAAAGTGTACTTGTGTTTTAAGACTGGAATAGTGTCAGAAGCAACCAATAAATTGTCATGTTTAATGAGATGCCAGAGAAAAACAACCTTTTGAACTAAAAGACTAGAGTTAACATTCTCAGATTGTGACCTCCTGTAACACTATTTAATATTGGGTCATCCAATCTTGTCCCAGTTCAATTTATTGATGTTAGCACTATCACAGAATGCAGAACCCTGGGGTACAGCCATGGAACTGCCGGTTACCCTTATCAACTATTTAGTTTGAGATGGGCTCTCCACCATACTCTAGCTGACGACACAAAGACAGTCTCTCCAGACACTGTTAGCACCCAACCCGACAAGAGGTGGCACCACACACCCAACTGAGTTACCAAGCATGCTCCCCCTGAGAAAACATGGATACAAGTCCCAGACAGTTTACCTACAGCTCTCCGAGTTTAAGCACACAGGAACGCACCCCAAGACAATACCGTCTTGTGCTGAACAAAGATTTGTCTAGCACTAGCTCTTTAATAAGTCCACTTCCCCCTCTATGTGAGGAAGTCATGCACCAGTTTTTGACACTGAGCTAAGATTTCTAGATACTTTAATTCAAGACTAAAATAGTTAAGATAAAACATAAAAAATGTTTAGCTACAGAAAAATACATTTTAAATTATTATTAATTGTAGGCCTAAGAGATCAGAAGAAGTTGCCAAAGAAATAAAAATAAGAATGCAATCTAAATTCTAATAGGATTGGAATTTAGAAATGTTTCATCTTGAGAGATGATACAAGCAGGCTACAGATTTTCAATTCACAGGCAGAGTCTGCTTTCCCTACTTGAGACTCCCCTCCCCTTGTCCTCAGTTCTTTTTCATTCAAACATTTCTTCAGGTGTTGAACAGTGAGGGAGTGAATACAAATCACGATGTCACTCCCCTTCTTTTATAGTCTTTTCCAGTTTGCTGGATCAGTGATGCTTGTGACCTGGGGGATTATGCTTGTTGGTCAATCAGTATTTCATTGTGTACAGGCTTTCTTGGTGAAGTTCCACTGTAAACAATCCCTTTTAGTGGAATCTATCCTTGAATGGGTGAGAAATAGCCATTAATGCTCTCTAGCCACTGCACTGTTGTGCCTGAAAGGCTGTTTTTGGGAGATTCCCACCTTGCCGTTGTCAGCTGTCAGCTGTGTTTGTGGTCTCCCAGTAGGTATGCTGTCCCAGCTCTGCACAGATCACTGAGACACCAAACCATGATTGGATTATCCAGTAAGACCACAGATCTCTTTCAGTCATGAAGCACCAGTTCTGAAAATCTTCCACATTTCTGAAATCAAAGCCCCTAGACAGTGACCAAAACACAGTGACATTAAACTGTGTGATGCCTTCTGAAAGTTTTAGATTAAAAAATTTAAATCTATCTATCTATCCAAGTATCTAATTGCCACAGTATATGAGAACCAGTGTCTGAGCACCCTTAAATATTATTTTCGGACCTTAGCTGGAATAATTTATACTAATGAGCTTCCTCAAATGTAATGATGTGGCTTTTATTATCTTGTAGCAAAATCAGAGATCCAAATGCAACAGCTTGCACTGTATGGGCCAGTTTTATAAGGCATAACCCGAGCAACAAAGCTGTGAACTGGGGAGATTGGCAAAAGATTGGAGAGAATGAATTCCCCCACTGGAGGCTATGGAACATCTGCAGAGCCATGATTCTGCTGCTACCACAGTTTCAGGGCAGACGAAGCTTCTGCAGAAGCTGCATTCCCCCTCATAGGAAGGAATGGCCTATGGACCTACGTAGTAAGAAAAATCTACTGGCCTAACGCCTCCTGAAGGCCTGTTTGGCTACAGGGAGGCTCCACCAACCCATACATTGGGTTCACATTTCCTGTATAGACTCCACAAATCATGCTCTTTCCCCCTCCTCAATGCACATGCACCAGAATTGCACTGACTGACCTGGGTCTGAGGCCTGAATATCTGACATATTTGTAATACTCCCTAAAGAACTCTGGGACCATACAAACCAGTGGCTGAATTTTAGCAGTATTTATTGTTGTCTGACAGATACAGTCTCACTCCTGTATTGTTCATGTTATTGTGTGTAGAAGCGTACCTATTATCTTTAGGAGAGCATGCAAATTCCACAAGATAAAAAGTGTCATCAGCACAAATAAACTGAGAAAGCTATATGAAAATTTATTTGGCAGCATCTTTTTATACTTGAAATTTTGGAATGAGCAAAATCAGTGTTGTTTTCTGTTAACAGTTGCAGAACATGCTGTACAAATAGAGACGAGAAACTGAAAATACTTGTACAAAATGGGCCAAAGTTTGAAGTAAACTTTTGGAAACATATCCATTAAAAAGCTCTGAAACTTCTGAAGTTTCCCACTTCTTAGCTACTTTGCTAGATGGCTGCTTTTGCAGCCACAGATAACAAAACCTAGAAGAACCCCTACATATAAAAAAAGAATGTTTTCTTCTCATAACTGAATGGCAGCCTTAAAATACAACATTTATATTTAAATTATAGGAAATCTGTCCCACCAATGTAGAAAAATTTTAGGTAAAATTATGTGCCTAAACTTTATGATGGATTTGATTTTGGTTTTTTTTTATTTAGTGCTGACAAGGACACTCTGAAAATAAACCCTAACACTAACATAATCATCAAAGGTCCAATAGGAACACAGCTACAAAAGACAGTTTCCATATTTTCCTGCAGGATAGCTGGAACAAAGGACCATTATAAAGCCCCACCAAGTGCAAGGCACATTTCTTCAACCTATCTTCTCTAATATAAATGCATAGCAGTGTGTACATATAAGAAATTAAAAGAAAAAAAGCCTTACAATAAAGCCCTACACTGCACACACAACTCTCCCCACAGGGAGAGCATGAGATAACTAATGAACCAAACATGAAAGATGTTAGTCACAATTGCTTAATGCACAGGAAGGCAATCGGATACTGGTGGTGAGGGCAGGATAAACAATATAAGAACCTGGATAGGATAGGACTGAATCAAAGTATAGTTGCACGTGAAATGTTTTATACATATTTAAAACATCAACAGGTTTATGGCCATTTACATTATTCTATGCACTGATTCTGTGATGTGACAGTGACAGAACTTAAGACACTTTTGTTGCTAAGTAACCATCACTAGATAGCCTATATAATATTAAATGTTTAATCATTAATCAACAATTACTATTACATAGTAATGTAGTGGTTCGCAACCAGAGGTATGCATACTCCTGGGGATACGCAGAGGTCTTCCATGGTCTTCCATCAACTCATTTAGATATTTGCCTAATTTTACAACAGGCTACATAAAAAGCACTAGTGAAGTTAGTACAAGCTAAAATTTAATGCAGACAATAACTTGTTTATACTGCTCTATATACTGTACACTGAAACATAAGTATAATATTTATATTCCAATTGATTTATTTTATAATTACATGGTAAAAATGGAAAAGTAAGCTATTTTTCAATAATAATGTGCTTGGACACTTTTGTATGTTTATGTCTCATTTTGTAAGCAAGTAGTTTTTAAATGAGGTGAAACTTAGGGATACGCAAGACAAATCAGACTCCTGAAAGGGGTACAATAGGCTAGAAAGATTGAGAGCCACTGTATAAATTAACATCATTGAGAGATAATGAACAAAGGTATCAAAACTATAGTCTATGTTAGATTAAAGCCTAGGTGAAACTCTTAATTAATTTTATAACAAAACCAATCTGAAGTGAAAAAATATACCAGGTAAATCCAACCTGAACATGTAATAAGGAAGTGAAAGACCAGAAAGAAGCCAGTTATGTACTTGATTAAAAGTACATAGACAAGTGATCCCAGAACATAACAAGGTATAAAAGGATATTAACCAGATATGTTCAAGTGAATTTAGATTACTTGTATAATGGACTGATTTGACAAATTTTTAAAATCATCAGAGTATGAATACGGAGAGACTTCACACACACCAGAAAGCTTCCAAATGAACTTTACAAAGAGGAGGCAATACACCATAAGAACAAAGAAAGGGTTGCACCATGTTAGCGAGGATTGTTACAGAAAGCTGTGGGGACCCCAGAATTCTTCATTAATTATACACAAGTTACACAGCCTGCAGAGCTGTGGATACCAAAATAGGGCATATCCAGAAAAATCCAGCAGATGCTTCCACTGGTTAATTGAATTGTTAAAATCCTAAAAATAGACTTTGTATTTTAACACAATAGCATGTGTGACCTCAGGTTTTGGGAATTACAGCTGCAGTAACTGTAAGCTTCAAAATATAAAACCACAGTTGAAATGTTCTGATTCATTATTGGACTGTGACTAGATTATGCATGAAGCATCACTTGTGTTCCCTTTGGGCCACAGCAGCTCTTCTCAGGAAGTGGACATTTGGTTGACATCAACATTTTATAAAAAGAGAACCAGGCAACGGACCACTCATCAAAGATTAATAAAAGAATCCTTCAGATAATGGCTTCTCACTGGCTGAAAACACTGGGACAGGATAAGAGATCAAGAATTGGTCTACTTTGCTGTACATTGAGGGCCACTTCCACTGGTTACAAAGACTTATCAAGATAAAGAAGGGAGAATGATAAGAAGGTGTTTCAGTCTCTCAGGGAAGACAATGGTGATAAAGTATCAAAACAAGGAGACTACAATAATAATAGCATCTTCAGCTAAATACTTTTGTACATATATTTCCTTTTATCTAGGTCATTGTTGCTCAATTTAGGTTTACTGCTTCTCAGAGAGTACATATTCTACTTATAAAAAAGATTGAATATTACTTAATTAGAGAACTTAGGTTTGTGTTTCATCAGAAAGTTTCATCCCAAGTAACTATAAACAATCTTGAGAAAAAAATTAGTGTTGAGACTGGAACATTTATTACACTTTCAGCAAAGCACTATTTTAGGAAAAGTCATGTTTACATGCAGTGAGATGATGTCTGAAAAATATCTAGGCATTCTTGCATTTTCACATAACACAGCATTTGTGATGTGACATGAAACTGACAACTTCTCATAGAAAAAGCTTAAATTAACTAATTTTACATTATAAACTAAAGAGTCATCATTTAATTTTTGGGTAAGAACATAAAAGCAAATTAAGATTAGGGTGACATATTAACTGTGGTTAAACCTACTGGTGAGTTTTAATATATGTTACAAGTGACTTCGACCCATTAAATGAATATTTTGGATTTAATGTATAACATTTGTGTATGGCTGTGTGAAAAAATACTTTAGCGAGGAATTAGCTGGGAAAATATTTATGAATTGAAATAATATTTCACAAATTAATTTTTTATATTTCTAAATGTCAAACATTAGGATTGTTTTGGCTGAACTGCCACTGGCAGCCCCATATCTCTTAATTGACAAAACTTGAATGGAAAATTGTTAATGGCTCTGTATTGAGAATTGAGAGATCGATGCCAGAACCAAAATCACCTTCCCACGATAATGCAAAGTAAAGGAAAAGTTCCTTTTACTTGTCATTTTCTCTGACCCATAAAATCCATAGCACTAGTTCTCACAGCAGAGATATAACCTTCCATCTCCAAATGGTTGGATTGCCAGAGTTGTCCATCAGGCTTGGCTTGCAGACAAATGCGTCTAACAAGAATTTTCCAGAACAGTTATTGCCAAAGTTCTAATAACTGCTGAAGGGAAAGAATAAGCTCCACTTACGTACAAGAAAAAATTAAACAAAGAAGAATCTTCTCTACTCAGTTTTCTCTTGCTAATTGTAACAGTGTCCTCCCAAGAGTGTCTTCATTTGAAGAAGAGAGGTCCAAATTATAGGACCTAGTAAAATAAGATGTACAAATGTAAAACAGCTCTGCACTGCATAGAATGAACCCTAAGACTCTCTGGTGGGAAACCATACAAGAGGCTTGTATGATTTAGATATGTAAGCCTTAAACCACACTGAAGAAGAATCTTATGCCTTCATCTAACAATGAGTATCAAAAGACTTTATGCGCTTAGTCCAGAGGAACAGCTAAATTATGCCACTTATCTTCTAAGAGAGACTTTAGGAAAAGAAGAAGGCAGGATGAGATAGTAAGATCTGTGAAATCTTTAAACCATGTTTTGAGTCATAAGTTAGGGGTCTATTACAGGAATGGGTGGGTGAGGTTCTGTGGCCTGCGTTGAGCAGGAGGTCAGACTAGATGACCATAATGGTCCCTTCTGATCTTGAAGTCTATGAGTGTAAAATCCAAATTGACTTCAGGGATACATTTGATGAAGTACACAAGACTATATTATTTCAGTGAAAAATATAATAGGCTTTGTGATGGGAAGGGCTCTTCATTCAGACATCCCACAGAGCAAAATTACTTGCTACTAAAATAGGTCATTTTAAGCCCTAAGAAGAACCAAGAGGCTCCAAGGGTGGCCTGTTAGCACTTGAAGGACCATGATCTTCCCTGTCAGACACTTCCTAGATGTGTGAAGATTGGCCAATTTGACTACTTTGAGTAATCTTGCTATGAAAGGTTGAATGGACATAGCTGGTCTCTCAGAGGAATCCAGGACATACTATATGGCTATATGTAGATCTTTTAGGGTTCTGAGCCAAAAACCCAAAGGAACTCTCCCCTCTAAAAAAATGCAGAATGTGATGTAACTTAGCCTTCAGTTAAGATTCAGCATGTAAAGTTTAAGCACATGTTTAAGTATTTCCAGGATCAGGGCCTAAAACTGTAAAGTTTCAGGGTCTGGGATCATTAAGTTCATGTACAGTATCTGTCACAATAAGGCTTTGAACTCTGAACAGGGATTTAGACACTCCTGCAATAATAAATAATTATAATAATACAAGTTTACGTCATCTGTTAAATTCAAATAATTGAATTTTATACAATTTATCAAAAACCATTTTTATGGAATTTCCTATTTATTTTAAAATTCAATTAATAAAATGAGGATTTATAAATTTTGAGTCTGTACTTTTTAGCATACAGTATCTGAAATTCAGTGAGAAACTTGGTATGGTTAATTGATCAATTAAAATGAATTAATCATGGAATAGACTTAAGTATGAATTTTATTTGCACCAGCCTCACTCCTTTGTGCAAAGCAACTTTTATATAATACTGATTATCCTGTTTTTGTGATTAGGTGTAATTTTGTTAGGATAACCACCATTTTTTTAACATATATTTTACATCATTTGGGAATGAATCTTTAATCACCCCTGAAACTATATATGGATCTCATAAACTGAGAATAAATTTTAAAATTCCAGATAGATTAGCTTGCAGGGACTCCTGTCAAAGATCTGAGAAAGAAACTGTTTCTTCTAGTGAGTCAGTTTTTTGTAATCGCCTGTTACAGTATGTCAAATGGTAACGTCTAGAAATATCACACTAGTTTCTGAGATGTTTTCAAGTGTGTTCCAGAGCCAGAGGAAAACTACTAAAATAAAACTGCAATTTTCTAGTACTTCCTAGTGAGGGGCAAAAATAGCAAATATATTATCAGCATATCTGAGGTATACTTCAGCTGGATTCCCAAGAAAGAAGTGAAAATACTGTCTTTGATCCCCATTTTAAAAAGGCATGCATATAAAAGTACCATTCCATTTCCCATGATCACATGCACAACATGGGGTTGATGTTAAACGCAAACCAACTGAATTAAAGAATAATTTCCGCTAGTATTAATTTAGGAAATCTTTTAGGGCTAGATTCACAAATGAACTTAGGCAACTAACTGCCACTTTAATTGCCTAAATCCCAAAAAAGCACCACTGGTATTCCCAAAACCTGCACTCAGCTGCTGCCAAATGGCATAGGCAACTAAACTCACTTAATGCCTACATTTTTGCAGTAAAAAGCTTCCTAGACACCTATGTTTCTGCCTCTGGGCATGTGCACCACTTCTCCACTCAATAATTCTGGCTGCCTACATCCCAGTGAGATGCACAAACCAGGAAAAGATAGGCATTGATCTGCCAGACTTGTGTGCAGCCCAATCTGGTCAGCACCCTCTCAGGGACTTCAGGGCCTAAGTCTGAGGTGAAAGGAGACACCTATATCTGTTTAGGATTGCCAGTTGTGAAGTCTCTTTGGCATCAGTCACCTAAGACAGTTCCTGCAAGAGGGAGGGAGCTTTGAAGGAGGACTGCATTCTGGGTCTCCCATATCCAGGATAAGGGCTCTAATCACTTGGCTATCAAGTAAATCTCATTTGTGCTTTCCTTTTATCGGGTCTAATTACTCTAATTAGTTAATCCAAAGAGGAGCAGCTTCAACAGAAAATATTGAGGGTGCCCCACATCAGAATAGCCGATAGCTCAGTGGTGAGGAACTCACCTGAGTGTGGGCAGATCCCTATTCTAATTCCTTCTCCCCGCCTCTGGTGGAGGAAGAACTTGAACTGGGAAGTCTCTCACAACCTAGGTGAGTACCTTAAGCACTGGCACTGAGCTAATAGTTATGAGGGATGTGCTTCCTCCCCACCAGCACCTCCACCAGGTGCATGACTCCAAGAGAGCATTTGTAGCTAAGAATCCCAAGCAGAGACAGGCATCTCCTCCAGCCCAAATTTAGGTGCCAAATTCCACGAGAGGCACTGAGCTTAGGACACATCCCTCTCCTTAGCATCTCCCACTGGCTAGCTTAGGTGGGGAGCCACCTAGCGTGCTGGCTTTTGTGAATCCCGTTCTGAGCGGCCTGTGTCCTTCCATGCCCTGACTAGGAAGCTCAGTATTGCAATGCCTCAGTCCCTTTGTGAATCTAGCCTTAGTGTCTTTAGTCAATTGTTGTTAGGGATAACTATGCACAGACTGTTAGTTGCTGCTGAAGAAAGTAAATGTTTTGTATTCTTTTGGTGAATATGAAATTTACCCTGGACTTTCACTGCATGAGAAAAATCTTTTGTGTTTTCAGGGAGAAACTACGTAATGGGCGCACAGAGATCAGTTATATATTTATATATACCCACTTTCTAATTATAATAGGTCAGGACTGGGTTGCATTGTTAATAAAGGAATTTTGCCAATTGGTAGGATTCTAGTATTGGACATTTATGATCCTAATGAGTCCTAATGGAATATTTTGATGAATAAAGGGTTTGTGACCAGTTTGATATTCAGTACCTGGAACTCAGCTAAACTTCAGGAGCCTCGGGACCAAAAGAATTTGTAACCGAGAGGGTCCTTTGCCTCATTGATCCACTTTCTGTCATGTAAGCTGTCTTGGAGCTTAATGGAAAGTCCTTCACGGGCTACTCAGGAGAGCAGTGAACCATGGAGGAGGGGAGAAAGGTCCAGAATATATGGGATGCAGAAAGATCCGGGCTCCCCTAGTGCATCACCTGTATTTTTCCAGAGTGCTCGTTCTCATTTTACATGAAGCCATTTCTGGAACAAATAGGGTTCAAAACAGCAGTTTACTTGACTCCTGATTATTCCTCAAATCATTCTGATTTGACCTCCCCTACGTCACACACTCCACTTATAAGTGGCCACTATCTTAAGACCTGTCTTGGAGTAACACCACTCACTAGTTCCCAAAATGCACACCTAAGGTGGATGAACTGCCTGCAGTGATGATAAGGTATATCCTCTGGTTTCTGCTTTTATAGCACCCTGGCCTATGATGTGGTCAGATCACTCCTGGGTGCACTAGACAGAGACAGACAGAAAGGGAATCAATTAAGACAGGCCCCTCTAACTTAGGGTTTTGTTCTGGCTCCCATCTTCATAACTATAGACTATTGAAAACTATATTAAAACTACAATTAGTTAGTTATAAGGTGTTTCCTGGTGGTTCTTTCAGGTTCAGGGGCTCTGAGGGAAGCTGTGTGATCTGTTCCAGTGGGGTAGCCATGTTTGTCTGTTTTTAGCAAAACAGCAAGAGTTCTGTGGCACCTTAAAGACTAAAAAATTTATTTGGGCATAAGCTTTCATGGGCAGAAACCCACTTTGTCAGATGTGTGATCTGGGTTCTCTTGGGTAGTCTACAAAGATCCAGCTGGTAGCAAGCAGGGTTGAGTTGTGTTTCTGCCTACTCTGTCTCGCTCCCTGTTATTGTTGTTGTGGTAGGGATTTTAAGAAATAAAGAAGTGTTATGTTGTAACCTTCCACAAAGGGTAGATATCTTTGTCTTCTACTTCTTTTGTGTATGCCATGAACCATGTGTATAGCCACTGCAGTTGAAATCAGAGCCATGTTGGTATAAATGAAAAGGGGTTGCTGGCAGGGCTTTTTCTGTGAGGCCCACACAACATTCTTCCATTCATTATTAATAAAAGGCAAACCTATGATTTATGAATTCTTAGCATATTTAGGAGATCTGGGTTCCATTCCCATAACATGGTCAAGTTTCAGCAGGTCTGTGCCACAATTTCCCCCACCTGGAAAATAGTAATAATAATAATTATTATAATAATACTTATCTTATCTTCCTTTACAAAGCACTACAAGATCCACAAATGAAAAGCAGTAAACAAGAGCTAAGGATTATATTTCATGTGATTTTTGGTGTCAGGCTGCAACTTCAAGTGAAAATTAGAGAGAAGAAGCTTTTTTGTTTGTTCGTTAGCCTTCTGCTTTCCTTCTCTTCTAAGCATCTACATGATTTACCAGTTTGTTTGTCATCTGATCCCCAGTATTTTCATTGGTATAAAGTAACAGAGACTGCAATTTCCTTGATATTTTTCCTTTCTTTTCTTAGAAAGCAATGTCAAATAACTGTTTAATGAGTATCTTACTTTCTGAGACCTTTGCCTGACCCAGAAGCTATGTATCACCAATTAGAAGTGTGCATTTCTAAATTGGATGCATGCACGCATGAAGAAAATATACAGTACTTGATTGCTGCTAAACTCCAGTGTGAAAACAGGGTCTGAAAAGTCAATTTGCTAATGTCTATACTACTAACATCTAGGGCAAAATAAAACAAATCTATTTCATTGGCTTATTTTTCTTCTGCTTTTAATGTCCAAGCAAGTGGTAAAATGGAATTAAAACTGGGCTTTTTGTTTGTTTGTCTATTTTTTGGTTTACTTTACTATAAGATCAATTTTTTTTTCAGATCAGGGCAATTATGTGAGGTGCAGAAACACAGAGAAATAATCTGTGTGGAGTTTTCTTGGGATGTTCTAAATTGCTTACTTTCAAAGGACTCCAGACAGACAGACATATTGGTCTAAAAGGATCACAGATACTGTAATGGAGGCAAAAGACCATGAAGTTCCTATCAGTTTTTGTAATAAAATCACATTTTAACAGAAGAATCTCAAAAAGGCTTCTGCCCTCAGTATGCTTTTATTGATACAATATGCTATATAATCTTTTATGCCATCATATCTCAATTCTCTTATAATAGAACACATAACCTGCAGCTATACATAAAACTGCTACTTGACACTGCTGTACCTGGCTTACAAACCTTTTTTATTTTTATTAAAAGAATTAAGCTTGGGTAAAGCATTCCCTGAAATTCAAATGCTGCAGCTAAATGCTCAAGATCTACCTTCAAAATAAGCTTATGAGTTTGCATCTGGATGATCTGACTCTGAATATTTCTGGTTAGGATCTAAGGCAGACTGAGGAACTGGAAATCAAGCTAGCCTTAGAAATACATGAGACACATCCCCAGCTTAGAATTAGAACAAATAGTTATGCTTTATCCATGCAGAAAAGTAAAGATAATTCTAAAACCTCTCCAGTGTGAAATTTAAAAGTGAACATAAATGCTGTTTATAATATTGGGGACCCCTCCCCGCATGGAGGCAGTAAAACATGCCAAAGATGAATTGACACTTCAGACTGACAAAAGAAAATCAAAATATCAACCACATTGACACTTTGGGGGAATTATGGGGAAAGAAGAACTTGGCAGTTGTTCAGTACTTCACAACCTGAAGTCAAAGGAGAGTATCAGTAATTGTGCAAGCAACTAATACTGCTAAGTGCTAGTAAGTGGCCATAAAGCACTTCAATACACATAAAATAACTTTATGTGCTCCATACAAGTACAATCAGTGGGTCCATTAAGTGACATATTAAACATAAACCATAAAACAAACAAGGAGAACATCAACTCCGTAATGATGTCAAACAACTAGTGAGTCTTCAGGCCAAAACCATTGTCCTTGTAATAAAATGAAATGTCCTTTTAATCAGAATCCTTTTCTGTCCCATTACTGCTTCAGATCAGAACACTTCAACCATATGAGGCCCCCCTTTCTCTAATCTTTGAATTATCCCTCAATCTTACTTTCCTTATCCTCCAATTTTACATTCCCTGTCGGAGCTGAGTTAAATCGGCGTTTCAAAATGAAAACACTTGCTCTCTAGGAATTACTGAGAGCACAGCTGAGTAGCGAGCTCCTTCCTCAGCAAACTGTACTGTCAATGAGAGCTCTTCATACCTTTCAGACTTCATCACAGGACTTATCTATAGAAAATGTCCAGTTTTACATCTGGTAAGCCATTTAAGTTCTATGTTACCAGAGCTACCAACACTCCTCCATTCCAGTGGCTGCAGAAGTGGAGAACAAAGCCTTTATAAGATACAGGTCTATTTTCCTTTCCACTCCAACTGCTATGTTCCCTCCCTCTACAATGAGTTAGCATATACTTATTTAGCTCTTTTTTCACAAATCATTCCCTCCATCCCTTGATCATTGTCGTTGTTCACCAGTGAGCTCCCTCCCATTTGTCACTATGTTTCTGGCTAAGTTGACCACAGGCTAGCTAAGTACTTATGTAATCCTAACACATGTTGCCATCATGTCCTCTCAGACAACCCTATGCTTTCCTCATCTCCGCTACTTTCACCCACCCACTGCTGTTAAAATCCTCTGGGGTTTAATTCCATGACAGAGTACAAAATCTGTCCTCTCCCAATGCCGTGTCCTGGTTTTCACTGTGAAAAGCTGAACATGCTAATCTTCCTCATGCTGGCTCCTACCTTCACTAATCACATATAAAAATGTAGAGCCTCATCTTGCAAATGGTTCCACAAGGGCAAACCCTTATAACTGTGCAGAATCCTAGAGTGTGCCTCCCTGGATCCCTTTGAAACATCAAGGCCTTAGATGGTAAATTTAGCAGGACTGTGACCTGAAATGCCCCTAGCACACTTTAGGGTCTGGCATGCCTAAATTACGATAATGAAACTCCATTTAAAAAAGTTTGAGGACATGAACAAAATGTGGAAGAAAACACTTTTGCTCACTCAGATCTTACTCCAACAAAAGTTGATTTTGAATGCTTTTAATATGCATCTAGTGTAGACACATGGACTCTAGAATGTAGCCAAAACAAAATAAATCCAACTTTCTATCAACACTAAATACAGACTATTTCTATATATGAAAATGTATTGAGAATTTAAGGCAAATACTGCAAGTCCTATATTGCTCAGTAACCCAAAAAATGAAATCCACTTCTTCCTGACATCAGAAGACTTTATAGAGAAGCAATTTTTAAAAGATTATGTAGAAAACTCTCAGGCCAACATATCCAAACTTGAGGGCACGTAATTTGATACCTAAACCCATATTTAGAGACCTAAATCTCTAGTTGTGAGCCCCAAGGCTTGCAAAATGTTACCTGGAATTCTCACAATCATATCTAAACTCCAGTGAAGTCAACTGGAGTCTTTCTACTAACTTCCATGAGCTTTCAATCAATCCCTTGGTAGCTCTAAATATAAATTTAAAAATTAAAGTGTTTGTAATGACAGGTCTGTACTCAAGGATTGAAAAAGCCCTCATTATATGCCTAAGTGAGATGGAGCCAGGGGGCCTAAATCATAAATGTATGTCCTAATCTAACCTTTTATCTGCTCCATATGAAGATCACATTCTGAATGTGAACAGATGCAGATTCCCGGTCCTGGGGATGGGCAATCCTAGTTTGTCTGATCACCATTCAGTAACAAAGATGACTGGATAAATTATTCATAAAATAATATGATTTGCCATATTTATTTGATCAGTTCTATGCAAAACACTGTGAAACTGATCAGAATAATGGCAATTTTTCTGTAAGGCTGCTTGGCAAATCTAGCTTAGTTTAAAGTATGCACTGCAGCTATTCACAAGAGAGGAAGACCTTAAAAAGCAGAGCCCAGAAGGGGTACGTATTCCCAGTCAAAGAATTCCTGAGCTTAAGGATGGTCTCTCACTCCTCCCTTCCTGCATGGAGAAATGATCAAAGGCAGATATTCCAGCACTGCATACCAGCAACTGGGGTGGGGGCATGGGCTTGTCATCTTGATGATGCCTCTGGTCTTCAATGGTAGAAGGCAGTATCTCATTTTTTGTATTGACTGCATGTATAGTAGCCCAAATCCTCTTTTGGTCTATGGTCCAATTTACCCCAGCTGTCTGGCTATGATGTGTCTAGTACATTTTCCACACCTGCAAACGGCAAGTTTTGCTGCGGACATGCAGCCACTACTAAGGAGACATCATTTTAAATTATTTATGTAATTTTTAAATTATTTTAAAATATTCCAATGAAATACACATCATTATATGAGTGGAGGTGTTTTAATTAACTAGTGTTAATTAAATATTCATATATGGAATATTCATATAATTTTTTTTATTACTGATAGTACATATACACACACAGAGAAGCAGAGAGAATGTGTGTATTGGATATTTTGGTAAAGAAACTGTAAGTTATAAGGATGTGTATACAAATCAGAATTGATGTCAATAGTGTGGTTTGTGTTGATTTTTGTTATAAAAAATATGATTGGTACTCCTAGATGACATCAGTATTATTTTTTAAAAGAATTCATAACAAAAATCTACTGTATGTATATTTAGGTGTTTGGGGGGGGAAAGGATAAGAATTCATTTGATAGTGATTTAGTATTCCACAAGAAGGCTTAGAAGTGTTTCCATAACCTACTGTTTGATTTCACATTATCTGTGAATGGCTTATGATGGGATTGTGGATAGAGCTGTGGAAATCTTTTGCTTTAGATGTGAAATCCAGTCAAACATAGACTGGCTTCAAGGTCTGACGCATCCCCAGGAATGTATGTGGAGAATAGCAATATGTTCACAATATTTTCAAGGCTACTGATGACATGTGCAAGAAGCCACCTCACCCAGAAGAAAGAAATAAGAGGATGCACATCACCAGACCATTCTTGAAGACACACAGACACCTGGAGAGTTTTAGAAGAAGGCAGGAAGGATGTAGGCAAAATGCAGGCCTTACTGAACACAATAGGAGTTTTACCATTCACTTCAGTGGGGCCAGGATTACATTTTCTGTATTTAACATGGATACCTTGTGTGAGTTGCTCTTGGAGGTTGAGGTTAAGCAAACTTAAGACTCCAAGCAAATCTATACTTTCTGGATCATTTCCATTACCTATAAAAATTGACCTATAAGCTTTAATTTTCAAAATGCTCTGCAAACTGTACTTTTCAGGGTTAACCCAACTCTAAAAGGGGTATCATTCAAGGGTAACTCACACTTATCTTACAGCTGACTTTAGTTTCATGTCTTCATGCAATCTTTCTGTTAAAAAGCTGTAAATATCATCTTGGGTTCTTTTCTATATATATAGTAATTTAATGATTATGAATGATGTCACCAAATTGGAATATATACCCCCAAAACTATCACTGTAGCTGTCAGTTATGACTTCCTTTTATAAAGGCATCAGTGGGAGTTTAGCTTGTTTTTTCTTTTTTATGTATATAATTTATAGGTATTGTTCTATTTTCATGTTCCCTTAAACTTATCAATAGTACTTAGATGCAAATCCTTTTTGGAGAATATGCTACACAATGTGATGCCTGGCTACTAAACAAAAGAAAAATCATCCATTGTTTAAAGTAATTTGAATTACTAATTTTTTTTAAGTGGATCAAGCCCTGAAACTGTGTGTAATATAAATTACAGTTTCATTTTCCACAGAAATTGTAATCAGAACAAAATTATACTAAAATTTAAAAATCAATAACTTTGGAAATACTCAGAGGAGCAGTTGAGGATAGAAAACATTAAAGGCTCCTTTTCAAAGTTAAAAGCAAAGGGCCAAACCTCTCAGATCTTATTCAGTTCATATTCAGTGAAGACAGTCATTGGGAATTGGCTCATATATTGGAAAGGCTAATGTTACAAGAGAACAGATCCAGAACTTTAACATCTGTACTAGTGATGCCATCAGCATTTGGCAGAGCTCCATTAAGTACTTAATCAATTCATTTACAAATAGGTCCTTTTTCATCTGTAGTTTATAAGGATCTTTTTCAAGTGTTGCTGTTTGCATTATCTTCTGCGAGAGATGAGGGCACAATAGAGTCTTGTAGGATTAGGCTGTTGGGAATTATTCTGGCACAGATTTTCCCATATAGGTCAGCTCCCATTTAGGCACTTAAATGCAGGGACCAGGTTTTCAGCTCACGCTGCTTCCCTGTGCTGCCAGTTTGAACCGCTGGATGTTTAAATACTTTTGAATTTTAACTTTTGAATACTTTTGAAAATCTAGCTACTTCTGGAAGTGAACAAATAGAAGCTGCTGGTTGCATAATTCTTCTGAAAACATGCCCCCAATGTTCATTGCTTTGGCAGGTGTTTATGTCTTCGCTGGGTAGCCACTGGGTCTTTTTCCATTGGCAAGATAGGGAAATTGCCTTTCTTTAGCCTGCGAAGACTGTTCTGGTATACTGGGCAGAAGAAATCAATTTATGATTCAACAGCCATGAAGGCATTTCATCAGCATTCTGTGGAGTGCAAAGACCAAGATAAGGCACTGAATATGTTCGGATCACCCACAGCAGCTAGAGAAGTCACCATCCAGAATGATTCTTTGTCCCATTGAAATCTGGTTTCTGCAGCCAATAGAATGGGACTGCCCCTGTGCAACAACTTTCTCATTTAAAAATTTCCCAGTTTTTTTCTTGCAAATCTCATCCCATCAACATAATTTTATCATTAATCCAAGTCCTGTAGCGATGGGGGTATGGCGAAGTGACATGTGGAGATGCCACTGGCATCAGTAGCCACAATTCTGCACATACACATTGGAACTAGTGACCATTCAGCTCCATTTCTGGTGCAGTGGAGAAGTTTGGCAGCATCCCAGGTGACTGAGCAGCCCTTTTTAGGGTAGCACTGCTCGCCCCTTTTAAGGGAGGGGACTAGAAAAGGTGCCCTAAACATTGCATGCCCCATAATATCTGGCCAGACTATCATGGCTGGCAGATCATCTTACAGCAGTCAAAAACAACAAACAAGAAAAGACTCATTTTAGGAGTGTGGAACATGGACGGAAAAGATGCACAAAAGCCTCAGAGAAGAACAATTCTTGTCTCTAGAGAAGTTACATGCTACAATATTGATATTGCACCACTGACTGAGACTAGAATGGATGGAGAAGGCTTCATCAGTGAGCTGGGAAATGACTACACTTTCATCTGGAAAGGAAAAGCAAAGGATAAGACAGGATCCATGCAGTAAGATTTGTAATCAGAACATCTTTCCTGAAACAACTTCCTGACCTCTCTGGTGGCCTGAATGAATGGCTCAAGAAACTTCAATTCCCCTTGAGTCCTTCATGGCATGTCTCTGTCATCAGTGCCTATGCACCTGCACTCATAAGCATAGAATAAAGCAAGGAGCAGTTCTACTCTGACCTGGATTCTACTTCAGGTCATTCTGCTCACCTGGCCATCCATCCATCCATCCATCATCAGGTCATCCATGTGACAAGATCATACTCGCCTGACCTTGAGACTTCTTTCTCTACCAACTCTAGCTTGTACTGACTGGAGAGGCATGATAGGATGACATGGAATGGGAAAGATGAACAGCAACAGATTCCTCCTGTTGGGTAAATGAGCAGAACATAGTTTGCTCATCCCTAACACCTTTAGACAAAATGATCAATGTAAAATAACATGGATGAACCCATGATCCAAATAATGGCACCTGATTGACTGTTACCACCCACCAATGAAACATCTGCAATGTCACAATTACCAGAGCCATGCATACCAGAATGCACAGATTGGGCATGCATGGACAGACCACAGATTGCTAAGAGCAGTGCCCAACCGGCATATAGTCACCTCACAATGCAAGCTCCCTAAGCTCGACAAAACAGCCTTCAGCATAGCAAAGCTCAAGCACATTGACTATCAGGTTCCGTTTCAGCAGTCATTTGATGAAAAGATTTTTTCATGCCCACCAATCACTGGCAACCCAACACAAAAGTGGAATCAGCTCAAATATGTGATTACTGACAAAGCTAAGTCAGTGCTGGGGCTAAAGAAAAGAATACACCAGAACTGACTGGTTCATTGAGAACAATGAGGACATTTCCAAACTCCTAAGTGACAAACAGAAAGCATTTGTTGAATGGCAGGATGATCTTAGTCCCATCCCAAAGAAAGATAAGTTTAAGTACCTACAGAGCAAGGACCAGTTTGAACTAAGGAGAATACAGGATGTGTGGTGGAAGAGGAAAGCTGCAGAAGTTCAGCGTAACATATATATGAACAATGCAAGGATGTTATTTGACTATCTCAAAGCAGTCTATGGACCATCTAAATCTGGCACAGCTCCCTTGAAGTTGGCAGATGGCACTATCTCATCAAGGACAAGGAAAGAATCATATAGGATTGGCTGAACACTTTAATAATCTACTCAATAGACCATCCACAGTTGTTCGACATGTCCTTGATCAATTACTTGAGACATCCATCAAAGAGGATCTTGACCTTCCTCCATCAGTTGAAGAGGTCATTAAAGCCATCTAACAATTGAACTCTGGCAAGTGATCTGGAAAGTATGTCATGCCAACAGAACTGTACAAAGCAGGAAGCCCAAAGGCTATCGAGGCATTTCATGACATCTTGAGTGGCATTTGAAAAAGAAGAAATGCCACAAAACTTTATAGATGCTATTATTGTATCATTGTTAAAAAACAAAGGTACCGGAGCTGACTGAGGAAACTACAGAGGCATTCCTCTCCTATGCACAACAAGTCAAGATACTCCTTTTAACACACCTATTCAAATGAAACATTTATTTAATAAATTACAAGTTTGTAATGCCAGAAGCAGCAATTATGATAATCTAGGATGACCTCCTTCATAACACGGGCCATAGAACTTTACTAAGCAATTCCTGCATCAAATCCATAGCTTCTCATTGAGCTATAGCATTTTTTTAAATCCATTAATGATATAGAGACATTAAATGATGGATAATCCACCACATCCCAAGGTAAACTCTTAAAAATTCATGTTTTATTTCTTACCTGAATTTGTCCAGTTTCAGTTTTGAGCTTTTAGATCTTGACCTGTCTTTGTGTGCTGGACTGAAAAAACCTCTTCTGCCAAAAGTCTTAAAAGCTTGGCATAAGGACCCTAACACTGGTAAGCCCACAAAATCCTTTTCGGCCATTCATCAGGGAGCCGCGGAAGCCTATTTAGATTTTTTTTAATCGGCTGCAAGACGTTGTGCAAAGGCAGATGGAAAATGTAGAAGCGGCAAACGAGCTTTTAAAATAACTGGCCTTTGAGCACGCTAATGAAGACTGCAAAAAGGTCCTGCAGCCCTTAAATGCAATGCCAGCGGTTACCCTGGCAGACATGCTTCGCGCATGTCAGGTTCAGAGACGGGCTACTAGGATGATCCGAGGAATGGAAAATCTGCCTTATGAAAGGAGACTGAAAGAGCTTGGCTTGTTTAGCCTGGCCAAAAGAAGGCTCCGGGGGGATATGCTTGCTCTATATAAATATATCAGGGGGATTAACGTTAGGGAGGGAGAGGAATTGTTTAAGTTTAGTACTAATATAGGCACGAGGACGAATGGGTACAAATTGGATATTAGGAAATTTAGACTAGAAATTAGACGAAGGTTTCTAACCATTAGGGGAGTGAAGTTCTGGAATAGCCTTCCGAGGGAAGTAGTGGGGGCAAATGACTTATCTGGCTTTAAGACTAAGCTTGATAAGTTTATGGAGGGGATGTTATGATGGGATAGTTTAATTTGAGCGATTGATTTTGGATTATCAGCAGATAAGTCTGCTCAATGGTCTGTGGGAATGCTGGATGGGATGGGAACTGAGTTACTGCAGAGAATTCCTTTTTGGGTGCTGGCTGGTGAGTCTTGCCCACATGCTCAGGGTTTAGCTGATCGCCATATTTGGGGTCGGGAAGGAATTTTCCTCCGGGGCGGATTGGCAGGGGCCACGGAGGTTTTTCGCCTTCCCCTGCAGCATGGGGCATGAGTCGCTTGCTGGTGGATTCCCTGCAGCTTGAGGTCTTCAAATCTCACTTTTGAGGATTTCAATAACTCAGTCATGGGTTCGGGGTTGTTATAATTGTGTATGGGTAGGGTTTTGTGGCCTGCCTTGTGCGGGAGGTCAGACTAGATGATCATATTGGTCCCTTCTGACCTATGAGTCTATGAGTCTATGAGTCTATGTCAAAATGTTGGTACACAATCCCATAAGGCTGCTCTCTTGGCCGCAGCCCTCAGGCCCCCGGACAAAAAATGTTTCAAAGGTGGGAAGTTGGGTCATTTTCAGAGAGAATGTCAGTCTGCGCCACGGGGCACAGCACGTCCGTCTAAAAAATGCTTAAAATGCAACAAAGGATTCCACTGGGCAAATCAGTGTCGCAGCTCCAACCAGCAGGGTTGGGCACGACAGGGAAACGGAATAACGGGTGTACCCTCGACCCAGGGCCAACGGAGGGTTTACGTTGCCCAACCCACAGCACCAGCGCCTCCTGTAGCGTACAACCTTACGCAAACTTCCGTGTCGCCACTCGCGGGAGCGCTGGCTTAGATCTTGCTGTAACTGTCTCAACGGAATTCATGCTCCCAGGAGAGGTGCAAAGAATCCCAACCCAAATGTCGGGCCCCTTGCAGGAAGGCACTATGGGACTAGTGCTTCCCCCCACCCCCACACAGCAAAAAAGGGTTTTTTTGTGGTCTCCGGAGTTATTGATGCTGACTACACAGGAGTTATTAAGATTCCGGCATGGACCAATTTGCCCCAAGCGTTACCAAAGGGGGAATCAATTGCACAACCTGTT
This sequence comes from Mesoclemmys tuberculata, assembly GCA_007922155.1. NCBI lineage: Eukaryota > Metazoa > Chordata > Testudines > Chelidae > Mesoclemmys > Mesoclemmys tuberculata. The sequence goes on along the minus strand of ML675618.1, from coordinate 47,171,099 downwards.
ACCGTGCCTTGCCTTGTTCCAGGAAGTGCAGAGCGGGAAAGAGGTTCTCAGGGGTTTGGATCTACTCTCGTTGGGCTGGTCACCTCAGTCTCTCCACAATTCCCGCTACTAACCCTTTTGTTAAATAATCATTCCATTGTAGGTTTCCTGGATACTGGGGCTGACGTTTCAGCCATCGCCTGGAAGGATTGGCCAGCATCCCCCCACACTCGAGCGCTGTGGGGGATAGGTGGGTATCAGGATACATTACAAAGTGATTGTTGGTTGTCAGTAAATTTACCCGTCGGCCAAGCGGCAAAAGTCCATCCCTTTGTAATGAAAATCCCGTTATCTATTTGGGGACGGGACCTTTTACAGCAGTTAGATGCAGAGCTCCACCTCAATGTGTGAGCCCCATAGACGGGTGTCCCATTCTCATACCGCTTTACCGTTATGTTGGCTCTCTGGCGATCCTGTTTGGGTGGATCAATGGCCACTCCCAAAGGAAAAGTTAGAAGCAGTTCATTTTCTTGTTAAGGAACAATTAGAAGCGGGACACATTGAGGAGTCTACTAGCCCATGGAATACACCCATATTCAGCATTCGGAAAAAATCAGGCAAGTGGAGGCTACTTCACGATCTACGTGAAGTAAATAAGAGAATTCGACCAATGGGGCCGTTGCAGTGTGGCCTCCCTAATCCAGATTTAATTCCCTCTGATTACCATATCCTCATCATTGATCTAAAGGACTGTTTTTTCACAATCCCACTTGTGTGTCAAGATAGGGAAAAATTTGCCTTTACTGTGCCGGTGTATAATAACAAGCATACCACTTTTCGATATCACTGGACAGTTTTGCCCCAGGGTATGCTTCACAGCCCAACCCTGTGTCAATATTATGTAATTCCATTTAGAACCAAATACCCCACAGTTGAGGTATATCATTACATGGATGATATTTTATTTGCATCCCCTCACCTATTCAAAAATCCTCTGGACGGCCTTGTTATGTGTTTGGAGGAATATGGCCTGCATATTGCCCCAGAAAAGGTTCAACGGCATGAGCCATATTTGTATTTGGGACATAAGCTCCTCTCTACTTATGCCTCTCCTCAAAGCCCTCGTATTTTTCTCCCAACCAAACTAAATTTGGTGACCTTACAACAAATTTTGGGGCACCTCAATTGGGCTCGCCCCTTTTTCCGTTTGCCCACGGACTTATTGAGTCCCTTATTCCGCCTTTTAAAGGAAGGGCACACACCAGCGTCCAAACTTGTGCTAACTAAAGAACATCAAGATATTTTCAAAAAAATCAACGATGTGTTAGCACAAAGGTTTGTTGATCGTCCAGAGTCCATTATGCCCTTACACCTCGCCCTTTTAAACACTCCACACTCTCCTACTGGTGCTCTCCTCATTCCACGTACGTCCCAACGTGATATAGTCAAATGGCTGTATAGTTGTGATATAGTCAAATGGCTGTATCTCTCCCACACACCACCTCGCAACATTTATCCATATCTTTCTGCCTTAATTGATTTAACCCATAAAGGTCGCGTGCGCGCAAGCGCCCTAATTGGCTATTCTCGCGGCCATCCATGTCTCCCTCTCAAAATTAGAATATGAAACGTTATCCTGCCAAAATTTGCAGTTCCAAATTGCACTCTCGGACTATGTGGGAGAGGTCCTTTTTAATCTACCTAAGGATGCTCGGTTACAATTAACACTTCAGGTGCCTTTGCACGTTCATTCCCTTCAGTCAACCACCCCTATTCCCAACGCCATCACTGTATACTCCGATGGCACCCCAGCTCGGGGTTTATAACTTTTCAGGATCCCATCGACCACAGCTGGCGCATAAAATTACCTTGCCTCAGCGCTCAGCTCAACACAGCGAAATACCGCTGCAATTTTAGCCCTTTGGGAATTTAGAGAAGTTCCCCTCAATTTAATTGTTAATTCACAATATGTTTATAACCTTTTTACGCACTTGCCGCTTTCCATTCTCACTACGCAAATTGATAAAAATCTTATGTCTCTTTTCCTAACATTGCGTTTCTTACTCACTACCCGTCTATATCCTTTTTTCGTGGCACATGTTCGTAGCCACTCCTCCTTGCCGGATGTTCTTTCTCAGGGTAATGCCCGTGCAAATCACGCTTTACGCTCCTTGTCCGCTCACTCTCTTTTTTCTGATCCTATTTCTAGTCATTCCTATTTTCATCAGGCTGCCAAGGTGTTGCGAAAACAGTTTAATATTCCCCTTGCAGAAGCAAGGATATTGTTCATTCCTGTCCTCATTGTGCCTCTGCTCCTCATTCTTTTCCTTTTGCAGTCAACCCTCATGGTACAAAGGCCTGCCAACTTTGGCAAATGTATGTTACCATTGTTTTTGCCTTTAAGCCTCTTCACCACGTTCATTTGTGTATTGATACTTATTCCGGCTTTATATAGGCCACTGCTCAACGAGGTGAAACTGCTCGCCATGTTATAGCCCATGTACTCCACTGCATTGCGGTTATGGGTCGCCCCACTACACTCAAAACAGACAATGGCCCGGCCTATATTTCCTCCGCGTTCCAGGAGTTTTGCTCCTGATGGGACATTAAATTGGTGCATGGCATTCCTTATAACTCCACGGGCCAGGCCACCGCACCCTTAAAACATTGCTTGATAAACAACTTAAAAACGGGGGAGTACGCCCCTATGAGGTGTCACAACATCTCAGTATAGTATTATTCACCCTAAATTATTTAACCCTTAATTTTGAAAACTCAACCCCTGTTGACAGGCACTTTCGGGTGGCGCAATCTCTCCCTCGACCTTCGGTCTTTTATAAGCAATTACCTGACCCGACCTGGCAGGGGCCCGTCCCACTGGTGACATGGGGACGGGGATATTCCACTGTTCTCTCTCCTACAGGTACTATTTGGGTTCCCGCGCGCTGTGTCCGCCCAGCCATTGGCCATGAACTGGCATCAGGGACTGCCGAATCCGATCCCGGAGTTCAATCTCGCACTAGCATTGGAGCAGAAGGAGCACTCACCAAGGGCTGAATGGTGCACCCGTCGACAGCCTGCTGATAAAGCGTGCCCGCCGGTCACTTGGGGAGACCTAAAAAATCTCGTCTCCTCGGTCCAGCGGTTATTGGCCAGGAATCAGCAAGAGGAGACAGCTGAGAATCTTTTGCTAGCTCTTATGGCACAATTGACAAAGAATTCTGTTTTTATTTTATTGATTTTGTGTTTTTGCTTGCCGGTGGGGGCTCAACAACATCCCTCTCTAAATGAGAGTTTAAAATTTAATATATGGGTTCAGCTGGCAAAAGCCATGAACACGTCTCATTTTTGCCTAGGCAATCACATGGAGGTGGGTGCGCTCCTTGGAAGTTGCCTCATTCCGGTTCGTAAACAACCCGCGGATGTAACCAATGATACCGTATTGGGCAACTTCTTTAATCTATCTGTCCAATATATCCACAGCCCTAATCGGGGAACCCCTACTAAACGCCTACAGTTAAATGCTTTAACCATTTCCACATCATATATAGCTGGCGGTGTTAATTTGACATGTGCATGAATTGTTAACTGCATATGGACTAAAGTACCCGGCGGCTGCCTTAAATTTATAAATGACACAATCAATTGCGCGGATTATCAAAACATATCGTTGAATTATAATCACATTCCGTTGCCCCTTGGATGGTTTTTTTCCTGCGGGTGGCGTACCTTTAATTATATCCCAGCCAATATCTCTGAGGGCACCACTTGCTGCCTCAGCCGTCTGGCCGTTGTGTTACCAACACCATCTAGCCCCCGTCATTCTACCCGTTCTTCCACCTTACCGAAGTTGTGTAACCCCAACGTTAAATTGCTCAGCAGGGCTGAATATATTTCTTTGGCTGCTCTTTGGTTGCTATCCCTGGCCTTACAACTGTCACTAATCGGAATCTCAATGCATTAACCTGTTTGGTTGTTAAGTCCATTAATGCCACCTCACAGGCTATAGGCCTATTAAATGAAGAACAACACGAACTTAGAGATGCTATCTTGGATAATCGTGCCGCTATTGATTATTTACTTCTCCTTCATCATTATGGCTGCCAATTCTTTCGCCATATGTGTTGTTTTAATCTTAGTGATAATAGTTAGTCTGTAAATAAACGTCTTGAGGAGCTTAAAAACCTCACACAGCAAATCACCCAAGATGTAGGGTTTGATGGTTTTTGGAATTGGTTTACCAGCTGGCTGCCCAATTTGGGATGGTTATGCCAGCTTTTTGTGTATGGCTTATTGGCTTTTGTATGTTCTACTGGATTTTGTTGTTGTCTGCAATGTCTCCCTTCACTTTGTAATATGTTTCACACTACTATGTTTTTCTCACCCAAACCTACCCCCTTTTCCAAACTCGAAATTATGCTCCTTCAGAAGCAGCTTAAAGGTTATGATCTTGTTGCTAATGGAAAAAACAAAGGGGAGATGTAGGGACTTATTCCTGGGCTTGGCCAGACCAACGCCATGTGAAGTAGAGGACACATTCTCCTGCTCAGGGCAAATGTCGGTCACCCTGGAAGGAACGTAAAACAATAGAGTCTTCTGACTCAGCTGAGATCATAGCCTTAAAAGCTTGCCAAAAGGTTTGCCTGTTTACAACGGGAAAAGTGTCTCGTCTGCAGATATGGGCAGTGTGTTTTTGCTATGGAACGGAACAAGTAAATAAAAGGAGCGACGGAGCTCAGAAAAGCGGCTCCTCAGCTCACGCTTTGGCTTTGACCTCGCTTCATCTTTATTGAGTCGCAACACAGAACCATTATTGGCACTGGCTCAACTTCAAGAAGCTAACAGGGGTACAAGGAACCAAGGCAGTTGTGTTAGAACAATTTATGCAAATTCTCCCAGACAGAGGAATAGAATGGGTGAAATGCCACCAGCCATCGACACTGTCAGAAGTGTTCACCCTCAAGGAAGACCCTCAAGGACCCAGTCCCCTCAGACATCCAAATTCAAAAACCCCAGGAATAATGCTCAGAATCCCAACAAAAGCCAGTCTAGAAGTGAAGGATGAGGGGGCACAGAACAAACCCACCCCATAGGGGGTAATTCCAGTCAGAGGGAAGTACAGGAGTAGCGATACTCTACAGAGGAGGAACTGAGAACTGCAGGGGAAGGAGACACACTGCCAGAGGTCTCTTCCCTAGGAACGAGCATGCCAATAAGGGACATTTCAGTTGGAAGTGCCCTTTTATGGACTATAGCTATGGTCAGGCATGAACTGCAGGTCCTTGAGCTCAGAAAAAAGGTCCAGCCAAGCTCCTGCTCCCAGTGTGTCAACAGCACCCAGGTAATGGGCTTGGTAGAATGTGTGGGCAGCCAGATGATTAACTGGACCAGTCTGGTGTAATCCACCAACACAGTGGGGGCTCTCCATCTACCTTCAGTGCATCCACACGGACCTACAGTCCTACCCAGCAATAAAGTACTGCTCACCTAGAGAAGGCACATGCTAATGCTGATTTCTTCTCATGTGCAAAGAGGAGGAGCATGGAGAAGGACCACTGCCAGGTCCTAACCTGAGAGGGAGGGTGCATGCCAGGGTGTATCAACCCCATACTGGTGAGATGAGGGTTAAAGAACTGCTCTGGGTGGCCTTTGGATTCTTACCAGTGGGCAGCACCATCCTGAGCCATTGCCATTAGGCAAGGCGGCCTTTGGACTCTTGCCTGTGGGTGAAACTACCTTAAGCCATAGCTGCCATAACTTGGACTGTCACCGGCAGGCCCAGAGCACACAGTCAACACTACTATGTGTCTAAATCCCTTTTGAAAATGAGATTTAGGCTCCTAAATCAATTAGGCGTTGCAATGACGAGCGTCACAATGCCTAAATACTTTTAAATATCTGGGTTCTAATCCTTCAGAGCTAACCCTTCAATACATCCAGGATTTGAAGATAACCCATGACATTTTCCTTGTTAGAAGCTGAACACCTGTCTCTAGATTTCAATATTTTAATGCAATACATTTCCAAGAGACTGTGCTCAGAAACTTCAGTGCTGGATATTTTAAAAGTACACAGATTGAAAGAATGGTAGAAATGGAGTTACTGATCTTGCAAAGCACATAAGCCTATTTTTAACTTTAAGACCATTCACTTAAATGGAACAACTCATGCTTTGCTGGATTGGGACTTCAGGTTCCAGTCACTAGTGTGTGCATAAAGCATTTGTGAATGTGTTTGGAGGATCAGGACCAAAAAGTTAAAGTGACTTACTGAATCTTGTCCCAGAATTTAAAGTTAGTCTACTGCTATTTTTACTGCTCATATAGTCCTAAACAGAACTTACCTAAACAGGCCTGTACATAAAGCACATCTGGAGAATTGGCTGTGTTCACTTCTGATGCTATCCACCTGGCAGAATGTAATGTAGCATCTGTCACTCCAGATGACCTCCTGCCGCAGGGCTGAGTGTCACATTTCACTAAAAGTTTAGCTTCTGTGCCCTTAGTCATAAAATTTCTCTTGTAATACTGTCCTTCACTTTCTAACACAAGCATTGCTTACCTGGATGTTGGTGTTGCTGCATGTATTCAATGTCTTGTTATCGCCTTCTTTTTAGTTCCTTCTTTATAAGGGGTGTTTTTGTAGCCAAGCTCTTGAGCACATGAACATCGAAAAGATGTAGCACTCTTTGCCCTGGGAAAAGTTGAAGAGCTTGAACAGCTGCAGAAGAGATAAAAATAATAGCTTCAAAATTCCAAATGTTCTCTACAAAACACCCAGTGAAACTGTGTGCTGCATTAAACTGTTCTTCCCTAGAAGTAGTAGGAGTCACAAAAGTAGTCATCAGCCAACTCTCCAAAGAATGGTGTCTATTTACTGTGATGGTTAAGTTGAATGTATTTCTGTAAAACACACCTATAACATTCTGGTATATTATTTATGCTTGCAAACTAACAGAGGCACTATCGAAAGAAAGAATCCCAATAATGCTTTAATGTGTGGCTCCAAACTATGAATCCAATTACAATTTAACATGACAACTTTTTGGGTTCATTAAATACAAATTGTGCAATTTATTGAGGATTTCAAACATGTATGTAGAGTTATGCTAAAAGTATATAGCCAAAATTTCACATTCCGTTACATTTGTACAGTTCAGCATGAAGGTATATGAAAGCCTTAAGGTATATTCATGACTTGATAGATATATTTTAATACTAAAACATTAAGTGCCAAATAATGCTAGCCTCGTTCATGTTAAATTGTCATGTAAGCCCTGTTGTGCAAAAGCTTACGTACATTTGTTTTATGCATTGACAGTAGTCCAATGGAAGTCAACAGGATATAAAACTGAACGTGTGCTTTGTCTTTGCAGCATCAGGACATTAATCCACGGAAGGAACTTTTCACTCATTTTGACTATGGGTAACAAAATTGGGCCCTAATTTTACAGGATTTTTATTACCCAGCTACATTTGTATAAAGCTGCACCTGACCAGAATACATGAAATATACAGTTGCACAAAACAAGAAATTCCACAAGCACCAGCAAATTACACATTTTAAGAAAATAAATTGCCATTTTGCATATGCAGTTGCGGTGCATTTACTTTTCAGAAATGTAGCCCTCACTTTAGAACAAACAAACAAACACAAAATCCTCAAATCTTTTCAACACACAATATAATTAGGGATAAACTATGGCTATTCTGTGCAGTATCCTAAAGGTGAAGGCTACATCCCCAGAACAACTCATTTTGTGCCCTTCTCACCTCCAAAAGGAAACTTTTCAGTCAATGAACAGTGGAATTATTTTGTCCATCATCCAAAACCAGATCAAATTAAGTACAATGCATAAATCTTTGCAGGCTAGATTGGAGCCATAATTTGGATACAGAGCAATATTTATAGATTTAATCAGCCTGAGGAAACTGTTATTTAGGAGATATTTGAAAGCATAAAAATTGAAATAGTACTAATTGAAATTATTTACTGAATTGGCAAAACATCTAATTCAGTGGTTCTCAACCTTTCCAGACTACTGTACCCCTTTCAGGATTCTGCTTTGCCTTGCGAACCCTCAAGGTTCACCTAATTTAAAAACTACTTACTTACAAAATCAGACATAAAAATACAAAAGTATCACAGCACACTGCTACTGAGAAATTGCTTCCTTTCTCGTTTTTGCCATACGATTACAAAATAAATCAATTGGAATGTAAACATTGCATTTGCATTTCAGTGTATAGTATATAGAGCAGTATAAACAAGTCATTCTCTGCATGAAATTTTAGTTTGTACTGACTTTGCTAATGCTTTTTATATAAGCTGTTGCAAACATCTAGATGAGTTGATGTACCCCCTGGAAGACCTTTGCAAACCCCCAGGGGTACACATACCCTGACTGAGAACCACTGATCTAAATCACCTTTCTTACTCTTATATATATGGAGCAAGCTTCCTTGTAGAGTGCCCCAAAGGCATTCTTTTTTGGTAGACTTGGTATCCAAACATCTGTGTGACCATCTGAGTAGAAAAGCCACATTCCTCCTCTGTAAAAGAAAAAATCATAGTCGAATTCAACACAGATGTTATGTTGTGACTTTTGCTGGGGCCATTAGCAGGTTCCCAACTATCCTGTACATTCTCTAAAAACCATATGACGCCAAAGCTTCCAGTACTAACCTGCTTTCAAATGGAAAGCATATGGGGGCAGTGGTCATCCAAAGGTTACTGAAGTGAATGGGAAAAAAATCCCATTAACGTCTTTGGATAAGACTCATGAATACAATGAATCCATGTGTTGTTTGGTTTCCCCTGAACTGGACCTGAGGACCTAAGAAGAAAAGTTGTGTCCAGGGGCTGCTTCCAGAAACCTTCTTCCAGACCATATTCACTTCCTGTAATATTATTTTTGTATATATGAGGCTGGAGTGTAGATTAGCCAAAAGCATTAAGATTTACATCATAATTAGTAATTACTGTGTAATGTTACTATATGGATAGAAGCTTGGAATGGTCCTAGAGGAAGCATTTTGTGTGCTTAGTTATATACTCTATTAAGTAATGTTTACTTTTGTATACTCAATTTAATGCATAATGGGCCATGTAATGAAAAAGAAGGTAAAGCACAATTGCTATACTTCACAGCCATTTTGTTAGAGATGCTCACATTAGACCAATCAGAACTAACAACTACAAATGGAGACTGCTAGACAAAGTCTGAATATTACAATCTCTCCCAACAGATCAAGCTCTCCCCATAAACAGTCTTTTCTACATCTAATTTATCTAGAAGCCATGCCCTCAGCAAGAAAAAGTTCTCTGTTGAACACCTTTCAGATGAAGGTTTTATTGTCATATACATGAGTAAGGTGGAACAGATGTGGTTATTATTGTAAAAAGAATTTGTGTTCTTAGTTAAGAGAGACTGTCCTTCTTTAGAGAATTTATATGTCTAATACTGGGACTAGAGGCAATTATTGTTATACATGTAGTAGATGTGTAACTTAGTTATAATATCCCAGCTGGACTGTATTTTTAATTGAGAATATCTGTGCTGAAAGAGATTTCAGTTCTCAAGTGCAAAACACATGGTTGCTTTATGTTCTGTATTGAATTTCAGCCTGGCCAAATTCATTGCATAAATATATGGAATATATACAAAATGCTACTCTTCTCCATAATGTGTGAAGCCTACCCAATTTTGCTATTTTATTCATATATAATTGACATGAATGAGCCAGGTTAAAGCACTATCCAATTACTATATTATTGAAGACTTTCACTATATCCAGCCCTCAATAACAATGATGGAATAACACTATCAAACCTTAACTGAACCCATTCACTGCCCTGAAAACTAGATAAAACAACAATTCTTGATCTGTGGCTTAATGTAACCCTGGGTTACACCTGCCTCATACTTTCTAATATTCTATCCAGTTTTCAGCAGATCTAGATCAATGTTAAATATAGGTCATCAGACTCACTGACAAATTGGTGTTTTCTGACCAAAAAAAATTCCTGACCAGCTGCATTGGTTACCAAGTTGTGCTGTAATTTTCCATACACACTTTTGCTAGACTTTATAAAGGCACATTTGCCTCTAAAGTTGCTGTGTTTATTAGAACTTTGTTCTAGTTTCTGTGGTATAAGGAAATTCAACCTCATTATTCACACAGAATACTATATTGACCCATCTGATTGAAGGCTGGCCTTAGTCTACTTGGAGAATAGACATCATTTACAGCAAGGAAAGTTATTTCTTCACACACCAAAAATGACAGTATCAAATATCCTAGTCCTCACTGTTGTTCTGTTCTCTTATTGACCTGGTATTAGTCTACTTCTGACATGTATCTCTTGTGGACAACCTCTGTTAGTGGATTAGATTCTTCATTTTGTCACTAAAAAGGTACTGGGCCACCAATGTCTGTGGATTTATGCTGATTTACACCAGCTGAGGATCTGTCTCCTCCTTTTCAACTAGCTGAAGCAAAATTCTGTCATTTCTTTAACTAATATCATTTCATCCAAGTGATCCTCACTCCCCACATGGAATGACATTCAAGATGAGAATGCTAACAGGAGCACAAGACTATCTGAGTAGGGACTCAAAAAATTTGATATTTCATTGGTCACTTATGCCTCTTCAAGTGACAGAGACAAGAATGGAAGTAGCTACAGAATGATCTTATCCATTAGAGAAATACCATCTATAGGTAAAGAAAATTGTCTATCCTCGTCTCAATCTCTAATAATGTAGTTGAGGTGGAAATGCAGAACTCAGATTTCTTTCTTCTTGCTGTCTACTGAAATTTTAAAATATTCCTTTAAATCTCACTATCTCAGTTGGCTCTTCATCTTTTTGTCACCATCTGTCTACTTCTCCTATTCAGATACAACCACAGTATCTCAAACATTGAGTATGAATGCCATCTTTTCCTTCTATTGTCTACTGTTAACTAGCTATTAAGTAGCCATAAGAAATGTCATTTGATTATTCCATTTTTCTCCTGGAAAAAAAACCTAGCTTCTCTTTTACATATAAATTTCATAACTCATCACTGTCTGAGAATAAGTTCTACTTTCAAAATCTATTATTAAACCCGTACTGTTAGAGTACAATAAATTGAGGGTGGAAGTGGGAGATTAATTAACAAATATTCTTATGAGGTAATTATTATAATAGTTTGTGACATATAGATTTAAATTATATAGTAAACCAATCATCCTGCTAAGACAACAAATGACTTGCAGAACATGAAACCCTCTCAAGGCATAGACTGGGATTTTTAAATTATGCAAGGAAGTTAAAAGCTCAAATCTCCTTGAATATCAGCCATATAGAGTAGTGAACTGGGTAATGGAGAAATACATACCAAATACTTGAGACTTATTTCCCATTGCCTTGCATCTTGTGTGGTCACTTACGCCTGTGCAAAATGCTACCAAATCAGAATGTCATCCTCTTTGAACACAGGAAAATGACTACAGTAGGTGAAAGACACTGGAGAATCAAGTTTTCTATCACTTGGTTGTAGATTCTTGTCCTTCAGCAGAAAGAAAAACTATTGACTTCAGTGGGACTTAAACGCAAGCTTTGATGCTTTAGGGCTTATGCTTGGAAGTAAATGTGTGTGAGATTAGACTTTACAATTGTAGCCCTTCTTCTTTAGCTCACTGCATAGAAGTCTGTGACTTAAAGATCATTCCCCAGGCTTTTTTCCTGTCTGGATGGTTGATGGCCTTGGCAACATTGTATATATACCACCATGGAATATTACAGATTTTATAAGTGTGGACTGAGTACAGGACTCTTGAGTTTGAGTTGACTTCTGGCTTTGAAAGTAAAGCCATGGCCAACTGACTTAAACTCTCTAGGTAAGATTCTCTATTGCTTTGTAATCATTCACACCTGTGGAAAAATGTGCACATGCAAGACATGACCACCAATATAAGTGAGTGAAAAATACTGATTTGTTGGCATTTTACATGCTGCATTCATTTTGCACAGATGCAAATGATTACAAGAGGTGCAAGCTATTAAAAAATCAAGTCCTATCTCTCAATTTAATGAGTAATCAGAAGATTTCTTTCCAAGTTCTGTGATCAGTCCTATCCTTTTCTTATTAAAAGGGTTTCTAGCATGATAGTAGTTTGTGATAAAGTTTTGTATTAATTTGTTTCTTATCCTTTAATGCTGAATACCTTGTGATTCCTATGTCATTATTTCTTTTTTCCTACGAGCTACATGTACAAATTCTTTCTTCCACAGAAGAAATATTATTCCTGCTATCTGTCACAAGTGGAGTACAATAAGAGAGGAAACCATCCCTGACTTTTCAAATACAACAGGACATAATTCTTCATAATGCCTAACAGAAGTACATGCATTTTTACCAATGTGTCCTTAAATTAAAAAAGTAGCATTAACAATAAGTTTTATGTTTTTCTCTAAAGAAACAAAAAATTAATAAATTAGAAACATTTCTCTATCTATAGCAGCTCAAATTAAATATTTTTTTAAAAAAAGAAGAAGAATTTTAGGATGTCTGTGAAGATCTTGTTTTAGCAGTGTCTAATAACTTAGATTGTTTTCTTATGGACCTATTCAATAATAAATATTTTCCAGTTTCTAACTAAATTGTCTCTATACCCAACAGGTTTCCTCAGAATGAAAGCCCAAATCTTCCACATACCAACAAACAGCTGCTGTAGATTCATCAGAATTTTCTTGTTTATACTTCCTTCCATAGGGAGGTAGGTTATTTTGGGGTGTAAAGCTGGAGAATTACACAGTCACTGACAAAAAGTGGATATAGCCCCAGGTTAAAAATAAATATCCTTACACAGTAGTATTTTTTATATTTAAAATACTATTACCTACTCTCTTGCCACAAGGGAATTTCCACTATCACTTCAGTGCCCTATCTATGTAGCTGTGACAGAATGCTAGGCAGCAGCCCCTTAGCCAGCTCTCTATCACACCAGCCCCAGTTGGGTAAGGTAAATTGGAGATTGCTAGGGACACCTGCACTTGATTGCTGAAGGGGAAATAGCTGTCTGCCTAATTAGCCAGGGGCTATATACAGGCCCAGGTAACACTCTAAGAGGGGGAATAGAGGTCTTATGTAGTAAGCTAGCAGTAAAATGGTGGTGGAACTGCACACTAAATAAATTACACTGGGGTGATAAATGAGAGGATCTTGGAGTCATTTTTGATGAGGAGTGTGGACAAAGAAGAGGGGCTGCCGAGGAGAATCCTTATAGTAGTTTTGGTTAATCTGGATTGTGTTTACTACAGGGACTCTTGAAATGGTTAGCCTATACTCGCCTGACTGGTAGCATAGATTATCTTCCAGTACTCTTCTCCACAGGAATGATATATTAAGGCTTTTGTGCACATACGAGGGGGAGTCCCCACATCTCCAATATTCCTTATCTCTCTGTTTCTGCATATAGAGCTAAATTGTGATCTCTCACTGGCGTGCAGTCATTCATACAAGTAGGCCCGCTGTTGTCAGTGACAGAGGAATGAGAGTTTGATAATTTGGCCCATAGCAAATATGGGTAAGGAAGGTCATATTCTTTTTCATTGCTGAGGAGGGAAAAGCACTAAAGATCTAATGTGGCATTCTGAAATTTCAGGGATTTTTAAACTCAGTCTGTTCAGTCATGCAGAGAATTTATAGATATACAGTTTAAGAGATCTGAAGAGCTACTAACATCTGCAGCCAGTGAGACACTTTGTTACAGAATAGACCCCTCAGAGAGCTGTTTTCTTCCACTTGTCTTTAATCATTCTTCTGTTTTCCCCTAATGAAAAGTAAATAAAGGTACCACTTTCATTTCATTCCTTCCCTTCCAGCTATGTCACCTGCCATGTGACAGTGGCAAAGAGGCACAGGAAAAAGTTGTTTTCTTCTCACATTTCACAAGGGTCTTTACTAGAATAAGGAAAACAATATTATCCCTAAAGCTACTATTTTCCTCTGCTTCACAGCTGAGCTAATGCTAGAGACTTCTCTAGTCTCCCTCTTGCCTGGCTTCCTACTGCAGTTTTAAAGAAAAAAAATCCTTGCCTTTCTGGTTCCCTTTTTTGTTCAGTAGCAGGTGTATTTTCCAAGATGCTATTACTGTTTTAGGGTTTTTTTTAAGAAGCATTCCTGCCACATCTAAGAATTTTTGCTTCCTTTACTTTTAACTTTAGGGCCTTTTTGACAAACTTCATTATGTTGAAATTTCCCTTTCTAAAGTTTAGTATGACTATGACTTTTTGATCTTCTACTTCCTCTCCTCCAGATATTGAGCCTAAATATATTATTGTGGTATTTTGGGTACGATCTAAACTTATATTGATCTGTTCCTGTGGCTGACCCTTTGGGGTGAGGAGAAACCCTTTTGGTAAAGAGAATAGAGTTTTAAATAACTGGTCTCTTTACTAGACCTAGTGGCTGATTGGGAGCCATAGACTGAAATGCAGTAAAAGGGGCTGTGTATATTTTTATTTTGTGTTCTTGATAACCAGTGTGGTGAATCAGAAGCACTGTTTGTGGCTGGTTGGGAAGTCTGACTTCAGTGTCACCACCAGTGCTGGGAGACTCTGCTCTCCTTTTGCAGCCTGCCCTGACCTTGGCATTTTCAGGTGGCTACTCTAGGCATGGATGGGTCACAGTGGCATAGTCGGCAAGATTCAAAAGCCACCCAGTCTTGATCTAAATACATGAAAAGATGAAGAACCCAGTACTTCCCTTGGTAGTTTGCCTAATGGCTTATCATCCTCATGGTTAAAAAAACAAAACAAAAAACCTGCCTTGTTTCTAATTTGCTTTGTCTGGCTTTAACTTCCAGTCATTGCTTCATGTTAGCTAAGTGCTAACATGAAGCTAACTAGCTAATTTAGCTAGTCTGCTAAATTAAAGAAACCTCTAATACCTAACAGTTTCTGCCTGTGAAGTGACTTAAACACTGCAGTCCAGTCACCTCTTGATCATTTTGATAAACTAAATAGATTTTGCTCTTTAAATCTCTCACTGTAAGGCATTTTTCATCCCTATTGAATCATTTTTGGGGATTTTTTCTGCACCCTTACCACTAAATGCATAGTTGAAGTCCCCAATATCTTTTTTTTTTCCAGATTTGCTGTCTCTTAGATGTCTCTCAACGTTGTGCACTCAATTCCTTTTCTTGATGTAGAGGCTGGTAATAAGCATGGGGTGTGAGGACCATTACTGCTCATGTTACAAGACATATCAGATGGGTTTGGAACCAGCTGAAGATGCCATCTATCTCTTCTGATCTGAGAACTTTGATGAATCTTAGCTATGTGTAATGTCCCGGTACTATGTCCAATAAAATAGATGGTGTTTAGTAACCTTTTTCTTCATCCAGTTTTATCAAGATGTGGTCTCCTGGTTTATGATTGGGTAAGCTTCTAGGTGCATTCTGAGAGTTAAAATACGATTTAAGATTTCGTATACCAGGCTATCGTTCTTTAAGCTGAGTCACTTACAACAAAGATTTACTCTACGGTTGGAAATATTGCTCGTATCTTAGTATACCCATAGATAACTGAACTGGGACTTACTCCAGTGCCTGCCATGGAAGTTGCCTTACAATATGGCAGAGGTAATGAGGTCTTTTGTTGTAGAATTCTCTTAGCAAATTGTTCTCCCTTCCAGTCCTTTCTTTTGTGAGTAATGAGGGCTTAAAGCAAGATACTTGAAATCATGCACAAGCATGGAATTCAGAGTTGGCAAATTCTGGCTTTTAGTCAATGACTATTCCTTCCAGAATGCCAAAGTGAGAAAAATTACTTTTGTGACCTGTTGACTTGTCAACTAGAAAATAGGATTTCTACAAATCTAAAGAAATAGTGGAACCGGTGTTATGCTTTTACAGGGCCTACTGGGGAATTCTCAAGATTCTGAATCATTTATACCATGACTCCATCTTGCAGTTTAGGTCCTACCCTGTGTTGAACTATAACACAGATTTCTGTATTTGTTGCAGTGCTTTGTGAGGCCCCTGGTATCCTTCTATATATGTCAACATGTCATCTTGAAAGTATGATGGGACTGCAATATGATTGCCATAGGTAATCAACTTTCACTTCAGAGAGTTCCCCTCACATTTCATAAAGGCTACAGACTGCTTATGGAGCTCCATGTTAATATCAAACTTATCTTAAAAATAATCAGTATAATGGCTATTTTAATCAGTTCTGATTTCTGTAGTGAAGCTGACAGGTCATTCAAAATGTATTTCTAGATCATCTGAAGTCTGGGAAAATGGGTGATCAATAAGATTCCTTGCTTAAGGTATCAGTAACCTTAACTTTCAAAATGCCCATCATCATCATGTAATGTTTGTACTGCTGCAGCTATCCAGGATTAAGCACTTTACAAACGTATAATGAAAAGACAGTCCCCACTTCAACAAGCTTCAGTAGGTTTCAGTCTCATTAAATGAATGGGCAATGCGTGGCATCTACAAATCTAGGGTCCAGATTTTCATAAGGTTCACTAAAGATGCAGATAGATGCTTAGTGGGATTTTCAAAAGTACCAGGGACCTCACTCATTTATTTTAATAAGAATTAGGTGCCTAGTCACTTCTGAAAATTCCAATAGGCCTTTACATGCCTAAATAACTTTGAAAATATGCCCCTAGATCTTTACTATTCATTAATGGTACAAAGGGTTTGGGGTCTTTCACTAGCTTGACATTATCAAGATTCTGCACATTTCTGTGACATTCTCACATGCCTATATGCACACCAACCTTTTATTTTGTTTGGGTACGCCTGGTCTCTAAACCCAAAAGACATCTAGAACTACATTCTGCAGGCATCCACTCATCTCCAGATAACCAGCATAGCACCTGAGGCCTGATCTGCACATAGATTTTGACCAGTATACCTATGTCAGTTAAGGGTGTATGTTTTTACCATATCATTATATCAGTACACCCCCTATAGTTATACTATTATACCAATGTAAGGCAACTTTATATCTTATTCCCCTTCCCATGTGGCAATAGCTATACTAACAAAAGCACTTTTATGCTGTCATAGTTGCGTCCACTCTTTTACGACTTAAATGACCTTACAATATCGTTAAAGTGGTAAAATTTTCTAGGGTAGATGAGGCTTTAGATTGTAAACAACATTGAGGAAATGATAGATATGAATTTGCTCCAACATGTTATCATACCAAGAAATAGCAGATGTTCTTATGCATTTTTAGATGCCAGGTGACTGGGACAAGGGCAGTCTACACCACTGGTCAGAGCAGGTGTCAGGCTTAGGGGTCGGAGCAGGAGTTGGGAACCAATGACTAGGCTCAGATCTGGAGTCCTTGTTTGGAATATGGAGCCAAGGATCAAGCCTGAGGTCAGGAACTGGAGCAAACAGGGTATCAGGCAAGGAGCGGTTCAAGGTAGAGGTAGGACAAAGGCAAGACGGTTGCAAAACAGGAGCAGCAGGAACTAGGTAATGCAGGAGCTGGCACAGTGGGGGGTATAAATGTTGAGCAGCCAATAAGCAGCTGCTGCTAGCTTAAGAACTGGCTTGCTGGCCTCTGCTGCCAATTAAGTGGCATGGCCAATCAGCTGGCTTGATGAGGCTTCCAGGAGACCAGCTCTGCTGTAGGCCCTGGTTCCTGACAGGTGATGGCATTTCAACAGCACTGATTTTTTTTTATCTCCTTCACCACCCTCCTATTTATCAATCACATGCCCTAGAAAAAAGGTAGTTGGATGTATCATAGATTCCTCTATTTAATTTTAGTCCAGAAATCTCCATTTCTTCTGAACTTGTATGAAGCTTGCCTTGTGTCCTCACTCAGATTTCCCAGACACTACCATCTGTACAAACTGACACTCTACTCTAGGCATTGTAGAATCTCACTCATTTTCCTTTAGAAGATTCTGGGGCACTTGTGATGCTGAATGGGAGGCAACAAGATCCATAACTTCCCAGCGGCATTATGAAAGTTGTCAGTTCAACACACTCTGGGTGGAGTGGGACATTCCAGAATCCACTATCTGAATCTAGTGAGAACACCGTTAGAGACTTGGAAACTGTTTTTTCTAATGGTTCTCATTGCTACACTAAGCTTCACTGTCCATGAAAATACAGGATGTGCAACCCACTTGTTTTTATAACAGGCTCTGGTCCTACAAACCCCTTAATGCCAACTGGCAAAGAGCACACTCAACAGTGTGTTGTCCGAATATTTAGCCAAAGAATATGTAAGATATCATATACAAACTGCTGACATGCTGATGTCATTATATGCAACTTGTTCATTCATTGTGCAAAGAGTTATGTGAGTGTGCTGGAAATATGTTATGTTTTGGAGGCAAGGCTGCCTTAGACAAAGGAAGTGTCTGGGTCAAGCTTTGCAAGCCATAGACCATGGAAGTATATTTATATATAGGGAAAACAGAGCAATCAAGCTAACAAGTGGCAGTGAAAACAGCTTTGTGTGCACACCTGGGGACATACTGGAGTCTGAACCCTCAGGTTGGCTCCTGAGGCAAAGAAGGCAGACTTTTGGAAATATAAGGGGAGCAAATAAACATTCCAGTTATCCACTATGTAGAAGACAAAAGGGACAGCATCCTCTGATTCTGTGAATGTTGGATCCAATTCCTTGGAGGGATGGAGATGCTGGTAACTTGGCATAAGTGATAAAGTGTTAGAGAAAGACAAAGCTTGTTAGAATTTAGTTTTAGGCATTAGAAAGCATGTTGTTTATTTTTGTTTGTAACCCTTTTCCAGCCCTTTTATTTTTCCTTGGTATCACTTAGATCTCTGTTCTTTATTAGTACATTTAATTTTACTAAAAACCATCTTAATGCACTGTATTAAGGTAAAAAGTGTGTCCTCCGTGAGCTAACAGGCTGGTGTGTGTACTGTCTCTTTGGCCGCAGCAAACTCAGAAATTTCTGTGCGTGCTGGTGAGAAGGACTGGACACTGTGGAGAGATGTCTCTGGGGAACTCAGGAATGGGTTTGCTGATTGTTACTTGCTAGGTGAGGCTAAAGCTGACATAGTCTTCAGGAGTTTGCTGGTGAGGAGGTCAAAGTAGTATCAGGGATCTGTCTCAAATTCTAAGCTCTAGCAAAGCTGTCCCTTACTAAGTCAGAGAGGTAAAATGTTGGTTTATGGTTCTGGATGTCCTGGGAGACCATCAGACAGGCATCATAGCAGCACAGCACAATCTCAGTTCAATAAGGTACTTTATTACACCATTGTTCTCCATTCCATCTACTTGGCTTTCTGCTCCTGTTTTAAAGAAACAGTATACATATTTCCCCCACAGATAAACTTTTCCTATCCACCATGGCCCTCCACTAATCAGTCATCAGGTCTTTTCACATTGGCAAATCCTTACAATGAAGACATGATGTTTTTCAAGTATATAAAGGGCTAGATTTCAAAAGGATGGGGTAATAGGGATGCCCACAAAAAAAGTCACAAAACATCACATTTCAGCAGGACAAGAGATATCAGTCTTCATAAATCAAGGAACTTCATGTCTTTCTAGCTATGTCTATGTGTGAGATGGGGAACCTGCCCCACACTGGCAATGAAGGGGTTAAAATCATCTAGGGGAGGCTGTCAGGAAGTAGTCAGTTAGAGAGGGGCTGGAAGGAACATCCAATCAGGGCCTAGCAAACCCAAAAAAAAGAAGCTGCAGGACAGGGCAGTCTCTGCCTGGAGTTCAAGGAGGAAAGGCTGTTTCTCTTCCAGGCTGAGAGACCTGCAGCATCTTGGACAGAACTACTGCTGGTAGGGATTGGGGGAGCAAGAGGAGTTCCTGGTTGAATGTTGAGAGTAGGTAGTTGCAAGCCTTGAGGATGGGTAAAGGTGCCAGGGTTGTGGGGAATATCCCAGGGAGACCACAGCAAGGATTGGAATTTCAGGTGCATCAGGAGGCTGCAATCCACAATCCCTGAGCTGGGATCCAGGGGGGGGGGCCTGGGTTCCTTCCCTCCACCCCCCCACTTGCTACTGGGGAAGTGGCAGAAAAAGTTGTTGCAGGCACCACTGAGGAAGTGGCTGGACTATTGAGGAGCCAAATCTCCCCCCAAAAGGGGGTAGACAGATTGTGACTTGGCTGGAGGACTTAGTCATGAAGAGGATACTGTGGTTCCTTACAGCTGTGAGAAGGGCTACAGGCAAACTATAGAGAAGGAGTGACGGTGTGTAGACTGTGGACACAGGTGTTAGCCTTGAGCTAGTCCCCTGATGACCAGCAGGAGGCGCCAGTCTGGTGGTGGGTGGTGCAAACCGTTACAATGTGCAATTACTTAGTTTACAGATTTCCTCCTTTTTAACTTGCCCAAAAGCTTTTGACATGGGATTAATTAAAATAACTTTTATTTATAAGTAAAAACAACATAACTGTCTCCATCAGAATGAAATGTACACAAAGACAGATAGTTTGTGGGCATCTGCTACTCTAGCCTATTAATGAATACAGACTGTAGTAGGGTGTCAGCAAGCCTACCCTATTTCTGCTTCTCTCTTTCTCAAAGCTAGTCAGAGACCCTTTATTCTGTAACTACTGATGAAAGTTTATTTGTAAGTTGTGCTAGTACCACCTTTTCTTATACAGAGCTTGGCCTCTTAGCAGCAACATTCAGGAGGGAAGAGCCACGGCTCCGCTTCCACTCCCCAGCTTCATCCTTCCTGATTTCTTTCTTTCAGCCCTTTATACGGCTCCTGGCTAATTAGGCTGGTAGCTGCTTCTAATTGTCTAATTAGGTGCTTGTTTCCTTTAGCCAGCTCCCATTTACCTCCCTAAATGGGGGCTGGTGTGATGTGGCAGCTGACTCAGCGGTCATTGCTCAGCAGCCTGTCATGCAGACGTGTCCAGTGAACTCCATCATAATACGACAAATTCAATGTTACACATAAATCACACAGATTTATTTGCTTTATAAGACTTTGGAATTGGTGTGTCAGACACCACTAACATTATACATCTTGGTAGTGGTTAGTGGTTATACATCTGTGGCCAGTGGCAGATGCTTCAGAGGGAGTGAACAGAATGCGTCAATTTATCGAGTGTTGTATCCCCAGTTATCCAGTCCCAACTTCTAGAAGTCAGAGGTTCAGGGACACCCAGAGCATGGACTTGCATTCCTGATCATCTTGGCTAATAGCCATTCATTGACCTAACCTCCATAAATGTATCTAATTCCTTTTTTAACCCAGTTACATTTTTGGCCTTCATGACGTCCCTAGTCAATGAGTTCCACAGAGTGTCTGAAGTGATTGTGTGAAGAAGGGCTTCCTTATGTTTGTTTTAAACCTGCTGCCTGTTAATTTCATTGGGTGACCCCTGATCAATACGTTATCTGTAGGAATAAACAGCACTTCCTTACTTGCTTTCTCTACACCATTCATGATTTTGTAGATCTATATCTTATCACCCTTTAGTCATTTCTTTTCCAAGCTGAACAGTCCCAGTCCCTCTTATCGCTCCTCCTATCAAAGTTGTTCCATGCCTGTATTCATTTTTGTTGCTCCTCTCTGACCTTTTTCAATTGTAGTATATCTTTTTTTTTTTTTTTTTTTTTAAAGCAGTGACCAGAACTGCACTCATGGGTGAGCATGCAAAGGATACCATGTAATTCATTTTGATCTTTATGTGGACTGTGTAAGGATGCCTTCACTCTAGCGTTAACTCAAGTGATCAGTACCCAGGTCTTAGGACTGAGTTAGCTTTGTCCAGGTGTGAGCAGCCACTGCAGTGCAATTCCTAAATTACTGAGTCCTTCCTGATATTGCACTCACATGCATGCAGTGCTGCTTAATTGCAGTGTAGACTTTCAGTCTTAGACTGGGGCCCAGGTTCTAGAACTTTGTGAGCTGAAAGGGTCCCAGGAGCTTGGGCTGCAACCTGATCCTGAACGTTTACATTGTAATGAAACAGCCCCCCTCCCGTGAGTCTGGCACAGGTTAGCTGCAGGCTTTCAATTGCAGTGTAGACATAGCCTAAAAGGCATAGAGTCTTAGAAGCAAAAGCTCATATCGCCCCACAGATCTATCAGTAGACAGTGCCTTTCGATCGTGGCAGAACAGGCACTTCTGGCTATGGCCTGATAGGGGAATGGCTTGCATGCAATAGTGTAAGAGCAGTAATTTACTGCTATATTTTGATTTCCAAGGTGATCTGAAAACAGATCAACTGGAATTCTAAAGCAGCCATCGCTTTACCTTTCTTTCCCTTCCTCCTAGTTCAAGCATTCCTGATCTGGCATATAAATTTCAATCCATGTAATTAGGTGTAAAGAAGCATGTGGTGCCAATGAGCTAATGCTGGCAGAGAATAAAGACTTCCAGCAAAATAAATGACATTTGTAGGGCGATGCCAACTGTCTACATAAACCTTACCATTGCTTGACTTGTATGATGACTTCTAAGCAGGCACAATGCCATCCGAACAGACGTGCATGACTTCAGAGAAGCAAAATACCATGTACGTATATCAAATGATCAAACATATTTGCACAGAACACAGTTCCCACCCAGGAATGTCAAAGCACCCATCTGTCCTGTAAATCCCAGACCTAAGGAGTCATAAACAACCCATCAGTAATTTGGATTGACTTCTAAAAAATATTTCTCTGAAGCAGACAGATAACTTTTGGCCCTGTTGCCCTATTTTAATGTCTAGCATTGACGATAATTATTTTAATGTAGTCTCCACTGTCTTTATTTCAATAGACCTACCCCTGTGAAGTTACAAATGAGTAAATATTGGGATTATGCAACCTACTTGAAAACAATTTAATTTTCTTTAATGTAGTATCTTTCATACTAACCATTCTAAAATGGCTTGACGGTATTAAATAATATGGAAATTGTACATGTAGAGCAAAAAATATCTATCGCAGGAGAGGGATTTGAAGTACAACTAAATCAGAAAAAGGTAATAGCTGATATTTAAAAAAAATAGCTGCCTAAAGTTAGGCTTCTAGTAGTACAATTTTTAAAGGCACTTAAGCAACATTTACTTTCAGTGGGATTTAGGCTCTTAAATCATTAAGGCACTTTTGAAAGCTTTAATCTTTCAGTAATGTTTTCGCATCTAAATAAGTTGTCTGATTTTCATAAATTCTCAGTTCCACTGAGGTTAAGTGTTGAACACCTCTGATTATCAGGTTATTTATGTAGGTGCCTAACTATAGCTTTAGGAACATAGCTTTAGGCACTTACTCACCTTTGAAAATCCTGGCCAATGTTTTTAATATGCAATTTGAATAGGGAAAGAATGGTTGATAGATATATGAGCATGTTATTTCAGATCCAAAATCTTCAGAAGAGAAAGATCTCCTCTGTCAATATTGTATGGAAAGAATCTTTATCAGGCAAAATTGGGATCAGTCAAATCCCTCCTGTCCATGAGGTGGTAAAACTGGAATCCTGACAGGGGTCCTAAACTCAAAGGGATTGATGCCCCAAATTTTCTGTTTCCATCTGTGCCTGTTCAAAATTGATATAAGCCAGTGGGTTAGAAAATTAACATGCTTCTTTGACACAGATACACAATAGGAAGTAATACTACATTAGTTGTCCAATATCAGACTAAATATAATGTACTGTATCCGACTGTTAGAATATAAAAAGACATACCTCCAAATTTTCCTGAGGGAACATATTCGTTTTGCACAACGCCCTGAACAATAACACACTCAAGCTCCATTGGATCAAGAAGGGAAACGAATTACCAAGCACATGCACTGAAAATGCCTTTCCCCCAGAATTAGTGGTGAGGGAATGAAAAACAAGAGCACATCAATTGTGCTCAATTTTGGGAAGGCCGCATAGAAAGACAGGTGATTTCTCAGCTAGCTATGACCCACAGGTGTATCTGCAGCTTGAATTGTACCTGAAAGTGGATAGAGAAATGACTTCCATGCATTGTTTTCCACTGACTTATCTAGTAGAGCTGAGTGATTTTTATGATTTCAGCAGCAGCCCTGAGACTGAAAAGAGGTGGTGCTAGATAAAAAGGATCGTTACAAAACATTGTTACAGCTTTAGATGTTTCCCTAAAGGCGTTAAATGACAGTGCTGAATTCACACATTTTTAGATTTTTGTGTATTTAAGCTATTTGTCTACATATGTTGAAAAAATGGTATTTTTTTCACCCATTGTCCCTGTCATATTATGTGTTTGATAGCAATATATATTGTAGTTAGATCTGTACTCAATGATTAATAAATCAAGTAAATGTCAGGTTTTTGAAGCTGAATACCTGAAATTACTGTTTCTGAACAGTTATGTAAAGGTATGTGACTCTTTGCATTAATTCCTTTTCCCTGATGAAGATGTTGAGCTGAAACATGCAGGCACCTTAAATTCCTGATAGCCATTACAAGGTGGCCTTTTTAATTACTGAATGAAATACAATATCTTAAATTTTAAGATGCAATTAACTACTGTGCATCCTGGGTCTAATATTAAATATTGAAAGATAAGATATCAACTCCATTCTGTTTTCTCACAACTATTATTTCGCTATTTGTTCTTCATAAAACTGGTAAAGCTACAGCATTCCCTGTATTTTCTTCGTAATTCACTCAGGACTATGCAGTAGCAAAGAAGTTCAATTCTTGTGCTTTCTGTACTTACCCATTACTTCTATTTTCCGTAAGTAATAATCCCATCCTGTTACTGTTTCAATCACTGAATCCTCTAGTCTGAGTCCTATGCATATCTGACAAGCTGTATTGAACTCAGTGTGATTCCTTGTCAATATATCAGATGGGTTTTTTGTCTTACTTTCTGCTGTGGATAATGGCATAGTGTAAGCTCTAGGACTTAGTCAAGCAGGTATAAAACACATTGCATATGTAAAGGTTATTTTCTGGCAGTAAAAGTAAATTCCACTGAAATTAGGAATATATTTTGGCAGACAATGAAGAACATCTAAAACATTGACTGAAATAACCAAGGATCCCTAAATGTAATCCATTATGCCCTAAGTCATTGTTGGGGTGAAAAAATAAGCATCATACATAACCCATTTATTTTTCATGTCTTGTAATAAGCAAGCTCTAAGCACAGTTCAGTATGTGATAGATTTCCTTCCCCCAAGTTTAGCCTTCTTCTGTCCCAACCCATTGACAGAGTTCATTCCAGAAATTTATCAGCATGAGTCAGCGACGGAGAGGTCACAGCAATTGATACATCTCATGCATTTTTATACAGAGTAATTGCCCTGAAATACCTTCTACTCCCAAAAAGAAGGCTTCATCACAGTTGCAGGAAAGTGCAACGGAATATTAACTTACCAGGAGGAAAAAGTACCTTTTGGTGGCAACACTGATTCTTTGCTAAGTCAGAATCCTATTCTTACAAGTCTGTAGCGAACTTTAGAAAAGCTAGGATTGTACTATTAGATTACTTTTTGGATTTTGAAGAGACATGCACCGGGTTAGTCCAACGTGGTTTGTAGTATGGAACAAAACCCCATTAAATCCCAATCTAATTACATAAACTTGCTATGTGCTGCACACTCCAACTCCCATTCACTTCAATGGGTGCACAAGAGGAGAACAAAGCAGAAGGGCCCCTAGCAGACAGCACATATTATGATACTGCACTCTGGAAAATGGAACAACATACCAGCATTTATTGCTATTTTTTAGAGAGCGATTTCCTAGAAGGAATACAATGGGTATTAGATATGAAGTGGCTCATGATTATTTCAGTACACGCAAAGGGCTGAGTCAAGCATGTCTATGGTGATTTTGGGTTGTAGCTGTTCAAGTCATTGTGCCTGTGGCATTTGCTATCTTTCCCTCCAGCGGTAGCGTAATGTCTGTACAGGCTTATTGGGAACCCACCAAAGGCTAAATCATAAAAGGCCTTCAACATTTGCCTCAGCTTTGTGGTACATCTTGCACACTAACAGTAACAAGTATCTGAGAGGTTTAGGTGTATCACTGTGATTCCACTGGGAAAGGACAATCTCACTAGCAGGAAAGGAACCTGGAGGATTAAAAACTGGGATTATTGAAGTCCTGAGATAATGATGTTTTCACTCTGCCACTGGAAGGCTAGGCTGAATTACTGATGGAGGACCCTGTGAAGCTAGATGCTGCAGGAAGTGCTGCCCAGCAGGGCCTGAGGGGTGGCCCCCAGAGTCCCGTGATTGGCTTATGCTGGTATATAAACCAGGAAGCATCATAGAGAGCTACCTGAGCTACAATATAGATCTTCTTGGTTCTAGTTCACATCTAGTATGGCTGTGCTCCCTAAATTCTAGCTTTTGACCTTGATTTGTCCCGACTTTTCTATTTGCCTATCTATAAATAACCTGCTGCCTGACTCTTGCTGCCTGGTATCTTGACCCTGATCAACCACAACTCCTCTACTTATCTCCTCACTGATAACTGATGGGTGCACACGTACCGCCCAAGAAATGGACCTGACCTTGTTAGGGCCAGGAATAGAATGCAAGCCTCTTAACTCCCAATCTATTGCCTATCCACTCAGTACACTACCTGTCTATACTCAGTCTGAGTGGGGGAGGGGGAAAGGAGAGAATATATTTATGAATGCTTCCAAGGTCTCTGCATAGACATTGTTGCCTACAGGCCTGAATGACTGGCCAATAGCTGGAGCCTTGCTAAATTGTTTCTGTTAAGAGGAGAAATAGAAAGCCACAACTCAATCATTCATGCAAAGCTGTTATTGACAAAGAATGTACACTGAGTCCTGTTTCCTTAAACAAAGTAGAAAGAAACAAAGGGGAACTGTTTTTTTTACTTACAATTATGAAGCCTGACTTTGAGTTCTTTGAGCCTGCTTGCTCTCAGGGCTGTACTCATGACTCCTTTTTCACTGTCTGCTACTTTCTCTTGGCTTTCTGATCCCTTTCTGCTTCTGATACAGGCACACACCAATCTATACCTCTGCCCTTGTATTTGTAATCATCCCCAATAAAACCTATCAGCCCACATGGCTGACCTTTTTCACATGCTTTGGCATGCTGTCCATTGCCTTGGGCAGTAGCCACTATTGTTTCAGCTATCACTAAACAAAGTAGTGATTAATAGTGCCTTCAGTTACCTATTGCTGCAGAGGAGTCATTAGTCATGGTATATGAAGGTACCAGTAACATATGGAAAGGTAAGCTAGAGATCCTGGAAGACAAATTTAGGCTCCTAGGTAAGAGATTGAAGTTCAGGACCTCCACGTTAACACTTTCTGAAATATTTCCAGTTCCACATGTAGGGCCATCAAGACAAGCAGAATTGCAAGGTCACAATGGGTGGATTGACTGATAGTGTATGGAGAAGGGATTTAGGTTTATTAGGAACTGCAAAACCTTTGGGAGGAAAGACCTATGCCTGAGGGATGGGCTCCACATATTCCAGAATGGAATCAGTTTGCTGATTCATAAAATTTAAAAGGCTGTAAAAGATTTCTTTTGAACTAAGGGTCACAGGAAACCTGACAGATGTGGAGGAGCACACGCTTCAGGCAGAGACATCCCTTATAAATGAATTTATTAAAGTGGGAATGATAATCCTGGTAACGTACAGGAGGGAGCTAGTGAGGAACAAGCAAATGAAATAGTCCCATTTTAAAAATAACACATGAAGGCAAGTAGCTGAATATTGACAAAATGTACAAATGCTTATATACAAATGCTGGAAGTCTAAATACTAAGATGGGTGAATGAAAGTGGCTGGCATTAAATGAGGATTTATGGTAACTTGGTGTGATGAGGTTTATCAGTGGCACATGGTAATACCAGGGTACAAAATACATAGGAATGACAGAATAGGTCACCCTGTTATGAGAGTTGCTTTATGTGTAAAAGAATACGGAGTCAGATAAGGTAAAAATCTTCAGTGACACAAACACACCATTTAATCTCTATGGATAGAAATTCCATGCTTCTATAGAAAGAGCATAGCAGTAGGAATGTACTACCGATCACCTGACCAGAATGTTCACAGTGACTGTGAAATACTTAGAGAGGTTAAAGATGCTACCAACACAGAAAGTTCAATAATAATGGGTCATTTCAACTATCCTCATTGTCTGGGTAAATGTCACCTCGGGGTGTGATACATAGATAAAATTTCTAGACACCGTAAATGGCTGTAATTAAATTTATCATTGAGGGAGGGGAAAATACAAGTAAAAGCCCACCACAGTAATAGTTTCCTTTTAGGAGAAGAGCAACACAAAAATGAGGACACTTGCAAGAGCACCTTATAATTCCCATCTAACAAGTGTTGCACGCCTATAAGCAGCAAGGGGAGTATTTAGAAACACCATAATAGAGGCTCAGACGAAACACACTAATCTGAAAAGACAATAAGAGGGCCAAAAGAATGCCACCATGGTTAAACAGCTGAAAAATGGAGGACATTAGAGGCAAAAAGGTATACTTTAGCATTTGGAAGTCAAAATCTAATGAAGATAACAGGAAGGAGAACAAACTCTGGCAGACTAAGTATAATAAAGCAGACCAAGAGAGAATTTGAGAACCAACTTACTAAAGATGCAAAAACTACCAGTAAGAATTTTAAGTACCTCAGACAGGAAGCTTGCAAAACAGGCAGTGGGGCCACTTGATGACAAAGGTGCTAAAGGAGAACAAGGAAGACAAGGTCATTGCAGAAAATTAAAATGAATCCTTTGCTTTTGTCGTCCCTGCACAGAATGTAGGGAAGATCCCTAAAAGCATAGCTCTGCTGTGGGTGGCAAATCTGAGAAACTATCCCACTTTGTGCCAGTAGAAGAGGCTTTAGAACAATTGGTAAATTAAACAGAAACAACTTTCCAGAACCAGATGGTATTTGACCAAAAGTTCTGAAGGAATTCACACAGATACAAAAGTGCAGAATTACTAACTGTAGTATATAACCTATTGCTTAAACAAGCTTTTGTACCAGATGACTGAAAGGTAGCTAATGTAACATTTTTTTTAAAAAGAGTCCACAGGCAATCCTGGAAATTTTAGGCTGGTGAGCTTTGCTTCAACAGAGGGTAAATTGATAAAAACTATAGTAAAAAACAAAATTATCAGACTCATAGATGAACATGATCTGTTGGGACAGTCAACACAGCTTTTGTAAAAGGAAGTCATGCATTTCTAGTCCATTACAATTCTTTGAGGGTGTCAACAAGCATTTAGATAAGGGTGATCCACTTGATATAGTGCTTTTGGACTTTCAGAAAGCCTCTGACAAGGTTTCTTTCCAAAGACTCTTAAGAAAACTAAGCATCATGGAATAACAGGGAAGGTCGTCTCATGTATCAGTAACTGGTTAAAAGATAGGTCAGTTTTCACAATGGAGAGTGGTAAAAAGGGAGGTGCCCCCAATTATCAGTACCAGGAACTGTGCTGTTCAATACATTCACAAATGTTTTGGAAAAGGAAGTGAACAGTGACATAGCAAAGTATACAGATGATACAAAATTATTCAAGATCATTAAATCCAAAGCTGGCTGTGAAGCGTTACAAAGGAATCTCATAGACTGGATGACTGGACAACAAAATGGCAGATGAAATTTAACATTGATAAGTGCAAAATAATGCACCTTGGAAAAAATCATCCCAGCTACACATGTATAATGATGGGTTCTACATTAGCTGTTACCACTAAAGAAAGATCTTGGACTCAATGAGGATAGTTCACTGAAAATGTCAGGTCAGTGCACAGCAGCAGTCATAAGGGCTAAGACAATGTTAGGAACTAATCGGCATGGGATAGAAGTGCATGTACACCTTGAATACTATGTCCAGTTCCGGTCACCCTATCTCAAAAAGGACATAGTGGAAGTAGGTAAGGTTCAGAAAAGAACAACAAAGATGACCAAGGGCATGGAACATCTTCTGTACAAGGAGAAAATAAAAAGATTATGCGCTGGTCATATTAGAAAAAAGATAATTAAGTGGGGATATGATGGGGATCAATAAAATCATGGGTCACCCAATTAAATTAAAAAGCAACAGGTTTAATACAAACAAGGAAATCCTTTTCCACACAATGCACAAATAACCTGTAGAACGCATTGCTGTTAGATGTTGTGATGGCCAAAAGTATAACTGGATTAAAAAAGAAATAGATGTATTCATAAAGGAGATGTCCATCAGGCTAGTCAGGGATGTAACCCCAATGCTTGGGGTGACCCTAAACCTCTGATTGCCAGAAACTGGGAGGGGAAGATAGGGGTATATCTCTCCAAAATTACCCTATTCTATACTTCCCCTGAAGCTCTGGTAATGATCACTGTCAGAGACAGGATACTGGGCTAAATGGACCATTGGTCTGACCCAGTATGGTAATGGTTATGCTCTTATAAATGAGGTATGCTAAGTACACCCATTAGTTTTATCTGGGTTTGTGATTGACAGCACCCATTAACTCCCTCAACATAACAATATAGACATGTTATATTTAGCATTAATAATCTAAGGTTAAAAAAATTGCCACTTAAATGTGTTATGAAAACCTGGTGAAGATGATGGATGTTTACATTCTGTTCTGTGTCACGTGGCCTTGAAGATTCGGTGGTGGAGTGTTAGTGAATAACAAAAGTGAATTATACAGTCTCAAAATCTATGATTGAAGACTGTGTTTTTGTGAACCTACTCTACTGAATTCCTAAATAATTAATAAATAAACAATATACATATATATTCCAAGAGAATATATTCAAGTAGAATATATAAATTCCTTCAGAAACAGAAGTGTAGCCAGACACAAAACTGAATTTTTGATACAGAGGGTCCCATCTGCTATTTGCTCTAGTTTTCCATATGCAACAGACAGTGCATGGCAGCAGGCTGGTGTCCTTTAGTAAAGGATGCATAAGAAGCCACAAATTCTGCACTTTGCCTAGTTTCTTTAAGGCTGTTGAAGCATTTGACTAATTATGGTGCTGTAATTAGTTCTTCTGTACCTTCACAGCAATTTTCCTCACATTTATGTGCTCCACCAGTGCACCTTCTCAAAAGAGGTGTAAATAGGGCACTTGTAAATATTTTACGAAGGGCACAGATGGAATCAGACACAATAGTTCAACGTAACATAAAAGGTATTCTAGTCATATCTAGTCTGGCTTTAAGACTAAGCTTGATAAGTATATGGAGGGGATGTTA
>ML675618.1:46913552-47139560 GCA_007922155.1 Mesoclemmys tuberculata | reverse complement strand
TATTGGTCCCTTCTGACCTATGAGTCTATGAGTCTATGAGAAAATAGTTTAAAATACTTGTTTAATATAATAAAAGAAAAACCAAGGCAAGTAGAAACCGGCAATCTTGACAACTGTAACACAAAAACCGAACACAGAGAGAGACAAAGCAGGCTGCTCCCTAAGGCAGAGTGGCACAACTCAACCCACCTTTCTCTAGGCTGGCTCTTTGCTACCACCAAACCACATGCTTTTCTAAAGATTTTCCTAGCCTGCAAACAGGACCAGGAAAACCCCTGAGAATGTAGAGTGATAGCTTACAATTTTAACATTGTTTTCAATACATCACAAAAAGGAAATCAAATGTAAGTCTTGGAGAGAGGAAAATATAACCCATGTGTTTTACAGTGCAGCATTTCACTGTAGCCTAAAGAAAGGTAGAGAGAAAGAGTGGGGACAAGCTATGGTGAATACACTGCCTCTGTACATGTGCAAAGAGCCCAGCAAATCTGCTAGAAGAGTCCAGAAATAGTGTGACAGTTACTGGACATGCTCAGTAGTCATTTCTGAAGTTGTATAAGAACCTTTCATTATGGGTAGGGCTATGATTTATTCAGGTTGGTGATGGTGGTCACAGAAATTGTGGATGCGACCAAAGTATGTGAAATCTTGGAAATGGTTGTAAAAACGCATTTGATTAGGCCCTCAGAGTGGCTTTGTGACTTGGCATATGTGGTCTAGGGTGAATAAAGCTTAGCCCATCCATTCCTCCAACTCCATCGACAGAAAGGCCAAGCCTCAGTGGCGCTGATACCTTGTATGCCAAGTCACAACTCCCAGAGCAGGGACAGGAGCTCTGCTATGGGGTGAATGCGAGGTTGGCCCACTTGCCAGCTCTCTTGTGTATGTTGATATCGCAAAAACTAAATTACTTGGTGACTTTTTCATTCCTTATCATTTTTCCTCCTACACCTCTGCCATGAAACTTACTAAAAATTTCCATGCCAAAATAGTAACTTTAATTATGGGTTATCCACCAAACCGATGACACCCAATCAGCCTCTGAGAGCTGAACCAATCAGCTGAAGAGCAAAATCAAGCTGGATGTTTTCTTTCGTACGAGTGTGAATATTCCTTAATGTTATGTGCATATTAACTTCTCTTCTAGAGATACTTGAACTCCCCGTCCTGCTGTTTGGGAGTATGTGAGGCCAGTGTAGCCAACAAGTGTCAGGTCTTTCTGTAAGAATGAGGGTTCTAAGCTCATCAACCTTCCCCCATGAAGCTTTAAGGAATCTCTAGGAAGTACCCATCCTAAAGGTACCTCTATGAAAGGACTATTTGGTCCCACATGCGGGATGCACATAGCAAGACATCACAAGGGACCCTAGAAAGGTAGTTTTTTGGTCAAGATTCATAATTCAATAGTTATAAGGGGTGCCACTCTCAGAAATGTTGGTGAGCATTTTCATAAGTCAGACTGTTGTCCAGTTGAATTTTATGTTTTCACTTAACTTTTCATAGAATTCACCAATAACTTGAAAACAAAAGTATTTTGGTTCCCCTATCTTTGGTTCCCTGTCTCTTCCCTCTCCCTAAAATCCTCTTGACTCTGTGAAATGGGTGAGTGCATGCATACCCAGGAGTGCTAAATCTGAACATTGTACATCTCTGTGCTTGTGAACCCCAAATATGTATCTCATCTTGCACCGGAGCTTAATAATATGCTCAGGTTATTAATGTGGTTAAGGTTAATGAACCAATTATTTTTAGACAAGACATGAGGCACACAGACTCTTTTTACTTTGTAAATAACTGCTAGCAGTCAGTGGCCTTAGCATTGCTGTTTGCACCTATAAATTAATCTTGAGCAATTTTTAATAAGATTTCAGGGAATGTTTGCACTGATTTTTTTAAAACTGAACGATACAGCTAAAATACTGTTTGTTGAAGAGCATTTTTGTTAGTTTTAATGTGTATGTGTAAACATAAACAGATTATAAAAATGTCAGTAATATATGCCATGTTATATGGTAGCATACAGTTTACAGAATAACCACAGCTATAAACTAAAAATTGCGTAATATAGGAAATCTTGATCTATGTAAATACAGACAGGCTTAATTTAATGGCAATCACAATGTGAGGCAGACAGCTAAGTTCTTGTTCAGGTGGACACAAGATATGAGATCAGGAATGGAATATAAGATGGATCCAGAATCATTGTGCCAGAAACTTTCACTGGACCCCTGTAACTGAATGAATGTAAGCCAATGGGCGGAGTGATTCCCAGCACTATGCACAATAAAATGGTGTGTCCTCCCCCTTGTGAATGGATGTTCTGGATCCAGCAGCAGTCCAGCCAGAATGGATAGGGGACAGAATGTCCTCTCCACTGGCAGATGAGCATTGTAGCCGTAGATTCCTAAACAAACAACCCAACAGTCATTGCCATGAGCATGCCACAGTGGGAAGGCAAGTATTGGCTTGTGTTTTGATTATGTTTCTGTATAGAATTGTGCATGTACACATGGCAGCTGCACCCATTCAGAAACATTGCTACTTACAATGTGCCATCACATTCCAAGGCCTAGATGGCACAGACACAAAAACACATACACAATTGCCCAGAAATAAGTTGTGAGATGGAGAATTAGCAGCAATGTGTGTTCGTGCAGCAGTACCATTGTGTTCCCAGAGACAGACAAACACTGTTTGAGTTAGGACTTTGTGTGGCCAGGGAAAAATATCAACCCAGAGGCAGCAATGGCTGCATTGTGAAAATAGATGTTGGAGCACATGAAAGAGAAATAGTATAGAGGTAAGTTATAGCTAGTTGCAAAGTGGCAGGCTGTGAAGTAAATTTCAGTAGCAATAAAATCCAGAGGGGGTTGGTAATAAACAGAATAATGAGCAGCAAACAGAAGCACAGTTAAAAAGAATAGCAATATCACCACCATGAGCCACGGTATATCCCTTTGCTAAGGGGCAAAATTATTATCACATTTACAAATCACTGTTAAGCTAGCAAACATATCAAAGGGTGCGAGAGTCTTTGCTGTATCTCAGTAAATGACAGGCATACAACTACATGCTCCCCAGGATCAAATCCTGGTTTGTACAAATGTTGCTACTCATTTTTAACACTCTATGGATCAGTTTTGCATTTGGAGCAAGAACTGGTGACACAGCCAGGTATTTTCTTAGTGTGGTTTGTTTATTTACAAAATAAACACAAGTCCTTTTTTCTCTGAATAGAAGTAGCTGCAGATTATTCATTGTAGGGTTGGGTGACATTTTTTCAGCAAATAGTAAATTTTCCACACCACAACAATACATTTTTGGGCCCCAAAACTATTCACAAAGTTGGCAAATTGTTCAAATGGGGGGAAAACAAAAAATGGTTTTGAAAGAATGAAAACTCTTTATTGCAACTATTTCAAATGAAATGTTTCATTTAAAAAAAAAAGTTGTTTAAAAATTTAGCTGTTTTAAACAAATGTATTAAAAGCAGATGAGGAAAAAGGTGAAAAATGCCCACAAAATGAAACAAAATAAAAACCTGAAAACAATTCATGTCAGATAGGTTTTGAGCCAAACTTTTACTGGGGAAGGGGGTTTCTTTTATTTTGTTCAATAAAAACAATCAGAAAAAAAAATTAGTTTAACTTAAAATAAACAATTTTAAGGGGGCTGTTTTGCATCAGCCCCAGAACTGGAATATCTGTTATTCATTCAACTCTAATCCACAAGCCCTTCTGTAGAAAATTCAGGCACAGCTCCCTATTCCCAGAAGCAGCATTTTTATACAAACATCCACCCAGTTCTCGCCCCAAAAATCAGACCTAAACTGACTTTTTAACACATCAGCCCTTGAGTTTTATATCTGGTAAACTCAATGAGACCACTTGGTCTGGCCACTAACTCACTGTGAGTAGCTGATCTACAACACAAAAGAGATTCAAAGCTTTAAAGCTAGAGGAGAGAGTAAATAACAGTACTGATCAAAAAATGGTTCACTGTCCCCCCAGCCCTAGAAAGTTTGGAACTTTTTTTTAATGTTGTCAAATTTTGTAGAAAATTTCCAATTTTAATTTAAAAAAACCAAAAATAATCGGTTTTATGACAAAATAAAATAAACTGTGAAAAAAGAAACATTTTCCATAAAAATCTTCATTTAATCAAACCGCAGACTCCAAACCTCATGGAAAGTTGATTGCTTTCTATGGGGAGATTTCTGCTGGGTGCTCATACATCAGTGATTCCCAAGGGCAAGCTCTTATTTTTGATATAACATATAGCACCACGAGCATGCTCAGTCCTTTAAGAGAGAAATATGAAAACATAGTCCAAAGTCCCCTGGGCACTCTGGCTACTGTGTTCTGCTCCAGTGGTGCACTGTAACCATAAACTTGGAAACACTGGCCAATTCAGTTAGGTTTATGGCTGTCTTGTGTTGTCAGAGTGGTGCAAAGCAGCAGGACTCTGCCACTGAAACCTGTTCTAGATCCTTACCTGGAAGGGCTTACAAATCAAACAGATAATCATACAGAAAAATAATAGGGGAAAGGGAACTGCCACATGCAGAGAGATAAATGTAAGGGGATTGCTGGCCCCTTTCTAAAACTTTGTGCATTTTTGGTTGGTGCTCTCTCCATGCCAGGAGTACAGGGAAGGGCTGAAGGATCTTGGGACTACCAGAGGCTCTAGCCAATTGGAGAGCTCCAGACCAGGGCCAATGAGAAGGAGCTAGCACCCCAAGTCAGTCTGACTGACCAGGCAGCAGGCCATAGGAGGTCATTGAAGGGAGCAGGAACCCACTGAGAACAGGAGACAGACCCAGTCAGGCAGGGCCCATGCAGGAGCGGAAACAACAGCACCAGGGACAGGGACTGTAGGGGGAAGCCTAGGGAGCCAGAGACCCATGGCAATGGGAATGAGGGATCGTCACTGAGACCCCAACTACGGACAGCAAGTGGAGCAACAAGGACGGGGCTGTGCTGTGGCAGCACATAAATGTCCCCCCACACACACACTCTATGCTGCACTGAGACCACTGGTGCCAGAGTTGTAACTAGCACTGTCCTGGGGATTTCCCAGCAACCTCTGGGCCATGGAGAATGCAGCAAGTCCTGTGGGGTAACTGCATCTGGGTCTACAGAAGCTTGTCTGGCCTGGTCCTGAGGCCAAAATCTGCATGAGCGATGCTCAGCCCAGATAATGGTGGCCCCACCTTGCAGCAGGCATGGGAATATTGCACTCAGAGAAGGATGGTTTTTCTTTTTTTCACCTTTTCAGATGACCCTTGACCATAGGGGGTGAGCGGACATACCCCCCTATGAGTGCTCAGCAGGTGCATTCACCTGCTAGGGTAGTGAGTTTTCATTCACTAAAGCTCTGTGGGACAGCATCTAATGACCTCTCGAACCAGAGTTTCTGTTGTAGGGGAAAATTTGGGGCTTGAACAGAACGGGTGGGTCCAGATACTGCTCTGATAGTCTAGATGGGGGCAGGGGAGGGGGGGGAATGAATCGGCATTCATGTCACACTCCCACCAGTACCTAGCCTGAGCTGGGGAAGCTAATGATCCAACCAGCAGACCAAATTTGGTATGAATCCTGGTCACCCGCCCCCAGAGGCGCATTGCACGTACACTAAGAAGATAGTTTGTGTGGAACTTTGAGACAAGCCAAAAGCCACTGGGCGAGGCATTGCTATCACTTGCCCTTGTCAAACCAACAGGCCAAGTTTCACAACAAAGAGACTGTTACTGTTCAAAGTGGCGTGGTTTTTTGAACCCATACCTATAGAGTACATAGCTGAGGATCTTTTCATCTGGGTGTAGGAAGCAGCGTAAGGATTGCTTTAGCATATTTAAAACTTTTCAATTGCTTAGTATGTTTTGAAACCTGCTAACAAGCTTTCTCTTGTTTTCAGGCTGTTCTAAGAAAGATAAGTATTTGATTTCATTTGGTGTTTTGTATATGTACCCTTTTTAACAGTTTAGTTCAAGATAAACTGCTACCCCACTTAAAGGTATGTTACTTATTGGGAATCTCTCTATCTGCTAACCAGGTGGGAACACTCCACCTCACAGACGGATCTGATGTGGGTAAGAGAAACAAGTGAGGAGGAGGTACTGTGATGAGAGGATGAGGGAACGGAAGCTCCCTGTTTCCTTAGTCTCCAGTGCACAAGCTCAGTCTGGAGGCCTCACAAGCAGCTGTAACCCCTCAAGAGGGAGTGCAATTAGGTTGCAGCTTTCAACCCAATCACACAGTGTTCTGGGACCCAATAGGCAAGGCTCTGCTGATGTAGTCTTGCTAGGGGGATGGAAGTCCTCTGGTATCCCATCCCTTCCCTTCCCACAGGCAGGGAACCATACTCAACCTGTTCTTCTGGGTACGCCAGGAATGGTGAGACACAGGTTGCTTCTCATTCCACCGAGATAACTTAGAGTGAGGTTGAGCCCCATTATACAATGCCCCTAACCCCACTTGCCATTTAGCATCTATTGTTTCTGGGGTTTAATTTGCTTCAATTTAAAAACAATTTAAAGTACTGTCCAGTGGTACCTGAGTTGTATTAGAAAAATCTTTGATAAAGTATATCACTGTGCAGAGGATGAATAAATGTTGATTTTTTAAAAATCGATTCATATTCATCACTGGCCACGAATCAGACAAACTCAGAATGGTCTGGATGAACCATATCTACGCACAGCTGTCCATTGGCCGAAGCAAAGTGCTCTAGTCTTCCCTTGACATCCATATATGCCAGGAATTAATGACACATTGCCAGTATAATGTGCAGATGTTAGTAATCATGAATTCAGTGTTGGGCATAAAGGAATGTGGAAGGAGGGAAGCTTGACATTGGCCAACGGCATTTTGTGGAGCCAGTAGCTTTTGTACTGCTATGGGCATCAGGTTCGCATGTATGCTGCAGTACTGTTTGTGCTCATTCTCTTCAAACACACATTTAATGACTGTGCGTGATATTAGGAGTAAATTCCTAGCTGCTGCCTAATGCCTGTCTGATTTCCTCAATATCATGTGTATTCTTCATGCTTTAATGACAACTTCTCATGGCCCAATCACTCTGCCACATGTAGGTTGTGTGCCACCTATTTTTCACGCTGTTATGTCTATTATGAGATAGATAGTGAGCATTGTTGCTCAAGATTTGCTAGTGAGCTGGGTTTACATAAGGTCCACCTAGGAACTAGAATTCTGTATTGTTGATTGATTCCCCCCCCCCTTTTTTTTTTTTTGCAGAAGATAGCTATTGAGTGATTCCAGCTTTTGCAAAAAAAAGTACACATTCTTAT
This sequence comes from Mesoclemmys tuberculata, assembly GCA_007922155.1. Taxonomy (NCBI): domain Eukaryota; kingdom Metazoa; phylum Chordata; order Testudines; family Chelidae; genus Mesoclemmys; species Mesoclemmys tuberculata. Next base: position 47,132,251 of record ML675618.1, on the reverse strand, counting down.
TGATATTTTTATTGAAGTACTTAATATTAGTGATTCAATCCCTCTCAGACTGAAGTTTATTGCAAAACTACCATTGATTTCAATGGAAGCAGGAAGAGAAAGTATACTACAACCAAGATTATTTTTAAAAAAGTGACTTAAGTCTGGGCTCCTAAATCCAATATTTGTTCTCAAAATAAACAGCCTTAATTTCAAAAGTGTTGGGCACTCAGCAGCTCTGACTTAAGTCAGTGTTTCATAAGAGTTGCCATCCAAAATAAAAACCCAGTAATTATTTTCATTACTAGAAGAATGCATTTTCCCTATGGATTTGTAACCCACTTGGCTTTTTAGCTCCAGTTGCCATAGCTCATGCTTTTAGCTTTGAAAGTCACTAGTAGATCAGCCAAGAGACCACCAGTCACAGATATAGAAGAAATTCTAAATGGGCCTGATCCAGTGCTCTTTGAACGCAAAGGAAGGATTACCATTAGGTTTAATGGGCATTGGATCAGGTCCTATATTCCACTGGGTATGGAAAATTCTAAAACTATCTAACTAGAGCTACCAATTGATATTAGGAAAAAGATACAATAAAGTTTTCTTCTCACCATACCCCCCAAAATAAAAATGTAAACAACCAATGGAAACTTTTCATAATCCAAGCTTTAGGAGGGATAAAAGCTGATATTATGTCTGTCAGCCTGGCAAGTAATTGAAGCAGCACTAGAAACAGTTGACCACCAAAATGGTATCCTAGCAACATACAGTAGTCCAGTTACACACAGTGCTATAAGCCAAAATTATCCTTTTCAATATCTTAGTTTCAAGAGAGCAAGGATGAAAATACAGGAAAGGATAAATATGGTGAAGATTAGAAAGAGAGAGTGGGGTTTTAATATAAGCAAGGGTATTTTTAAAGTCTGTACAAATTGAATAAAGGATACTACATTTTTCTAACAACTAAGACTGCCTACTTTTGATCAGAGATCTTCAGACAACTATTACTTCAATTTATTTTCAGAATATTGTATATGTATATTTTACCTTTAAAGTCACTTCAATGTTTAACACAGTGCAGATGGGGAGGGGGATGAAGGGAAATTATATTGTAATTGCTTCACATTTCTAAATCTTTAGAAAAGATCACTAGGCAAACCCACTTATAAATTACAGCTCTAAAACACAATTATTTCTTGCGTCGTTTCTAATAATAAAATCAAGCAATTACAGCAATGTTGATAAACTCTGAAACTTGAGCACTTTCAGAGTTTTATATAATAAATTCTCTTCAAAGCTTCTATTATTTTTATGGCTATTGATCCTACTGTATTGATATCATTTACCAGTATGCATAATTATCGTCTGCGAGACGACAAGTGAACCTGTATGTGTAGTAATTGAAAAGAAGGATTTCATCTTCATCTCTGAGTAGAGACTAAAATCAGTTGAGGAAGAGGCAAGTACTTACAAATAGGAAGAGCCAGAATTTCAACTGCTGACACAGTGTACAGTTCCATTGACGCTAGTCAACATAGGTCAATTAACACCAGCTGAGGACTTGGCCTAAAGTATTTAGACTCCTGGGACTATAGTAGGATTTGGGGGGATTGTTTTATTTGTTTTTGCTAATACACACAGAAGGTAAACTGTTTCCCATCACTAACAGATGTCCTGCCACCTAAATAGTATTTCTGGAAATACTCTGACGTACTCCATCCTGCTGATTCAGTGATTCTTTTAGCTTATTGCTCAAATATTATCCTTCTGGAGGATACTGAACCACAGAAATGGTACTGTAAGTATAGTGTTTTCTGAGATCCTATGCATTTTCTGGATCCAAAAAAGCTATATTAAAAAGATTCTAGATGCAAAACTAGATTACATGGCTCTTTGATGGTTTGGCTGAAACAACTCCCCCTCCTGCCTCCCCTCCTCCCCCCCCAAAAACCCCATAACCTCACAATTTATAAACTAAATTTAAGAAATAAAATAATTTCTAACATAAATAAAACACAATTTTATTCAAACCCCCCTCCCACCCCTAATTTGTAGTTTTAATTTCTTTCAGTGACCTGGCAGTTACATTGAAACTCCTTCCCTGTGTGACTCATGCAGCCTCTCCCCGTTGGCATTTTGGCAACTTCTAGTGCCTTCTGGTAGAACTTCTTCATCCCTTCAGTTGATATCTTCTTTAGCGTTCAAGGAAACAGTTTGCCCTTAGACTTATTTTAATCCACTAGGACAATTTATCCTTCTCTGTCTACTTCCAAGGCTACCTCCTACACTGGCCCTGGGTGTCTGAGCAGTCATGTGTGCCTGTTATTTGTTTTTTATGATTGGCTACACTTACTTTCCCGTGACCTAGCTGCCACAAGGCAGACTGCATGTTTCTGACTGGCAATCCTTGTACAATAATTCAAAAGAATCCTGAGCAAAAACAAGCCTGAGAGTTGATAGGAGTGCTGGAGTCTATACCTGTCAGCTGACAGCTACATTAACTGAGACTCATAAAACCAGCTGAATAATTGCCCAGGAAATTGAGAATTCTCTGGTAGGTTAGACTCTAATATTGGCAGGACCAAAGACCAACCATGTTTTATAAATTTCTGAGATATAGTTTGAAAAGCATGAATCTGAAAGCCTGATTGTGACATGGTGTACCTGGCCTTTCCCTACAGGAGGCTTCTCAGTCATATTGCACCATGATCCTACTGTACCCAGAAAGCAGCAAAGTGACAGGAAAGGAGCAGCGAAGGTGTGTCCATGGAAGCTGCCAATCAGAGCCCAGCAAGCTCAGATAAAAGGAGTTGCAGAGCCTTACGAAGCCAGTTCCTGGTTGAAATCAATTGGGGGGTGGTTTGCTCTGCTTTTCGCCAAAGGAGCTCAAGGGATAACAGGGTTTGTTTCTGATGGATTTTCTTAAGATGGGTTTGTAGTGAGAAAGGGGATCTAAGAACCTTAACCCTGAGGTAAGGGTGAAGCTAAAAGGCCCCAGTATAAAGAGACCCACAGAAGAAGCAGTAGCAAACTGAAATTGAACAGCGCATAACTGCTACTTATAGGTTCCTGGGCTGGAACCTGGCGCAGTGGATGGGCCTGGGTTCCTCTACTGGCAGTATAAACCCCAAGAAGGGGACAGAGCTCATTTGAGAGCCCAAACAAAGGGCTGAATTAAAGGGCCCAGAGCTGAAGATGCTAGAGGGCAAGAGGACTGTTCATTTATTGGACTATTTACTATCCCGGATGAGGCTCATTGGACTTTGATTTGGCCAGAGAGCCAAGCCACAGAAGAACCACAAAGGTCTGCTGGCAACCTGCAGGGGATGTCGGTGTGAGAAAAACACTGCAGTACCACACCCAGCCACTAGGAAGCGCACAAAAATTGAGTCTCCCCTCCCCCATTACACTGACAAACACGCATGAGGTCTTTCGTGAGAACAACTAGATCTGTTGACTTCCTGAATTCCACAAACCTAGGAAAATAGACTGCATCGTAAGTGATTTGTTGCTTTCCTATGGTATGGCAAGTTTTTTCTGTGTCTAATTTCAGGTAATCCATGAGCTAAGGTTCGGGTGTTCTGATTCAGATGAAAAGGAATACCATCTTCATAAAAAAAAGCTGGAACAAGTCCTAGAATGACTGTCTTTTTCTTGATGAAACGCTAAAGAAAGAGAATATAACTTCTCATAACCATGGGGTTTGCAGTAGGAAGATCACTTTACTTGCAGATTGATTAAAAAAACTGACAGCTCAAGAATCCAGGTACATCCCATGGATTTTGTGCAGTACCAAATTAAGTCTTCTGGGATATGAGTGGCTTTATTTGGGAACAAAAGGGAGTTGTTGCTTTAAAAAAATCTAATCAAGAAAGGGTTGGAACTAGCTAGCCTTCACTTATACCCTTGAGGATATCAATAGCATAGACCAAAATATTGAGTTTTCGTTGCTAGCTCTTGACAATTTTGTCCTTCCCTAGCTTTAAAATGGAGAGAGAGAAAATTTCTTTGTTGGGATTCTTTTATCTGTACACTTGGCTGGGAAGAAAATCTAGATTCTATAGCAGACCAAATATGTGAAAGCTGATCCACTTTCTTGCATGCAAAAGAGTAAAATAGATTATACTACCCAATATTCCTAGTTTGGCTAGCTAAGAAAGTTTAGACTCAGAAGCCAGGGTGACAGGCAAGCTTTCTGCCATCTGCATTAAGTGGGTGAAACACAAACATTTGGGACATTCTGAATCCACCAGAGATTCTTTCCTTGTTAGTTCTTCTGTATCAGTTCATATTCATTCAAGACCACTCTTTTCCAGTGAACCTCCCTCATATTCCTTACAACTACATCAACTCTATTTTTATATCCAGTGCAACCAGGATAAAACACATTTGTATGATAAAAAATCAATTAGCAAGTCAGACCACTTAGGAATGGTACACATCCCCAAAACACTTGGCTTTCCTAAAGATGTCATTCAGGAGAAAGAAATTGAGTAAAGGTTTTTATTTGGATTATCATCTAACCTATTTTTCTGGGGACATAAAGATAATGGCAGTAGCAATTAACATGCTGAAAGAACTGTAAAATGAATGTGAAAAATCTGCTTCTCTATATTTATTTTCCGCAGGACCAAAAGAAATCAGAAGCCAATAGGCAGTTTGAGTAAAATGTCTATGAGAAGGAAGCAGTTATGGCCCCGGTTTTAGGGATTAGTGGCAGTGGATTGAGATTATCAGGTTTGTAGTTGTTTGTTTTAGAAATTATTTGCCTTCAAAAAAATCAATTTTCAAAGACATTGAAAAGGCAATTTTCAGAAGCCACAATGTATGGCTGTACGACATACATTCTTTGTTTATTTTTGCTGTCTAAAAGAACCAGACTTTGTTCCACCAATGTGCCAAAAACCAACCAGATTGAGAGCTAAATATAGCACCTCATCTTTAATACAGAAGTGTACCTTGTGGAGATAAGAATGTACTATTGTTTATGAGTGGAGATCAAATGGTTAGATCTGCTTAGGTCAAATGAGGCACTGCATATTAAGACCAGTATTCTCCACAGTTTCTCAGACTGTAACCTCTCAAAACTCCCACAAACCCTTTTGTACCTTAAAGGAAAAAAAAGTTTTTAATTAAATTCTTGCATAAACCTCCAAAACAAAAACACATCATGCAAACTTCAGGCACCAGGCAAATTGCCAATGCAGCAGCCTTCAGCTAGGTAAATTATGGATGCCCCTGAGCTAGGTGAAGTATGGATGCCCCTGATTTAGGACATGAATAATGCTATCATCTAGCTTCTGTTGAGAGAGGGTTGTTTATCTGTGGTTTTTTTGGGGGGGAGAGGAGGTATAGCTTGGGATGAATTTTTTTCCCTTTTTTTGAAGGGGGTGTGTGTGCGTGCACAAATTAGTTTACTAATGAAAGTACCGTACATTTTTAGCTTCTTTATAATGTGGTCCTTCATAAAATGTGAGGAAAAATTGAAAAAGTTGTAAAAAGTATATATTCTTGAATTGGAGATTGGAGTATATGATAGATTTGTTAGAGAAAGTTGTAATTATTAATAGGACTGGGAGAAAAATGTGGATGACATATTTGTTTGCTAAATGTTTTAATAGGGAGTTTTGGAAGTAAATATGCAGCATTTCTTTAATTCTGCTTTACTGAATAAAGCAAGAAGTAATTCCATACTAGACAGGTTTGAAAAATTGATTGACTTTTGATTATTCCTATCCAATTCCCATAAAGTATGCTTGTATTAGATCTAAAGTGTGTTTAATTATTTTTTGATAGGTGCAGGAGTATTTTGCATCTCCCTTGATTGTATACACAATCTGGATTAAGCAGCAAATATGGTTTTGTACATGCTCACAAATCCATTAGCTTCAATAGGAGTTTTGTGTATGCGATAGGAAAATACTTCCACAACCCAAGAGTTACCTCAAATTGAGACCGTTTCACGTTCCTAGAAGCTGCAAGTTGATTAGCAAGTGCTTGATTTTACTGGCTTTATGAGGATGTGTATTTCTCTTCAGTGTGATTGTCTGTCTTTCAAGATGTTTAAAAGTGGCTGGTCATCAAGACTGGACTTGTCCAAAGAATCCATGCTCAAAGTATGTCTGAAATCCCAGAAATGTGACATAACTTTCAGTTACATGAATTTTTGAAGGAATAGTATCAGGGAGCTTAAAATTGTAAAGAATTGGGTATCTCACTCTGGTAGGTTCTCTGCTTTGGCTGAGACATCCTTTAAGAAATGTCATGGACCAGTGGACAGTGCACAGAACTGGAAGTCAGCAATTGTGGCTTATATTCCTGTCTCTGCTACTGACACCCTATGAGACCTTGGGCACAAACTCTCAGCTCTGTTTTCTCATCTGTAAAATGGAAATGAATGAAGCTTACTCATCTTTGAAAATTACTTTGAGATCTATGGATATTTCTGCTAAGATAGGCAATTAAGCAGTCAATATTCAGATTTAAATTGTTGTCCTTAGGTTTCAGAATTATCCCAGTGAAATGTATGGGGTACTACACAACTCTCAGAGCTATTGTTTCACGTTGTCTGCAGACTCAGGGAGACAATCAATTTATACTCAGCCCATGTTTGCAAAGGTATTTTTGTATCCATAAGAACTAAATTTCTGGAGCACAGTTCTGCACAGGAGATGAATTCCAAAGAACATCCCTCATCCTGAAATAAAGAAGGCCCTAAAAACATACCAGTTTTCAGTTCAAAATGGGGATCTTGGCTTGCTTGCTAGAGTCCTACAATCCTCTCCTTATGACCACAGTTCAGTCACAAGCACATCCATCCGCCAGTCCATCATAAAATTACTAAGCCTACTTAGCATTTCAGGTGCTAGTTTAGAAAGTGTCATGGGCTGGGTTTAGGAGACACAAGCTCCTGATATGTTGAGCCCAGGGTAAAGGAACAATGAAGTAAAAGCAATGAAAAAGTGAATAAAGGAATTTCAGTGAGAAAGAGAAGCTACTGGCATTTTCCTTTTTTTAAATGAAAGAGATTGCCGGTTGGGAGCATGGAAAAGTCCTGCAATGATCACCTACCTAGAGCTCTTTATTTAAAAGAAATGCAGGATTGTTATTTCTGAAGATAGACTATTACCAAGTTCCAACACTGAGACTGTGTCAAATATCAATTACTGTGTCAGCTTCTCATAGTTGCTGAAGATACTCTGTATGCCAACTGTGCCTTCAGATTCTAGTAGAATTGCTACCAGAGGAGACTCAATTAGGTAACCATACAAAGCATAAATCCCTAAATTTTCAAAACCAAGCTAAGACTTCCTCAAATAAACCATTCTGCCCTTTGGTAAATGATGTGTTGCTGACTGCCAAAGCTGAAGCAGGTAATCACTGTAAAGAAAGATTTCAAAGACCCATTGACTTGATTCATTTCTAGGCAAATGTAATTATATGCCACTTCAGGTGTACTCTGAGTTCAGCAAGCCTGGATCAAAATCAACAGCACATTGCCTTATTTAAAATAGATGAACACCACAAGATTTTTATTGAATAAAGAGCAACTGTAAGAGCTGGGATGTCCTCTTTAGACCGGAGGTAATCTAAAATGCATGTCATCTGTCATTACTGTCAAATCATGATGCAATCAATAATTCCATTGAATGGATGATATTTTATTGTGAGGAGATATTCAGTGACACCTGATATTTGTACAGTAAATTGTAAATTAAACAGATGAATATGAGTGGAAATGTGATTTAATATATGATATAAAGGAAACACTCTTCAGAATGTGTTGTGTAACTTCTTAATGACTTTCATTTTCCCCATGCCTGTATTTCCATTATACATTGAATTACAAGATTTTTATTTTATTTGGCATGATTAAAATACCTCTCTTATGAAGAAAATCTTTAATAGAAAATCATGGCTTTGGAAAAATAAGCCCTAATTGAATTTCTTTTTTATTATCCCACAATAACAAATATATTTTAAATTACAATGGTCTTAAAAATTAAGAGGTTTAATAAATAGTTTCAAATGTGTTAACTCCCCAGAAAAAAATCCCATTATTTTATGTAGTCAAAAAGCTGCAATAAAGGACTATGTTGGATAATGAAACAGAGTGACACTTGGAAAAAGTTACATTTTGAAATATTCTAAATGCACTAACAATTAGAGACAGATTCAACCTGACCCTCAATTTTTCTGAGCTAATTGAAATACTGACATGGTGTTTAGGATGACAATTTCAATTTCCTTTCTTACTCTTGATTCTTACAAGTTGGCTATGGCAACTTGGCCTTATGGTATGAAAAGGTAGCTAGAATTGCCAACCTACAGCTAATATTTTAAAAAGAGAGAAAGCAAACAAAAGAATATTGCGGCTGCGTTTGAATTACATACTGATTATAGGATCTCCATTGCCAATTTATATTCACTTGTATTCAGTCACAGTGCCTATACTCCTTCAGCATTTCTACATGAGAAAATTGAATACCAATGCAATATCACATTAATCACTGCTGAAGTAAACACCCAAACATTTATAAGTCTCTCACATTAACATAAAATACAACTGGCTGTTGTTAGAATTTAGTATAATATATACTATATAAGATTAATAATTATCACAAGTACCTGTTCTTAAAATAAACTTTTCAAAAATAGAAGCCCAATTCCATATTTTGGCAAGAGTCTGATTTTTTTCAAGAATGCTGAGGCGCATCAGGCAGTTACCAAATATGGGTTTAGGAACCCACCATTATGCTCCTGGGCCTAGTTTTTTACAGGTGCTGAATGTTCATCATGGAATCTACTTGTAACCAGCACCTCTGAAAATCAGAGCTTTATTTTAAAAACTTGGCCTCCTCTCTATTTCCAGCACCTCCTCCTCTCTATTTCCAGTCGGTATTCTTAAGTTTAAATAGATGTTTAGTTTAAGTTTAAATAGAACCAAAGAATGTCAGGGTGATAGTCTTTATAAATCATGCAATACTTTCATCCATCTCACTCAACTGTGACCTGGAATAGATCACATCAGACATGCTCTTGGCACCTGACCCAATTGTTTTTGAAGACAAGGCTGGTCTTTTCATTGACATTAATGTGAGCTAGATCAGACCCTTACACCATGTTGATGCACCAAACCCATCTTGGACGATGCTCAGAAAATGGGTCAAGAGCCATATTTTGGCATTCCAATAGCTGGATTTGGCCTGCAGAACACACATTAGCCATCACTGCCTTACGTTTAACAAAGGCTGTCATTGCTGGCTCCTGTAAACTTCAATATCCCAAATGTAACTAGGGAATTTGGTGGTTTACATGTAGAGGAAAAATTATTTATACTGCTTCCAAAATAAACCATAGCTTGTTTATATAAATTGCTCAGGGAGAAAATTGCCACACAGATCCCACTATTTTGTTATAGGATCATGTATAGAGTGAAAGTAGTCATGTTGCACTGATTCCTTTGTTTCTCAATTTACTTTTATTTTAATTATAAGCAGTAGACATAGGGAGAAAGAAAATTAAACTGTCAAGCTTGCTTTGAGGTCTAACATTAAAAGAGAAAACTAAGAATATACAAAATTTGAAGATTATTAAACAGAAGTTGAGCTATATACAAATTTAGACATATAATACATAAAAGGAAAATTAACACACAGATGTAAAATACACTTGAGTATCTTACATAAAATTTTATGTATAAATATTGGTCCTTAACTAGACCTAATTTATTAAAGCCTCTGAGATTACTCAGATTATTCTAAAGAATTCGCCACAAATGAGGTGGAAAAATCCCAAGGCTCAATCTTCTTTCACTCAGGTGACACAAAAAAGAGGGGTTGGTTTAGAAATCCAACCTTACCAAAAAGCTTTTCAAACAATGTCATCCCATTTCTTCACTCTCCTTCTACTGCCCATTGTGTTAAGTGCACATCTCTCTACTGTCTCTACTGTCCAAATAGAGGATTCAGCTCTATTTGATTTTATGTCCAGATGCTAGAGTCAGATAGAATCTAAAGAAAATACGGCTAGAAATATGCATCTCAATTGCATTGGGGAAAAACCTTTACTGGTTCTTCAGAACCCAGATGAAACCCTCTACCTGATTTCAGAAATTTTTATTGTACAGATTTTGACAGTTCATCTGGCTAGCTATGTGCACTTTTTGTTGTGAAGTGTGATCAAGTGACTTTCATATAGTTCTTGTCCATAATTTCCAACTCTTTCGTCTGGCAAAGTTAATTAGCTGAAAATGCTAACTAACGTTCACAGTTACTGTTGGCAGTCTCTGTTTGGAAGAGGCCAATAGTGTACAGTATCCAAATCCCTATACTAACAATACAACATTTCATGGAACGTGAGGATAAAAATGTAGTGGTAATAATAATACACTTTAATTTAGTGAAGCCATGCCCAAAGGTCTCTGGGCATCAACGAATAACTAAATCATGATAGATAAAAAGGGCAGCAAGCCCAAATAAATTTGTGAATAAGCCAAAAATCCACACAGCAATAAACAGCCTATCTAGGGAATAGTACAGAACACTGCAGCATTTCTCCTCAGTAACATAGGATACCTGTTCTTTACATTGGCTTCCCATAGAATTTGGAATCAAGTTCAAGGTCTCAGACCTTATTTTCAAGGCACTCCAATATCTGGGCCCAGGATATTTAAAAGATCATCCAAAGCCCTGGGACAAAGACCATAGACAGTAACTTTGCTCCACTGGCACAATGGCATTCTCAGTAATGAAGGTAAAGCTCATCTGTGCAGCACACAGCTTTTTAGAAGGCCAGTCTGAGTCTGTGGGATGAACTCCCACAAGAACTAAAGACCACCACAAACCTTACCAACTTCCACTCCAAGTGCAAGGTGAATTTCTTTGCCTTTGCTTTTTCTAGCATAAATGCATAGGAAGAGGTATACAGTAGAACCCCACAGTTATGAATACCAGAGTTATGAACTGACCAGTCAACCACACCCCTCATTGGAATTGGAAGTATGCAATCAGGCAGCAGCAGAGACTTAAAAAAAAAAGAAAGCAGATATAGTATAATTCTGTGTTAAATCAAATGACTAACAAAATAAAGGGAAAGAAGAATTTTTCTTCTGCATAGTAAAGTTTCAAATAGAGCTAAAGTGATTCAAAAAACCTATATAGAATAGAAAGGACTCAAACTCAGTTTCTGTATGCAAATACTCCAGCATTCAGTGGGCAATTCAGATTCACAGCTTAGATCTAGAATTCAATTTATAGCTAGTGTCCTATCTCTACTAGAGGCCAAAACAAAGCCCACGATCTCAACATGCTCAGAACTTGTGAATTCAAAAACAGATCAAGGTCTGGTTTATGCTTCAGATTCATTTCTAAACTCAACATGAAACATTGCTAAAAAGAAACAGAGTTAGGCCATTGCAGTCCTGGGAGAAGAGTTGGAATCTGGGAGAGCATGGGCCATTGTAGCAGGGATAAGAGAGAGATGAGAGAACATATGGGGAAAAACAAATCAGCATCTTAGATGTCTGCATACTAATGCAAGACGTATAGGGAATAAGCAGGAAAAACTTGAAATGCTAGTTAATAAACACAACTATGTCACAGTTAACATCACAGAGTTGGTGGGATAATACATATGACTGGAATGTTGGTATAGAAGGGTGTAGCTTGCTCAGGAAGGACAGACAGAGAAAAAAGGGAGGAGGTGTTGCCTTATATATTAAAAATGTATATACTTGAACTGAGGTTGAGATGGAAATAGGAGACAGACGTGTTGAAAGTCTCTGGTTAAGAATCAAAGGGGTAAAAAACAAGGATCATATCGTGGTAGGAATCTACTACATACCATCCAACAGAAAGAAAGGTAGATGAGGCTTTTTTTAAACAACTAACAATATCATCCAAAGCTCATGACTTGGTGGACATGGAAGACTTCAACTACCCAGACATCTATTGGTAAAATAACATGGCAGGGCACATGTTATCCAACAAGTTCTTTGAATGTACTGAAGACATTTCTTTATTTCAGAAGGTGGAGAAAGCTACTAAGGGGAGAGGCTGTTTTACATTTGATTTTGACAAACCGGGAAGAACTGTTTGAGAATTCCAAAGTAGAAGGTAGCTTGGGTGAAAGTGATCATTAAATGATAGAGTTCATGATTCTAAGGAATGATAGGACGGAATAAATAAAGCACAATAAAGAGAATGGATTTCAAGAAGTCAGACTTTAGTAAACTCAGGGAGCTGATAAATAAGATCTCATGGGAAGCAAGTCTAAGGAGAAAAACAGTTCAAGAGAGTTGGCAGTTTTTCAAAGAGACATTATTAAGGACACAAGAACACACTATCCCAAGCATAAGAAACATACAAAGTATGGCAAGTATGGAAAGAGACCACCCTGGATTAACCAGGAGATCTTCAATGATCTGCAACTCAAAATGAGTCCTAAAAAAGTGGAAACCAGGTCAAATTACAAAGGATGAATATAAACAAATAACACACGTATGTAAGAACAGAAGTGCAGGGGATTGGACTAGATGACCTCTTGAGGTCCCTTCCACTCCTAAGATGCTATGATTCTATGACTACATCCTAGCATACTTTTAACATGCTGATATGTCAAGAGAGAGAGTATTCCAGAGTTCTGGGCTCTTCATCCTATCCTCTCTAGATTAGGCTGTGAGACTGTCAGCAGTTCGAACCTGTCATGGAGGTCTATGTACTCCTTGCTGGTTCAGCAGCCCAAGGGTTAATGAAGCAATTGCCTGTTTGCTCAGCCAGAGTTGATTGGCAGTGCCACAGCAGTTGTAAGGAGATGGTGCAATGGCTGCAAGGAAGGAGGGTGGGGTAGTTGCTATAGAGACAGAGGAATAGTACGAGAGGATCCTGTCAGCAGACTGGTGAGAAGCTGCCAGACAAAACAACACTCCAAAGGCAGAAGCTGAGAGGTAACAAATATCTCAGGGAACAGCAAGGGATGGAGAAGGACTGGTACTGGCTGTTCCAGGCAAGGGCCATAACCTAGAAGCCAGTGGAGTGGGCAGGCTTGGGTTCTGTTACCTACCCAGCCAGTATAGCCATTATTCTAAAGGGGACAGAGGCTACGGAAGACCTGACCAGGAGATGTCGGATCTTGACAAGGGCTTAACAAATGCAGTGTCGGATGTGATGGCATAAGATGTGAAGGAGCCATGTTGGTGTAGTTCCCTGTCCTGCAGCAAAGGGGACACTAACTGATACATATTACACAGCCCTACCAGTGTTAGTTACTGACAGGATGACAGGCAATGTTTAGATAACCCTGTCTGATTCTAGAGAAGGAAGCATGCTAGAGCAGTGTGGAGAAACAGAATTTCCATTTCATAGGAAATTCCATGGTTTTGGAATTTGTTTTCATTCCAAATTTGAAAGAAAATTAAAATCAGGTCAATTAAAGTGTTTTTTTTCAATAACGTTGAGATGTTTCATTTTTATTTCTAAAATTTTTAAACACAAAATTAAATTTTAAAATGAAAAATCAACATTCTGTTCTGAAAATCTGAATAGAGAACGTTATGATGTTAAACACTGCACTTTTTGTTAATGAATTTTTGTTAAAATAGACACTTCCTTCAGGCAGCTTTGATGTTGCAGAAATGGCATTTTCCAAAAAAAAAAAATCCAGAAAATTTTTGACTGCTTCTACAGGCTGGTTTTGTGGTTAAGCATTAGGAGATCTGGGCTGTCTCCATAACTGTGCTACAGACTTCCTATGCGGCCTTCAACAGGCCTTCTCTGGGCTTGGTTCTCCATTACTTTGCACTGATGTATTCATTTTTAGATTTTGAAAGTGTGTAAAAAATTGTTAGTGGATAGAAAATGCTTAACCCTCAAGTACACATCCACACCAAGTGCCAGGCAGTGGAGAATCAGTCCTTTCAGTTTTCCCTTTCATAGAGGTGTGGCTAAACTCATCAATATTTGCAAAGTGCTTCCATATTTGAACATGTTATAACTATGCAGGGTGTCTTATCTTAGGCTTTAAAAGTTAATAATTATACTTTGATGCAAAGCATGTAAGTACACTCTTGACTTTGAACAGAAGTACTGTCACTGATTTCACTGGGAATACTTACTGACATAAACTTAAGCACATGAGCTCTTTGCAGGATCGGGGTCTTGCTGAATAATAAGCATCTACTGCACTTTGAAGAGTGTGGGCTTTGCTGACTTTTGTGTGCAAATATCTGTGAGAAGTGTTCTTACTGAATTCTATAATAGCTGCAATCTGAAGTACAAGTTGTTACAAGAATAACCCCAAATAAAGCACATTACAATAACCTCGCCTACAGGTCATGATGGTATTGAATTTGAACATAAGATTATTAGTTGAAGTTTTGTGTTTTGTAAATTATTCATATTTCAATTTTAAGGTTTTTTAAAAAATGTTATTGAAATATCCATGCCCTGGAGCAAGCTTCACAATACCATGAGTTAATATATTTGCCTTTCATCTTCCCGAGGTTTGGGTTTAAATCTGGCTCAGGTCACAAGCAAAATTAGTTCAATGGTCTCAGATCAGTTCTTAGCAGCTATTTGTCCACATCACAAAACCACTACTGTACATAATTTGCCAATAAAGCACAATGGGGCAGTTACGCTCAGAGGGAATCTAGACTAGAGCTTGAATAACAAGGATGCTGCAGGGCAGGTATGTGTTTGGCAGATCTATTTGGATCTAGTCAATGCCATAAATTTCCCACTTGCATAAGAACTGTTATTCAACAGATTTATTTATGAAAATGAAAAATAAAAGTTGTTTATATAGTGGTTTGTCATTAATTTCTTGAGAGAACAAAGCATCACTAGAAGCCTTGTTACTATCTTACACGAATTTGAGGCCCTGATCCTGCCATGATTTATCCCTGTCACGTACTTACTACCATCAATTTGCTATAATAGGACATCTCACATGTGTAAAATTAAGCATGCATATAAGTGTTTGCAGGATCGGGGGCTTAGTGATGATCTAGTGAAAAAGAAAAAACTGACTTTTTCAAGTGTAAGTATTTTTAGAGGTTAAAACGATCAGGATAATAATAATTAGAGCTGGTCAAATAAGGACATTAGTTATTTGTGCATAACTTATTGAGCTATTGATGGGGTGGGAAAAATATCAAAGCAATTATTTGCTGATGATTGTTTGATTAGCTATAGAGCAAGCCAAATAATGATCAAAAATAAAAATGGAAAGAATTTGTCAGATAAAAAATTCACAACCAATAATTTAACCAGCTTTGCAAATAATTCAATTATCTGGGCTCCAAGGTATTAACATGACCATGTCACAATTTTAAACAAGGTTTGGGGTATGGTATACGGAAAGCTTCTTAGCACCATGGCAAACACACCATTAAAAATCTTTTTAACCTTTCATTGAAGACACAGAAAAGGAGGGGAAACTGTTAAAGCATTTGAAGTGTAAAGTATAAAATAAGGCTTTCATTTTAACCATATAGCTTGTTACCTTTCCCGTTAACTGTAGAGAGTTTTAATAGAGAAAAAACAGTTGTTTAGATGGTATTAAAGATGGTAATAACTGTCCTTTTTGAGGAAAAGATAAGAGTTGAAATGGGCTCGAAAAGTTGTTGCAGCTTTTAAAGTCCAATCTATTTACTAAAAGACAACACATGACAAACACATGCCAACAAGATCAGAAGAGGACAGCAAAGATAGAAAATGCAGCTTCTATCATCTGTGGTGCTGACTTCCATGTGCAGTCTCACTGCTGGAAAAAACATGGACACAGCACACTGTTTTATCAGCTCTTCTGAGACCTGGATAACTTGCACCAGTGTTGGGCTCTTTAGGATTTGCTTTTAGCTGCCTTTCTGGTCACAGGCTTATGATGTTGCAAAATTTGCAGTCTTGGCTAGCTAAGCCAGAATCTTATTTAAACAGAAGGAAAAAAGAGAGAGAGAAGATGGGGAAGGGCAAGGTCACCCAAGGGTCTCACATCCCAGTTTTATTCAGGATTTATCCAAAACCAGTGGAGATGATGATTTCATCTGGGTCCATTTCTTTGGTCTGACCCAGTCTGGTCAGGACATGTCTCAGGATATGGACAGTGCAGGTCCAGTGTTATCCCAGTGGATCCCAGGAGACAGTGATGGTGGCAGCCATGACAGTGAAGCTCGCTAGCTCTTTCCTGTTCTCCCATTGTTTAGTCAGCCAGCATTAGTGTCCGCTTCTGTTTCCCACCAAAGTCTTTTTTAGGAAACCAAAACAGAGTGGTGGGTGGAGTAACCCAACCCTTCATTATTTTGTCCATCTATTAGGCCTAATTTCCTATTTTGGTTCATTGGTTCATTGGTTTCCAGTCCCACACTTCTCTTGTAACACAGTCATTAAGTCAGCAGGTTTTTTTCTTTAGACTAATTCAGTCTGTTTGTCTCCCTTTTACACATTTTCCCATCAACACTCATTGTTATAAATTATTGTGACATTTTATGATTCTTTTCCATCTTTCCCACAGTTAAAATTACAACTGGAGTGGGCCTACTAGGCCCCAGTTGTCATTACAGCCCTAGCACCTGCTGAAAGCACTTTTCCTAAATAGGGATGGTTTCCTGGACGTGGGTGAACAGTCTTACTGCTCGTATTGAAGTCTATAGCAAAATTACCATTCACTAAAATGAGATCAAGATCCCTTGGTATGGCAAAGGTGTTTTTGTTTTTAATATTTTGGCATGAGAAGTCAACATGAGCTCTGAATAATTAAGAAATCAATAAACAATTCAGCAACTCTTAGGTATTGAAATGACCTTTCAGAATTAGAAGTCAAAACTGTGTATGAAATGTAAAATCTTTAGATAGTTAGTATACCAAATAGATTTGAGTCAGCTGCTGTGATAGAGTCCGCGGTGGGGTTAGATGGCCTAATTGTTAAT
Source organism: Mesoclemmys tuberculata (assembly GCA_007922155.1). Taxonomy (NCBI): domain Eukaryota; kingdom Metazoa; phylum Chordata; order Testudines; family Chelidae; genus Mesoclemmys; species Mesoclemmys tuberculata. The sequence continues at coordinate 47,115,345 of ML675618.1, read as the reverse complement.
GCATCTAGTGCCACCTCCCTGTGGGGAAGGCTTGCAGTCCAGACCCTGTTTTATTCTTCTTGCTATTTTAATTAGAGGTGCAATGAGGTAGTCAGTGGTAGGGGAGCCCAGGCCTGCCCACTCTACTGGGCTCCAACCCAGGCGCTTCAGTGGGTTAACTGTCTGACCCCAAAAGGTGCCTTCTGATTTATCCTCGCTTGGTCCCTTCCCACCATAGAATCATAGAATATTACAGTTGGAAGGGACCTCAGGAGGTCATCTAGTCCAACCCCCTGCTCAAAGCAGGACTAACCTCAGCTAAATCATCCCCAGAAAGGGTTTTGTCAAGCCACAATTTAAAAACCTCTAAAGATGGAGATTCCACCACCTCCCTAGGTAACTCATTCCAGTGCTTCACCACCCTCTTAGTGAAAAACTTTTTCCTAATGTCCAACCTAGACCTCCCCCACTGCAACTTGAGACCATTGCTCCTTGTTCTGTCATCTGCCACCACTGAGAACAGCCTAGCTCTATCCTCCCTGGAACCCCCTTTCAGGTAGTTAAAGGCTGCTATCAAATCCCCCCTCATTCTTCTCTTCTGCAGACTAAACAAGCCTAGTTCCTTCAGCCTCTCCTCATGAGTCTTGTGCTTCAGCCCCCTAATCATTTTTGTTGCCGTCCGCTGGACTCTCTCCAATTTGTCCACATCCTTTTTTAGTGGGAGGCCCAAAACTAGACACAATACTCCAAATGCGGCCTCACCAATGCTGAATAAAGGGGAATAATCACTTCCCGTGATCTGCTGGAAATGCTCTTACTAATGCAGTCCGATATGCCATTAGCCTTCTTGGCAACTGGGGCACACTGCTGACTCATATCCAGCTTCTTATTCACTGTTACCCCTCAGGTCCTTTTCTGCAGAACTGCTGCCTACCTCGTCGGTCCCCAGTCTGTAGCTGTGCATGGGATTCTTCCGTCCTAAGAGCAGGACTCTGCACTTGTCCTTGTTGAACCTCATCAGATTTCTTTTGGCCCAATCCTCCAATTTGCTTAGGTCCTTCTGTATCCTATCCCTCCCTTCCTGGGTATCTACCACTCCCCCTAGCTTAGTGTCATCTGCGAACTCGCTGAGGATGCAATGTACCCCATCCTCCAGATCACTATCATCATCTGCTGTTCTCCTCCAGCTTCCAGTCCAGATAAGGTAAAAAGCAAAAGAAAGGGCAATCAAACCATAAGCCCCAACTGGCTTTGCATATAGTCTTAATTCCTCAGGGAGGCTTCCGTAGCACTCCTCAGGAGCCTTCAGGGTAGGTCTAGCCTCCTCCCCCTTTCTAAGATGGGTTGCTCCCTTATGAGACCTTTGTCCAGTTGTAGCATGTTCTGCAGGGCTGGAGAGATCCAGTTCTGTCCTTTCCAGCCTACTGTGGGCTTTGTATACCCCACCAGAGCTGGTAACTTTGATTTAAACTATCTTAATTGTGTTGCGAGGATATCTCGAGTGATCATAAAATCATACAGTTGTACAGCAGCTGAAAAACAAAAGAAGCATACAAAAAAAAGGAATATACAAGAAAGGTGCATATATGGGTGTGTAGGTAACATCGCCTGATTCCTTCCTCCTTGCATAGTCTCTGCAAGCACCTGTCTCTATTGTAGTTCCAGAGCTTGAGCAGGTACTGAGACAGCATCCAAAAGTGAGCAGGGAGAGACAAGAAGGAGCTGGGGCCATAGTTTTGTAACATCCCACAGAGTTGACCAGCCTGACCAAGGTAAGCAGGCTGCACCAACCTAAGATAATTTTGCTGCACAGGAGACAGGCCAGAATTTTTTAGGTGAGGGGCAGAAGGTTTGTAATCCCTGTGTATTCCAGACCACCACATCAAAAGGACTGCATGTGATGCAGTGTGCTGGATGCAGGTGGGCACACAGCATTTGTAAGCTGAGGGAGGCCAAAAATCTCTGTCACTGAATGTATCCTCTCTTCTCATCCCAGCTTCCTGCAGCAAAGATGTTAGATGCATTCTACAGAGCAGTTCCACAGCCTACATAATGTTCCCAGAACACAGCCCAGCTATTCCCATTAGGGAATTATGCCATAGTGAGAATTTGGTCCTGTGGGTTTGATTTGGTAAGTTTCTGAGTGCCTGGGAACATAAACTCTCAGGAGACACCCAGCACCCTGCATGATAGGCAGTAGAATATAAATTAAATGGCCCCTGATTTCTCTGTATGTTGAAAGTGTGTTATTCATTCTGTGTATCAGCTCTTCAAACGAGGCAGTGCCTCATATGCCATAAATATCTTTCTGTGATGGTGGTAATAGAAGTCTCCAAGATAAAGGGCAGCACTGAGAATCTATGTTCACCTTTTATCTGCCCTCTTCATGCTGGTTTTTGTTGATGAAGTCTACAAAGCACCCTGAATTGAAAGTCAGCTTGATAATTTGTATTTTGCTTTCTTACCTATCATTACAGTCCATCATTATCTTCTAAAACATTTTCCATTGCTCTTGAAACAAGTGAAGTCAGCAATCTCTCTCCTTGAGAAGCAATACAGTTGTCTGTATGCCAATCTACTCACAAAAATGCCGGACCCATTTAGGAGTTAAGAAGAAAGCAACATTTGATCAAATTTAAATTTATTTTTATGTTAGTTAAAATCATTAAGAACTCAAGCAATAAATTAGTAAATGAAAAATATCACTAAAAGATGATGTATGAAATTAATCATGAAAATTATAATCAGGATTTTTGAAGACATTAAGTTCATTACCAACTTTAGAAATTCTGTAGATTATCCATTTTTCCCCCCAAACTCTGTCACAGATTGTGTGTAAGGAGTTATTACAGACAATGAAATAAACAACTCTATGATAGAGTTATACTGCTGTATGTGAGAACAGTATTGGCCCAAGAAGCTTGATCTTGGACTATATTGTGTACCATTAGCTATGAAGAACAAACCCTCAGTGACCAGTGATTGCATTTTATTATACATGGAGAGTTCTTCTTCAAATTCAAAGGCACAATATGGCCTGCTGATAGTTCCGAGCACTCAGAATTTGCACTGAACATTACATAAGATCAGGTCAAATATTAGTACAGGCCAGCAGTCAAGGAACCAAAAGAAATCAATAGTGGTTGAGGATGCTTTGTTCATGATAGAGAGCTCAAAACCATGACGGACAGAGCTTATATAAAGGGCTGGGATCATTGGTCTTTTTTTACATTTAACCTCACCAAAAGAAAACAGAACTGAACTGCATCAAGATACCAAAATACATTTTTATGTGAATGATATCAGTTGAGTCATGCATCTGATACAATAATTGGAGATACATGACTGTGAAAAGAGATCAGCAGTTATTTCCAACTATTTTTCATAGAACAAAAAAATATTCACAGTAGTGCATATACATTAGATGTATACTAAGGCAGCCAGTTCATAAACAATCTGCTTTGTTGGCAATATAAATAGGAGTACAACAATTAAAAAAAAGCCAGACTGCAGTGGAAGATGAGCTTCTAATTTACCAGGTTTTGGAAAGAACAATGTAAAACAGCATTGTCCACTGACTGCTTTCTGAAATTTCCATCCTCATCCCAACCTTAAATTTCCATCCACTGTGCACATAAAGAGTATGACTGGAGCAATTGCATTTGACAGCAAATTTTCTCTGACATTGGAAAATGTGAAAGGAGTTATATTCTCCAGTGTGACCCTAAAAATCTTTGATTTTTGGCTTTTGACCCAGACTTTTTGATATTGAGAATTGATGCATTATGAACACTGATGACTATGAAAATGTGTAAGTTAGTACTGCCATTAAGTAAGATATTGGCTGGTGTTAATTAGATCTGTGATGACATTCTCAATATTGATGTGCACCAACCCCCTGTGAAACAAATGTCCATACATCGTGTTGGCGCATTCACACCTGGTCTACAGTTCTCCCCTTGAGTGCCAAGGCACATGTATCTCCCGTGAATAAACTGCAGTTTACAACATTCCAGAAGGGTGACTGAACCCAGAGAAGTTTAGGCTTCCATCATTAACCACACAAGATAGCAAAAATCCTAAATTGCCCCCTCTCCTGCCAACACCTTCTTCCACCTGTGCCTCCCAATTACTGACTTTTCTTGACACACTCCTTCCCGAGGCAGTGAGCCCCCTATCTTCTTCTTATTCTTTTTGACTAATCTCAAAAAAGCAATCAGGGTCAGCCCTATTCTGTCTGTTTCAAGGAGAGACATCCAGAGTTAGTTCTCCACTGGCCTCCTCTCCCTGGCTGGTTTTGAGAGCACACTGACACTGAATTTCCAATGTTCAGGTTCATTATGGCAGACTGGATTTGGCAGTCCTCAGGTTTTTGTTTGAATGATTCATCCAGCACTACCATTACTTTCACTTTAATGATTTAAACAAGAAAAGTATGATTTTGGAAACATCCAAGAAGTCTGGCATTGAGTATATAAACTGACAGAGATAAACCATTAGCCCTATCACATATGAAGAAAAAGATTATGATAATGAGGACAATTAATTATCCAAACTACTTTTTAATTTTCTTTAATATGTTCTATTATTGAAGATTGCCTCAACCCACAGTATGCTAGACCAGTCTTTAAGAAATCTCTAACATACAATGATTGATTTGTATAATGTTTTTTAATAACATTTACAAGGTTGACTCCCACCTCCAATCTGCCCGTGATGCCTGCCTCTATCACCTACTTACATTTTCAAACAAATATGTACATCCTTTCTCCTATGCTGCTCCTCATACTTGGGAGTTGTTCCACATAAACATCAGGAAACCTCGCTCATTAGCCTCCCTCAAATCCCTCCTTAAAACTCTCCTTTGCCATGAGGCCTATGAAAAAGTTACACAATGTTTAGGCCGCTGGTGTCCTGAAACCATGTTGAACAATATTGTCTTATTCTGTCCCTATACTCCCCAGTCGGTCTGCCTGTATCCATCTGATGTCTCTTGCCTGATATTTAGATTGTAAGCTCTTTGGGCCAGGATTTCATAGAATCATAGAATGTTAGCGATGGAAGGGATCTCAGGAGGTCATTTAGTCCAACCCCCTGCTCAAATCAGGACTAACCTCAGCTAAACCATCCCAGCCAGGGCTTTGTCAAGCCTGAACTTAAAAACCTGTAACGATGGAAACTCACCACCACCCTAGATAACCCATTCCAGTGCTTCACCAGTGCTCCCAGTGAAAACGTTTTTCCTAATATCCAACTTAGACCTCCCCCCACTTCAACTTGAGACCATTGCTCCTTGTTCTGTACTACCATTGATAACAGCCTAGCTCCATCCACCCTGTAACCCCCTTTTAGGTAGTTAAAAGCTACTATCAAATCCCCCCTCATTATTCTCTTTTGCAGACTAAACAAACCTAGTTTCTTCAGCCTCTCCTCATAAGTCTTGTGCTCCAGGCCCTAATCATTTTTATTGCCCTCCTCTGGACTCTCTTCAACTTGTTCACATCCTTTTTGTAGTGGGAACCCAACTCTGGACACAGTACTCCAAATGTGGCCTCACCAATGCCAAATAGAGGCATATAATTATTTCCCTCGATCTCCTGGCAATGTTCCTACTAATGCAGTCCAATATGCTATCAGCCTTCTTGGCAACCAGGGCAAACTGCTGACTCATATCCAGCTTCTTATCCACTATAACCCCCAGGTCCTTTTCTACAGAACTGCTGCCTAGCGCATCGGTCCCCATTCTGTAGCTGTGCATGGGACTCTTCAATCCTAAGTGGACAAGTGCACTTGTCCTTGTGGAAACTCATCAGATTTCTTTTGGCTCAATCCTCCAGTTTGCCTACATCACTCTGTATCCTACCCCTACCTTTCAAGGTATCTACCACTCCTCCTAGCTTAGTGATTTATCTTTTTTGTTCTTTTTGTACAGTGCCTAGCACAATGAGATCCTGGTCCATGACTGGAACCGTTACCTGCTACAATAATACAAATAAAAATATACTTTTAGGTAGCACCATTCATCCTAAAGAAACCCAAAGTAGATTGATAGGGTGGAACAGTCAGCCAACCAGACAGCCTGAACACAGTACGCTACACACAGTGGAGAAAAATATTTCTCAGAGACACCAGGATAAACCACTACTGCTATGAAAAATGCCATGAGATATTTCTGCAGTATCCAGGAAGAGATCTTAATTTTCTCATTTTATTCATAAGCCTCATACGGTTCCCTATATAATGGAGTATTCTGTTTATTACCTATCTTGCAAAGATGAAGGATGGAGTGGACTATACTTGACACTCAAACCTCATCTCCCAAGTAGTCTGGGTATTCCAAATCTGGAGCCTACTGCAGTTTCTTTAAAAGATAACCGGATGACTGAAACTTTCAGGAGAAACACAAACAACATATAGTGTATTTTCATTTGACACATCATTCATGTTAAATTTTATGAATTTTTAATTACTTCATGTTAAACTTTAATTTTTTTAATGTACCTATTTTATTTAATTAATTTAAATTATTTAATTTAATTTATTATTATTATTATTTAAATATGTATTAATTTTAAAACAAAATATTTAAAATTATTTAAAAATAAAAATTATTTAAATAAATTAATCATTTATTAATTAACTGAAGTAATGTAGATAAAGTACATTAAATTAAACTAAAAAATAAATTTAAAAGTAATTAAATTAATGTATCTCTCTTTTGGTGATTAATTAAATTTAAATTGAGTATTTAATTGCTTATTAATTTACAAATAAAAGATTAAAAATAATTTGAAAATAAAAAATTAAGTTAAATATGTATCGATTAAATAAATTAATTAAAATAAATAAATAAATAAATAAATTTTTATTGATTTGTAATTAAAATATTGATGTTTTTATTAATTTATTTATTTAAATTAATTTTATCGATTTTTAATTCATGTTTAACTTTATGAATGTTATGAACATGTTCAGAAATAAACTAAAGGCCAAATAAACTGAAAATGAATAAAAACGACTCCATAACTAACAGTGGAACAAACGTGCCATGTTTCTTCACTAAAATATTTGAGGGTTACTTTTTGTACTATTCAGCCAGCTCTAATTAAAATCAGCCATACAACTCGCTTTTGGCAAGCAATAAAAGATTTAGCAAAATATTATGCCATATGTATACAAAGCACATTAGCAGAAACCCTAGTTTCCATCACTAACCACAAAAGATAGCAAAGATTGTGAATAGGGAGGGCATGGTTGAATAGGGGTAATGTTTACTGATCCATTCCATGAGACTGAAAAATAAGGAAGAGGCAAAAAAGCAAATGTTAAGAGAGTTCACAATTTCTATTATTCCATGTTCATTTAACAAACCTAGCAAATAGCACTTCTCGTTCACATCATCTGCTGCTGCACTGAAAGTGGTTCTGAGAATGCAGTTGTGGGGAGGCATGTTTTGATCCAATCTGCTGCTTTCCCTTTCAAAGTAAATGAGATAATGCAGCTGTGGAACAGCTCCTTTTAATCAGATCAGCAGGATTGCATTGAAAAGCTATAAATCAGCATTTCCCTAAAACAGGTACACCTCTCTCTTCTTCTTTCTCCTTTGTAAAGGTGAAAGCAGCTCAGAACCTTATATTGCAACCAAAGCTCCATAAAACTGTGCTCTGTATTACCTGCAGTAGTTTGTCATGTTAGCTCGCAGTGAAAAGTAGATTTGTGTAGTTAACAAACATATGTAACTAGTAGAGGCCAAATTAGATTAGGAAGAGCAGAAGTTGAAGTTCTACTGACAGCCTCGCTTTCAAAGTGAACGTTGTTCTTACAACTGGAGTTACAAAAAGGAAACATGGGAAAGAGTTGAGGATTACTTGATAAGTGTAGGAAGAACATCAGAAGAAAGTATTTACCAAGAGAGGTCAAAATAGACAGATAGGTGCTGTTCAAGATTCAGTCCCCATTCTGTTGGTAGTTAGTAAATACAGTAATTGTATTTCTGTTTTCTCCTTTTGCAGAACAGATTAGTTAGCCATAACCGGTGTGGTTGTTGACAGTGTAATGATCACTTTAGTGTACTGGTTCTGTACCTCTGCCTAGTGAGGAGAAAGTAGGAAGTGCAGAGATCATAGAAAGAGTCCAGAAATGACTGCTAGGCTGAACAAAATGTTGTGTGCTACTAGGAAGTGGGAGGACTGCCTGAACATCAAAGACTTCAAGAAAAATGATAGCCTCTAATAATGTGGCTCTCCTATATGTGCATATACATTCCACTAGACATAGTGTGCTAGCAGTTCCCTTCTGGGACCAGTTCATAAAAGATGTGAGTCTCTTATAGTCTCAGCCACAAGCCTTGCTATAAAGTCTCATGCTTTTTTCACATAAGAGGTCACTGGTTCAAATACTCAACATGCCCCCATTTACACGATAGCCATAATTCTAGTCAACACCAGGCAATTAATCAGGGACTTCCAGAAAAGCAAGAGTTTCTACAGCTTAAGTTGGAGAAACAGGCTCTGTTGGTGGTGGCTGAAGCTGACATCACATTTGTCATGGAGCAGGCACAAAGGATGCCACTTGCCAGACATGTACCTTGCCTCACTAAGGAGAAAATAACTCAGAAAAATATATTGTTGTTTTTCCTTCAAGTGAATTAGTTGTTTGCAATAGTCTTCTTCTGGCGAATCACTGAAGGTCTCACCCATTTGTGGCTCTGTAGAGGAGCAATCTATCACAAAGAGTATGGAGGGCTAGAGATGGGTTTGTGAAAGGGGTCGTATCACACTGGCTAGACTAAGGGGGGGCATTTATTATATTATTTAACATCAGATCAAATCATAATAATCCATGTAAGATATGCCATGTCAGGTACTGTTAGAAAGGCTATAATGTGCTAAGTAAGATGATGATGTTTATGTTCATGTGTTATGTGTGTAACAGAAGTTATGGATATGTTTGATATATGTATATTTCAAATTGTGCTGTGTCTGGGCAGCACCCCAGACAGAATGGCTGCAGCACTAGTCTGCTTAATGGCCCATTAAGAAATTCACAGGCACAATGGACCCAGGGGGAGAAGCCAGGGATGTACCACATGAGTCACCAGGACTTACTCATGTGACTCTGGACTCCATCTTATTCCTGTAAAATTCCACAAGCAGCATGGCAAAGACCAAAGGACATAAAAGGCAGTTGCGAAAGATCCATTTCGTCTTTCAGTCTTCACCTATCTACCTCTGGATCAACTCATCTACAACTGAACTGAAGCTGTGAAACAAAGGACTGAGACCCATCCAGGTACTGGATGTATACCAGAGGGACTATGCAAGCCTTCAAACTCCACAATTCTATTAGAAACCTGAGAAATATGGACTTTCAAATCAATTGTATGTATCTGATTGCTTTAATCCTTTAACATTTCTTTTATAGTTTGTTTCTTTTTATAATAAACCTTTAGTTTTATTTACTAAAGGATTAGCTGGCAGTGTGGTATTTTGGGTAAGATCTAAACTTATATTGATCTGTTCCTGTGGCTGACCCTTTGGGGTCAGGAGAAACCTTTTTGGTAAAGAGCATATTGTTTTAAATAACTGGTCTCTTTACTGGACCTAGTGGCTGATTGGGAGCCAGAAACTGAACTGCAGTAAAGGGGGCAGTGTATATTTTTATTTTGGCTTCTTGATAACCAGTGTAGAGAATCAGAAGCACTATTTTGTGGCTGGTTGGGAAGTCTGACTTCAGTGTCACACACCAATGCTCGGAGAATCTGCTCTCCTTTTACAACCTGCCCTGACGTTGGTATTTTCAGGTGACTATCCTAGGCACGGATGGTTCACAGTTCGGTGGGTAATATATGTTTTAAAATTCTTTAATGACACCTAGGGAAAAACAGAAAACTAGAACCAAACTACAGGGGATACACATCACGGTTAGTTTCTCCTTTCCTCCTTCTCATTGCTTTCCACTTGAAAGAAGAGAGATTTGGTTACCTTTTCCTTTGGCAAATGTGTTGGTGACATTTTCTTTGGAGTTCGGAGAGGATGAAGTGTTTACTATCTGCTCTAAAACTCTGTTTTGCATCCCGTGCATGGGGCTCAATCTATTAAGAAAAGAGCAGCAGGGAGATGGGGTTGGAATTAAGGAGCTAATCAGGTGGTATCTAGCCTAAAGCTGAATTTGGAAGCTTGGTAGTTAGACGTCTGCTTCAGCTCAGAGGAGCGCATTCCACCTTAGATATTTAATATTGCTGAGTAGCATATGTTAGCCTGAGAGTGTGGTAGCTCTCTCTAGCTTGGAAGTTTGTGTAACTCAGAAGCTCATTCTAGCCTTGGAGTTCAGCTTGGCTCAAGAATTTGACTTGCTTTAGGAGCTTTCTCCAGTTCAGATGTTCTGTCCCTGTTTGAGGTAAGAATTCAGCTCAGGCTAAGATAGAGGGATATATTGCAATCAAGGTATCCAGATAAAAATCTTTACCTTAAAGGAGAATTTATAAAAGAATGTTAATTTCTTATTAAGCTACTATTGGAATTTTTTAAGTTAAATAAATGTGATTCCTAAGGGATTTTTAATTGTAGATCCTATATCTTCTCTTTTTTATTGGATTCCTGGCTTCATTTTCCCCCCCTTCACAGCACTTATGAGTCTATGAGCAGCAGTTCACACAGTATGAGTCAAGAGACAGTTTCTCTTGCAGGGTAAATGATTTTAATATTCAAGAGTGAAAATCTAGAAAAAACTCAAAATGAATGATATTTGAAAGAATAGCATTTAAAAGAAAATGTTGGGTAGCAAAGATGAGAAAATTAAAATGTATCAGAGATACACAACTGCAGAACCTGAGAGGAAAAAATAAGGCAAGTATAGGGAAAAAAATCACGAGGTTTTCAATCAGATATCTGGGAAGGTATATATAATTGGCCTGGATCTCTTTAAATGGATTAAAAGGTGGCTAATTGATAATTCTCAAAATGTAACTGTAAACAGGGAATCATCACTGAGTGGCTGTGTTTCTACTGGAGTCCTACAGGGATAATTTTTTGACTGCACTATTTAACATTATTATTAATGACTTAGAAGAAACCATAAAATCATCACTAATAAAGTTTGCAAATGATACACAAATTGGGGAAATGGTAAACAATTAAGAGGACAGGTGACTGATTCAGAGCAATCTGGATTGCTTGGTAAACTGGGCTCAAGCAAACAATGTATTTTAAGACAGCTAAATGTAAATATATAAATCTAGGAACAAAGAATGTAGGTCATACTTACTTACATCACCAGGGACTCTATCCTGGGAAACAGTGACTCTCAAAAAGATTTGGGGGAGCTGGTGAATAATCTGCAACTCAAATTAACATCATCTCCCTGTACAATGCTGTGGCCAGAAGAATTAATGTGATCCTTGAATGCATAAACAGGGGGATATCAAATAAAAAAAGAAGGGTTCTTTTATCTATGTATGATACACTTTTGCGACCACTGCTAGAATACTGTCTAGTTCTAGTGTCCACAAGGCAAGAAACATGTTGATAAACTGGAGAGGAATCAGAGAATGATTAAAGAATGATTAAAGGATTGGAAAACAAGCCGTCTAATGATAGACTCCAGGAGCCCAACCTATTTAGCTTAATAAAGAGAAGGTTCAAAGGTGACTTGATTACAGTATATAAGTATCTACCTGATAATATCTACATGATCCAATGGCTAGAAGTTGAAGCTAAACAAATTCAGACTGGAAATAAGGTGTAAATTGTTAACAGTGAGTAATTAACCAGTGGATCAGTTTACCAGGATCGTGGTGGATTCTCCAACACTGACAATTTTAAAATCAAGATTGGATGTTTTTTAAAAAGATATGCACTAGGAATTATTTTGGGGAAGTTCTTTTTCATTTGTTATGCAGGTGATCAGACCAGATGATCACAATTGTCCCTTATGGTCTTGGAATCTATGGATCTATATGATCCTTTATACATCAAGAGAAAAGGCTCAGAGCAGCTAAGGATCCAGCTGAGCTTAACAGAGCAAAAGGGGAAGCGTCCAGTAACATAAGTACTCCAACCTGTGTTCATGGGAACAGGAAGCAAAAAACTCATTAGAGAAAATTTTGAGAACATGCTCTAAGGAGTCAATGGACAGCACTGGGCAGATCTTTGCTTGGATCTATTCAGAGAGGGGTGTCGGAAGCAGAGGAAAATTGAGACATGACATTTATTTTTGTACCCTCTCCTTCCACTAGCTTCTTCTGCGAGCCATAAAGTTTCTGATCCTGCAGCCCTCACCCACATGAGTAATCCTACTGAAATCAATGAGACCATTCATCTAAATAAGATTTGTGGAAGATGGCTCAGTTGATTGGCTCTGTGCAGCATAGTTCCTCACTATTAACATAAGAATTGAGCTGATACAGCAAACACACACATTCCTAAAGCAGTGCTAGGCACAAGAGTAGGAAATTAGAGACTGAGGGTACCAGGACATCCTAGCATCCCAAAGATAACAAGGGCTCTCTGACCTCCTCAAATGACACTATAATGGATAGAAATGTCTTGTTAATTTGATGAATAGGAATGTTTTGATTGAACCATCCAGTACAAGCTAATGCATGACATCATACTACATATAGGGTGGCAACTACATGAGTCAGAGGGGCAGAACAAAACTTGTCTGTAGCAATGTCAGAGGAAACAACTTTGTCTGGCCAAGGGTAAAACAGTGAGTCTCGATGTTAACTGAGCCGTTCCATTGTGAAGAAGCATTTATATGTTAAGTGTACTTGTAAGATATGGGTCACTTCTCATCATGCTTCATTGCAATAAACCTGGAAGGGTGCCTTCGTTGCTCAGCGGGTCCATGGTCACGTTGATACATTCAACTGTAGATGTTGTCTTGGTTTCCTGTGCAGATCTGGGACAGTACATACGCAGGGAGCACACACACACAACCAACAACTAACACCACCACAACTGACAACAGAAGGGACCACTGTGATCCATGTAGTCTGACCTTCTGCTCATTGCAGGCCAGAGAACCTTACCCACCGTCTCCTGTTATACATCCATAACCTCTGGCTGAGTTACTAACGTCCTCAACTCCTGATGTTCAAATTATGGAGAATCCACTATTTACTCTAGTTTAAACAGCAAGTGACCCATCTCCTATGCTGTACAGGAAGGTGAGAACATCCGAGATCTCTGCCAGACTGACAAATATGGTGATCAGTTAGAACATGAGCATGTGGATCAAATTTACTATCCAAACACCCAGGAAAAAGTTGATTGTAATATCTCAGAGCCCTCTCCTTCTAGTGCCCCATCTCTGACCACTGGGGAGAATTGCTACTCACAGTCACAGATGGGACACAAGCCATTGTAGGCAATCTCATCATATCATCACCTCCATAAACTCCATAAGGATTACATTAGTCTTTTTCATGGTTGCATCACATTGGCAGTTAATAGTCATCCTGTGATCAACCAATATACCCAGGGCTTTCTCCTCCTCTGTCACTTCCAACTTATACATCTCCAGTTTATAGCAAAATTTCTTGTTGTGAGTTCCGAAGTATATGACCTTGCACTTTGTACTGTTAAATTTCATCTCTCCTGATATGTCACATAATCCTAATAATTTTTGTTGCCCTTCTCTGTATTTTTTCAAATTCTAATATATCTTGTTTGAGATGAGGTGACCAGAACCACATGTGGTATTCAACATATCATCTATGCCCATGATAATTCAGTTCTTTACAGTTTCAACCAATCTGGTACTGAATTTAAGGTTTACTACCTGTAATTTCCAGGATTACCCCTGGACCTTTTTTTAAAAAATGGCGTTATATTAGATATCCTCCAGTCATCTGGTACAGAAGCTGATTACAGTGATAGGTTACATCCTCAGTTAGTAGTTCTGTGATTTCATATTTGAGTTCCTTCAGAACTCTTGAGCAAATACCATCTGATCTTGGTGACTTATTACTGTTTAATATTAATTTGTTCCAAACCCTCCCCTCATCTGGGACACTTCCACAGATTTGTCACCTACAGTCTTGCCTGTGAGTCTACCTATGCTCCTACCTACTAGTTCAACAATTGACATTGCACAGTTGTCACTGGCAAGTTGGTAACAGAACCAGGTCTCCCAATTTTATCTAGTCCAGTATCCTACCCATCAGATCATACTGCCTCTATAGGGATCAGAGCCTTAGCATCTGATTCAAAGCACACTGAGATCCATTAAAAGTCTTGTTGACTTTAATGGGCTCTGGATCAGGCTTTGCAAGTTCTGTTTCTTACACATCACATTTCACAGAAGAGTATGTCTCACTGTGTAATTAGAAAAATCCTTTATTGCATTTGTGGAACATGGCACAGTTGGTGCCAGAGATTAGAACTGGATCCTAATAATGTACCCCATTGTTTCAATTTATTTTTTCCTTGAGCTTCATTTTTTTTTTAAATAATCCTCCCTTTAATGTTTGGCTGTTCAAATTCAGTTACATCACATTTATTTGGCTTGCTTTACAGGTTTTTGTTGTTGTTGTTGTTCAATCATATTGTTTCATTTAAGCTACTAACTTCTTTTTGGCTTATTTCACACTGTTTTGATATCATTTTGTCTTTGATTTACCCCAGTAGTTCTATCTGGACTTCATTCACATAATTCCACTAAGGCATCATCATTTGCACCTTTCAGTGTGAGTATATCCAGGAAACACACACACATGCTTATAATAACATAATTTATGTAGTCTCTTGGTTTTACATCTTTAAAATAGCAAAAACAGAATTTTTAAACACATCTTTAACTGTCACCTAAAGACTGAGACAATATTTCCAAGTTATTTCTTATTCTTCAATAACTTGGTTGGGTGCTAAGATCCTTTTTGGCTTTGCAGGACAACCCGCCACACAAAAAACCAAAAATCCAAGTTGGCAAAGAAACAGTAGAATTTAATTCCCAGGTGAGAGTCTAAAACACAGACTAAATGAACAATGAATCTTCTGTTCACAGTTCACTTCACTGAGATGATCAAGAACTATGACAACTAATGACAGCTGTAATGTAGATAACTGCCGAAAGTCAATAAACAAATATCAGCTAACTCATTTCACATAGGCCAGCAAAGCTAGCAAAATATTTCTAGTTCCCTTCACTATTGGCCTAGGCCTGATCTGAAACAGTAATCTAGAAAAGAAAGATTCTGTGTCCCACTATTAATACTCAGACCCATTAGCCACTCAGTCAGGTTGTTTGTATTAAAGATTAGACATGTTCCCTCTCCTACCCCCCCCCCCCCCCAAAAAAAAATAAACCTCCACGCTTTCTCGGTGAAATAAATAAGCAAAGCATCAAACCTGGGGAATAATGGTCAACCCTGGCAGTGGATCTCCAGATGAATCACTATGAGAACTGTTTCTTATGCCTTTGCTTTGCTGCCCCTAATACCATTCTATATATTCAAGCTTTAGTGGGTATTGAGTAGAGAGTGGATAGGAAACTATATGGTCAAGTGTGTATACTAAGGTTGCTTGTTTTTTTGATTGGTTTTTCGGACAAACTTGTTGATGAAAGAGACAAGATTTCCAGCTCCACAGAGCTCTTCTTCAGGTCTCTATGGAGTTTGAAAGCTTGTCTCCTTCACCAACAGAAGTTGGTCGAGTAAAAGATATTACCTCACCCACCTTGACTCTCTCATATCCAAGGGACCAACATGGCTATAACAACACTGCAAGCACACATTACATTTAGTATTTGTAATAGATGTTAACAGTCGTAGTCTCTGTATAGTTCTTGGTTCTTATCAGATAAGTATACTCACGAGCCCCGTGCTATGAGGGTTCTGTACTTTAATGCATTTGTTTTTAAGTGAAATGCACACATCCATTGATCTTGACACATAGTTTTATAGCACAAAAATGAAACCTGAATGTAAACAAGACCTCTGTTTTTATATTGCTCACTTTGAGCATCACAGAAGGTCATTGTCTCAGACAGAATCTTTGACTATACCTCTAAAACTCAAGAATAGTGGTTGAAACATGGCCAGATTTGCTTCAAAGGCCCTTTGCAGTGGCTTGTGTGCTTGAGTTTGAACATGTGGTTAACACTTTTCTGGAGCTCTAATCTAATGAAGAGTAGTAAAGGATTTTTGTATATATATAACTCAATATAACATTCAAACAGCAAGTCTGGATTCATCACATGTTGCCAGTTTGTAGAGACTGGCATTAGCCTTCAGTTTTTCAGTTCTCAGATTTACTTTTCACCATCACAAGAGGTCAGGAGTATGAAAATCAGTTTGTATAAACCCCAGGAGAACTAATTATGTGGTGAGAGGAGTATATACTAATACTGTGTAGCACAGTGGAGAAAAATTACCATGCATCATGCACTTGAGAGGGAAGAACTTTAAGGCAGTAAGGTAGAGTTGTATGGGGGTTTATTCTTAAATTCCACTGCAGATTATCAACTCACTAAGGGCTTCACTCATGGATATTTTTTTCATATAGGTGTATCTTCTTCATAGTGTATACTTTGCCATTCTAAATACCATGCAATCAACTGTAATCTGAAGTATGGCCTGGTCGTTGTACACAGATCTCAAATTTGGACAGAGCAAGACACATACGGTACTTTTTTGCTAATAAAGATACAAACAGAACAACAGTCCTTTGCAGCACAATAAATTTACACCATGAATAACGGTTTGACCCTTTGGGCTATCTGAGAACAGCAAAAATACACAAATATCCTATTGTTGTAGTAATATATAAGAGTGTGGGCACATAAAATATTAATTATCTCACTTGATCATCACCATTATATTAAAAATAAAGTCAGGGTTACCACTTCAGAAAGGTAATGCTAAGCACCATTAAATCTATTTTGCAGCCTCTCATAGTATTTTTGTTCTAATTTTGCACTGACAATTTTATAGTATAGTCTCGTAGTCACATCCGAAATCTGAATTAGGTTCCCATGGTCAGTTCCTTACTGGGAGTCAGCAGAGTCTGGAAATAAAGTGGAGGCAGTACCCTCAGGTACGGTGGGGAAGAAAGAGAATACATAGCATGATCCACATCTGACTCTGCGAGCTGGTGGGGAATACTTTGATTTGAAAAATGCTGATTCATCATAACCAAGACTTTCCAGATAAACTTATTCAGAGTAATTGTTTCTGAGGATAAAATCCCCCATCACAATCCAAGTGCCTCCATGGGAAATGGATATTTGATAGTTGGCAGAGACTGGTATAACAAGATCCAATGGTGGGAGCGTGAAGCTAGGCAAATTCAGACTGGAAATAAGGCATCCATTTTAACTGTAAGGTTTATTAATCACCAGAACAAATTACTGAGGTTCAAGGTGGATTCTCCGTCACTGGCAATCTTTAGCTCAAGATAGGAAATTTTTCTAGGCCTATATTCTAGTTCAGTAATTGTTTCAGGGCAGTTCGATGGCCTGTGTTATGCAGGGGCATGTCTACACTACATCTGAGAGCAAACATTCCAGCTCATGTCCACAGATTCATGCTAGTGCCCTAAAACTATCTTTTAAGAGGATGCAGCTGAGGTTGGAGCACAGGCATTGTAGTGCAAGGGGGAGTGGGCTTGACAGCTTGAGCCACAATGTCAAAACAAAGTCTCCACAGCAAGTGCGTGCCCCCACAGCAGAAGTATGTGGACCCAGGCTGAGGGGCTTGCTCCCAGTTGCAGAACACACCTTAGCTAAGAGCCAGGTGGCTTTTAGCTCATGCAGTAGAGACTCATACACTAAGCTTTAGAGGTCCCTGGTTTGAGCCTGCCCACTGACAACCAGAGTTTAGCAAATGGGGGCTCTTTGGGGCTATCGATAGGGAAGCCTCTGAAGTGCAGGATGTGCTTCCTCAGCTAGGGGCAGTATATAACCCACTCCGTCCCCCTCTAGTGGCACCTAGCACAGCTAGAGCTTGATAAATCAGCTATAGTCTTAAATAGGAGGCACATGGGTTTTGGCCCATACACTAAGCTTCAGAGGTCCTAGGTTCGATTTTGCCCCCCAGTGACCAAGGTCTGTTGGTGTTACACCAACTCTACTAGCTGTAGGACTGCAGAGGGGACAGCCAGTTCCTCCAGCAATGGGGGCACAGAAGTACCACTGAAAAGCAGCCAAATTTTTATTCCTATACACACTCCTATGAGAGAGGAACAACAAACCTGTGCAGCTGACACCATCAATCTACCAGTTGCCCAGCAGCTAGGGCATTCACATAGCTAGAGACCCAAGTTTTGATACCTGTACTACTTGATTCAGATCAGGCACCTGATTCAGTCAGTCTCTTTTTCTTGCTAGGGTCAATGAATATGCAATTATTTATGCAAAGTGAAGCAGCTCCAATAGGAGAGATGAAGGCTGTAACTGATTCTACAGCCTAGTGGTTAAGGCACTTGTCAAGGATACAGGAGACCTATGTTGAAGTCTCTTTTCTGAATCAGGCAGAGCAGGGACTTGCAGGTGGCTCTCCCACATCCTAGGTGAATGCCCTCACCACTGGACTTCTTTGAGACAGGGCATGTCTATTTTATATCGTCTTGCAAAAATTCAGAAGCTCTCCGTTTCACTTATGTAGAATGCGAAAATGTTTAAAATCTCAAAGCTTTGCAAGACAGGGCAACCATTTCCCCCCAGCTCTGAGAGGATCTGAGCACGGTCTGCTGGATAGAGTGCATGTTGTAAATGTTTATGCTACTGTTGGTATGGAGCAGAAATTTGGCTTTTCAGCATGAAGTCAGAGAAGAAAAGGTTGCATTAAAGGATAGACTAATGAAGAGACTCGTCTTAGAGCAAAACTCTGACATCCTTACTTATGTTGAGTAACACCTTACCCACCTTCGAAAGGACTACTTGTGAAGTCATGTACCATCCAACACAAATAAAGCATTAGAGTCTGGTCCTTAAAGGGTGTCAGTGCAATTCCTTATGAGTGAACCTGAAGCACCTTCTGGAATCCTTTGAGAATTAGAAAGCCTCCAAAGTAGCAGTTTATTCACATTTAACCCCCAGAATTTGCTTAAGTGAGCCTTAGTCATATCTAGAGCTGTCCAACACTTAGCAGTTTCACAGGGAAGAGTTAATGCAAACTTTTTCTTCACTTTCAGTGCACATAGATTGGTGTCCACCCTATTTCAACTTACATGTTTGGGTTGAAAAGCAAATAAAAACCTTAAAGCAAAACTCAGCAAAATCTCCAGTTTAATCTGGCTTCGCGTCTACACCATATGAAACCATATGTTTGGCATGATTTTGATAAAAAGCTGAAAATTAGCCTAGCATCACTCACTGCTGGACCTAGAGTCATTCAAGAAGTGTGTGAAAATTTTTGAACCATCTGATCAACCTGATTTGAGGTAAGAGTTTTTAATGCCATCCCAAAACCAGATAACTTAGATTACTTCAGGCAGAGATGAGCAAATAAGTTGTAGCACGTCAGTGGGTCCATTGAATTCAGGTCCTTTTCTCTGTTTGTGAATTAGCCACGAGCAGTTTATGGCTTTTTCTCCAATTTATTCTTTATACCAAGTTATTTGCTGTACATTGTCTGAAACCAATTAGTTCCATGCAGATTCTGTGTGCCATTTCTGTGTATCTGAGATTCAAATTTTGAGCTGTGTTGTCACACAATGTTTCTTTTGCCCGACTGGAAGACTAACATGTTAGCGATTTCAAAATTCACTTTATATGGCTATTCTTTCTTATTAGTTTAGTATTTTCTATTTCTGCAAATAATCCTGCCAGAGAGATTTGTTCACTAGAGCATTTGCAGATAGTGTAAACATTTTACAAAGAGAGAAGCTTAACACAGTAAAAGCCAAGTCACTGTTATTCAAGAAATTATTTGTAAATTCCTCCAAAAGTTTTTTTCCCTAGGTCTAGCTTCAGACTGCAGGTTATAACCTTTTAATTCCAAAAGCACCTAAAAATAAAAAGGAAAAAAAGACAACCTGGATTGGAAAATGTTTGCTTTATGTTTTAGTAGTATTTAGTAATACCAGCTCATGCTTATGTTATTTTTTTTTCTACCGAGTTCATTCAAGACCAACTCTGCACCTTTTACCAGAATTTCTGTTTTGCTTGGTTCTCAACATGTCTTTCAGCATCAAGATAGCAGGTGCTCAGCAAACAGAAAACCTCAGTGAGCAAGGACATTAAATTCTCTTTTTGCCTCTTTACTGGGATCCAAGATGGACTTTAGTCATTCTGTTTGTTCTGCTCTGGACTTCTAAATTTGGAAAGGGGATCACAACTTTTCTGTAATATGAAGCTGATGACATTCAGACTGTAATCCATTAGAAGATGAGCTGAACCATCAAATTCATTTCGATTGTAATCCCAAGCAGTTCAAATCCACTTCTCCATAAGGGATATTTAAATACATTGTCAGTCAAGATCCGCACTTCTTCATGTGTTGAGGGATCTCAAGAAAAAATACAAAGCTCAGAGAGGCTATGGACCATTTCTTACACTATAGGAGTTCATTTAAATACCTGATTGAAGTACATTATAGGCATTTTGTAAGCTTCCTCAGCTCTTCACTTTATATAACATAAAATAAACCCCCATTGCTTAGCTTCTTTTTTATTCTTTGCTCCCATTGACTTTTCAACAAACACTTAGGCTCTTAGTTAACATTTTACATTAGTGTCCCTAATTACACAGTACTGATCAGCATGTAATTATACTGTATATAAATGCAAATACAGTTTTTTTGGCATTCAACTTTGTGCACTAGTAAAGTCAGTGCAGCTATTTATTTACAATAGTTGTGAGGCACTTATTATGCCAAGAAACATTTGAACTTGAACATGATTCAAATTAACAACTGATTAGAAATATTCATTAAGTGTGTGGGAATGCAGTACATTTTAGGGTGGATCTTTATGCCTGTTCAACCGTAAGGCCTGTTTTTTGTTCAGTGGCTGCCATGTGATTAGACACAAAATAAAAATAAAATATTTGAATTTAGTTTTGCTATGCACAGGAACTGGAATGATTGCTAAGGTAACTACCATTAAAAGCTTATAATTATACATTAGATGTACGTTTGGAGCATATAAGTGCACTAAAATCCTATACCCCTGGTGGTGGCTGTTAAAATAGATTGTCTCGCTATATTCTCATTATATTTAAGAGCATTTTTTATCCCACCTCCAAATATTTCCCAATGCCAGACTTCTGCTGTGGAAGTTTCAGGCTTCAGATAAATCACCTACAGTAAAGAAAAGGTTTTAACCATAAATCTTCTGTAAATCTCTTGTCTCGTTGATCAGAGAGATTTTTTTATTGTCGCTGTTTTCCTGGATTACTGCTGGGCAGAAAAAAAAGATTTCATAAAGAAAGAGAGTTTTCTATTTCACAACTTGTGTCAGCCTAACTTATTTTAGGCCCAACCCCATACCCCTGACTCTGACACAACTCCTGCTGAAGTCAATGGGCATCATCTTCCTTTCTAAAGGTGTAGCTATAGCCACACTATCTCTGTGTTCCCTGGAGTTGTTAGATCCATTTTGTGAAGGCAAAAGGACTTTTCACAAGCACAATGGTCCACCCACACAGATTCAGTTTAGGATCAGGGCCCTTAAATTCCCTTAATTCCCTAGCTCATGAATGCTTTCCACCTCCACTTAGCCAATTCTTGCGTTATATGTCATAATAACACATATTATGGACACCAATCATTTGTTTTTGTGTTTTTCTCTTTGAATGTAAACCACTCTAACTAGTGATATTAATTACAGAATTAGCTGACTCCCTCTTACTTTCTTGTAACTGTCATTTCAATGATAGAATTTAAATTAAGTAATTTATTGCTTTAATATTTCTGACTTGGCATTCTGTGCTGACTCACCATCTGGGGAAGAAAAAATAAAATCCCAGCTAAGAGCTGTTCACATCCCTTTCTTCAGATCTGGAATTATCATGTCAGTATGAATTTATAGTTTGTAGATCAGGGGCCAAATAGATGGTAGTAACTCCTTCTGAAACATTATAGGTAATCGTGTAAAATTATAAAAGTTTTAAAATGTGTAATATTTTTGTGGAAAGAATAGATATGTAATTAGGGTGTTATTAAAATGCATATATATATATTAATTTTAGAGCTATTATGGCCTCTCTGGTCATGCTTTACTTGCAAATCTTTGAATTCACAGCTCATTGACCGAATGGCTTGTAACAGCTGCTTTGAAATCATTATGTTCTTTTATGTCAATCTGACTTCCATGTAAGCACACTAAACCACACTTTGAGATTGAATAGGTCCAGCAAAGGGCAACAAAAATGGTTCAGATGTATGGTGGGAGTTATATATGGTGTGAACATGTAACAACTAAGATTATTTAGTCAAGTCAGGAGAAATATTAGATGGAGAACTGAATGAGGTTATCAACCTTATGAAGGGCACAGCAAAATAATGATTAGTCGTCCTTGTCCAAAGAGTCCCATGGTATTAAAAGAGACATTAAATGAAGTAAAGGAAAGTAAATGTAGAGTCTATTAAAGAATATACTTTTATACCAGATACTATATCAGCCAGTGAAATCACTACTGCAGGAGGCCATGAGAAAAATACCGTGGCTAGAATTTTTTTTAAAGTGCTGGATAACTTTATAACCACTAGTAACATTTGTAACTATGCTAGCTAATATAATAAGGTTAATCAAATCTCCTGATGTATGGTGTTCTCTTGATCACATGCTAGGTGCACTATAAAAGAAATTTCATCAGAAGCATCAGGTGTAAGCCACTGATTCAGACCAGACTAGTTGGACAACAAGCTTTGATCCAGAACAACACATCCTAGGTTGCTATGCCTAAAATTACTTATTAGTTACCTTGCAGAAAAAATTAGTACACAGGCCCATTTTTTTCATTGAAATATGGATATTTGCTCATAAAATGATAGGCCAATGCCTTTTTTATCTTGCTTGGCATATATACCTTAATTCACTTTCTACATAAATGTGTAGAAAAACAATAAAATGCAAAGTAGCTGTGCTGACAACCTGTTCAATATAGAAGACTTTAGGCCTAAGCACATTTTTACAACAAACCTGATATAACACCCTAATTTTCTAGGATTTACATTTTTCCTGATTAAATTATATTGTGAATTAAAATTTAAAAATTTAGTTACTTTATCCTTTTAAATGAGGTACTATTTCAAGTTGTCAAACTATATGGCCATTCTTGTTAATTAGGTTTTTATTTCCCCTTCTATCCGCAAGAAAAAATACATTTTCCTTCAAGTAATTGTTCCTATCAGTGCTCCATTTCAGGTGGGCATATGTCCATGTGCGTCTGATTGGAGATTTTTGGTAGCCTGCTCTCTGTACACCCTCATGATCCAATTCAAGGGCATATAAGGCAAGGCAGACCCACTGCTGCTCTAGTTCCTTTCTACTGGTACCTGCCTCTCCAGTGGGGTACAAATACAGGAGGCATGCTGATCACACCTCTTTGCTATCTTTGGTATTGACAGTTTTATCAACATCAAACTCAGCTCTCCAACCTGTCTTCCAAGTACCAAGAAGATTCCTGTTGCTGAGGGACCTCCTTGTTTCTGTGGAGCCTGATTTTCCTCTTCCCCACACTGCTGGGTACTATGGAAAACCTCATCAGACCCATTCAGCTCCTGTACCACCAAGATCTACCTACCTACTTTGAACAGGGAAAGACATCTCTTCTGACACAGAGATCACAGAGAAGGAACACATCCACAACTATTTAGAAAGATTGGACATATACAAGTCCATGGGGCCAGATGCAATTCACCCGAAGGTGCTGAGGGGGTTAGCTGATGTGATTTCAGAGCCATTGGCTATTATCTTTGAAAGCTCGTGGCAACTGGGGGAGGTTCCTGATGACTGGAAAAAAGCAAATATAGCGCCCATCTTCAAGAAAGGGAAGAAAGTGGATCCAGGGAAATATAAGCTGGTCAGCCTCACCTCAACCCCTGGAAAAATCATGGAGCAGGTCCTCAAGGAATCCATTTTAAGTCACTTAAAAAGAGGAAGGTGATCAGGAGCAGTCAACATGGATTCACCAAGAGCAAGTCATGCCTGACCAACCTGATTACTTTCTATGAAGACATGACTGGTTCTGTGTATGTGGGGAAAGTGGTGGAACTTGACTTTAGCAAAGCTTTTGATACAGTCTCCCACAGTATTCTTATCAGCAAGTTAAAAGATTATGAGTTCTATGAATGGACTATAAAATGGATAGAGAACTGGCTAAAGCAAAGGGCTCAACGAGCAGTGATCAATGGCTCCATGTCTAGCTGGCAGCCGGTCACAAGTGGAGTGCCCCAGGGGTTGATCCTGGGGCCGGTTTTGTTCAACATCTTCATTAATGATCTGGAAGAGATTTCACCTTCAGCAAGTTTGCAGATGACACTAAGCTAGGGGGAGTGGTAGATAACCTGGAAGGGAGGGATAGGATACAGAAGGACCTAAACTAATTGGAGGATTGAGTCAAAAGAAATCTGATGAGGTTCAACAAGGACAAGTGCAGAGTCCTGCACTTAGGATGGAAGAATCCCATGCACAGCTACAGACTGGGGACCAACGATCTAGGCAGTAGTTCTGCAGAAAAGGATCTGGGGTTACAGTGGATAAGAAGCTGGATATGAGTCAGCAGTGTGCCCTGGTTGCCAAGAAGGCTAATGGCATATTGGGCTGCATTAGTAAGAGCATTGTGAGCAGATCGCGGGAAGTGATTATTCCCCTCTATTTGGCATTGGTGAGGCCGCATTTGGAGTATTGTGTCCAGTTTTGGGCCCCCCACTACAAAAGGATGTGGACAAGTTGGAGAGAGTCCAGCAGAGGGCAAGAAAAATGATTAGGGGGCTGGAGCACAAGACTTATGAGGAGAGACTGAAAGAACTAGGTCTATTTAGTCTGCAGAAGAGAAGAATGAGGGGGGGATTTGATAGCAGCCTTTAACTACTTGAAAGGGGGTTCCAGGGAGGATGGAGCTAGGCTGTTCTCAGTGGTGGCAGATGACAGAACAAGGAGCAACGGTTTCAAGTTGCAGTGGGGAAGGTCTAGGCTGGACATTAGGAAAAAGTTTTTCGCTAAGAGAGTGGTGAAGCATTGGAATGGGTTACTTAGGGAGGTGGAGGAACCTTCTTTAGAGGTTTTTAAGCTAAGGCTTGACAAAACCCTTGCCGGGATGATAGTCCTGCTTTGAGCAGGGGGTTGGACTAGATGACCTCCTGGGATCCCTTCCAACTCTAATATTCTATGATCTCCATTTAGGGTTTCTCCACCTAATCATTTAGACTTAATTCCCCAGATGTCTGTTCTAAACAGGATCACCAAGATCCAGGCACATATGAGCCCCTCAATATTCACCTTGGTATGCCACCCTTAGAGATTCATACCCTTCCCTATCTTCCACCTCAATTGCCCTGTTGGAATCTTTGGGACCAGTTCTAGAGATCACTGTATCTCTGAAGAGATCCTATGCAGATGGCTTCAAATTTTTCTGAGACCTCACAAAAAGAATAGTCCAGTCTCCGGAAATCTCTCTGGAAGCGGTGTAGGAGTTGCAGCATAACTTGGAGGATAGCCTTCATATCACTTTCTAGGACAGGGTGGCCCTGACAATAAATGATGCCTTGCTATAGCCAGCAAGAACATGATAGCAAACACTGGCCACTGTCCCTTCCACTTGTGAAAGAGAAGACATGAAACATGTGCCTTCCAAAGGTGCCGAACAGACATTCCTGCATCCTGTCTCAAATTACTTAGTGGTCAATTGTGTAGATGAAAGAAGCATCATCATTCCAGGTCCACACCACAAGAGTACAAGCAGCTGGACTTTCTTGAACATAGACATTTTTCCTCAACCTCTTTACAATTCCGGATAGTAAATTATCAAGCCCTCATTGCTAAATACAACTATACAAATGACAGTACATTCACTCATTTCATTGAATATCTTCCACAAGAACAGAGTTAAATTCTGGGCTCTCATCACTGAAGGACAACTAGTGGCCAATGCTAGGGAACAGAGTAGACACTGACTCCTATTCTCTGGCAACAGCCCTAGTAATGAGCCACAGAGCCAGGTTACAGTCCTCTGGTATCCTTGGTAGGTCCAGAACACAGCAGAGGATCTTCCATTTGAGGATCCCAAGCTTTTCAACAACACCATGAATGAATCTGTTCTCTCCTTAAATGACTCCAGAGCAACACTTCAGTCCTTAGCAATATAGTCTCAGCAACCAAAAGAAGGTACCACATATCACAAACAGCCCAAATATCCCACCTGGTTCAGTTTCAAATATATCACAGGAACATAGAACCAACTAAGAATACACCTTGATTCCAAAGGAAAAGACCATTGACTTCCACCCCTGTGGTCACCCAGCAAGCAGTCTACAATGGTCAAGAGCCACAAGCCACTCTCCCATCCAGATCTTGCACTGATACCCCTTCTATTTCTCTCATCCCACTTTATCGGGAGCAGCTTTTCCATTTCAAACATTCTTGGGATGAATTACATTGGTTAGGTGTGCGGTAGAAGTCATCTCATTAGGCTATGCCATTAACTTCAGTGTCATCCCTCACCACAACATACCCTCCCAGTCCTTCATGACAGAAGTCCCTATAAAGGTCTCCTAAAACAAGAAGTGAAATCTCTTCTGCAATTGGGTGTTGTGAAAACAATTTTTTCCCCACCCACGTATAGGGAAAGTTTTACTCCACATGCTTCCTGGTGCCCAAGAAGAAAGAAGTATGGAGGCTTTTCTTGGACCTGAATGCATCTAGCCAGACTCAGATTCAGGGTGGTAACCTTGGCAGCAATATATCTTCTTTGGATAAGATGCATACTTTCACATAGCAATTCATCCAACTCTAAAGTGTGTCTCAAGGTTTGTGACTGGTCACAATATTGGGTACTTTCATTTGGTCTCTTGACCACCCTAAGGGTCTTCATGACTGTGGTGGCTGCCCAGGAGTGGTGGTCTCTTTCTACACAGATGATTGTCTCCTCAAAGGCCAATCCTATGATGAGGTACAATCAGTAGTCAAAAAGGCCCTTTTCAACACAGTGGGACTAAGGCCTTGTCTACACTGAGAAAATAAGTCAACATATGTTATGTCAATTCACAGATACCACTATAATTACATCAGTGGCTGTTGTCCACATTGCTCTCCTTGGGTCAGTGGAGTGTATCCTCACTAGGAACATTTCCACCGACCTGAGAGGAAGTGTGGGAGCTAAAAGCTCCTCTCTCAGGTCCCTACAGGGAGCCCACAGGCTCCCAGGTTCCCTGTGGGCTGCTCCACCCCCCTCCCCCACTCCCTGGTCGCAGGCAGGAGCCAGGGGCAGCTGCATGGGCACTGTTCCCCTCCCCAGCCCCAGCCATGCAGGGACTTTTCCCCTCCCCAGTCCAAGCAGGGGGCAGCGCATGGGGACGTCTCTTCCCTGGTCCAAGCTGGGGGCAGCCTGCAGGGACTTGTCCCCTCCCCTTTCCCTGCTGGGATCTGGGGGAAGCCACAGGGGGCTTCTCCATTCCCCACTCTCAGCTGGAACAGGCAGACATGTCACTTTCTCAGCACAGCCACATAACTGACAAGGCTGTCCCAGAAAGGAGTCTGTGTAGAAGCTCATGGACTTCTGGCCCCATATCCCAGCTGAGAGTGGAGACCAGCAGCCCAGGCTTATTGCCCTGCTCCCAGCTGGAAACACGGGAGACGGAGAGGTGAGAAGGATGCTGCAAGCCAGGGCAGGATGCTGCAAGCCAGGGCAGCTTGTTCCTGTCTTGGCTGGGAGGAGGACGATAAGCCAGGGCTCCTGGTCTCCGCTCTTGGCTGGGAGCTGGGTGGGAGAAGTCAAGGAGCTTCTCCACGTACTTTCAACTGGGGCAGCCTTGTCAATTACAGAGCTGAGCCATGAAATTGATATGGCTGCCCATTCCAGCCAGATCCAGAACCAGATGCCTGGGCTTGCAGCAGCGTTCTTGCCCCCCTCCCAGCCAGGATGGGAACAAGCTGTCCTGACTTGCAGCAAGTATGATAGCCCCACTACCAATGTAAGGTATGCAGTGTCTACATTGACCTGTGCCACCTGAACTATGCTGATAAAAGCCCTACACCTCTCGTTGAGGTGGTTTTATTTTGTTGAAAAAACAGGGCACTTTTGTTGTCAGGGTGGTGATTGCAATGTGTACATCAGTATTGTTTTGTCAAAAAAAGCTGACTTAAACAGGCCTAAGACTCAAACGGAAAAGTCCACCTGTCTGACCCATCAAGTTCATAGGGTCCAGTCTGGTGTGGTGTTACTGTGACATTAAGAGAATGAATAGAATCTCCAGAGTGTGGGACCTGATGGTGCGGGGAGTCTGTTTGTTTTTAGGTTAGGCTGAGAGATTGACCTAAACTAAGATGCTTTTTTATACATGTTAACTATGTATCTAATAAAGATTTAAGTTACTAGCAATGAATTATTATTAAGACTAGTAGGTTTCTTGAGTCAAAAACAACACATGGTACCAGGAATGAAGGAAGTGATAAAAAGAACAGGAAGAAATTTTTTTTTTAAACCTGAGGTAAAATTTACTCAAAAGATCAATTCAAAACTTGTTTTTAACATCTAATTTCATTTTGAGTTCCCACACTTCTAAAAATGTCAAAATGCTGCAAAAAAATTGCAAGAGGTTTAAACAAGAGCTTGATTGATTTTTGAGGGCATCATGATCTGTTCATAAGGAAGATGAAAAAAGGTTGCCGTGTTTTTAATATTGCAGGTACTGAAGCAATTTCATTATTTAATTCATTTGACTTTGTGTTTGTCTTTAAAATAAATTGAGGAATACTGTTTACCAGAAAGAAATGAAACATTTGAAAGACTTCAGTTTCACTCAAGAAATCAAATGAAGGAAGAGACTTTTGAACCATTTAAAAGAGCTAAAGATAAGTCAGACATGTAGTTTCCAGAATATGAGTCAATAATAAGAGATCAAATTATTGAGTATAAACTGAGTGTAAAATACATAAGTTAGAAGAGACAGGTATAAATCTGGAAAAAACAGTGAGAATTTGCCAAACTGCTGAACTTCATTAACAATGATTGCACATCTGAGAAAAAAAACAAAATGAATGAGAATGTAGATTTGATCAAATAAAGTGAAAAAAAATGGAGTGAATGTATTTAAGTTAAAACATGAGCATATAAAAAAGTGTTCTAGATGTGGAAGGAGACACCAACCTAGATAATGTCCGCCATATAGTCAAATCTGTCATATCTTCAGGAAACAGAATCATTTTGCAAAAGTGTGTAAACAGAAATGCCTGGATAAAGCTTAGAAATATATACTTAATTCAAAATTCAAAAGTGTCTCAGAGAAGAAATGGTATACGGAATACATAGCTGACCATAGATGAAGAAAATTTGTTTCTGGGTATTTTGAAACAGAGTCACTCAGTGTAGCTGGCCAATCCTCCTTGTAGTTCACAATCTATTGATGGAATGTTTATTTTGTATGTAATACAAATACAAGTCACAAGCTAATATAATTCAGAAGAAATTTTAAAATGTCTAAAAGTAAAACCTGTAATAAGAAAACAAATATATATTACTTTACAGTCTTATAGTGGTGAGAATTCCTATTATGAGTATCTGGGAATTAGAAGTCATATCTAAAGATAATTTAGAAAACCTAAGCTTAGAAATAGTTAAGGGATGAGGTATTTCTATTTTAGTTTTAAAAACATATTTAGCACTAAATATAATTGGTAGAATTCAGACTATTCAGGATTTTGAAACACTAGAAAAAGAACATCATTTTATAGAGTTATTCACCGACTTTGGTAAATTGGATACAATGTATAAGATAGAGTTAAATTCAGTTATACATGAAACTAGAATAATATCCTTGACATTAAGAAATAGGGTGCAAACGGAATAGGAAAGCTTTACTTAATTTATAAACTTATTAAATTTCAATTTATATCTAAGAGTGAAAAAGCTGACTGAATGGGTGAATTTATTATTAGTAATAGAAAAGAAAGATGGATCCTTATGTTTTTGTTTAGATCCAAAAGACGTAAGTATATTAAAAGGAATGTTTTTAAAATACCTACCAAGAAAGAAATATTTGGACAAAAGTTAGGAGCAAAGTACTTTCTTCTTCAGATGCTTCAAATGGATTTAGGCCCAAACCATTGGAGCAAAAAAGTCAGTTGCTATCTATCTTTAACACACCTTTTTGATGTCAGTGTTCTTAAAAGATTACCTTTTGGATTATGTTCAACTCCAGAGGTATTTCATAGAGTAATACAAAAGATTTTTGTAAATATAGTTGGCAAACCATACAGAGATGTACATAGATGATAGATCTATATGAGGAAGAATTTTAGGAGAACCTAATATAAGGATTAACCAAAGTATTTTCTAGACTAAAAGAAGCAGGACTAAAACTTTACAAAAGTAAATGTAAACATAAGAGTGCAAGAATTAACACATCTAGGAGGAAACACTGACCAGTAAGGGATTATAGACTAATGCACAACAAATACAAACCATTTACGATATTGCTTACCTAAATGATAAGGAGTCATAACAGAAATTTTGGGGTGAACCTTTTAGGAAAATACATACCTAACCTAGCAGAAAAAGAACAACTAACTTAAGGGCTTTACTTCGTAAAAAATTATCAGTGGAAATGGGACTGTTAGCATCAGCAAGAACTTAAGCACATTATGCAACTAACAAAAACCACTCCAATATTACAACTATTTGATAATAACAGATTTAGAAAATTATCTTCAGAGGCATCCAGAACAAGCCCTAGAAACAATTCTATTACAAAAGTCTACTGATCTATGGAAGCCAGTTGCTTATTTATCTAAAGCTGTGTCAAAAACGAAATGTCAGTATACTTCAATAGAAAGAGGTTTTGACACAGGTTTTTGCACACAAAAATGTCACATTTGTGGTAGATCTGTACTGGCAGAAACAAATCATAAAGCAGTGGTTAATGTTTCAAAAAGGATTATGATCAACGTACTGCCTTGGTTACAAAGATTATGTTTTCAACTGCATTTATATGTATCAGTAATGGTAGAAATTAGACTCAGAAACACACTGTAATGAGGTAGCATTTCAGTTTTAAGATGTCATGATTAATAATGGTCAAGTATATAGATGAAATCTGAGACACTTGTAATTGTAACCTTCAAGACCAGACTCATCTGAAAGAAATGATATAGCACAGCAAAAAGAGCAGCAAAATAAAATGAAAATGACATAATTCCTCTATGTAATAAGAAACTTCAATAATACAGCAATATAGAAGTTAGATGATCATTGAGTCAAAGGAGACCTGTTAAAAGACTTATAGAAAGCATTCTGAGAGACATATACACAAATCTGTATTTAAGAAAATAAGGAGCTGTGGTGTTACGGTGGCTTTATGAGAATGAATAAAGTCTTCAGGGTGCAGGAGCTGCAAGTGGGAGGAGGTTGTTTGTTCTGAGGTTTGACTAATAAATTTACCTCAGTTAAGATGTTCTGCATATGCTATTTATCTATGTATCTATACATATATGCTATGTATATACTGTGTGTCTAATAAAGGCTGTTGTTAAGTTACTAGCGATGATTACTCATCACAATGTCCAACCTCAGCTCCCAGCTTCAGTTAAGAATTCAAACTGTGGGAATGTGTGTGCAACTGTTGGGTCACATGACAGATTTCTTATTCATGACACTTCATGCCAGATTACATTTCTGATACATTCAGGCATGGTTTAGGACTGTGACAGTCCTACAAGCACAGCTCAAACAAACTAACACCCATTCCCCAAAAAGTATTCATGTCGTTTGACTGGAGGAAGGATCTGCACAAGGTTTGTATGGGAGGCCCATTCACTCAGCCCCCTTCCACAGAAACCATAAACACAGATGGTTTTGATAGCTTAGATGCTCAGCTTCAAAACCTTGTGGTACAGGGCAAGTGGACACCTCAAGAATCTTCAAATCAATCTAATCAACCTCAGAGCATTTTTTACCCATAATCAGAGGTCAGTCAATGAGGGTTATGCTGGACAACAGAGCAACCATGTATTACATAAAGAACCAAGGAGGAGCAAGTTCCTTATCATTGTGAACAGTGGTAGTAAAGCTCTGGTATTGGAGCATAGCCATCAAGATTGACAACTCAGCTTTATACTTACCCAGTCTGCAGAAAGCTATAGCCAACATGCTGAGCAGACATTTTGCCAAGACTACAAATGGGAATTGAGCAATCTAATCCTATAGGACATACTCTTCAACTGGTGATTCCCAGAGATAGACCTCTTTGGGACAGCATCCATCAAGAAGAGCCACAAGTTCTTAAGGGGAGGACATGGCCACAATTCTCTGGGTGATGCATTCCTCATTCCAAGGCCATGATCCAGGCTCTATGGCCATTCCCCACTCTGTTGTGTCTCAAATTCCTCAGAAAGATAAAACAGGACAAAGCCATTCAGGTTCTGATAGGTATGGTTCCTGGTCCTGATTTGCCTGTCATTTTGGCCATCTCTTCACATGTCATTGACAACAGACTTGCTGACTCAAGATTCAGGGGAAACTATTCAACCCAATCTCCCCATGCTACATTGCAAGACCTGGCTCCTGAGTGGCTCTTGGTCATTGAAATGGACTGTTCATTTGAAGTGCAGAAGATACCATTGAACAGTATAAAACCATGCACAAGGAAGATTTACCCTCATAAATAGAAGTAATTCTACTCTTGGTGCATCCAGTATGGTTAGTCTCCCTCCAGTCCTCAGTTAGTGCACATTTTAGACTATGTGTTAAATTTAAGGCCTTGGGTTTGTTGCTAAGTTCTGTCAAAGCCCACCTAGCAGCTATGCAGCTTTGGACTTCCCTGTTGATGTGGTCTCAGTATTTGCATATCCTACAACTGCTAGATTTATTAAAAGACCAGCCAATCCCTTTCTAAACATTAGATAACCTACTCTCATCCTCAGTGTCCTAATGACAGCATCCTTTGAGCTTCTGGTGCTTTCTCCTGCATTTATCCATGGAAGCCTCTTTACTCACAGCTATTATGTCAGCTAGAAGAGAAAGGGAGCTGGAAGTCCTTATGGCAGATCCATCCTACACTGTTTTACTGGGACAAAGTGTCTCTTTACCCCATCCTCACTTTTTCCCAAGATCTCTTCAGACTCTTCCACATTATCCAGGTCATTTGAGTACTCATTTTCTACCCTAACCCACATAAATGTAGGGAAAAAGTTAGTCAACACAGTTAGACTGCTAGTGCCCTTCAATCTAGAAGAACTGAGTCTTCAAAGCCTTTCCTAGATTTTTCATCTCTTTTACATATGTAACTTTTGGGTGGGCTAGAATTTATTTCATTGCCCTTCTCCAGTGCCCAGAAAAACCCAATTACCACAGAAAAGCACCTAGAGACCCAGAATTATGTCACTGAGGATTTTAAGCAAGAATTGCACAGGGTCAACCTCCTCACAATCAAGACTAAAAGAACAAAAGGAATTAACTTAATTCTTAAGAACCAACTTTATAAAATCTTATGATAAAGGAACATAATAAATAATAACAATTTTTACAACATAACATGGCTTCTTTATAAGCCACATACATTATCTTCACAGTTACAAATAAATATAAATAAAGAAAACAAATTAAATCTAAACAGGTCAATCTCCACAAAAACACAGAGTTTCCAAAAGTTTAGGTTGAGTTCACCTGTGTCTAAATTAATCTTTGATCACCAAATCTATACAGTCTACTGAGTCAAAAACATCTTCCCTCCATTTGTTTGTAGGAATCTTCAGTTATAATCAATGCAGATGCTTTCTATTCCTTTACTGACATCACTGTTTGCTGGTTAGCTAACCAATTAACCATCCTCTCAATTAATTATATGGATTTTTTTTAAAACTGTTACATAAAAATACAAAACTGAAAATACATAAATAAATTACTCTTTCCCCATTACCACATTTAAATAAGAGAAAAGTTGGTGAATCATACTGAGACAATTTAACTAAAACAGTTTGTCTAAAATCAAACAACATTCAAAATATAAAATTAAAATAAAAGAAATTTGTTCTCTCTCCCAATTTCCCCATTCTATAATTAACACTTCCAGGGCTTCCATCTTGGAGGGTTAACAATATCATTAACCTGCTGCAAATGCTTCAGAATTAGGGAGAACAACCTGCTTTCTGCTCCTGGGCTCAGCTTCTCCCAACCTACACAGTGCCCATGGCCTTTTGCAAAGCAGCTGCCTTCATGAATGAGTCCAGCAACAGGGAACCTATTGAGAATACCCAAAACTATCACACCCATTTCCAGAAACTTCTGAGTGTGGAGAGCTAATAAAGCATCTGCCTAGTAACAATGACCCAGACACAACTCATTCCTACGCACTCCTCAATAGATCTCTTAAAGGACTATCTCCCATTTAGGCACGTTGGTTATATATACAGAATGAAGGGAACCCTTATTTCTAAACAATGACTATCCTAATGGGTCTCAGGATGCATTTTGTCCTGCTACAAACTCTCTACAGTGACTGTACATTTCACTAGGCTATAGTCCACCTTTGTTGCTTTGCTTGAGAATATCCTGATCAAAGACATCTTTGAAACTGGTACTTAGTTATCTGTTCATATCTTTTCCCAGCACTGTGTCATAGTGTAAGCTTTCTAAGTCTGATGCAAGCTTTAAGATGGCTATTCTCCAAACTGTACAGGACTCCTCTGTACCCACCCTCTTATTCTGGTCACTGCTTGGGACTCACCTGAAGTGGAGCACCCATAGGGACAAGTTACTTGAAAAACAAGAAGAGGTTACTTGTACAGTAACTCGAGTTCTTCAGCATGTTTTGTCCCTCTGGATGCTCCTTTACCCATCCTTCTTCCTGTCTGCTTCAGAGTCCCAGCGTTATGTTAGATCTCACAATGGAGAAGGACCTAGAGTGATGATGGGTCCACTTTGTCTTATGTGCCCTCAGATTTGATCACAAGGGTGTACATAGCACAGGTGTAGACCATGCAGACATTGCTACGAAAAAACTCTGACCAGGTGGGCACATACCCATGCACCTCTAAATTGGAGCACCCACAGGGACAAAACATATTGAACTAGTTACTTAATAAGTAACCTTTCTTGCCTTGTTTTTTCCTCTATACTTTAAAATCTATTTACCCCTACATACAAGGCAGGTAGAACCCATAGTTACCTGTCATTTTTAATGTTTTTTTAATTCTGTAACATAGTTACAATGATCATTCTGAATATGTTTTGCAGCGTAACTATTGGCGATTAGCAGGAAACTTTCCCAGGAACTTTCTGTGGAAGTTTGTCCCATTCTCTGAAGCAACAGGTGCTGGCCAGTGTCAGTGGCAGACCTCTGGGCTCAGTAAAAATCAGCTCTCAGGAGATCTTGAAATGCTTTGCAAAGGAAGCCAGTGTCATGATCTTCATTTTACAAATGAGGAAACCAGGGCACAGAAACTTGCCTAAAGTACCCCATCAGGCTAGTGACAAGCTGGGAGAAGGACCCAGATGTCTTCCGGTGTTCTAACCACTAGGCCGCACCACTCTGAATAGAAACAAGAGAGACAATTGGTTTGATCCAGTATCGCAAGTCATTGCAACATTAAAACGTGTAAAACTATACTTTCTTTACCATTTTGTTCTTTAATAACAATGCGCATTTGTACAATATATTAATGGACACAATCATCAGACATGGGTGCCTAACACATAGGTGCCAGAAATTGGTATTTAGGTGCCTAAGTTTAGATCTATTGCTTTGAAAAGCAAACCACTATATACTAAATTTTAATAGATCCAGTGACTCCGGCTACCCCTATTTGGAAACATGGAGCCAGACTGTGACTTGTCTTTCTGAGGTCCAGTGGGGATGTGTGTGGGAAACATAGGGACTGTTTTCTCTTTGAGACATGTGTCTCCTCAAGGTGGCTGGAGACGAGGTACAGCCTTGACCAGCCATCACATATGGCAACAACCTGCTGCCCACATACACCCTGTGCACTGGGTAAGGATTGTTTTTGTGCGAGATACAGTTCTTCCCCCTATGACAGTGAGGCTCTCCACTTTTCTCAATATCAGTCTGTGTCTAAATGCCACTGTGTAGCCCTCTCTTTAGGGAAAACTATGTTTCTCTCCCATTCACACTCATTTTTCTTTAGTAGTAAACTAATTCAAGAGACTACAGGAGTTTTACTTCTCAGGATCTAATCTATTTCTGCTACAGCATTCATTCTTTATGTAAGTGAGGTTTGAGTCTCAAAGTGGCACTCTCCCTGCTCAGCAGCTGAAAGGGGGGCAGGTTATTTGCATGGGCTTTGTATTTGCATGAGGACAATTAAGTACTCAGCATATTGCATAAGCACAGTAGGTGTTGAGCATGATGGGAAATGGTCAATGTGTCTGGAATTGTATTACAAGTCACTTTTGTGTCAACTGCAGGGGTAATGCAGTGTTGTCCTTTGACTGTATGAACAAAGGCATCAGATCTGTGTTTAGCCTGTTCTGATAAAAAATTCACTCTCACCCAAACAGAGCCCAAAAAGGGTGGCGGATGGATGTTTCCCCATTGCAAAGGGAGAAGGTTCCTACTGAGATTGTAGTAGATCTGGCAAAGGGCTACCCTCAGACATGGGTTGATCTTCTCCTGCTGTTAAATGAAAGAAATAATGATTTCTCTCAGAGTCTTTTCTTTGTTAAAAGCAGAGATATTGCTTCTGTGTCAGCAGAAGGTTTTCCCATGAGCTGAAATTCACTAAGAGCTGAATCACTAGAGAGACTGGGAAACCTTGTCTGACAACCACCAGAGAAGTGCCAGCAGTGGGCAGCACCTGGGATGGCAGGATTGGTCAGCACCAGTAGATGGCGGGAGCCATGAGCAGTCAGCACCTGTAGATGCCAGTATCAGTTAGCATCTGTAAACAGAGGGCACCAGCAGACGGCGGGAACCAGGAGCGGTTGGTGCTGGCAGACGGTGAGAACCAGCAGTGGGGACTCAGTGAGGTCTGGAGGTGGTGGGAGGTAGGAGTGGAGGAGACCCAGTCAAGCCTGCATCTGGCAGGAGCTTGCAGAGAGGGAATGGCTGAACCTCAGCCAAGAGGTGGACACTGCAACTACAATGGTCAGTACAAGGGGAAAGCAAGAAGCGGGAGGCGAAGGACATGTCCCATACTCTGGGCTGGGTTTGGCTCATTGAGTTCAGGAATTCTGTTTGCACTGTTTCCCAAACCAGTGCTGTGTTACTTCCCTTCTGTTAGTGAAAGGTTTACTTTCTACACTCAGACTTTATGCTTGTGAGAGGGGAAGTATTGCCATTTGGGGCACCCAGGGAATAGTGTGATTTCTCAGGTGACTGGGTGGGGGCTTGAGCCAGTTTGGTGTTGTATCATTGACAGGGACTCCTAGATATAGAACCCAGCCCTTGCTGCTGCCGACTCTGTCTGGCAGAAGGGTTATATTTATATGAAATCAGATCAGGGAATCCTCCAACTGTGACACTATCATTGCTCCACAACAACCAAATGTTACATCACAAAAAAACAGATAATCATGACTTTAGGTTGGAAAGAAGCAGCAGGATCACGTAAACATTAAAAATATCTATTTTAAGAGAAAACAAACACTGAGAAATAAGGAGGAAATATGACCTAAAACTCTAGATGCAAGACTTTTTATAGTTCTCTGGAAGGAACCACTGTCTTTTTAAGGAATAGACTATCATTTAAAATTGTTGCCAACTATGGCTTGGGCTAAGCGTCTCTTTAGTTGATACTGAAAACGTGACAATTTGAATAGTCTGTTCATAACCCAAGCAGACTTTTGAGGAAATGTATTGGAAAGGTGAACATCAAGACTTGCCTGTGTGTAACATGCATGAAATGGGCATTCATTATCAGGGACTGCTTGCCTTACAAGAGGACACTGATCAAATATGTGTCAGGTCATAATATGGCGAATGGAATACTCTATCTCTCCCCCATCCTTTCTCTGTTAGAACAGGCTTTCTGGGTTACAGTCAAAGCAATGGTTAAACATGTCTCTTTTATTTTCAGGTTGTTTTAATAGCAGATTAGGCTTGCATACTTTATCACATTCGGCAGCCAAAGAGGCCCAAATAAATGAATAACATGTTGTGTGAGAAAATTACAAGGTTTGAGAGCATTAGGGACAATAAAACATAAAACACACACGTTAGTTAAATAACTTTAATTAGCTAATTAACTGTAGCATGTTTATAATGAATTCATTAATTTTAGGTTGTTTTTGCTAAAGCACAGACTTGAGAATTCTTATCGAACTATAATTTAAAGATAAATAAGAAATTACAGAAAGTAAACTAAGTATAATTTTCTGATAGTGTCTAAATGCATGAATTTAACTTATGATGTTAAAATTTATCAAGAAATAATAAATCCAACCAAAATAAATCAATCTTCTTACAAAATCTTCTAATTCTTTATTCTGCGGTGCTGATCTTGTGTAGCAAAATGGAACTATGGTTCCATAATACAAGTCTTTATCAATTTGTCAATCAAACTTTATATCAATCAAAAGTCATGGAACTGTCAGTAGTAATTCTAAAGAGAGATGTTTGAACAATTATTGAATTACTGAAATGTCAATTAAATAAAAAAATTGCCACCTCTGATGCTAATTATTTATAGCCAAATCCTTTCTTATTACATGCACAAATATCACACAAAGCCTCCAAAATATTCATTTAAGAAGTTGTTTCTAATTTCTCTGGAAATTCTCCAAATTGTGAATACACAGGTAACCTGTAACCCTCATCTTGATTTTTAACTTTTACCTATGAAAATGCAAATGCAAAACAATTAAGCTTTATAGCTTGTAAATCATACTAACTTATTTCTTTGTCTCAGAAGTTGTCAATTTCATGTGCTACTTTAAATCAAGGGTTATCTGAAAAATCTTTGTTCTAAGCTTGTATGCTTTTTTTTAGCTACTTTTCTAGTACAGTGAAAACATTTTTTGTGAGAACTAGTGTTATGCTGAACTAGTGTAATGAATTTTCCCATCTCAGCACCAGTGCTGACCATCAGATGATAATTCCATTTGGCAACAACTTTCAAGATTTTGAAGTTTTGTTTTTGTTTTTGACTGGAATGAAAAAAAAAATATATTTCAAATGTTTGTGGCAGAGCAAAAAAGACTAGTTTCAGAATTATCTCTTTTCTTTTCCCATCACCTGGGGCCAACAGTGACCAGATAGCAGTGGAACTCATAAACTTTTTTGTAGACAAAACTGAAACCAATATATTTCCACAAAATGTTTGGCTGTGACAAAACAGCATATTTTGATGAAGATAGATTTCATTGAAAATGTTCCAACCAGCTCTACCCAGTACTTTTAACCTCTTATTGATTTTTTTTAAAATGGCCATATAGTGGAAACTTTTGAATGGAACACCTGAAGTCATTACAGACTTTTTAACTAAGACACATACTCTGTGAAAAGGACTTAATATAGAATAACTAAGTGATCATTGAGATATAAGGAAAAGACTTTTTTTTTTTATTTATCCAGTGGAATGGGTAGCTAGATGAATTCTCTATCTCCTTTTGATAGTTCACAGTGGCTAGTCTCTCAGGATATATAAAAACTTCCATTCAGTTCAAAGTGATATTGCAGGTCTTAATCTGATATTGTAGCCATATTCCTTTAGGATTTTTTTTCCAAAGAGACCTAATGAGGTCTTTGATGGTGAAAATTCTTAAATGGAAACCTATGTTGACCTGCAGATGGTCTGTCACTCAGTATCTCTCCAAGTGTTATTGGCTTGGCTTAAGCAATTTGCTTCTGATATTTTAGGCTTTTTATCTAGTCCTAGTATGCAACCTCCCTCTAAATTTGTTTCTAAGATACTATCTTGAATGAATTGGTGGGGAAAACATGCCTATGATATCACTTCCCTGTGTCAAATCGAGGAGGTAGCATTTGCAGGTGAACTAGAACTTACATCTAGATCCATGTTGGCTTGAATTTCATACCTCAGATTGGCTGTGAGGATTCTCTTCCATCAGAAATTAACTATTGGAACAAACTACCAAAAGAAGTGATGGATTGGCCATCTTCTCATATCTTCAAATAAAGACTAGATGCCTTTCTGAAAGGTATACTTTAGCCAAACTCAAGTTTTGGGGCTTAATACATGGTTAACTGGGTGAAATTTAAGGGCCTGTGATACACAGGTCAGACTAATGGTCCCTTTTGGCCTCAAACTCTATGAATCTATGAAATACCTTTTTTGCATTATTTATGTTCAGATTGTTCATAACATAACAGTCACTATTTTTTCCTTACCAAAAATTATAGTGTTTGATAAGCATGGCTCAGCTTTTCCTTTGAAATGATGGAAGCTTTTTTTTTGTCTATGAGCTCCCTCTAGTCTATATAATAAAGTCCAGGCCCTACAGCAGTCTGTCTTCCAGTTGGTTTAGAAGATGTTATCTGAAGATTTCCTACCAGTTGTTTGCTTTTTTACTTGTATTTCACCTTCAGAAGAATCTGGTATGCACTTAGGGTTGCTACCTCTGAGGTACAAAAAAAAGACATCCACGATGATCCTGAGTTCCTATAAAACCTGATAGCCGATAGCATGTACTAAGCATCCTTACAGAGGGGTTACAAGGCAAGAACCCAGTTCAATTGTGGCCTTACTAGGAAAATCTTTGGCTTGTACTCTTTGGCCTGACTAGGGCTCCCCCACCTACCTGCATCATCCAGGATTGATGGGTATCTTGCACAAGATCATAATGGAGCACCCAAGGTGATCATTTTGTAGGAGTATGCATGCCTACTACATCTATATCTTTGAAAGAGACCACTTTAAAATTACCACTCTTTGGGATTAATTATTAATTAATTATTTATCTTATACCCATGATCTGTGTGTTCTCCACAAGACCACCTTCTCCTCTCTGGGGCTGCCACAGTTTATTTCTACTCTCTTGAGAGTCATGTACCTCCAAAGCAAGATAAGATCCTTTCAGAGTCAGCAGCTTCACAGCTTGTCTCTTACAAGTAAGTGTTGAATTCGGATTTATCAGCTGAGGAATGTAAGCTCACTGAGCTGAGCCTGTGCCAGGAGTTATCCTGACTGTGTGCCAGATAAGACTGTTACAGACAAACCAGCTGCGATAGTAAATGTGTGGCCATTGCTTTATTCATCCAGCATGTTGTGGAGTTTATACCTGGTTTGTAAATTTAGACACAGATTTCTCCTATTTGACCCTTTTAGGGAAACTTCCTTCAGCAGATCTAGGGAAGCCTTCCCCTAACCATCAGCCCAGCATGTTCCCAGACAGAGAGCAGGGGATCCTACAGTTCCACTCAGGCATTTTAAACTTTTTATTGGACTAATATAATTTAGTATTTGTCTCTGGACAAGTTTAGGGCAAGCAGTTCTGGAAAGCAGTTCCAGTCGCATACAACCAGTACATTCCTTAGTTTACATGCCACATTGGGAAAAGAAGGGATGACTGAAAGAGAGGTGGAGAAGGTGGAAAGTAGTTCTTCTGCAGAGTGGACCTCTTTTCTTATGGATTATTTCAAATAATCTTTGATCCTAACTTTGATTTTTCTC
The DNA here is from genome assembly GCA_007922155.1 of Mesoclemmys tuberculata. Taxonomy (NCBI): domain Eukaryota; kingdom Metazoa; phylum Chordata; order Testudines; family Chelidae; genus Mesoclemmys; species Mesoclemmys tuberculata. The sequence goes on along the minus strand of ML675618.1, from coordinate 47,073,679 downwards.
CACCATGGCAATCAGCTTTTCCACGGAACAATAGTCCTGACAGTGATTGTCTCTCCCCCAACTCGTATGATACTATCTTTCTTCCACCAGGCATACTGATACCATTTTTATAGTCGGGGTGCTGAGAGCCATTGACCCTGTATATAATGGAAACCATTTCAAGCCGGGGGTGTTGCAGTTCCAGCACCTATGTCTTCAAATGGCAATAACATCTGGATATATCATTCTTCTGATCAATTCCTGAAAGAAATTGGCAGAATTAACACATAGGAAGTGCATCTTTCTTGTGGCAGAGAGAAAAGTGGCGATGGCAGGGTGAATAATTAGCAAAGGATTGTTGTTTCTACCTAAATGGCTGGTCTGCAGGGGAATATGCCTCCCCCTTCCTATCTGCTAAAATGGGTGTTCTCAACCTGGGGATCACAAACAGGTGTCAAGGAGATTTCAACATATCTTTCCCACATTACTAAATGATAGAGGCTCTTAGCTATTTCCTAGATGGAAGAGAGGGGGCCCCAGGGTGGTACCAGTATGGAAAAAGGGTCACAAAATGTTTGCAAACCACTGTGCAAACAACAAGCTTGCAAACCACTGTGCTAATCCATTTACTTTACAGTGTAAAGTCATACAAATTCATTATTTTATAGTATCTCACCATTATCCAGCAGAATCTGATCCTGTAAGAGGAAGTCCATCCTAGAGCTCTTCCATAAGATTTGTGAATAAACACTTTTGGAGAAAACCTTTCAAGCATGTCTCACTAAATTTTTAGGCAGCATATTAAATTTGAAGCAAGCTGTAGCCACATACTAGTATCATGACAAAGTAGGTACCAAATACAGGATCGTGTTGCTTTTTCTTCAGCACCCAGGAGGAGAGCCTGAATAGTCAAGAAACAATGAGACAACAGGCACCCAACTATTCTCACTTCAACTTAAAGTCCACCAAATATTTCCAAATGCCCTTCCAACAGACATGTAGGTAAACATATTATTTCTCCATCTGTTCAACATTTCATCACCACACACCCACTGACTGTGGGGATCACTGTGTGACTGGATTTTCAGAACAGAGAGGCACTTCACTATCTCAAAACTCCTACTCAAATTCTGTGTAAATGCACTTATTTACTAGTAAAGAAGCTGAGAGCTTGGGTGCTGAAAGTCTGCTTGATTTTTTTTTTTAATGAAAGCTTAGATGATTGAGCCTGCAAAGATGACAGCCTTCAAAAGAAGTATCAGTTTGCTGGGCAACTGCCAGCCAACCTCATTCTAGCCCTGAACATACTTAGTAGTGGAGGGCAGAGTTCACCCTGCTAATAGGAGGTAATGGATTTTCATATAATAATACAAGTGCCAAAATGAGAACATTCATTAGGAGCCAATATTGTATTTTCTTACAGGGTACTCTCATTACTAACTTATGCAAAAAGGATGGTGTTCATATGTGTAATTGCTATCATTTCTTTGGAAGCTTGAAACTAAAATCTGTAACTCCATCTCCATTTTTCTCCATATAAAACAAACATGCTTATTACAGGCTCACACAGGAGGGCAAGACATATGTTACTGGAACCACTTTTTAAAAAAGTGATTAGTAATAAAAGACTTGAGGAGGAAGAGATGCCAAAATACAAACAGACGTAATGGAAAAAAAGTAGGTCAAGTTCAGGGCTTTTCAACCTTGATAATGTCCTGTAAGATGCAATGGGCTAAATTTTCAAAACTGCAGATTGAACTCAATCGGGTGCCCCAGTCCATTCTTACAAAAGAAAGGGAGGAGAGGAATCAAAATACTACTACTACAAAATACTACTTGAAAATAATGAACCCAACTAGCCTGAAACTGCACCTCTAGCCACATGGGGGTGCAAAAGTAAGTGCTGCAAGGAGAGGAGAGATCTTTCTTTCCCATGCCAGCTGATGGTACCTCTGGCACTTTCAGAAACAGCCCAGACACAGAGAGAGGTAACGGTAAAGCATGAGGTAGAAGAGAAAAAGGGAAGTTCACAGGTAATTCTGCACATTTCCAGGAGTAGCTATGGTGTTTCTGAGCACAGCGGGCTTGAGCAAGAAAAATTATCCTGTTACAAACATGAGGAACCAGGGAATCCACTGCTCCCAGATCAGAGCCAGATAGGGAAAAAAAGATAAGAGGAAAGCAGACATCTGACATTCAGTACCAGAGGGGAAACCTATAGGGTGGTTGTTGAAATGGAGAGATCCCCTGAGAGAACCATGTCCCAGAGAGCAGCTGCCAAGCCAAATAATCATTAAATCCCAACAGAAGCAAACCTCATCCATTCTGCTATGTCCCTTTAGCAGGCCTGATGGCAGCTCACACTGGGCTTGTGTTAACTGTACCATAGGAAGTCTTGGACAAAAACACAGGATGCAACAATAACAAAGTACAAGCTTAGTGAAGCATTGCATAAAAAAGATGAAAGTCTAGATCAAGACTTTGCATCTGTCCTCTGCTCAGGGAAGCATGTTGTTACATTGCCCCTGGAGCAGCACCCATCTCCCTGCTCCAGAAGAGAGTAAACTGCCTGGGTTTAGACACAGTGCAGTGTGTATTTTGCTAATGTGCTAATGCAGCCAAGATTCCGCCTATTCATTGTCCCCTCCTTCCTGCTTCCAAACACATGCCCAAGGGGAGGCGTGTAAGTAACTCTATAGAACCTGCTTCTCCTCTGGCATGGCCTGTGGTGGTAACTGGTAGCTGGCTCAAGTTAGGAAGAAGGCTTTTTACTGAGTGTGCAAGCCCAACCACAATCTGGCTCCAATAAACATCAAGAATAAAAGCAATTCTACAAATGTGGGGTGTTTCCTCTTCAGCTTCTGTGGCGAAAAGTTAGCCAACAAATGAAAATCAGTAGGAAACAGACAGAGGAGCACTCCCAGAATCCAGCCTCTGCAGGGAGACAAAAGAAAGATGGCATTATTATAATAGCACAATGTGAGGATGTGTGGCCAAAACTATCACAAGTGGCTCCCAAAAAGCTTTCCACCTAAGAGACACAAATGACACTCTCCGACTATAACATTTCCCCCATTCCCATTTTCCACCCAAAATTCCAATATTTCCACACACTCTCCCAAATCCACCAACCCTCCTACCTGGTACCTCTCCAATGAGCAGGAGGGATAGTGGTGATGCTGATTCCTGTTCTCTTTCTCCTCAATTCCTGCAAAGCAGCCAGAGTGGAACTGTATATGGAAAGCTATATCAAGTGAGGAAAAAATGGGGACCTGAGTGTGGATTAGGTCTTGGGTTCCAGAAGTGTCTTCCACTCCAGTATGTTGCGGCAAGCGAGAAAGCAGAGCAGAAAAGCAGAAAGTATTAGCACCACATATTTTTATAGCAATTGGCAGTCATAGAAATGGTCCAGGACCCTATTGTGATAGGCGCTGTAAAAGAACAAAAAACAGTCCCTGCCTGACAAGCTTACAATCTAAGTAAAAGACAAAAGATGACACATGGTGACAGACAGACAGATAGGGGAGTACAAAGAAACTACAATATTCAGCATGATAGGCAGTGGTCTGAGCACCCCAGCATCTCACTACTGTCAAGCTGTTTTGTAGGATACATGACAAAAGATAGTTTGAAGGAAGATATCGATGTTTACAAGGAGCTTCTCTCAAAGGTGATGGGCTGCAGGGGAGAAAGCACAAACGTGCTTGTTTGAATATCAAGAGACCGAAGGCTGAGCTATAGACAGGAGATATAGATTTATTCCTTGCCCTGTTGCTTAGTGATGTAGTAACTAAGATACTGCCAGCAGATCTTCTCTTCTCGTATGTGGAAAGACAGGGCTTCTGAAAACTGATGAAAGTTTCACCTTTTCAGTGTAGGGTGGCCAGATAGCAAGTGTGAAAAATTGGGACAGGGGATGGGAGGTAATAGGCTCCTATATAAGAAAAAGCCCTGAATATCGCAACTGTCCCTATAAAATCGGGACATCTGGTCACCCTACTTCAGTGGCAGGTGCCAGCCCATTGATTTGGACTATTGCATCCACAGCATAATGGCTTTGCTCAAGCTTTGCATAGGAGTATATGCGAATTGGCATATTTTGGCGAGGTGGGAAGGTCCACTGTAGTAGGGACATTTGGATCTGTGGGAAATCCACTGTTCATATGTGCATGCTAGACAGTGGATCAGCTTTGATAGCAGCAGAAGCAATGACAGCATTCAGCATCTTGCCACACTATGCATATGTAGACCTGAGAAGAATTTCATGGCTAACAGTTTTTTGGAGAAGCTTTAGGCAGTTATAAGAGTGGCTGAGGCTAATTTCACAGGTATGAAATTTTACAGAAAAATGATTTTCACAAGCTAACATATGGCAGGAAAAATATCTTGGCGCAGCAATCAATATAGCTCCATTGACTTCAGTGTGGCTATGCTGGTTACAGTAGTTGAGGATTATATGCTGTAAAATTCCAAAAATGTGAAAAAAAAATCTAACATTTTCTTGGAAAAAATTGCATCACTGTTTCCCAACAGAAGTTGCCAACGCCAAGAACAAAACACAGATAATTCATTCTCACAGTATCTCAATCCACTTGAAAAGTGGACAGCTGCATTTTGAACTAGTTGTAGATCTACCATGATGATTTACTGGTATTAAGTTATTAAATATTTTGCTGGAGAATTGGCAGTTATGCATGTATTACAGGCTATGAGTCAGTATGTATTCAGAGGATACACCATAATGGCTTTTGAGAAGCCATTATGGTGTACAGTACTAATGATCCATACATAATGAAAGTGTCTCAGTCACTTCCATTTACTTCATGATGGATCCTTCACACTAGTTCCATTGAACATAATAAATTTGTTTTCCTTTTCGAAAATAATAAGTAGACATTAATTATCTCTTAATTACAGTGATATTCCTAATGAACAATATGCATTCACACAGCTCAAATGTGGTCAACCAACAGAAAAAGAATGTATCATTGTCTTCAAATTAATTATGTTTTAGAGTTGGAACAGGGTTCCAGTCTTGGATCCCCAGGCATATGGTCTATTATTGGTATGGGAACTTATTATTTATGTGTTACAATAGCTTCTACTCTACTATTAAGGTAGAAACCCCAACCAAGACTGGAGCTTCATTGTGCTAGGTGCTGTACAAAAACAGAGTCCAAGACAGTCCCTGTCATAAGCTTACAATCTGTACATACAAGACAGACAAAAAAGTGGGAGAAATTAATTATTATCACCACTTTTCAGATGGGCACAAGGAGAGACTTTCCCAGGGACACATAGTTAGTTTGTGAAAGATCTATGAATTAAATCCAGTTTGCCTGACCCCCAGTATAATGCCTTGACCACAACCAGACTTTCTGTCTTCTCTTATCCATTTGTTAGAAACATGAACACTTATAATCTATGAACAAACAAAATAATTGAACTGACACATCAATGGCTCAACGTCTAGCTTCCAGCTAGTCACAAGTGGAGTGCCCCAAGGGTCGGTCCTGGGGATGGTTTTATTCAACATCTTCATCAATGATCTGGAGGATGGGGTAGATCGCACCCTCAGCAAGTTTATAGATAACACTAAGCTACGGGAGTGGTAGATACCCTGAAAGGGAGGGATAGGCTACAGAGTGACCTAGATAAACTGGAGGATAGGGCCAAAAGAAATCTGATGAGGTTCAACAAGGACAAGTGCAGAGTCCTGCACTTAGGATGAAAGTATCCTGTCCACAGCTACGGACTGGGTCCAACGTGTTAGGCAGCAGTTCTGCAGAAAAGGACCTGGGGGTTACAGTGGAGAAGAAGCTAGATATGAGTCTGCAATGTGCACTGGTTGCCAAGAAGGCTAATAGCATATTGGACTACATTAGTAGGAGCATTGCCAGCAGATCGAGGGAAGTGATTATTCCCCTCTATTCAGCATAGCTGAAGCCGCATTTGGAGTATTATGCCCAGTGTTGGGCCCCCACTACAAAGAGGATGTGGACAAGTTGGAGATAGTCCAATGGAGGGCAACAAAAATGATTAGGGGCTGGAGCACAAGACTTATCAGGAAAGGCTGAGGGAACTAGGTTTGTTTAATCTTCAGAAGAGAAGAATGAGGGGGGATTTGATAGCAGCCTTTAACTACCTGAAAGGGGGTTCCAGGGAGGATGGAGCTATGCTATTCTCAATGGTAGTATATGACAGAACAAGGAGCAGTGGTCTCAAGTTGCAGTGGGGGAGGTCTAGATTGGTTATTAGGAAAAAGCTTTTCACTAGGAGGGTGGTGAAGCACTGGAATGGGTTAACTAGGGAGGTGGTGGAATCTCCATCTCTAGAGGTTTTTGAGCTGTGGCTTGACAAAGCCCAGGCTGGGATGATATAGCTGAGGTTAGTCCTGCTTTGAGCAGTGGGTTGGACTAGATGACCTCCTGAGGTCGCTTCCAACTCTAATATTCTATGATTCCATGCTGTGCTATTGCCTCTATTACTTCCTAATGCAATCACTTTTAAAAGTTAAAATAGTTAATAAAACAAATAATGACTAGATTCAAGGGCAACATTTCACAGCCATTACTTTCAAACTTAACTAGTAGTTCAATATCATATGAACTTACTTATGAACGTAAAAAGGCATTCTGAATAATTGTATTACGATGAAAACCATATGAAGTATCATCATTCTCAGTCTTATAACATGTTGCTTCATTTCCTCCTAGTTACTAATATCATTAGTGATTAGGTATCTTGCTGCACATAATATATTATTTATTATAGTATTTGCATAGAGGAGCTTGTCATGGTTCCCAGATCCCTGCAGCATCAAGACACAAAGGCCTGAGTTAAAGAAGGAATGAAAAGCCTGAAGTCAGATTGTTATGGCTTTTGTGAGTTTAAGTCAGTCTATGCTTAGCGTTACACCAATTTATTAAATAAAAGCGAATGCTGGAAAATGTAATAAGTGTAGCCAGTAGAGCATATTCAGAGGTTCTGAGAATCATCCTCTGTTCATTCGGAAAAATAAACCCCCATTCTAGGGTTTTAAGACTCTATCTACACTTATAAATTGTTTCAATAACTGTAACATTACAGTAAAACAGTCCTGGTAAATAACTATAAAAATACACCCTCACAAGCAGATATCCACAATGTAAATGGATATGGTAAGGATCCTGTATATCTTGGTCATGACCCCTCTTTCTGTATCTTACCCTTAATATTTGAGAACAGCTTGGACACTTAAGCTGACAGGACAGCAGAGCATTCTCAGTGGAGGACCTTGATCTTGTTTCCGCCTCAATCCGGCAGAAGCAGGTTTGCTGATCTTCAAGGCAAGCTACAGGGTGTATCTGTTTATCCAGATTGCCTTTCAGCTCTTTACTTTCAGGTCTATTTTTCAGCTTCATAGTCCTAAAGTTCACTGTTATTTCTAAACAATAGCAATGTTTAACTTCTCTTTACTTGCTTAGGGAACAAAATTGCATTTGGAATATTATGAAGCATGTAAGCTATCCATCCAATCAGATCACTTGACTGGCTTTGCTGATGTGATGAGGTCAGGAACCGTATTTGCATTTATTCGTTAGAGCTGGGCAAATAACTGACTTTGGTTTGCTGCCTGTTTTGAACAAAAGATGATGTCAGTGAATAGAAAGCTGGACAGAAAGCGTGACTGACTCTATAGCCTGGTGGTTGGGGCCTGGAGGTAGGAGATCCAAGTACTTGTCCTTGCTCCAGTGACTTTTTATACAAGGTGAAACAGTTTCAACACAAGAGATTAGGAGACACCCACATCAGATGGTCAGGAGGGTTGACTTTTGCTGATTTCTTTTGGGCAGGTGTTATAGACCTTTGGATCTACTTTTCAGAAGATTGTGCCTCCAGCTTCCTCACTCTGCTAGTAACAAAGCATTCAGGGCTAGATACACAATGACATGGGAATTGTAATGCAGAGCCCTTAGGTGCACTTTGTGGAATCCTTGAACCCAAGTAAGGCACCCAGGTACCCCATACAGTACAGGGGGAGAATTATGCAACTAAGAAAGGGATCCTCAGAAACCAACAATCTGAGAGGAGAGCCACCTCAGGTAGTCAGGAGTGAAAAGTAGGGGAAAAGGGTGGGGCTTAGGGCCCAGATTCACAAAGGTTCTTAAGTGCTTAAATCCCAGTGATCTGGACTTCAGGCACTGGACTGATAGGTCAGAGACAGGCATCTCCTCACCCTTGGAATTCTCAGCCACAAACCCTCTCCTAGAGTAAAGTGGATGATCTGGTATAAGTGCCCACGGCATCCATTCCCTAGGTATCTCATGCCCTTTCTTACAATAAAGCGCGAGAGCCTTTGCAATTATACTCAGTGGGTAAGGAACTCATGTGGGAGACATGGGTTCAAATGCTCCAAATCGGGCATAGTGGGGATTGAAATCCGGGTTTCCCTTATCATAAGTGAGTATCCAATCAGTGGGCTCTTGGATATGCTGGAGCATGTATACACACCCTGTTCTCTTTTGAGTGAGGCCAGATCCTGTAGGCCTTCTCTGAGCACACCTATCGGACTGGGCCCCACCAGCCACATAGGCAACATGGCACCTAGTTGACAATTCTGCCAGGGATTAGATTTAAGTGAGGTCTCCAACTACTTTATCTGTGGGGAATCATCAAGACTAAGGCAGTTTTGCACATGCCTAGTGGCAAAAATGTAGGCACCTATGTGACCCATCCATGCCTAGGGTAGCCACCTGAAAATGCCAAAGTTAGGGCAGGCTGCAAAAGGAGAGCAGATTTTCCTAACACTGGTGGGTGACACTGAAGTCAGACTTCCCAGCCAGCCACAAATATTGCTTCTGTTTCCCCACAATGGTTATCAAGAAGCCAGAATAAAAATATACACCACCCCCTTTACTGCATTTCAGTTTCTGGCTCCCAATCAAACACTAGGTCCAGTAAAAAAATTATTTAAAACTCTGTGCTTTTTACCAAAAAGGTTCTCCTGACCCCAAAGGGTCAGCCATAGTACCAGATCAATATGAGTCTGTATCTTACCCCAGAATACCACACTGCCAGCCAATCCTTTAGTAACTAAAACTAAAGGTTTATTATAAAAGGAAAGAAACAAACTATAAGAGAAATGTTAAACAATTAAAGCAATCAGACACATACAATTGATTTCAAAGTCCATATATATCAGGTTTCTAGTAGAATTGTGGAGTTTGCAGGCTTGCATATAGAAGAATAAAGACTGAAGACCAAATGGATGTGGTGCAGTTGTCTTCTATGCCCCTTGGCCTTTGCCATGCTGCTTGTGGAAATTTACAGGAATAAGATGGAGTCCAGGGTCACATGATTAAGTCTTAGTGACTCATCAGGTATATCCCTGACTTCTCCCCCTGGGCCCATTGTACCTGTGAGTTTTCTTAATGGGCCATTAAGCTGGCTAGTGCTGCAGCCATCCTCTCTGGGGTGTCGCCCAGAAACACGGCACCAGTTGAAATACAGATATATCAAACATATCCATAACTTCCAATACACATATAACACATGAACATAAACACTGTCATCTTACTTAGCAAATTATAGTCTTTCTAACAGTACCTGACATGGACTATCTCATATGAATTATCATTATGATTTTGACATATTGATGTTAAATAAGATCACAAATGACCCCCAATCCAGCCAGCATCACAACCTATAAGGTTAGGTGGCAGCTGAGCAGGGTTTTGTGAATGTCAGTGACGCCTAAATATTGAACTTATGCACCTACCTGTCTCTTTAGGTGCCTACGTCCTTTGTGAATCTAGGCTTCAATGCCTGGGTTACCTCAGTTTCCTCCTCTATAGTTTCCCAAAGTTGCTCATATCTGAACTCCAGGTGCATAATATCCTTCAACTGCCATCTCTCCACCTATTTTAACTTCTTATTATTCATTATTAGTTATTCTGACAGTATCTATGATGTACATAGCACCTATAGTAGTAAAAATATATTTATAAGAAAATGATGTATATATTCCTTAGCTGTGCCAAGTAAGTACTACCTACAGCTGAATTGAGGAGTTTCAAAGGAGCCATTTGGGGCTTCCTCATCCTTCAGCTATTTTTCTGCTGCCTCTATTCCCAGTCTATGCTCCATTTCCAGCACAGTTTAGAGTAGCCTTTGTACTGTTCCAAACTACCCTGTTTTGTAACAGCCCTGAGGGGCTATCATTCTGGCCACACCTCCTCATGCCCATGATACAAGCAGAACCTGAAGTCTCCGTTTCCAGGAGCTTACAAACAACTGAAATAATGTATGACATTGCCCAGTGTTCTAACAGCTGTGTTTGAACAATGAGTATATGCTATGAAATTATTATATTGTACCAACCAAGAGTTCTACGCACTATTGTAACCTTTCTGCCAGATGCCAATGGTAGCAACTAGGTTAAATCTGGCTAGGGATTCTCTTCTAAAAATAAATAAATAAAATAAACCCCTGGCTCAAGAATTATATTTAGACTTGGAAGGATTAGATTTTTACTGGTAAATGTCAGTGAATGTCTATTTTACAGTACCACAAGCAACAACGTTGGGCGTGACCAGGGACCCCAGCACTCACATAAAAAAATAATGGGTGCTTAGCACCCACTGGGAGGCTCAGGGTGATTAGCTGCTGGCAGAGTGTACAGATCAGCTTGTCTAGCCTCACCTGCTGCCCTGTGGCTGTTTGATTTAATCAGGTTAAATCAATCAGCTGTGAATTGTTTTTAACCAGGGCTGCACCTTCTTGCTCTAGCAGGGCTGGGTTGAGTCATTCTGACTCCAGGGGCCTGGCACTTTTGCTCCAGCCTCAGGATGGAATGCAGCCAGGGAGGAGGGCAGAGGCCTAACTCTCAAGGCAGGTCCCACCAATGTAACACACAGAAAAAAGCAGTTTAATGGATAAGGGTTAGACTGGTCACCACCTTGGGCGATAGCCCACGGCACCACCAGCCCCTGCTGCTCTCCTGGGGGTTGGGGCGACCCCAATGGCAGTGCATCCCCTCCGAGCCAGCGTGTGTGTGGCTGCAGCTCCCAGTCAGGCTCCCTCTGACCCCAGGCTGCTAGGCAGCAAATAAGTCCTGGCAGAAGCCCAGCTAAGCTAAGCTAGGGGTGGGGAGGGAGAGGGTTGGAGGCTCCTGGCTGGAAAATTACATGCCCCTAGCCCCAGCCTGCTGCCTCCTGAGCTGACCCAACCCCTCTCTTCCCCTGCATTAATAGCAGCAGCAGGGACAGGATACGGACTGCTTAGGTGGGACTTGTGTCCTGGTACAGCCTGCCATCTCCTGCCCCTGAGTGACCCTATGGGAGGGGTTGAAGAGCACGGTGCAGCACCCAGTGACAAAACAAAAAGTTAGCACCTATGCACTGTACACACACAAATGGAGGAAAAAATATTTCCATCATTAATAATGAACATTTACGGATAGGCAAAACAAGAAAAAATCCTGCTTTAGAACTACCACAGTGAGTTTTCGGGATATTTATTTTCTATATTTTGACTTGTGATGTTGCAATTTATGTTTTGACTATCATGAAGCTTTAATATTTTGAATTACAACCTCTACTGTCATTAAATAATTATTGTCTGACCAATCCTCCAACTCCTTAATTTTCCACAACTGTGAAATTTAAATCCCCTAGCATAAAAAGTTTAAAAATAAACATTGATATTATCCATCAAAATTATAAAAAATAAAAATCAAATTCTGCCAAGTTTAGTTTTACTAAAACCTTGCTAAGTACCTTTGCTGGTGGTTTTCCCCACTCACAATAATCAAGTGTCCTTGGGAACATGAAAACACAAGTGTCTTTATTATTTGAGAAAAATAAGCAAATAAGAGTTCATGTTTTATTATTTATAATTATGCATAAGCAACATTAATTATAATGTAAATGAAGCTGGCCAAAGCAGGATTTTCCCCTTCTCCCCTACAGAGGGAGTAGAGAGTTCCAGTCCTCTAAGGCTTCTGGATCTGGATCTTATATTATGATTATGAAAGAATACATCAAACCATACTTACTAGGAATTTAGATTAGGCAGGCCACAGGTGAACCTGAATGCAACTCAGATGTTTCACTCTCTTCAGTTCACCCTTAAAATCATGAAACTGTTCCCTGGACTTTGCTCCCTCAAATTAAAATTATTAACCTTTTGACCAGTATGAAAGGCTTAGTGGGTGTGGAATCTACATTTGAAAAGTATAGGGCTTCAGAAAAGAAACACTATTCATGTGGAAAGAACACACATTCCCTTGCAAAAAGATTTTCTATTTGCCAGATGTACAGAGTACTACTACAAGTGTCTAAACCTGAAAAATAAAAGGCATTTCAGTTTTTTATACTGTGATTGTAAAATATCTGGGAATTTTGCCAGGCTTGGTCAGAAGAAGAACACAGTATTTTCTCATCACTAATAACAATGACCTGAAGTCACGTTAAAGATTGTAAGGTCAATTTCCCTCTTAAATCGAAAAAGAAAATAAGAGAACAGATGTGAGCAGTTGCTTGTGTATTTATAAACTGCAGTGACATCTGGGTTGGGATATATGATCTCCAGTTTCTATGCCATTTAAGATTTTTTTATTAAATCTTTCATACAAATTACTTTTTTATCTAAAGATGCATTTCTGTTTAAATATTATAACATGTAGACCAAAAAAAAGTTATGAAGTACATTTAAAATTCAGAATTTATTCATTAAATGCATTCAGATCACTTTGACAGATAGAATAGAAATGTCTGAGGTTTTTTAGGGGGGGTATCTATACCAAATGCATGAACTATAAAATATACTTAAAGGAAGGCCTGTGATCATAAAAAGAGTAGGTTTTAAAAGAATGTGTAAATTAAATATAACTGTGAAAGTAGATTCCGAATTAAACCTAACTTACTACTGTAATATGAGTAACTGAGTGACGTACACATTCTATTTTCTTTGTCTTTTTTTGGTTTGCATTGTTAGCAATAAAGTCCTACACATAAATAATTAGAGTTCTTTTATTCTGTCTGATTGCAGATGCTAAACTGTTCTCATTACTGACTCATTATTTCCATGAGGTGAAGAAAGGCTTAGAAAGTTACACCTAAATTTCCTCCTATATTTATTTTGAGTACCACTGAGTTGCATTAAATTCCCTAACATCTGCTTGTGGGTTTTACAGAGATAACTCTTTCCTTTAGATTTAAAACCTGAGGTCATGTAAATCGACCCCACTATCCTTTCCTTTCCTTCACTGCACTATGTCACCAAAGCGAGAGCCCAAAATGGAGATCTCCCACATGGAGGCATTAATGCATCAACCAAACTCAACAGGTAGGACCTCTTTCACTTAACTGTATTACTCACATATCTGAAAATCTTTCATAGAATCTGATGTAGTACTTAGGCTACTTTCTAGTCAACTAGAGAGATAGGTTGAAGTTCTCCAAAAGGGGTAGAAAGAAAATTAAGAGAGGGAGGAAAGAGTAAAGTGTGTCACACAATATTTTCTCCCCCAGGAGTTTTGGAAAAATTGGGAGCATAAGTTAAAGCAGCCCTCAGGCAGCTTTAACTTGTGCAATCATCCTTTACGTAGCAGATTGTCCTAAGCCTCTCTCACCTTGGCAGCATTACAAGGGTCAGATTTTCACATGGATGAATTGTTCCTGAACAGTTTCTGCAGTGTGCAGAATTAGAGAGGGAAAAGTTTTTGTTTTTCTTCAAAGTGAAGGACTTCTATTTTCAAGCCATTTTTTACAATATAACAAACTTACTGAGGACAATGAAAGGAAAAGTTCATTACCCATTCACATTGGTATTCCTCTTGGTGCTTTCTAACAGCAGCTCCAGGCCATCTTCTTCCTATGATGGGAAGAGGGTGGAGTTATCCCCTGATTTCAGTTCATGTCTACTACCTATATCCTTTTGAAAGTTATTGCTCCAGTAGCTGGTCTCCTGCAGTTTTGGCCAAATCTTGTCAGCTAAAAAATTTTTAAGTGAGAGTGGCAACCGGTGGGTAGTTGAATATTTGATACACTATCCCTTAAGTCCTCCCTGTACAAAATAATTTACAAAACCATATTAAAAATATCCACTTCATTTATGTATTTATTTTCACTCTTCAGATAAGGCTCAATTGGAGCTGCATTAGAGAAGATGTAAAAGGCAGGGGTAAATGATGCAGGAAGCCCCTTCTGCCTTGAAGAAGGCCCACACTTGAAAAAGGCAGTCACAATGCCAGTGTTTGTTCTATCTCTGCTTAAGAGAGGGTAAACTAGTGTGTGATGGGTTTCTACATTCCCAGAGAGGACTATGGGCTTAGTCCTGGTCCTGTAGCTCATTTCCTGACAGGGACACCTTCTTGAGAGAATACCACATTGTTTCCATGAAGTGGATGCTTATTTAATTCCAGATTCACTGTGAGGTCCTGATCTTGCTCTGCAAAGTTCTTCTTAGCCTAGGAACTAATGAGCTCATGTACAGCCTCTTTCTGTGCAAGCCTGAAGAATATTGTGATCCACAAAGTCACCAAGCCCAGGGCAAATATCTTCAGTGCATGGCTAAGAGCGTATCAGAAGAAGTTCCCGAGCTGTGCAATAAGATTCTATCATATTAAGATGAATCCTTGTATCTCCGTTTTTAGAACAACTGCAAATTTCATTTCTTTGAGGAGCCCTTTTTGCAACAGAAGGGTCTACACACCTATTGTCCTCTTCCTTAATTACATACACCAAAAATATAAATAATTCTACTTCTCCCATACTAACATCCATACCTGGAGTAGCAAAAACTATTATATTATAATTTATTAATTATTAATTATAATTATAATTTATTTATAATCAATTTATAATTAATTATAATTAATTTATAATTAATTATAATTAATTATTTATTAATTATAATACCTGGAGTAGCAAAAACTATTATTTTTAATACCTGGGTTAGACACCTACATGATGCTGTTTACAAATGAGGACGTTAGAGCCCAATCTCTTAATCCAGCAAAAAAAGGTTAAAATTAGATTTAGGTTGCATTTAGATTAAGTAGAACACCAACATCCATATCCTTTAAGATATTTAGGTGCCTAACTCCCTGTGATTCCCATAAATACGTCTGAGGATTTAGGCTCAGGGGCCTCATGTGTTGCTTATAGCCAGAAGTGCCAGGGAAGTATAAAATGTGATGTATTGTTGAAACTAATGTTTTCTTCTGAACATGTGTTTACTTAAGTAAGTCTAGAGACAAAGCTGTGAAGAGCAATCTCTGAAAGATGGCTATACTGCTGTACTGATCTCTGAGTTCACTGGAAATTCTGTTTATTAAATGCCAAGCATTTTGTTAAGGATTTCCAAGTGGGTGCTTCTGACTGCTCAGTACATAACAATTGTTCTGCTGCTAACAGTAAGTAATTATTTCATTTATAATGATGCATTTTATTTTCAACATATTAATAGCACAATGCAATTTCGTGCAGATATTACATCAGTGTTCCACTGCATTTTAGCATAACTCGCCCAGTCCTGTGAATTGCTGAGCATCTCTCTCTTGTTCATTTCAGTAAAAGAGCCCAAAACAATACCCCAAGACATGCAGCACATCGCAGAACCATGGTCCAAATAAGCATTCCTTTTTAAGTGCCGTTTTATTTGAAGTGTGCCATCACTAAGAATGTATTAGATAAACCAAAAATACAAATAATCAATTTAGCATTCATAAGGTCATCGTATATGGCTTCATTTGGTTTTCCACTGTCAGTTGTGACCAGTTAAGACATATATTCAACAGTTAGGGCTTAGTTATGGTCTCATTTACCCAAGTGTAAATCTGGAGTAACGCAACTGAAGCCAATGGAGTCACTCTGATTTTGCACCTGAGTAAAGAAGAGTAGAATTTAGCCCTTAGGGTTTTTTTTAATAGAAATCTGTCTCTAGATACACAGTTTGTTTACATATGGGAAAATACTATATTCGTTGGAGTGTAATTTGATAGTTAGCGCTGAGAGCTGTCTTAGATTGAGCCCTTGGATTTAACTATTGTGTGTGATGTCCCAGGCCCATTGATCAATGACAAAATTCCCAGTGACTTTTAAAAGGGTCAGGATTTCACACTGTGGAATTTAACATGGGCTCTAATCCTTAAGTGCTATCAAATAAAAAATAGGATTAAACTATCTAGGAACATAAAGGGTAACAAGAAAACATTTTACAAATACATTAGAAGCAAGAGGAAGACCAAGGGCAGTGTCTCAATGAGGAGGGAAAGACAAGTACAGAAAGCTCAGCAATGGCTGAAGTGTTCAATGCCTTTTTGTTTCAATTTTCACCAAAAAGATCAGCAGTGATTGGATTACTAATATATTGATCCTCCCTGTAAAATAGGGTAAAATCTGAGGCTAAATATAGGGAGAAAACAAGGTAAGAATTACTCAGACAAGTTAGATGTCTTCAAGTCATCAGGGCTTGATGAAATACATCCTAGAATACTTAAGGAACTGGCTGAAGAGATCTCTGAGCCATTAACGATTATTTCTGAGAACTCATGGAGGATGGGAGAGATTCTAGAGGACTAGAAATGGACAAATATAGTACCTATCTATAAAAAGGGGAATAGGGACAACCCAGGTAATTATAGACCAGTCAGCTTAACTTCAGTATCTGGAAAGATAATAGAAAAAATAATCAATCTGTTTGAAAGCACCTAGAATATTATAAAGTGATAAGTAACAGTCAACATTGATTTGTCAAGAACAAATCATGTCAAACCAACCTAATACCCTACTTTGACAGGGTAGCAAACCTTGTGGATGGGGTTAAGCAGTAGATGTGATATATCTTGACTTTTGTAAGGTTTTTTATATTTTCTCATGTGACTTTCTCATAAGCAAATTAGAGAAATATAGCTTAGACAAACCTATTATAAGGTGAGTACATAACTGGTTAGGGAACCATACTCAGAGAATATTTATCAGTGGTTCATAGTCAAGCTGGAAGGGTATATTGAGCAAGGTCACACAGGACCTGAGGCCAATTCTACTCAATATCTTCATAAATGATTTGGATAATGGCACAGAGAATACACTTATAAAGTTTGCAGATGATGCCAAGCTATGAGGGGTTTCAAGTACTTTGGAGGACAAGATTAGGATTCAAAGGGATATTAACAAACTAAAAAAATGGTCTAAAATAAATAGGGTGAAATTCAATAAGGACAAATACAAAGAAAGGAATAATGCATTTAGGAGGGAATAATCAATTGCACAAATATTAAATGCGAAATCACAGCCTAGGAAGGAGTAATGCAAAAAAGGATCTGGGGTTATAGTGACTCACAAACTAAATATGAGTCGATAGCGTAATATTGTTGCAAAAAAAAGTGAACTTAATTCTCAGATGTAATAGCAGGAGTGCTGTAGGTAAGACTTTAGAAGTAATTCTTCCACTCTACTCAGCACTGATCAGGCCTCAAGTGGAGTACTGTGTCCAGTTCTGGGCACCACACTTCTGGAAAGATGTGGACAAATTGGAGAAGGTCCAGAGGAGAGCAACAAAAATGACTAAAGGTCTAAAAAACATCACCATGAGAAAAGATTGAAAAAAATGGGTTTGTTTAGGCTGGAGAAGAGGAGACTGGGGGGGCGAATGTGATATCAGTCTTCAAATATGTAAAAGATTGTTATAAAGGGAAGGGTGATAAATTGTTTTCCTTATCCACTGACGACAGGACAAGAAGCAACAGGCTTAAATAGCAGCAAGGGTGATCTAAGTTAGACATTAGGAGAGACTTCTTAACTGTAAGGACAGTGAAGCACTGGAACAAATTACTTAGGGAGGTTGTAGAAACTCAATCATTGGAGGTTTTTAAGAATGGGTAAGACAAAGGGATGATACTTAGTCCTGCTTCAGTGTAGGGGATTGGACTAGCTGACCTATTGAGGTCCTTTCCAGTACTACATTTTTAGAATTCTATTTTGTGTGGATCCTGGTGCCACTGGGAAGTCCCATGGCTCCATAAGGATTCTGCAGAGAGTCCATGCTAGCAAATGCCATTGCAGGATAAGTGCTTGAGTGTAAAATGTGTTTTATAATAACAATTACAGATGTACATCACGATTTAGCTGCAAAGGCCTATTTAATTAATATTTGTATTTTAAATCACCTTTTGCTCTTCAAATGAAAGGTGATCTATAAATGTAAAGTAATATTAAAATTCACCTACACAATGCTGTGTCTTTAAGAAAAAAGCTGACACCTCAGTTTAATTAGACAATTAGGAAAAAAAGAAAAAATGCTTAACAATCTGAATTTACATTTCTCAGTGGAAACCAATATTCTGTTTAGATTATAGTCAGGATAATATTATTAGGAGAATAACTGAGTCAAATGAATCATGACTGAAAATCTGATTACCACAAGCACCATGCTGCTATCATAGACTTCACATATCTTCTCCTTTTATCTTCTTATTGCAAAACCAAATTTATCCTAGTATTCACTGGGTATACAGGATCTTCAGTTTCCGATGTCTTATAACTACAGCTTTGATATTATAATGCTTATCTTGTGAATGATGGGCCTTAAATTAATTTTATTCTTGCAAAGAAGAAACTACAGACAAGGACAACTGTTTTTAATAATATTATTTACAAGGAGTAATGTGCAATTTGCTGCTTGTCAAAACAGTGGAAATTATGTTCTCATTCCATGTTAAATATAATTAGCCAATACTTTGAGAAGAAATGTGAGGGCAGAGGAGGTGTCTCATATTTTTAGCTCTCTTCCCAATTTCATTATTTGCCTACATATGTTTTCTCTTTCTTACACTTTGGAAGGGAGTTAAAGTCACATTGTATGAATGTTCAAAAGAAATCCAATACACATAAATTAGATTTCCCTTAATGTATCAGAGGATTAATATTCTATTTACATAAAGATCTTTTTAAGGAAACTAGTTCAAATTAGAGTGCGCACAATGAATCATGACACAAATTCTCCTCTGAGATGTTTAAAAAAAGTATAATCTATCTTTACTGCAATTGTTTAGAGAACACATTTTTTCCAAAAGAAATTATACATAATGCAGTATAAACATTTTAAACTAAATTCATGTTTAGTTTGTTTAATTGAGAAATAGAAACTTATTATTTTTGTGGTTATGCATGCAGGCCCCAAACAGGTTGGGGACCCCTTTGTTCTTGGCATTTTACAAACTAATGACAATCCATGTCCCATATGAGATTATAATCTAAAAGACAAGATATAACAAGTGGATGGAACAAATTAGCTGATTGGGAAAGGAGAGGGGGACAGAGGATAGGCTGACAACAGACATAGGGTGTTTTAGTGTAGAATAGATGTGCGCACAATTGGTAGCCAATCAGTGACAGTAATCACAATAATTACAAGTCTGACTATTTATCTGACTAACAAATTGTTAAGACATTAAGTCTTCTAGGTAGAACATGCAGTCTCTGGTCCATGGATGAGTCAGGAATTTACACATGCCCACAGCTGGAGTACAACATACAGTGTTAGTGCCAGTGAAAACTCAGATTACGTTTCTCGAGTGCAAAGCTATTTATTTAAAGACAAGTATCACAAACAGACAGCAAAAGGCTGTCTCGTCTTAATAAACCTCAATTCCCTAAGCATAAACCCTCAGTAACAATGCTGGCCCTATAAAGTATCCTGACTGGCAAACAATGTAGGTATAGCTACCAGTTCTAGGTGGAGACTATTTCTCTTATTATTATTGTTATTCTTTTTCTAAGTACTTGGTCTGCTTAATGTAGGGTGTTGACTATCCTGAGACCCTCTGGTTCTTTTTCTTCTTGAGTACTTGGTCTCTTTAATGGTCCCTCGCAGTCTCTGGTTCCAAAGTCCTTCTTCTGAAGTTAATTGAAGTGTGTAGAGCATGAGATATTTTCCAGGATTTATACCTGTTTTCAAAGTAGTCACATGTCCCCAAAATACGCTCTGCTAGCACTTATTTAACATGTCATGAATATTTCCTGATTTGTGGGGGAGGGGAGTTTTGGGGATCGGCTGACATATACATTTGTCAAACAAACATTCACCCAGGCATCTGATGTGCTGTTCTACAGGTCAGTTGACCCAAATCAATTAGTTCCATATTCACCGGTAAACAAACCTCCACGTGTACACACTAGGTGAACTGCCATTGGCTGACTATGACCATTGGTCTCTCACATTAGCACAGCTACACGCATATAGGGCCTCTTACATTAGTGCCAAGTGCAATATGCTCATTGATTTTCCATACAATCCGTAAAGTACTAAGAGGCCTTGCTCCCAGAATCCTCTATTACTCAGACTTACCAAGCTTTGCCAGACTTATGTCAACCACAGTGATTTATGGTAATTTAGTACCATTCCAACATCCATCAGTGATGGAACACTTTGGCCTTGACTTTCTCTTTTCAAGCATCATCGTTCTGCACTTCCAGGATCCATTTTTCTCCTCCCTATCTTTCTTTTTATTTGCTACACAGCCAGGTAGATGAACTTACTGCCTTAACTAGAGATTCCATATTACACAGCAGCATATCAGTATCTCAACAAAATCTTGTTGGACAACAAAAACAAGAATCTCAGATAAGAGAACACAGTAGCCTCTGCTTTTGAGTGCCAGGTGAATTGTAATGTAAATGTAAATGTAAACTACTCTGGTCCTGCAATTTCATCCACACAGAGATACTGCAACTCTGTGTCCACACACAGCCACTCTGAAGTCAGTGGGATTCTGTACAGATCCACCCATGCAGATTCATTTGCATACATATGTATATTATATATATATATATCAGACACCATAAAGTGTGACACTCGTGAGTTATAAAGCCTCCTGTTCGCTATACATTAACAAAGGGATTTTCTATCTTGATGCATATGGTGCATGATCTCTCTATATAATATACACATGAATGCCACATGTTAAGGCCCAGATCCTGCAAATGGGTCTGTGTGGGTGGATCTCTAAAGAACCCCACTGACTTCAGTGTGGCTGTGTGTGGACATAGAGTGGCAGTACCTCTGTGTGGATAAAGTTACAGGACCAGAGCCAAATATATATATATATATTTCACACATCCTTTCCACATGAGTAATCCTGCTGTGTTCAAAAAGACTACCCACATGAGTATTACAGGACAATTGCCTGAGATTCAAAAGACCTTGCCCAATTCCTGGCTCTAACAAGACTTCTTGTGTAAGTCATTTAGGGCAGATCCACAAAGTGGATGTAGGCTTAGGCTCAGCAACACCTAACCTTAGGCATCCTGTCTCCACACAGTGGAATCTACCATTCCAAATTAGGTGCCCAGGCTCCCCATACAATGCATGGGGAAAGTTAGGTATCTAAGGATACAATTCACAATTGGGCCAGAGAGAATAACTCCAGAGCCTACTTATTAGCCCACTTTCAAAGGAGATCCAGGTTCCAGTCCCTTCTCCAGAGACTAGGTGTTTTAACAAAGTAGAACAGCTTCAGCAAGAAAGACTAAGAAAGAACTGTACCAGCAGACCTTACAGCCCAGTGGCTAGGGCAGTCAGATAGCAGGTGAGAAACTTTGGCTCAAGTTCTGACTCCACATCAGTGTATGGAATTGAACCCTGGTCTCCCACATCCTGGGTGAATGCTCTAACCATTAGGTTCTATGGTATAAGGTAGGAACTGTTGCCCCCACCTCCTGTGTTTTGTGCTGAGCCCAATCTGTTAGGCATGCTCATAGACAGCTTCTCACGCTACGTATCTGTTTGGGCCCTACCAGAGGAGAGATGTGTGGGGGAAATGCCTAGTTTGAGCATGGGGCTTAGGCATAAGGCAGGCACTAGATGTCAGGTCTTAGACAGCTTTGTGCATGCCCTTAGGGGACTTTTCCAGGGGAAGCTTACATGTCTAGGGAATTTAGGTGGCTACAGGGTTAGGCAGCAACTGAGTGGGGTTTTGAAGATCAAAATTTTGGATTTAGACACCTAAATCCCTTTGGATCTAACCCGTAGTTTCCCTATGCCTCTGTTTCCTATCTGGTTTTGGTTTTTAGGTGTTTTGTTTTCTCTTAGAGGGCATAATTGTATTTCCTTACTTCACAGAAGTGGGAATGAATTAATGTTTGTGAGATGCTAGGACATTATAGTGATGAGGGACACATAAGCACCTAGATTTCAAAAAAGAGATACCAAAATAAATGGAGTAGGATTTATCTTGCTTTGACCACACATTCACACACAAATGATTTTACAGAAACAAAGGATAAAATAAAAGATATGCATGCCTAGTATTCATAAAAAAACTTCTGAGTGCCTAAAATACGTTGTTCAAGTATGCTAGAAATATTATATAATTCTGTCAAGGTCAGATTCTGGCAAGTGTCAGTTTCTATTTCCTGTATAAGTGCCAGGTATTCAAGTTGCTGTAGAAATACCCTAGGGCTAGTATAGTTGTTGCATCTTTTCAGAACATTTTTGTTCAACATTTTTATCCGTGTTCATTGTTCCTTTGTGCTAGTTCTACCTTTTGTGTCTTCTATTGCCCCCATTTCAATCTATGTTGGCCCAGTCTCATATCAAACAAGAGGCTCATTATACATCAGAAGGCATATGTTAGTACATGTTTAAAAACATACATCAGAGGTACGCTGTTATGCAATCTTTCTGAGGACTATATTTTACATGCAATTTATCATAGACATACCATTCATAAATAAGGCTCCAGGGTACCTCTCTCAAATGCATGTGAAAGCATACAGAGCATGTCCATCAAATGAAAAAAGAGAAAACCTTTCTATTTTCAAATAGGCTATACATCCTGACTCAGTGATACTCTGGAATGAAAATGATCTGCACTTCCAAGGTTAAAGGTGAACTGAAAAGCTTTTATGTAATATTCTCTCACTATTTCACTGTTGTATCCTAATGTGGGAAAGCCTTGTAATGGAAAAGTTACTTTGTGCTAAAATGGCTAGAACTAGAAAATTATTTAGAGCT
Organism: Mesoclemmys tuberculata; assembly: GCA_007922155.1. Taxonomy (NCBI): domain Eukaryota; kingdom Metazoa; phylum Chordata; order Testudines; family Chelidae; genus Mesoclemmys; species Mesoclemmys tuberculata. The sequence continues at coordinate 47,050,699 of ML675618.1, read as the reverse complement.
ATATCTCCCTTTCATATAGTACTTAGAAAAATCTGTGCTCTCATAGTGTAAAAACATCCGACCTTATGTTGTAAACATCAACCGGTTCCTAATAACCTACTGTTAATAACCTACTGCTCTAAATTCTCCATTCTGATGAAATGCTGATCACCAAAGCACTGATTGATACTGGGATGCAGCAAGTGAGTTATGTGTACCTCTCCATTCGATTTATAGAATTAAAAAATAAAGATTAAGTTTTTAAAATGAGAACGTGTTGGTACTCGTTCCAAATAAGGTTAAAACCCTGTTCATAATGTATATAATCCTTCCAAAGTGTATCTTATTCCTTTTAAAGCAACTTCAGTTAACCTGACCATCGTTCAGGCCTCTCTTCTTCTACAGCAGCCAAGGATGATGAAATTCAAGACTTCTAACTCACTGACACAGTGCCAAGACAATATGTGCTGCTGAATATGGGGCATTCCAAAGCTAAAGTGGGAGCAAAGGTCATGGATCAGAATGAATTAAGCAAACATAGATTAGAAAAGATCAATGAGAAGAGACACAGACTCATCATGCTCTGTTTAGATAATCTGCTTGTTCTCACTAAACTTTTCTTCAAACATTACGCCAGAAGAAAATGTATTTGAAGCTCACCCTTGTCAGCTCCTGAGAAACTTCCAGTAAATCAAGCAGAAGAGATGGTAAATTAGTATCATCAACTGTAAACTCTGCCAAAGATTGTTATTGACCTGATCCTAAGATATCCTACAAGTACTATGACTCAAAAGTCAGTGTGCAGCTCTGCAGTCCCAGAAAATGAAGCCATCCAGTCACCTGCTCTGGCCCATCGAGTACAGTATTGCAGAACAACAAAAATAGATGGCAGTTGATATGGAGTGAGGCTAGGGAAAAGGATAAAAGAAAAAAATAAAGGTGTTTCCACTAAGACTGCCTGTTATCTTTGATGATAAAATACTGGCAGAAAATACCAGTTGTTTTTAGAAGAAATAGCTTGGAGAAAAATGAAAATCTACAAACTGGCTAGAGAGAATGCTTATGACTGATGAGACTGTAGGATAGAGAAGGTTGAAATGAGCGAAGTTCCAATAAAGTAGTGAGTTAGCACACACTAGGCAAAAGCATGAAGAGCTTGAGCTGCAAGAATGGGAAATTTGCTGTGTAAGAGAGAATTCTCAGACAAGCAAGTGCAGTCTGTCAGTCAGTGGACAAAAGAATACAAAGGCAATATCCTACAGACTAGGCAAAATGAGGCTGAAAATTTGGGGAATCCAAATAGAAGTTTCACCAATACCCCTATGTTGTTGCCCGATGTTTCTCAGGAAGCAGATTCTTCCTGCTGCTGGAAAAGAACCTCTACCACTGAAGATGAAAAGAGAAATTTCAATAGGTAACATGCCGTGAAGAAAAACTCTCTTAAGAACAGTGATGTGTTTGCTCAACTCGTTTACATTATAAAATCACAGACCCTGATTCTCCCTTCACTTCCACTGGTTTTATATTATCATAACTTCAATAGTTACTCCTGATTTACACCAGTTTCGATGATAATCAAGCCAATAGAAATGGAAAAGATCAGATGGGTCATGTACTACATTTCCTGTCACTATGGAATTTTTCCCTTTCATATATTTTCTAGTGCAGGGGGGTCAAACTCATTTGTTATGGCGGGCCAGATTTGAATTAAATATATTTAAAGTGAGCCATACATACCATAAATTGAAATACTAGACAGATCCATTTTTATGTTGCATTATATTTTATTTGCTAGATATCAGCAATATAAAAACTGCAGTGAATTCACTTCTACAACTACTACTATTTTATGATTAAAAGAATTGATCAATGATTAAGAATTATAGTACTGTGCAAGGCCCCAAGATCACACTATCCCTCTCCCTCCTTTTGGAGTGCTCTGTCTCGTGCACACAGCACTTCACATGCTGCCACCAGAGTACACAGATCTTGCAGCAGCACACAACGGCGCCAGAGAGTATAATGCCGCGAGATCTCATGGCAGCGCGCACTGCCGCCAGGGGCTGGACCAAAAAGGTTGGTGGGCCGTATCCGGCTCAGAAGCCAGATGTTTGACACCCCTGTTCTACTGATTTACCAAGCTAGATTTCAACTGTTGTTGACAAAGAAATTTATATATAAAAGCCAATCTATGAATGCCATTTAAAGCAATGGGATTTTTGCCTGAGATAGGGCTGCAGGACCATCATCAATAAGTTTGAGAATGGTTAGCTGACTTCTGGCAGAGCGACTGATGGAAAAAAACACTCTCCTAGCAGGAAAAAAGCTCTGGGAAATTGCAAACTGCAAAACAAATATTATTCCTGGTCATCTGACTAGGATACTGTAAAACAGGGGTAATTATATATAAATAAGATACAGGATAGAGCAGAAAACATTAGTATCAAACTAATATGGAATAGCAAAATAATCCTTGAAAATTATAAGGGACTCCATAAACAGCTATAGATATGCCAAAATCAAAAGTGATTTGATTTATAAATTCGTAGATTTATTTGTTTTAAGGCCAGAAAGGAGCATTGTGGTCATCTAGTGTGACCTCTTGTATAAGACCCAGGGCACAAAACTTCCTTGTATTTGTTCTTGCATCCAGGCCAATAGCTGTGTTTGAACTAGAGCATATCTTTGAGAAAAATATCCCATACTGATTTTAAAATTGCCAGTGATGGCAAATCCATCAAAATCATTGTTAAAGTTGTTGATATGATTAATTACCCTCACTGTGAAAAATTTGCACCTAGAATTTGTCTAGCTCAACTTCTAGACATTGAATCTTATTCGATCTTTGTCTGCTAGATTAAAGGGCCCTCTATTATAAAACTCCTTTTCCCCACATACACACTTATAGACTGATCAAATCGTCCTTAACTTTCTCTATTATAAGCTAAAAGAGACCAAGCTCCTTAGGTTTTTCACTATAAAACATGTTTTCCAATCCTTTAATCATTCTCATGGTTGTTTTCTGAACCCTTGCCAATTTTCATCATCCTTCTTGAGGTGTGGACACCAGAATTATACATACTATTCCAGTAGGAGTCTCATCAGTGACAATGTAGAAGTAATAGTGTGTCTGGCCTGGTCTACACTTACCTTCCAGATTCGGTGGCAGTCGACAGGAGATATGCAAGTAACATAAAAAACTCCCGTCAACTTCGCTGTGTCTGTTCCGCGCGCCGTCCAAGCTGCGCTGTGCCACTTACGGAGGTGGTTTTCCTACGTAATTTCTGGATCAGCTGAGCAGGTCTACACAGACCGTTCAGTTGATCCAGAGACATCGATCTGATGGCAGTGAATTTGCCACCATCAGTACAGACATAGCTTTAGTTTATATAGCCAAGGATTGTATTTTCACTTTTAGCCATAGCACTACACTAAGGGTATGTCTACACAGCCGGGGCAGTGTTGGGCTCCACAGATCAATGTAGCAGGATCTATTGAGTGGGCAATGGAGACCCGCACAATTAATCCCGGAAGTGCTCTCTGGCCAACATCGTAAATCCACCCTCCCCCTGAAAAGAGTAACACTGCGTCGAATGGAGGGTGTTTCCTGTTGACACAGTGCAGTGGAGATGCCGTGGTAAAGGGACATTAGTAAGTCAACAGGTGATATGCAAGCTATGTACTGAAACCTGCGTATCTCCCATTGATGATGTCAGCAGTGTAGATCAGACCTGAGAGCTCATGTTCAGCCAATTATCCATTATGATCCCACAGTCTTAACTCAGAAAGCTTATCTATACAAACAAAAGGGAATAGCTGATCCTTGCAAGTCTTGGTTCCCGTCCACATGATCCTTACATTTTTGGTGGACCAAGTCTGCTCCACAGGAAAAAGGTTTAATGTACATTTCATTAACTGTCTGCATGCATCAGAAAACAGCACTAAACTAGTAAGCACCTCAGGGCCGGATGCGAAGCTCATTCAAGTTAATAGAAAAAGATCCCATTGATTTCCACTGACTGCATCAGGATCTCAGAAAATACAACCACCTGTTTGTAAAGTTATAAAAAATATGGAAATCTTATGTATTAGTATGAAAATCATTCTAACCCATAAAAGCAGGTATCTATGTTAATTATTTGGTCATGTTTTTTGGTTTTATGTTTTATTCTGTTTTAATAGGAGTTACTATTAACCAGATGCACAATAATTATAATTTTAAAAATGTGGCATTTAGAAAAATCTAAAATATAAGAACTTTTAAAAGGCCATTCATACTCATGTGGAAAAATTCATGACAAATTCCTTGACTGTACAAAGTTCATAGTGCCTACGATTACTATTTTCTATTAAAATAAGCATGCTGCCTTGTTCACTAATTGATATGTAAGTGCACTTCCTGAAGAAAAGTAAGGGCTATTACTGTGAGTGACGTGCCATATGGCAAGCAGGATCAGCTATGGTTCTAAACACGGCTGTCTTTTTTCCCTCATACTACAGTTTTACATGATGTAATGCTTTTTTGTAATTGTTCAGCATTCTACAATTTGAGCCTGCCATATCCTAAAATGTCACTTTATGGGGTTGCAGCTGATCCTGTTCACCATAAGTCTGCATTTATTTCACAGATGTCTATCATGTTGTCATCCCACAGGTGCACTCAAACTTTAAAATTTCCCTATGCTTCAGTTTTAATATATGAAAAATGTATTATGCAAGACAAGGAAATGGAAGCCAAAAAGTAAATGATGCTAAATGTCACTTGACAATACAGCAGGCACGCAAATGCATAGCTTGTGTATTCCTACTGGGTGACAATATTTGCACTCTCTGCAAAAGAACATAATACAGACAGCCCTGTGGTTCAGAGTGCTGCTTTTTGGAAAGGAAGTGTCCTTTCCCTCCACCCCCAGGCAAAAAGAAGGTTTTTTTCCCATTTGATTCACGGAGAGTCTTCATTTTTTCAGTGGCTGTCACTCTCTATGGTGATTATTGATGAAAACGTTATTACTGTCTAGCATCAAATGCATCCAACTGTTTACTAACTTAAATGGAGTAACAGATAGAATTATATGGTCTGGTATAACAAGTTAAAACAAAGTTTGTTACTGTAGCATTAAAGCACACTTCTACTGCAAAGAGACTATAAAAAATGGCCGCTTCTTAATCAAAAGATCAACTCCCTTTGTGTATTCAGGTCATCTTACTTTTGTGTCACAAATAGTCAGCTATTGTCTGTTTCTGTTAGCACTGCAGGGGAATGGAAAAAGGACATAGATTTTATTCTGGCTCACATGTCATCAATGAAATTGTGAACTAAGTTTCAGTTTCAATGCCAGATTTGCCCCATTTGCTCCCATGCCCCCCACTGTCTTTGCTTCGGTTGGACAAGCATAAGTGAGGGCAGAATTTGAAGACAATGAAACTGTAACCGAAGGCAAAATTTAACCTGCAGAAAATGTTACTGGTTATGATGCACAAGCAAGAAAAGATATAATTTTACTTTTGGATCCCAGTTGGAGTTTTAAATTCTAATAAGAAAATAGTTTTACCTGCACACTGAGCATATTGGAATGGGAAACCACTGCAATACAATAAATATGGAACTCTACAGTGCACTTTATAAAAAGTCACTTTCTGAATTAGAATTGCAATTCATGGAAAATGTTTTCTGCATGGGGTAATAAATACACTCTCACAACCAAGGCTAGTTTCTATACTAAAGTATGTTGTTGCATGTTCAAAATTAAAGGTAGATAAGAAATGAAAATTACTTTGTTAAACACTTTGTTAAAAGTTTAAACAAAGGACAGAGGCAAAATATAACCACTGAATCCCTTACTTATGTCCATCATGCCTAGACTTTGGAGTACATATTGTATTTAAGATCACATAGGCTTCAATGATTACATACAGTAAAGTGATGCTAGAATAATATGCAAGCCTTAGCTCAGAATTTCTATGGTTTTCACCGTTTTTCAGGTTTTTCACTGATCCTCTGTTTCTTTTACATATTTTTATATTAATTTTCTATTGAGGGTTGAATCTAAAATAGCAGTATGTGACATATTTATGGCATAAGAAATTGGCAGAAAATATAGTGGAAACTTAACAGGGGAACTTCCATTTAAATTACTGGTTTACACTAAAGATTTTAGTCCCATTTTGAATTTAAAAAGTCTAGTTCACTGGAGAACTGTTGTAAAATACAGGAAGAATGAGTTTTCTTTCCACAGGTCCAAAACTGTACATGTGCCATTCACAAATAAGATGCTGTGGAAGAAGATGGTTTCTTTGATCTCTCTAACTGTGAAACTCTGAATTGTGATTTGAATACTCAGTGGAACCATGAGCTAGAGGCTGTGGAAAGCAAGGAACAGACAGACAAAATAAAGAAAAGAAAACTATATAAATCTGAACCCAAAGAAAAGAAAAAAGGCAACTCTGAAGTCAAACAGAAAAGAATAGGATTTTTTAAAGTGAATTAAAGTGTGATCTGCCAGATGTATTAACACTGTATATTTAATTATAATAAGATGCAGTGCTGATTCACTTTATTTCTTCCAGAGTATTACTAACAAACAGAGCTGGTTAGAAAATATTGATGATGATGAAAAGAAACATCACTTCTAGAACATTTTAATGTGTTTTTCTTTTTTCTGCTCAGTTCTACTAATAAAGCACTTATATTTATGGTATCTATACTTGCTTCCCTTGTGCTTGCTATTTGATTTTGCTTCTTCTACAGAATCTTTCATCACAGCCATGTACATTTTTCTGAAAGTATAGTTTTCATTTTAATTTGGATAACCAAAGATATGATGGATGCTTTAGATTCAAAAACTATTTTAACCCTTTTTTGTTAAAAAATGAAAAGTATGCAAAGCATTATTTGGCATATGCAGTCTAGTCAAGCCAAGCCACATCATTCTTATAAATGAGGTTCAAGACATGAAGACCTCCCGGAAGTTGAGTAATTTTTCAGTCCTCAACAATGTGTGTCATGGTTTATGGCTGCTCACATCAACATAGTGCAGTCTCTAAAATGCCACCGAAATTCCACTTGCAAAGCATTGAAAAGTTGAATCTAGTGTTTTTGAAAATGATCAAGCTGTAAAACACTCCAAATTGTTTAATGGAAACACTGAATAATGTTGCTATGTAGTTTTAATAAGTTTACAATTTAATATATACACAATTAATACAATATAAAAAGTATTGCAGTGGATGAACTGGAGATGACTGTCAATAGAAACTCCATTAACATAATCTATATATAACAAGAGCATTGAAGTACCGGGATGTGTCTATGTCTACATTTTCCCCCCATCCCATGTGGTCTAGTGTTCAATTTACAATGAATTTAAAATACTTCAGTAATATGACAGTCACATTAAAATAGTTGTTCTGTAGAAAATGATCCAGATATGCATTAAGTGGTCTTATGCTAGCTTCTGGTTACATCAAAGTTGTAGAGAATTTACCAGGGTATCTGTGGTTGAGAAGAAAAGGTATGTCAAACAAAATGTAACCACAAGAAAATATGAAATATACTTTTGTTAATAGATGTCATTTTACACTATGTGTTTTTATGAAGATTGAGACACAAACTTGTAGAATGTATACTGCTTTACATATGTCAAATGTCATTGGAAAGATGCTTTTCTCTACGTCTGCAATAAGAGCTTGGTTTTGTTTGATAATATCTCATATTTGACCTATGATGTTCAGCTATGACTATATCTTGATCCTTGGTATAGATAATTATAGTCCAAAAGATGAATGTTTCAGAAAATGATGACATGTTTTAAATGGGGGGAGATTAATGGAAACATTTTGAAACTTTAACTATGGCAAGCAAAACCAGCATAAACATCTTAATGGGCAGATAAATAATGTTGCTACTCAAAAGGCTCTGTCCCTCTGTCCTTATTTTTCCTGATGAGCAGCTGGAAGAGCAAAACAAGAAAAGATGCAATAAGAGTGAAGGAGAGAAACAAAACAAAGTAGAAGAGAGGTAAAACAAAATAATTTAAGGAATGGAGCAGAGTTTGGAAAGAGTGAAACAGACTTTATTACTTAACACCATTTATTACCATATCACCCAGAGCTAATTGGATTAAATTGTTAAGTATTGAAGAGTGGTGAATGACAAATAATCATTTGTTGGGCCACACAGTTCTCCTTAGAGCTTCATTTTGGGACAAATGAAATGAATAAGACATGAGCAAGAAGGTTTTTGCCTTTATTCTTGTTTTGCAATATTATCAATAATATTATCAATAATATTATCAATAATTTCTAGATAACAAAGATTTAAAAGGTAAAAGAAAATATGATAATGTTAAATACTGATGTGACAAGCCACATCAAAAGAGCTGTGAAATCCCATCTGGGTTGTTTAGCAGAGACTCAAATTAGTTCAGTACTAGTTAGAATTAAAACCTGTTCTTACTCAGGAGTGTCTTGTGAAAACAGGACAAATGTGTTTACCAGCTAGACTGCCAGGGATATGTAAAAGACTGGCTTATCAATAAAATGGAGCAAAGACACTGAAGCAAGTTTAAATATGAATATTGCATAGCAATTTAAAATAATTGAAATATTCTTGAATTGGGGTACTATTGTGTAATTTAAATTGAATAGCTCAGTTTAGTAGCTCACTGCATATAAAATGTTCATGATTGCTTTGAACAATATTTATATGTTTAAAACTTTTAAACATAATAGACAAATGTTCCTGTTCAATCCATCATGAATGATTTTGCAATTACCTCCTGTGGGGGATTCTCCGTAATCGAGTTTGAACTTTTATTTCTATTAGTAAATGTAGTCTGCTTTTGGTTAGATCAAGCCATTATGATGCACCATTACTTTAAACAAGGGAAAGGGCCATTTACCTGCTCTGAAGAAAGGAATTATTTTATTCAATTTGAAAAATTTTCCAGATTTTCAGACCTTTATTGAATCTGAGGAAATAGGCTTTTACCTGGCCAGCGAATTGAGTAAACTGTTAAATGGCTTGTGGATGCTTCCTCCCCCTTCTCATCTTTTCCCTCCGCTTTCTCATCTTTTATACACTTTAATAACATACTGTGCAAAAGTGTGCTCTTCTTCCTCCGAGCCAGAGACAGCAAAAATGCTTAAATAAATGCCTTTACTATAGCACCATTCGTCTGAGGATCTTAGTGCGCCTCAGAAACATTCGTTAATTATGCTTCAGGGCATTTCTGCATGGTTAGTGTTGTCAAACATTTTACAGATAGACTAAGGCATAGAAAAGCATAAGGGTCAGATTTACAAATTTGGGTGCTTAAAGTTAGCACCAAAATCCATGCTTTGGCACCAGAATAAGTGGCCTGACTTTCAATACCTCTGAAAATCAGGCCAGTTATAAAGTGGTGCCTAAATACAGATTATAGATGCCATTAATAAAATGGTGGCCAAATGTTACCCAAAACTCCACACTAAATCTATAGCAAGTCAGAAATGGAACCAAATGTGCCCTGAGTTCTCATCCCAAGCCTTGTGCTATAACTACTAGACATAGTGAGCCTGTTTGCCCTATTCCTTCACAGCCATCTAGCCCATGAAGCTTCAATTGATGGCAACTATTTATTTATAGCAGCTATTTATGATTAATTGAATAAAGGGAAAGTGTAAAATGCAGTGCAAAAAAGCAGTGTTTTGATGAATTGCTGTAACACACTAACTGTGTATTATTAGGGAGTTCATAAAAATGACTGGATTAGGTCTCTTCATCCCAGGAGTGGAAGGAAAGGGGATTCTTTGCATTCAGACGGAAAGATGAAAGCACTCTCCACATTTTCCCTGGTTCAATGTTTTTTTCACTCACTAAGCCTGTTTTGCTTCTATCATTCATCCTCCTGGCTGAGGAGGATTGTATGGGATTCTCCTCAGAGCTCAATACATTGCTCATAAATGTGCTAAAAGTGGCCAAAATTGACCAAAACTGGTTTTCTCCTCCGATTTTCCCAAAACTACCCTTGGAGCAGCCTTTTAGTCTGGCAGGTCTGTGAAGTGAGAGACCAGGACCAGAAATCAAATGTGAAGACTAATGTGGAAGAGCACAATCTATTCATTATCCTCTCATTGTGATTTAGCAAAAAATAACTAAATATTATTACTTCTGTACACCTAAATACCAACATAAAACTGCCATTTAAGAAATCTTTCAGTGACTTTCTATTAGGTATCATAATTAAAGTGATGATTACTTTATAGCACATCTACTGTGTTAGTAGTACACATACGCAAACAGCAAAACCCAGAGAAATTTCAGTGAAATGGAACAGTGTGATATTGATTCCCTGCCCACCCTCCATTGAAGGCAGTCTTTCAATCCAGTGACAGCATTAACCACATTGCATGCACAAATCCCACTGGTCTTTCAAAAGTTTCTTGAACACTTACCAACCTGGACACACAATCTTTACCACTTCTCCACAACAGCACACTCATCCACCATTTCACCCACCCTGGAACAACTGGACCCTCCAACTCCATAACACCTAATTTTGGACATTCTCTCTGACAAATCCAACATCTGGCCTCACCTCATCACACCACAATATCCTTCCGCCCAGCAAATCAGCCATGCAGGGTGTGTCATGTTCCTGTACCAAATATGGATTGCTATATTGTTTATACACACCAGATGTGTTCCTCTAGTTCCCTGCCAGATATGATTGCAGTTTGTTTAAATATTTTATATACAGTGCCATCTAATGGCTGAAAATTATAATACATTTTAGCATTCCATTACAGCCCACCTCTTTCTTTACCTTAGGCTTGTATCACAATCTCCTCTCATCTCCCAAGCACAATCACCCAGGCAACTCTTCCTCCACAGCATAACCTTAAGAATAGGGTTTAGCAGAGTTTAAAAAAAAAACCAAACAAAAAACTTCTGCGTGTGCAGTACTGACTAGTGGTCCTCAGGAGCCTGTGAATTACTGAGTCTTAAGCACCCTAAATGTGTTCTACCATTAATTTGAATTAGAAACCTGATACTATGATATCTGAAAGTAAAAAAATTTATTAACTCTGAAAAAAAAAACCACAGTCTTCTCTTGTTTACCCACACAAGCACTTCCTTTCTCTGTTCTACAGTCTCACCCCCACTGGAGGATACATTGTATTGATGAATATTTTGGCCACACCAGTTGCTTCCATCTATGTTGGCAGCTCCCCCTCCTGTCTCCTGTGTCTGTCGTATTGTAATAGTTTTTTCCTTCTCCTCTCTACTTCAGCCTACAAACAGCAAGTGGCCATTAGTGATAGTGAAATCACTGCTAGAAAAAAAAAAAGAACTGACTTTTTATTAAATATGGCCCCAATTCTTCAAAGACTTAAACATGTGAATAACTTTACACACACTAGTCACCCTATCTGAATGGAACTACTTAAGTGTGTAGACTTACATATGTACATAAGTCTTTGCAAATTGAGGGCCTAAATTTATGCACTATGGGCTACCACCAAGCTAACTGTCAATAATCAAACCTATTGTTCACATCCGGTTATATATTTCACTGTAAGGAATGCTGTTGTAATAACCTTAACATTTTTGCAGAAATGCTTTAGCAAATTAGCATGACAGCAATTTACTCAGTGTACTTGCCTGCTCTCTTGGTTAAAAGTTGTGGTTTTGGTGAGCATGTAGTCTGCTCCTTAGTCTGCTCTTCTGTGCACGAACCAGAGTCATGTAGGTGGACTGATAGCTGCTCTTTTATCTAACCACATAGAGGGTAAAGGGAAGAGAATCTTTCTACTTCCCAACTTCTGAGATGGCATTTGAAAAGCCATTGAAACATGAATAAAAGAGAGGATGATTTCTGAACCCTACAGCTGAGGAGTCAGAGAAGTCAGAAATTACCTCATAGATGAGCCCCCTCTCAGGGGAAGGTATAATTTCAGATTAAGCTATCATGGGTCTACTGAAGAAAAAGGAATTGAGAACAGTTGCTATAATTGAACCTTCTAAGTATAATGGTAAAATTTAGGGAGAAGGTAGTTGCTTATTTCACAGTGAAACAATCAGTGTTAATTAGAGCTGATCAGTAAATACAATTTTTTCCCATATTTAAAATCCCTTTTTTTAAAAAAAACAAATTACCCACAAATATTCAGGTTTTCTAAAGGGATTTTCATTTGAAATCAAAATTCATTTTATTTTTAGTTTTCTGATCAGAAAATTAAAAAAAAATTAAAACAGAAATTTCCCCTCAGATAACTTAGATGAAACCACAGGAAACTTTTCAGTCAGAAATGTCAACCAGCTTTTGTGCTAATATCTTAGGTGGAACAAGAGTCTTTAGTTGGGAGAGCCAAATTACACAGAAGAAAGAAATAGGTTAGAGAAGACTTTACCAGAGAATTTTACAAATTGAAAGCAACGTAGGTGATTTTAGTTCAATTTTAATAACTGTTTTTTGTGCACTGAGCAAGGCATGTAATAAAATCTGAGAATCTTCCAGAACATCTCAGAGAGGATGTCCTTCTCAGACATAGAAACAATATATGAATGTGGGGAAGTACATTTCCTTCAAGATCTAAAGAGTCTTGTCTGAGTGCTAGCAAGTCCATTCTTAGCATAGGGTTTAATTGGTACCTATACTATCCAGTAAGATTTGGAACAGCTAACAAATGATTCTCTATAATGGAAATGATTATGCTGACCTCCTTTATAAAGCATTTTGAGATCTACTTATGAAAAATTTTGTATAAGAGCTAGGTTTTATTTATTATTGTTATTATAATCTGATAACTATGAGTTAGGTAGACTTATTCATATCATTTATCAGTTTCACCTAAACCTTTGTGTCGTAACCATCACCATGCTATCTGGGCACTAAAAGAATTACACAAAACAAAATTCAGTCCAAAGGATTTGTATTCTAAGCCCATCACCTTAATGATAAAGTGAGTATAAAAAAAAATTATCTCCAGGGGAAAGATGGCCTTTTGTTCTGGTAGTGTCATTATAGGAAGAAAAGTGTAAAAAGATGGATCCTTTTTGTGGGGTCTGAAGGTGTTAATATCCAAGTTCCTTCTGTCTCCCTGTGAGATAGTATTCCATATCATGGTCCTGTTTCTGAAAAAGTCTCTATGACCACACCGCAGATTACAGTGCTTTATATTCTCCTCTGGAGTCCAATATGCATATTGAATAGGAATGTAGACAGGATGGAATACTGTGGTTCTACATAGGTGAATGGTCTTAAGAAAGAGGATCAGCTACCCTTTGTGTTTGGAAAAAGCCTATATAATAATCATATTTAAAGTGTTTTACAGCTTCAAAACACTGCACAACCATAAAGTAATTTATGTTTACATACCATTAACATATTCCAATATGCAAAGACATTGAAACAAGAGTAGTTTGAAAATGCACAAGCCAAATCTCTGAGCACATCCTAAGAAGCTACACAACCTAGTAGTCAAATTTTTTCTGAGCCTTTGAAGCACAGTCTACACAGCCCATCCAATGGCTTCAGGAGTAAGTGACAGGAAAGAGCATTTGGAAAGTGGCAAAAACCTCAAAGGAAGTTCAGTGGGTTAGATATACCTCCAGAATGAGTAGCATGGTACCTGGGTCTGACTGGACCTGTCATATATTTGTTATTAGGTGAGAATGAATTGACCAGATCAGGAATTTTTTCTTGCGAACATTGTGAGATTTTACTATTAGTTAGTTCTTACAGTTTTTTTCAATCCTGTGTTCCTGGTATCTACAATAGCCCCATTGATTTAAATGGGAGCATTGAGTGAAGGAATGCAGGATAAGGCCTTTAGCTTTCAGAATCATTATTTAGATTTTAGGCATGCATGGAGCCAGCACTCTAAATTAATAGAACACTTTGCTTCAATTAGCATGGCATCTCCTGCCTCCCTCCCTAATTCCCTCTGTCCTTGTTTAACAGGCTCCCTTATCCCTTCACATTATCCAGACAGGTGCTCTCTGCCACCTCACACTGATGAAAGTTCCTCAGAGGAGGCACAGCAGGAGGCTGGAGTTTGTATATTGCATCTGATCTGTGCACACACCTCTGCCATGGCAAATGGTGACTGAATTATTTGCCTGAGTGTGTTTTTTTCTTCTTAAGTATTGTTGCTGGAATCCTTAAAAGGGGTGTGTTATGAGGGAGAGGGCATTTTCAGGACCCAGATCAGGGAATGTAAGTCATGCTAAAAATATTTGTAGTTCATCAATTCTACAAGAGAGGCATGGAAAACTAAAATGAAGATGAGAATACTCTCATATGTGTATGGAATAATCTTTATTATATTGGGACTCAGAAAACTGCAATACGGATGCCTTTGCATGGCATTCCACTCTAACAAAGCCCCTCATTATAGCTTTTTTTGAAAACAGCTTAGAAGCACAAAGTAATGGTCACCGAAAACTGAAGCATCCTGCAAAGCGGGGGCAGGAAACTGTAAATTTTACATTAAGTTCAATGGCAAAGTCATAGGTTGTGCTCCTAGTCCCTTGGGGTGTTTTCTTCTTTCATTGTCAGCTCTGTAATAGACAATCAGTTCCTGAAATGGTGCCCTGCTGCCAAGATAAAGCATTTATAGGTATTTTAACCAGTCCATTTGAACACTAGTGAATAAAAAGACTAAGATCCTACTAGTTTAGATTTTAAGGCCCTAATCCTGCCATAAGCTCTGCACAGGCAAACTCCAGTGCCCACCTGAAGCTCCTTGCAGGATCGAAGCCTAAATGACTAAATTTCCCAGTGCAATTGTATCTTCTGAATTCACACCTGGATTCAGCATGGCAGGAAACAATATTACAAATAGAACATCCTGATTGCTGCTAAAATAGTGTCTGTCCTTTGAAAAGATAATTTTCTTAGGCTTATGCACATAGATTTACATAGTAATCTGGTGACAGAAGATACTGATCCTAACAAATTAGCGGATTACTAAAAAATATTATATATAAATCACAAATATTTTTCATGGTGAAATACTTTCTCTGAGTGTATTCTAGTCAAAACCCTGTATAGAAAACAGCATTTATTTATAGAACCATAACACAATATTCCTAGCAAAAAGGAAATGCTATGTAAACAATGACCCTATATTGCTAGAAAGCAGCCGCACTGGGTAGATAGGTGAACCTGCAAGCTTCCTTAAGGGTGAATTATTTTTTTCTGCATAATGCCCAAACAATCTGGCTTTCTACAGGTACACTGCAGGTGGAATGAAATCTCCCATCACAACCCCACCTGGGAGCCTGCCCCACCCCTGGCCCACTTATCATCCTCCATGCAACATATGCACAGCAAAGTATTGCCAATGTCAAACAGTGAAAACTCACAATTAGGCCACAAAATATCATGAGATGGGCTTTAAAATTATATAGAAATTTGGGGTTCTCTATATCCCTTTTGGTTTCTGAAAATTGAAAGTTGAGATTCTTATGGTGTCTCTTGATTCCAGAGCTGAGGCATTAAGAAAAAACAAATGCCAGGAGACTCATGATAAAATGAGGCAAGTTAGCAACACTCCAGTCCTGAGAAGATTTAAGCATGTGCTTAAGTCAATATGTGAGTAGTCCTATTCAACAAGAAGTGAGTAAGTCTTTGTAGGAGCAAGAGCCAAGGTAGGTTGAGGCATGCCTCTGTGCCTACTCCTTCGGAAGCCTCCACTCCATCACACAATCACTGTATTATTTTAAGTTTTGTTCTTAGTGAAAGCCAATATTTAATCCATCACTTAGGGCTTATCTGCACAGCAAGTTAAGGCAAGGCAAGCCAAAGTGTGCATCTATAGTGCATCAGTTTACTGCATATTAATAGAATCATAGAAATACAGGGTTGAAAGAGACCTTTAGAGATCATGTGGTCCAACTGCTTGAGCTGTGGCAGGACTAAGTATATCTAGATCATCCCTGACAAATATTTGTCTGACCTGTTCTTAAAAACCTGCAGTGACAGGGACTCCACAATCTCTCTAGGAAGCCTATTCCAGTCTTAATTATCCTTATAATCGAAAAGCTTTCCCTGATATCCAAATTTCCCTGGCTGCAGATTAAGCCGATTTCTTCTTTTCCTACCTTCAGTGGACATGGAAACCAATTTATCACAGTTCTTTTTATAACAGCCTGGAACATCTTTGAAGACTATTACCAAGTCCACCAGTCTTCTTTTCTTAACACTAAATATCATTCACAGTTTCTTCGACCTTTCCACACAGGTCAGATTTTCTAAACGTGTCATTTTTTGCTCCTCTCTGGACTCTCTCCAGTTTGTCCACATCTTTCTCAAACCGTGATGCCCAAATTTGGACACTTTTATCCAGCTGAGGCCTCAATTGTGCTGAGAAAAGCAGGACAGTTACCTTACATATGACAGGGCTGTTAGTATATCCCATAATATTAGTCTTTTTCTCAACTGGAACACATTGTTGACTCAGTCAATTTGTGATCCACAATCACCTCCAGACCCTTTTCAGTAGTGCTACTGTTCCGCCAGTTATTCCTCTTTTTTTGTAGTTATGCATTTGATTTTTCCTTCCTAAGTGCAGTACTTGACACTTGTTTTCATTGAATTTCTTTCTCTTGATTCCAGACCAATTCTCCAATTTGTCAAGATCATATTAAATACTAATCCTGTCCTTCAACACTTCCCACATTGGTATCATTTGCAAATTTTATAAGCATATTCTCCACTCAATTATCAAAGCATTAATGAAAATATTAAATAGTACTAGACCCAAGACAGACCCTTAGGGGATCCCATTAGATACATATCCTCTCCTCCCCCTCAGTTTGACAGTGAAATATTGATAATCGCTCAATGAATAAGGTCTTTCAACCCATTTTGCAACCACCTTATAGTAATTTCATTTGAACCACATTTCCCTAGTTTGCTTCTGAGAATGTCATGTGGGACTCTGACAAAAGCCTTTCTAAAAATCAAAATTTGTCATATCAACAGCTTTCCTCCTATCTACTAGGTAAGTGTGGACATTTCTACAGCACATTGAATGTCCTGGACTGCGGCATGGCTTACTACTACTTGAAAGTAGTTTATGGGGTCATGATTATCATCTTTCTTACATGTAGAACAACAACACGAAGACCCATAAAGCTCCCCTTAAATGTCCATGAAAAGCACTCTAAATTGGTTTATTTACTTTAGTTACGTAATTAGAATAATAGACTATTAGAGTTGGAAAGGAACTCAGGAGGTCATCTAGTTCAACCCTCTGCTCAAAGCAGAACTAACCTCAGCTAAATAATCCACATCTTAAAAACCTCTAAAGATGGAGATTCCACCACCTCCCTAGGTAACCCATTTCAGTGCTTCACCACCCATCTAGTGAAAAACTTTTTTCTAATGTCCAACCTATTCCTCCCCCACTGCAATTTGAGACCATTGCTCCTTGTTCTGTCATCTGGCACCACTGAGAAAAGCCTAGCTCCATCCTCCCTGGAACTCCTTTTCAGGTAGTTAAAGGCTGCTATCAAATCCCCCCTCATTCTTCTCTTCTGCAGACTAAACAAGCCTAGTTCTCTTAGCCTCTTCTCATAAGTCTTGTGCTCCAGCCCCCTAATCATTTTTGTTGCCCTCCATTGGACTTGCTCCAAATTCTCCACATCCTTTTTTGTAGTGGGGGCCCAAAACTGGACACAGTACTCCAAATGCGGCCTCACCAATGCCGAATAGAGGGGAATAATCACTTCCCATGATCAGCTGGTAATGCTCCTAATAATGCAGCCCAATATGCTATTAGCCTTCTTGGCAACCAGGGCACACTGCTGACTTATATCCAGCTTCTTATCCACTGTAGCCCCAAGATCCTTTTCTGCAGAACTGCTGCCTAGCTCATCAGTCCCCAGTCTGTGGCTGTGCATGGGATTCTTCCGTCCCAAGTGCAGGACTCTGCACTTGTCCTTGTTGAACAGCATCAGATTTCTTTTGGCCCAATCCGTCAATTTGTTTAGGTCCTTCTGTATCATATCCCTCCCTTCCAGGTTATCTACCACTCCCCCTAGCTTAGTGTCATCTGCAAACTTGCTGAGAGTGCAATCTATCCCATCCTCCAGATCACTAATGAAAATGTTGAACAAAACCAGCCCCAGGACCAATTCTTGGGGCACTCCGCTTGTGATCAGCTGCCAGCTAGACATGGAGCTCTGTGATCTAGCCAGTTCTGTATCCAATTTATAGTCCATTCATCCAACCCATACTTTTTTAATTTGCTGATAAAAGTACTGTGGGAGACCGTAGTAAAAGCTTTGCTAAAGTCAAGGTATATCACGTCCACCGCTTTCCCCTCATCCACAGAACCAGTCTTCATAGAAAGCAATCAGGTTGGTCAGCCATAACTTGCCCTTGGTGAATCCATGTTGACTGACACCTTCCTCTCTTCCAAGTGCCTTAAAATGGATTCCTTGAGGACCCGCTCCAGGATTTTTCCAGAGATTGAGGTGAGGTTGACCGGTCTGTAGTCCCGTGGATACTTTTTCTTCCCTTTCTTGAAGATGGGCACTATATTTTCCTTTTTTCAGTCATCAGGGACCTCCCCCAATTGCCACGAGCTTTCAAAGATAATAGCCAATGGCTCTGAAATCACATCAGCTAAGTCCCTTAGCACCCTTGGGTGCATTGCATCTGGCCCCATGGACTTGTGTATGTCCAATATTTCTAAATAGTCCTGGACCTGTTCCTTCAGCACTGAGGGATGTTCATCTTCTCCCCATTCTGTGCCGCCCAGTGCAGTAGTCTGGGAGTTGACCTTGTCTGTGAAGACAGAGGCAAAAAAGCATTGAGTTCCTCAGCTTTCTCCACATCCTCTTTCACTAGGTTGCCTCCCTCATTCTGTAAGGGGCCCATACTTTCCTTGATCTTCCTCTTGTTGGTAACATATCTGTAGAAACCCTTCTTGTTTCCCTTCACATTCCTTGCTAGCTGCAACTCCAGTTGCACTTTGGCCTTCCTGATTTCATTCCTGCATGTTCGAGCAGTATTTTTATAATTCTCCCTAGTCATCTAACCGAGCTTCTACTTCTTGTGAGCTTCTTTTTTGTGTTTAAGTTCACCAAAGACTTCTTTGCTAATTAAAATTATTTTCCTTATTGTAAATTCTTTGGTGGAAAGGTCTGACTTTTTGTTATGTGTATACAATGCAATGATCCCCAAACCCAGATTAGAGCCTCTCAGCCAGTGGTCATCAGACTTTTTGTATTGGTGACCCCTCAAGCCCAGCAAGCCTCTGAGTTGCCCCCCTGACTCCATGGGCACCACCACCCTTTGCCCCTATAGGCTCCTCACTCCCGCTTCACCCATACCCTGCACCTCCCTTTCACTTCAATTCCTACACTATGCCCCCTTCACTCCTAACCTCTTCATCTCTTTGTGACTGGCTCACAGCCAAACTGGAAACTCCTGCAGGCAATCTGGGAATTAGCTCAAGCAGACACCCACATCCGCAGGTGTGTTCCATCACACTTTCTCAGGGTTCACCAGTCATCCTTCTCACTGCCATCAGGACCCTCTCTCTCAAGACCACAAACCCTGTGGGTAAGGATGCCTCATGCTCTGTGCCACTTGGAGATGTCTCTCAGGGTCTCCCGAGAAAGTGTGATGAAGCACACTTCTCGGGGTTCACTGGTTATCCTTCTCACGACCATCAGGACCCACTGTGTCTTCTTCCGGACTTGGCCCTCTGGTCAAGTGGCAACTCATGTTCCCTCCCCTCTTCCCATGTCAACAATCCTGGCTCTGCCATTTACTTCAGTGGCTGCTGCAGTCCACCACCATTCCACTGGCAATCTGGGGGAGGCAGGGAGTGATCCAGACCCCCACTTCTCTGGGCCCCAGCCCAGGGACCATGTGTGCAGCAACTTTGCACTGCCTCTTCCCTCCCAACTCTTTAACAGTCTTCTCTAGGCCACTTCCCAGAAGCACCAGTACTTTTATGCCCTTGTATCAGGGCCTCCAGCTCATGCAGAGCCCCAGGAGTCAGCCACTGTTCTGTCCAGGGTACTGTCTTCCTTTATCCTCCAGGGAAGCCAGTCCGTCCTCCCTCCCTGAGCTCCTGGGCGTGACTGACTCTGCTCTGCTTACAGCTCGCTTTTATACTAGGCTCCTGGTCCCTAACTGGCTATCGTGCAGTTCCTTCCCATTGGCTGCTGCTCCAAAGGCCCTCTTAACCCCTTCCTAGCCAGTACGGGACAGATACTCTCCACCACACGCATCCCTTCTGCACCCACTGACCTGCATGCACGGAGAGACTGGTACTGCTGCTTGCTCTCCCCTTGAATGCTGCTCCTCCACACACCCCTAGGGGGCTGAGGGTGGGGAGTCAAAACAACATCAGGGCTCCCTGCATCTAGGTAATTTTTCTCATCTGGACTGTGTAAGGGGAGGGCAGAGAGCAGTTGCTCATGATGCTTGCCTCACAGCACAGATGTGGAAAATGGCCTGGATGGAGGGAGCCCTGGCATTGTTCCTCACTCCCCTGCCTCTAGGGGGTGTGGAAGAACATTGGCAGGAGGTGAGATTATTTATGTCATCACTCCCCCACCCTCCATTTTCATCCACCAGGAGGAAACAGGGAGGCTCACAGCTCTGTGGGTGGCAGCACTCTAAGCTCACAGTCCTGCACATGGCTAGGGCTGGGACTCACAGCCCCATGCCTAGCCAGGCTTTGGGCTCACAGCACTGTGCCTGGCTGTGGTCAGGCACCCCACATAACTACATTGAGACCCCTCAGTTTGAGAACCAGTGCTCTAGGCACTTTTTATTTTTAATAAAACTAATGATTAATTTCTGATGATCACATTTTTATTTCAATACTTACAAATGTTCAATATTTTAGAATGTATTTGAATGAATTAAAATATGTAGATCCTCTTAAAGCAACACTGCCATGTAGCTTCAGCCCCAAATATACATTTTAATTTATTTTGTAAGAAGTTTGAGAAAATTTAGGATTAGTAGATATATTTCATACTATTTTCAAAATGAAAATTGTTGATTATAGAATATTTCAACAGGGTATTTCAAATTCTCATTATAACCTGGTCTCCTATTGTTACCCCCAAAAATCAGACTGAAGGCACTTCACGACAGTCTCAGTAATTCAATTGTTACTGTTAGTTATCTGTTTTTGGTAGTGAAAGAGGAAGGCCCACCAAGAGGAATTGCCACAGTTTCATCAGGGGTTTCCTTCTGACCTTTGGAAAACTGCACAGAACAGACTAACTGTTGACCCTTGGAAGGACACAGATACAGCCTTCTTCTTGAAGAATTAACACTGAGGCAATAATCTTTGAAAATAAAAATATTTTTATTGAATGTATCAATAATCCCTGATAAATAAATCTTCAAAACGTATGTTAAAAGAACCAAACACAAATTCTCTCAGTTGTTATACACATCAAACTACTCAATACTGCCATACCATGAAGCTAGAAATAGCTTTAGGTAGTTACATTTTACATCAGTCACATGTAGGATTTTGACAGCAAGTTCTTACTTAAACATAAAAACTGAATACATAAAAACAAACATACATACACAAAGATCCAACTTCATTATCTCAGACATACGCACTCATACATCCTCTCTTCTCTTTATATTATGGTCATCATGCTTACTTCTCTGCAGTCTTCTCTCTTTGATCTGTCAAATGGTGCTTCTGTTTTGTCATGGCTGGTTTTTAGTTGCTGCTGCTGTCATTGCTTAGCTGCCGCTGCTTCTCTGCTGCTGTTGCTGACTATGGTGATTGCTTGATCCGCTGCAACAACCTAGCTTTTCCTCCCCTCTTCAGTGATTCCAGCTCTCTTCTTTGGCTCTGAACCTCTTCTCCATCTGCTTCTATCTTTACTACTTCTGACCACACACTCTCCTACTACTACTCAAGCCTGTCAGCTCTCTGCCTTATATACAGGTTTTGGCCTATTCTGATTGGTTACTTCCTCAATCCTTCTCATTAGCATACTTATCTCACAATTATCTTTAAGGCTTCCCTGATTGGTCCATTCCTCTGAACCAATCACAGACGCTAAACTTATCTGTCAATCAAAGCCAGACCTGGTTGAGAATTTGTGTCATGCTCCAATGAACCCTTCCTTCAGATTTTGGAGTGACCTTTATCTCACCTCAGTCTGCCTGTCTGCTATAGGTCAAATTGCTACAAGTGCACCATTTTAGTTTTCTCTAGCTCTGATTCCCTGCCACTGCCATCTTGTTATCCCTGGCCGTAACTGCTTAAAACTATTTTTATTCATTATTAAACCCTTACTATAAACAATTACACATTTATATGCATATTAACATTAAGATTCACTGTCACCAATCCAATTTTTACTAATTCAAATAAGTTTAATTTATATCCTTCCCTTCCTACAGTTAGAGGTGGCAGGACAATGTTCTTAATGCTGTATTCCTTACATGGAATAGAGCAGCTGAAAAATCTCTTGTATCAGTCTCCTTCCTCTTGGATGATATATTTATTTATCAATGCAGCACCTATTAGTGAGTTCAGTGGATGTTCAGTTTTGTACAGCCCTGATTCAAGGCTCTTTCTTGAGACCAAGCAGATATTTCTTCTTGCTGGCACAATTCCCCACTATCCCTTATTCTGCCTCAGTAAGGCTTCATGCTTTGTGCACCATTAATAGCTCTTTTAATACTTGTGGACTGTACATACGTCAACAGCCTAAACCTTTACTTAATCCAGTATACCAAAATGATCAGCATAACTAGCAACAAACTGTGAAACACCAAAATTATTACACCACCACATAAAACCGCATTAAAGAATTATGTTGCTCTGGAAGACCATCCCCAAAATACCTCCCACCATTTATGTTTAGTGTCTCCTTTTTTCTTCATTCTATAATTTGTTCAATTTCATTAGTTGAGTGTGCACAGTGACCAAAAACTTTTGTACATTTTATTGAGTTTTTTTCAATTGTTTTAGTAAGTCAGGGTGCCTTAATAACTGTTTAATTAACTGTATATTCATTCCTAATGGTATTGGATCAATTTTTCCATATATCTGGTACTGATCCTTAACTTTTTCCCTTTTAATTTTGGGTAATGTGAAATTAAAGTCACATCCTATTACACTACACACTGATTTTCAAGAAGTTTATGACATATTAAACAAACTATTAACTTCAAAAATATTTACACCAACTTCTAATACATATCCATTTGATCCTTATGTATACAACCACTGATCCATTAAATAAAAAAGTATCTAATTGGTAATGACATTTTCCTTTTTCTGAATTTAAGCATAAATCATGTGGCTATATAGCATCATTATTACAAATATATCTAATACCAAGTTCTTCCATACGTCTTAAGTTCTACAGTTTTCCATTCAGAGGTTTGTTTTATGGCCCATAATTTGAGTTCTATTGGCTTCATTACACTATTGTTAACATTTAGTCCCAATGCTGCAATAGGGGATGTCATTCTATTTGAGCATCAGACATTATTACTAGATAGGTGGTAATTTGATTTAGTTGTATATTATATGTAAAGTTTACCGTTTACCACCAAGAGTACAACTTTTGCTCAGAAATAGTGGCAGGTGTCCACATTATACTTCTTATTTCTAATGGCAAGATGCAACTCATTCCATCTCTCATAATGTCTTTTACCATATCATTAGTCCATGTTTGTGCTTGTATACAAGCTAATGCCATAGATATATTGCTTTATAATACCTCTACTGTTTGCAGTACTGTTAAGTGATCTGCTTCATGTAGCTTTTCCCATCCAGCAAGCTAACTATTAACTGGTGACTAGTACTTATCTCATTTAGAGATGTTTCAAGGATTTAGATAGAACTCCTAGGTGCTGTCCTACTGCATTCAGTGTATTAGCCAGCATTTCTTCATCTGCACTATTTAATACTCCAAGGTTGTTCCAGCTCCTTCTAGAGCTGTATATAGCAAATCTTTTTTAATTTTTTTAGTTGGAGATTTTGATAAACATTGGGTTTCTACCGATTTCTTCCATCCTTTAAGCAGAAGTTCTATGTATTTGGCACATTGTGATTGTATGGATGAGATGTTCATGGGAGCTAAGTCCACTATTACTTTCTCCAAGGAGTAAGTGAGATCTGTTATTGTCTTTTAATATCCTCTTTTACTATGTAGGGACCAATTTTAATTTGCTCAGCTTTACCATAAAATGGTAAAAATGTTATTGAAATTATTAGGGCCAACAATCCTTTATGTCCCACTTCCATGAATCATTATTATATTTCTGCTACTATTGCACCAGTAGGAAAACAAAACTTGGTTTATATTATTTTCCTTACACCCATTGTTTTTCTTTATTTATTGTTTATACCAAGGTGCTTGCAGGTCCAACTTATTCCTTGGCACAACCCTTTGCTGAGACAAACAATGAATGGTTATCCTATTGTACCCACCTTGTGGCTTAATAATATTGAATAGAATGTTACTTATATTAGCATTGTAATGAGTCCAACTTAACAATATGTTTTTTTCCCCTCTTTTGTCCACTTAGAGGCATACCATGCTATGAAAGCACATGAGGGATTTTCTCTTAAAATGTGTGGACAATCACTTAACCCTCTCTACTTCCAGATACAAGCCCCTCGTCCTTTGAACCCTAACGTAGGTTTGTCCTTTCCTGAGCCAGTGTTTCTAATCATTATGTTTTGTCCTGTTGATGTTATGGTGGCTAGGTATGTCCACTTTTCTCCTTCTCTTATCCAGATCCATTGACATTTTTGTCCACTTAAGATTTCTGAGATTTTGATACTTCCTCCTTTATCCCATGGGTTGTGTGAGTTTGCCCATTGGGTGTTTAGGGTTTGGTTACCCCTGATATTTAACACCTCAGTTTGATTGACTACACTCCACCCCTTCTTGTTCATTTCTGTGGACCATTGACACAATGTTGTGATGTTATTTTTCCCTTTTTCCGCTTCAATGCTTCTTATTGATGCTGCAGCCATAATAGAAGCAATGTTTAGGCTGCTCAGGCTACCAAGAGGGTATTGGAGCATGCAATTATTACAGAACCATTTACTAGGTCCAGTGTTAACTGCTTTTCCCCACATCATGCCTTTTCCTTCCTCAGCTATCTACTTACACCTTGTTGGTTCTGGTGAGAGGAAATCATGGGGACTTACTATATCCCCATTATTAGAGGGCGGGAATGAAATGAAACATTTGTGTGAGTACTTCATTATATCCCCTACAGGTCCCATCATAACCTCAACTATTCAGTTCTCTACATTTTTATTGTCTGGTTTTAGAAATGTAAAGTGATAGCTAATGTTACTGTTAACAACAGCAGTTTGGTTGGGTTCTTTCTACTGGATTTTCACTGTCAACTTCACAGCTTTTAAATTCACACCACCATAGCAGAATTCAGTGACCACCAATACCCAGAATAGTATTCATCCTTGCTCTTTCTGTAAAACAACTAACAAAGGCACCCTTTCTCCCTTGGAAGTATCAGTTATAACCATTTTTATTAAGATTTAATAAGAAAAATAGCATTTTTCCTTTTCCTTTAATATATGAACATTAATTAACTTATATACACTTGCTAAAAAGGATTTATTCAAGGCACGTTCCACAAAATTTCATTCATTACGTCAATAAAACAATTATGTTTGCTCAATGTGTTCATTTCAATAATTCCATAACAATTTTTTGCCTTTATTCATTTTTTGAAATTGTATGTATTTTAACTCCTTTACTCCTATTTTTATGGTTATGGACAAATTTAAGGGAATGGTAGTTTTGACACCATTTATTCCCCATATTTCGTTTGGAACTGGGGTATAATACGAGTGCAGCTCTTATCCGTGATATTACTCCTTTCTTACAAGTCTTTTTTTTTTTTGCTAGGTGTACTAAGTCTATTTGTTCAACTTTTATTTCCTTCTAATTTTGCTACAGGAGCTGGCTGGGGCTGCAGTTGTCACAATGTCCTCTCCTTAGATTCTTTTTAGCTTTTTCATTTGAATTACCTGCACGTGGGAAATAGCTGGGGCATTATAAAATCCTGTGGTGTTCTAATGGTTACATTGCTGCTCTATTATAATTCCTTGACTCATTTTTGTCAGCCCACCTTCTGTTTCTTTGGGTATTTATATTGCTTTTGAGGTGGAAGATCAGGTCCACTAATCAGAACTTCTTCCTCGATTTTTCCACATTCTATTTTGTTAGTAGCTCAAACTTCTTTATGCAATCTAATATTTCTGTTGGCCAATTGGGCCATTCTATCGGTTCAGCAGCCTTAAGAGCAGCTAACTTGTATCCTGCTTCAATGATAACTAGCTGTTCTAAGATATTTGCTTTTTTGGGGGACATTTCCCACAATGCTTTTATTCACTAAATCTACCATTATTTGGAGGTTTCTTAACACGTTTATACCAATTATACCATTGCCATCAAGGTTCATGAGGTCAAATTGTCCTATTCTTGGTTTGTTCCCAACTGAAAATGAATTAGAGGGCTAACTTGCACTTGGGTCTACACTTAAATTAAATATTTGCAGTTTTTTTACTACTACTGGGAGTCTAAATAAACTCCTTTTCCTAATGCTAATTAAAGAAAAAAGTGGCATCTCTATCTACTAGAATGTCTTGTCCGAATGCTCCTTATTAAATACCATATATACTGTGGGTCTTTCCCATTCCTCTTGCTTTAAATGTGCTACTAGACCAGCATGGCCTTTTGTGGAAAATAGGGGGCACTCAGCCTCCCTATGCTAGATCTATGGAGAGTGTAAGATCTGTAGGCATGCTCTTTTCATGGCTTACTAGTCTCTGAAGCAATTCTTCGATAGTCAGTCCATGGATCTGATTCCTAGGCTCATGCTGAAACAACTTCCTCCAAAGCAAGTTCTATATGACTCAGGAGCTTTTTCTGTTCCTTCCTGACCTTGTTACTTTTACATCCCCCTTCATTCCATCAGTCTCCTTTTTCCTGTGGGCCATTATTGAAAAAAGTTACCAGTGATACCTTTTTAGGATTTTTCTTTGGGAGTGGCCATGCTTCCTGTATTTTACCTTCAACTTTTCCTACAGTGTTTAAAGCAGGATCTGAATTAGTAATCATTACTGCTGTTTTCATTGTTAAATCAAATAGTGAAACTAATGTTCCTTCACACTGCGTTACATTATACACTTTGGTACATCCCTGAATCAATTTAGGATTTCCATGTACCAATTTCCAAGTTATACATGACTCTGGTTTTTCTTTTATCCACTGTTTCTCTTTAGGAAAACACATTACAGAATCAGAATCCCCTCCTGGGATGAAAGACTTCACCTCTTTCCTTTTTCGGCTATTAGTATTCCTTCCATAAGGGAGTCCAGAAAAGTTTTCTGAACTTATACTGGGTTAATACTGTTCTTTTCCTCCAATTCTGTGAGTGCACCCTAATGCTTATCACAGCACAGCTTCCCTGAGCTGTTAACTGCCTGTATAGCTTGCCATTCTTCCTGCAAGCAAGCTGCTTCCTGTTGGCAGTATGCATGGTGAGTTGCTCTCTGCTGATTCTGTGAATTCAGAACCACATCTACTGCTGCCAGTGTGGCAATTTTCCTTAAGCGGCAATCTTGCTCCCTTATTATTTTAAACCATTGCTTATCACAAGTGTGCTGCAGCTGTCAATCTGCATCTCATCCCCCAAACATTTCTCTTGTAGTGTGGTATTCTTGTTCTCAAGATGATCCCTTCTCCCTAAAACAAAATTCCAGTTGCTGCTGGAGCAACTGCTGAACCTAATCTGAGGCATCTTCTGAGCTTTTGGTTATCTCAGACATACAAGACTTATCTAGTTCTTCTGCAACCATGATTGAGACATCTGTTCCTGTTATTCCAGGCATAGCAGATATTTTAGCTAATCAACTGGCTATTGTACTCCTATTTAGGGGACCTGTGTACTTACCCAATGTCCCAATCTGTTCCATGGCACAAGGCTCTGAGGAAGCTCCACGGCATTGTCCCTCTCATAATACAAAAAGGAGGAATCCTTATCCTAGGGTTGGGCTTGCCCTCTCTATTGCATAATTCAGAGAATGTACCATCCCAGCTTCTCTCTTCTGGCCTCTTTACTGCCATTACTACTCCTTCTCTTAGTTACAACTCACTTTCTGGAGCACACTTCCAGCACAGACAGGCTCCATGGTTAACTTTATTTCCTTCTTCTATCTTTGTGAGCGCAGCTCTCACTACAGCTTAACCATTTAATGTTTTTTGTTTCCACTCTGCTACCTCCTGCCTTAACTTTCCCTGTTCCATCTGTGTCTTACAGGCCTCTTTCTGTGCGACTATAATCTGAGTTCTTTGCACTGAGGTGGTTACCCTTAGAGTGTGAGCCTGTTTTTAAGGTGTCAGCGTCTATTCTTAAATGAGCTGCTTCTCTTTGTGAGGCAACAATCCGGGCAACCTGAGTTAACACAGGGACTTTCAACAAATCAGCCACTACTTTTATGCTGACTAATTCCTCCTGTGAGGCAGTCATCTGAGTAGTCTGCATCAACACACTTGCTTGGAAAATTTCAGCCTCTACCTTTGAATTAGCTACTTCTTTCTGTCAGTTAGCCAATTCCTACTACACACTCTCCTACTATTACTCAAGCCTCTCAGCAATCTACCTTATGTACTGGTTTTGGCCTACTCTGATTGGTTACTTCCTCAATCCTTCTCATTAACATACCAGTCCAACAATCATCTTTAAGCCTTCCATTTTTATGAACCAGTCACAGTCACTAAACATATCTGTCAAAAGACAGACCTGGTTGAGAACTACATCATGCTCGAATGACCACTCCCTTCAGGTTTTGGAGTGACCTTTATCTCACCTCAACCTTCCAGTTTGCTATCAGTCGAATTGCTCCAAGTCTACCATTTTAGTTTTCTCTGGCTGTGATACCCTGCAACCGCCATCTTGTTATCTCTGGCAATAACAACTTAAAATATCTTTATTAGTTATTGAACTATAATTTATTACTATAAACAATTGCACATTATATGCATCTTAACATTAGGATTCGCTGTCACCCCTCCAATTTTTATTAATTTAAATAAGTTTAATTTGATCCTTCCCTTCCTTCAGCTAGCAGTGGCAGGGCAATGTTCTTAGTGCTGTATTTCTTACAGAGAATAGATCAGCTCACAAATCTTTTGTATCACTATGGGCAATCATATAATGCTTTTATTCTGGGAGAGACAAAGGACAAAACAGGCTTTATGGAAAATTGTGATAGTGCAAAAGAGAGACAAAAGGCCACATGGTTTCAGAAATAAAATATGGGCCATATATCATCCATTCACAATGCTAGCAGTAAATATTACTTCAAACTTTCATACCAATGGTGTATCGTTCCAGTGAAACACCCACCCCACAAACACACAACCTATAGATCATTTGGGGCTAGAATCTCTCTGGCCCTACGTGGGTCAGCAGTTGTGCGGGGCGGAGTAAGGACTCTCTTCACCCTCTTGCACCATCTGCATAAAATGCAAGTAGAATAAGAATCCCTGCATTGGGGTTGTTACCAGTATGTTCTCCTAGGCAACTATAGTACTGACAGGTGAGAGGTGGATCAGGGAGTAAGTGAATGGGAAGTATAGTTCCCAAAAGAGGACTTCAGTAACTCAGCCAGAAGTTATGGGCTTATTACAGGTGTTGGTGGTGAAGTTCTATGGTCTGCAATGTAAAGGAGGTCAGACTAAATGATCATGATGGTCCCTTCTGGCCTTAAAATCCAGGAGTCTATGAGGAGCATCAGGAGCATCAGGAGAAAGATCTGGCTGTTCATGGGGGGGATCATGCTATGCCCCTTAGAGGGGTATAGCAGTTCCCACTCCCATCAGTGAACTGGAAAGCCTCTCTTGAAGGATGATCCTCGTGTCTTCTCTATGACAGTGAGTGCATAAACTCATTGCCCCAATGCAGGGCTATGCCAAACAAGCACGTCAGTGACTACATGACAGAGAATGGGAGGAACTATGAAATTTCTATCCTATAAGGTAGATATGCCTCAAGTTGATATATTCAAGAGGTCTGGGCTGTGATATTGGAACAGATCAAGCAAATAACAAAATGTGTCCTAGCTAATGACTAGTCCTGCTCTTAGATTCTCAGCAGAAAATGACTTACTCAGGTTACATAAATTAATACTTTGTCACTTACTGGTAGTGGCTTGATGCTAGATAGCTACTTACTGGGAAAAGACACCAATGTATGGAGAGAACCAGTGGTGAATTAAAGTCACTAAATGTGCTAGTGTATACAAGGCCTTGTTGGGAATACGCTCCTAGTCTGTGCAAATTTCATAGCCACAACTCACCACACACCAGCCCACCTGACTCCATACTTTTTATTTTCTAGGAGTTAAGAGTAGGACTCCAAATTTTATCTGAAGCTGCTGGACTACGGAAAAGGAGACAGATTTTATTGTATTCTTTGTTTAGCTGACATTTTTGTTTGTTTTTGCTGGCTGTCTCCTACACATAACAAACACAAGCCTGTTCATTTTGGATTACAAGTTTAAATGATCTGGGCCTGCAGATGGAAAGGAGAAGGGGAATGGTGTTTTCCATCTCTTGCTCCCTTTTTTATCCCTCTGATTCCACATTTTGTATTTGTCCTCAGCTGATTATGGTTTCTTCATGGCAGTTCCCCACACCTTATGGGGTGACCATTGGCACTTTAGTGGTAGGACCCCCTGTCCTCGGTAGAAGTGGAATTAGCCAGCATCCTCTTCCAGCAAAAGAGGCAGCAAATTCAGAATTTCTACCTAACCCATATTTACAGTGAGAAGGCCCATTTGTCCTCCAGTTTGACAGTCAAAGCCCCTACAAGAGGACTCACCCAAGGAAATAATGGCCTATCCCTCCAGTAGAAAGGAAAGAGCCAAAAAGAAATCAGATCAAAAGAGTTCCATGTGACCAGGGACAAGTCTCCCCAGATTCTACATAATTTATTTCTCAGATCAGAATCCCTTCCAAAACTGGTAAGACCTAGCATAATGAAACATTTCTTGCACTTCTGCAAGGAGTCAATACAAAATTCAATTTGAGACTCACTTTGAATGAAATGGAGATTTATTTTTCTCAATGGAGTATCAATTTGGGGATTTGAACATTAAAGTTGCAAATATGGGTGATCTATTCCACTACAACGATCCAGCATTAATTCTCCTTGCCTGCTGAATGTCATAATGGCAGATAATGCTGCCCCTTTTGGCCTAAGAGATTAGCCAATATTTGGGAGTGTTGCAACTTTTTTCCATTTGAAGAATAAATTTATTATATGAGCCAAGTATTTATTTTGTGCAATTCTGTTTATTTACAAAGAATGCACACAGAGTCCAGTTTTCTCAAATGCAGTAGGACAGGAGGCAATTGCTCACTGTTTCCAAGCCTCTTTCCAGGCAGCACTCTGCCTAAAAATCACTCTCTTTTGGCTGCCTCTCAGGGTCATACTCAACAGAGCTTCTCTGGCTTTCTTCTCACTTTTCTGGGTGATAGCATCTGACATACACATACTCAACTACAATCTAATCAATACCCCATCCTTTCTGTTTAAAATTAGCTCCCAAGGATACCCCTTTTATTCTCCTTGAGCTAATTCTTAGCCTTCCATATGGCCATTGCTTTGGGTGGCAGCTTTTATTGTTTTATTATATTCTTACTCAACAAAGGATCTTAACTGCTTCCCCATTTAGACAGAATGAAGTGTAACTAGCACACCTATCAGTTTCAGCAAGGTCTGTGATTGTCCAATAGATTAAAGGCACACTTCCTGTTAGCTACCAACAACCTCCAATATAGAAACATTTTATAGTTTAAATGTAAATCCTTAGAAAATGAAATAGATTCTAAAAATTAGATGATCTAGATCTGAATTCAAGGGAGTGTGAGATTGAAGCCTTTGTGAAAAAATATTTTAGAGAAACCTTGGGACTGAGCCCTGAGTTTATTTTCATAGAATGGTCCATATTTTAATAGAGACTGTCTTGTAGACCAATTCTCTTCACATTCATAATCACATAACATGCAACACTTAAAACATTTCCTCACATGACAGAATAATATTGTAGGGCTGCAGAAGAGCTTTGTAACGTGTTGGACAGAGATAGAGGCTTGACAGGTCTGGTCAGAACCAACTTGATAAGCAGCACTGCTCGGCCTGGTAAGCAGGTTGTGCAAGGCCGTGTGAAAGTGGTTGCACTGCCAAAGGAGGAGGAAAGTTAGGAAGCAAGGTCACGTGCTGTAAAGTTGCCAATGCTAGCTGTACCTTAGAGCTGATGTACTATGCTGTACAGAAAAGCTTGGAATGCGATCTGCGTAATGAGACTCAGCCATGAATCCACTCGGATTGTTTGGCAAAATCCCCCAGCAGCCCGCTTCACAACGCACCGTAGGGTCTCCTGTTGCTGTTTGGAGCATAAGCTGTGATTAAAGATAAGTGCACCTAACTGGTGTGGGTGTGTTTTTATTCCTCACCTGGTATCCAGAACCTTGCAGGCAGCTGTGAGCAGCAGTGCCTGGCATAACAAATATTAATGAAGTATTTAACTTATATTTAATTGTCTTTTAAAGCAAATTAGCAGGTGGGAAAAAGGAGGAGCCAGCACCATGTAACTAGTCAGCAGACACAGCAAGTGCCACAAACCAACAGCGGTCCATGGATCACAACAGGACAACCCATGACACAGGGAAAGCCTAATATTCTGCTGAAAGATCTAGATCTGATATTAACAGAGGTTGGGGTTCTAGATTAGGTGTAGATGTATCAAATGGTTTGAGGGACAAGCCTACCATGGGCTCAGCATCTCCTCTCAGGATGCTATGTTCCTTCCTCTCCCAATGGTGTTATTGGGATAACTCAGGGAGTGCTCAGAAATTTTAACATTGTCATCTGTGATTGTTCCATCAATAGCCACTCAGAAAAGGAGTTTCGGTATTTCTAAGATGGAACAGAAAAAGAAAATGTATTTCCACTGACCTGAATGGAGTTATGATTTACACCATCTGAGATCTGGCCACCGATCTTTAAGAATTTTTTTCTGATGTAGCTAAAATCACCAGCAGTGATCATGGAGTCTAAGCTGTATGCAGCTCCAAAAAAAAAAAAAAAAAAAAAAGAGAATTAAGAAAGGAACTATTGTCTTCATTTTTAACCTGCTTAACAAATGGCTCTAGTTACAATTAAAAGAGGGCTTTTCCTGCACTGGCATAGACCTATATAATTTCCCTTCTCTTCTAGTCACCTGGGGGCAGAGGGAATGGGTCAGTATCCCCATGCTAAGCAGAAAGTCATTCCTAAGCTCTCTAGCCCTTAAAGGCACACACCTTTCCCAACAAGCCAGACAGAGACCCCTTCCACTTAATACGTGGTGAGATCATTAAGGTGGAGGGAGGATATCTCTTCACTTTTCCAAGGCCCATTCACTGACACAATTTGGAAATAATAGCTTTCCAGAGATAAAAAGTCATGCACTTTGTAATAAATTTAATGTGTAGCAAGATGTATCAAACCACCATTATTTTATTTTTTATTTTATTTTGCCAACCGACAGTTCAGAACTCCACTTTTTTTCAAGTATATATACCAGATACACCCACAACTCTTCTGACATCCTGAAAAGAGAATTGTCTTTGGATTTGTATTAGATACTTATATAATAAAGTATGAGAGTTGACTGATTTCTCTCTTTTCAGAAGGACTTGTGTAAATCTGAATTTCGAAGGTTTTTTATTTGACACTTTTGATATAATTACTATCTTACTTAAATTTCACTGTGCTATTGCCTGGGGTAAATGCAGTAGAAAATCACTATGTTCAATGTTACATTCTTATATGCACACCTCCTCTGTCAAAGTGAAACTTTTTTTTAAGATTACAGGGGAATTTTTTATTTTATTTGCTTGTTCATTTTTAATGTGGATGGCTAATATGCTGGATATGTACTTTCAGAGGCAGGATATATACCATGCCAGTTCATCATGCTTATGATGCACTTGTAAGCTTTGTTGTTGATTACTTTTGACATTGCACAATGATAAAAATTACAAAAAATAAGTAAATAATAAATCATTGCTTTTTTATCTACGTTTGATATTTAAATTAGCTTCTGTTATTTTTAATCCAGATTCTTGACATTTAATATAGGTCTCAATCCTGCAAAACACTGAAGCACATGCTTAATTTAAGTCTTGACTTCAGAGAAATTTTAGCACATGCTTGAGTGTTCTGCCGTATCCATAACCATGACATCCAAAGCAAGTTTCATATAATCTAAGTATTTCTTCACTCTCAGCATTTCTCTGTTTCTCTGTGAGGGCATGGAGAAGAGAGTTCTTACTAGGCCCTAACTCTCTAGCAATGTATTTCCTTCTATTCTGTTTGAGCCAGATTCTAATATCCTTATTCAGGCTGAATAGTACTGTTGTAATAATTGGGCCCACAAATTTACTCTAATTGTGAGGTCAACTGCAAAAAGTTTGTCAAAGTTCATAAAATGTCGCAATAACCTATAATAATAAATGTTGTGGGGAAAAGATACAAAAAGGAGACAGATTAAATTATTCTAAACAAAAAGACCTACTGATATAACTTAGGGTCTGGGTTAAAATAATGCTTGGTAAACAAGAAAATGTGGGGCTGGAAAACAGTGAATTAAAATTGGTGTGCCAGGAACTAGGCCTAACTGGTGGTCAAAATAATGAGGGGATGGGCTAGTCCACAACTTCCAACACTTTCTTTTATGAGTCCTTAAAGAAAGAGATTTTGGGAGGAAATGCAGAATGAACAGATGGAAGCTACTGAAGCAAGCTTTACTGTCATAGCTACCACCCTCATCAACTCCTGGTACCCCATGCTTTCTTCACCCTAATCCTGAGAGATGTCCTGTCCAGATCAGGCCAGATAATATCACCACTTCTTCCAGCACCAGATGAATCCCAAACACCACCCTGGATGAGATGAAATCAGACTTTAACAACAGCTTCACCCATCTCAACTAACTTCTCATTTACCCAAAAAGAAATATTACCATCTTTGATACCATTTAAGAGACTGTCAAACATGGGGGTTTTCTTGCTAAAAACTCTCCCAGATAAAGGGAAAGGGAACAAGGGATGTTCTTAAAATAAAAGCCTTATTTAATACTTTACATTTCAAATGTTTTAACTGCTTTTTTTCCTTTCTTTCTTTATCTTTAATAAAAGTGTAAAAGGATTTTAATGGTACTAAGCAGACTGAGGTCTCTGTATACCGAACTCTGGACCTTGTTTAATACTGTTTGATAGTGGAACGTATCTGGATTATATTAACACCTTTGGCCCATATAGTCCATCTAAATTAATAAAACAGTATCCTTACTTTGCAAATTGTCTAACTGAAATCAGTTAAACTACTCAGAGAAAAAAGTACTACTCAGTGAGAGAAGGGTGGCAGAATGTGGTCTGTAGGGTATATAGGATTTTTTTTCAGGTGTACTACAGAATATTCAATTCCAAACATGCCAGAAAAACAGTTCTAAAAGTGCTGGAGCTTTGTTGCTGCTAAGCTGTGTATCAGTTCCCTGACACAACAGCTTGTCTACCATGCCAGCAAACTCTTCAGGGTTCTGCTATTCCAAACCTTGCCTTGCAAGTAACAATAAATGAGCCTAAATTCCTGAGTTCCACTAAGTTTCCCAGTACCATTTAGTATAGGTTCCAATTCTGCAAAATATTGTGCCCAGTCCTTTTCACTGAACACTCAGAAAACTTATTAAGTTTCCTGCCTCCAAAGACATAGTGAACTCACCAGCCAGCCTGTTAGGTTAGCTGAGGACTCACGTTCCACTGTTGATACATAACAATGGAATTGTCTTGTTATAAAACAAGTATGAGATTATCATAGAATCATAGAATATTAGAAATGGAAGGGACCTCAGGAGGTCATCTAGTCCAACCCCCTGCTCAAATCAGGACTAACCTCAGCAAAATCATCCCAGCCAGTGCTTTGTCAAGCCTCAGCTCAAAAACTTCTAAAGATGGAGATTCCACCACCTTCCTAGATAACCCATTTCAGTGCTTCACCACCCATCTAGTGAAAAATGTTTTTCTAATATCCAACCTAGACGTCCCCTACTGCAACTTGAGACCATTGCTCCTTGTTCTGTCATCTACTATCATTGAGAACAGCCTAGCTTCATCCTCCTGGAACCCCTTCAGGCAGTTAAAGGCTGCTATCAAATCCTGCCCCATTCTTCTCTTTTGCAGATTAAACAAACCTAGTTCCCTCAGCCTTTCCTGATAAGTCTTGTGCTCCAGCCCCTAATCATTTTTGTTGCCCTCCACTGGACTCCCTTCAGCTTGTCCACATCCTTTTTGTAGTGGTGGCCCAAAACTGGACACAGTACTCCAAATGCGGCCTCACCAATGCCGAATACAAGGGAATAATCACTTCCCGCAATCTGCTGGCAATGCTCCTACTAATGCAGACTAATATGCTATTAGCCTTCTCGGCATCCTGCTGACTCATATCCAGCTTCTTATCCACTGTAACCCCCAGGTCCTTTTCTGCAGAACTGCTTCCTAGCTATTGGTCGCCAGTCTGTAGCTGTGCATTATTAATATAGAGCAGATATATAAATAATGGTAAGCAAGAATCAGTGAGACACATATGATTAAAAGCTAAATGAAAACAAAACATACTTCCTAATGGCTAAAATTTAATTTTAGCAAGTTACAATAAATGTCTAAGCATGTTTCTCACTTACATTAAGTTTCCAGTAGTTCTTGCCTTTCACACCAAGAGGATCCAACTTTCATAGGCTTAAAGGCTGCTGTCCCCCAGGTGATAGATACGTTAAATGTCTTTTTTGCTCCCCTTATATTACTCATAGTCCGTTGTCTCTGCATCTAGAGCCAGGAAAGATTCTTGGGTACAGCTTCTGTCCCCCAGCATGATTGTTAAACAGTCTTCTACCCTGCTCATTTCACTTGAAGGCTTTTTTACCTTTTATGTAAAAGTACTTTCATCGTTCTCTTCCTCTAACCCAAGTAGCCAGATAAGTGAATACACATTCTTTTATCTAAGGTAAGCTGGTCTTATGCTCTGCCTCCTGAACACTTTTAGAGAACATATTACACATCTATAACTCATTATGCAGAACACTTCCCTACATCACACAATGCTTTTAGTGATCATTGTGTCAACAATTTACATTTGATACATTCCATTACACCTTTGGGATATATATATATATTATGACAACAGTGTGCTGGGGCAATGAGACTGTCAGACCTGATGTGAGTTACATTATGGGGGCTCTCTGCCAGTTGGCATTGATGGGCTCCCAGGGTCAGACCTAATCACCCTGGTTTCCACTTGAGTGAACACAATCATCTGTGCATGCAATTCTAGCACACCATCAGTTGTAAGAGAAGGAATATGTACAACCTGCTGTTGCTGGATTTAAACATGCAAACCAGTCTGTTCTCATAAACTCTGCCATTCGTTAATACAACTGATAGAGTGCACTTGAGACCATTATTTAGAAAATTTAACTCTAGGAACTGCTAGATGAAACAGGCAGGGCCACAATGCAATAAAGGGATAAATTTTGCCCTCAGTTACATCTGTGCAGCCTCTCAGATTTCATGGAGCTTGCACAGGTGCAACTGACTGGAGACAATGTACCAATGTGTTTTTAGCACAATTAAATGGGGTTCCTGCATCTTTCTCTCAGCACTGGAAGTCTAGAGTTCTTCGACTAGGATTGTCTTCAAAGCAATAGAAACTGTTTGACTTCACAATTATGAAAATTCAGATTTTCCCTAACCTGAAATTTGAACCTAGATTTAAACTTGGATTTATCTGGATTCAGTCATCTCCAGTAATATTGACAGGGTTTTTTCTGTGAAGTGGTTTTGAAACTATCAATTATAAGGACATTTCTGAAACTCACAAGAGCAAAAAAGGTACTATACAGAAATGTGAATCCATTGATATTCAAGTCTTTAAGCTTTCTGTATTCTGTGATAACATGACCTTTGTATTTTCTATTGACCATAAGAATCATATTCAATATAACACTATATTTCAATATTAATGCATTAAATCACATAACCATGCCATATGTTAGCTACTTTGTTTCATTTTTTTCTTAAATTATACTAGAGATCACATTTGAAAGAAATGTGAAATCTGTCCTTGAAAACTTGTAACTAGATCTTTATAAATATTACAAAAACAATAATTTTTGCATTAGTATGGTGAACAAGTAGCAAAGAGTCTGAAGAATATAAATTGAATGTTCTCTAGAAGAATTGGAAAAGGTTAAAATTCATCATTTTAACTGATAGGCTTTCTTTGGGAAATAACTGATGCAAAGGATACAAAATACTATGTTAATTTGGTTTCTTACCCAGTGTATTTTCTAGAGAAACAGTACCTCTTCAATAATAAAACACACGTTTTTGCATTCAATCTAGATTTAAAATTCTCTCAAATGTTTTTATCTTAACACAAATACTAACTTTTTTAATTAAAAAAGGAAAATTGTTTATGTGAATGATAATGTCTTTGTCCATTTAAGAAAACGTCATACTATAGGAGATTTATTGTGATTTAGTCCTTTTTAAGAATAGAATTACCATAGCCATAGTATCTTTAATTGGTTGAAAGATGGTTGCTAACTACCTAATTTGCTACCACAGTTTCTATAAAGACAAGCTAGTGACTACACTGGGGGGGAGGGGAGGGAATAAATACAATTTATGCTAGAAGTATTACTTATTATTTAAATAACAGTGGTACCTAGAGGCCAGGCACTGTACAACAACTGATAAGTGACAGCTCCTCTCCTGAAGAGTTTATACTCTATATAGACAAGAATAAAAGTATTATCTATATTTTTAGATTAGGAACTGAGAGATTAAGTGACTTTTTCAGGCTCACAGAGGAAGGCTGTATCAGTAAGAGGAATTGTACCCATATCTCTTATATTCTTCTTCAGTGCTTTAACCACAAGACCCCTTTTTCCCTCAAGCAAGTCTCCTCCATTTAGCTGTTACTACAACTACAGATTAATCTGATATACCGATGGCCTGACATTGACTTCAGTTTGGTTAAGTAAATCACATATTAATTTGAGGTGAAAGCTAATTCTCTGTCAATACCCTTGCCCATAGCTGACTCTCAATTTAAGACATTTTGTAATTTGTGACTGAAAACAGATTTTTAATTGATTTTCTGAGGTACAAATTACTACTCCAACTAGCTTGTCACAGAGCAGAGAACTTAGGGCCCAATTTTCAGATCTCATTGGGAGCTGTGGATGCTTCGCATCTCTAAAAACCAGACTGATAATAATTCAACATGTCCTGAGGAGGAAGCTCTTTTAAGTGCAGTGACACCACATAAGGCTTTCTTCACAACATAAATATTGTCCTTCTGCATGGATAAGCAACCCTCTATTAATCATGAAGGGCCCTTGTACAGGCCAGGATAGTCTGACACAGACAACTCCATCAGGGCAGGCCAAGGTAGAAGTTCTTGGATCTGTTCAGATTTGTGAGGATTGTGTTGCCACACCCTGGTTTGGGAGCTAATTCTGTTTTCTCTAATTCTTCTCTGTTCACACACCTTCCTCAAACCCACTTCAAAGTTCCCCACAGAAAGCACAATTACTCTGGGCATGTGTTTGTGTGAACTTCACCCATAAATTTCCAATGGGTTACAAAGTACTCCTACTACTTGTATACCTTTCTGATTTTCTTCTTTCCATAGACTGTTCATATAAGGGTTTTTCATTGTCCCTATACCCACTTTATTCTGAATAACTGGAATGTATGAAAAAGCAAAACTCATAAAAGAATGACTTGCTCACATTGCTGCCACCCCTGAATTTGAATTTAAAGCCATCACACAAAATGCTGTTAACATTTATCCTGCTCTCTGTGGGCTGACAAATTAAAATATTACTTGAAGTCTCAGATCAGTTTCTGCTTCAGTGTTTCATTTTGATTGATGTCTTCTATTAATACCAGTGATGTTAGTTAGCTTTAAGACCCCCCCAAAGGCTAGTCGACTAGTTAAAACTCCTAATGTACCTCATGCCAGCTGTTTAGCCTCCTGAAAGTTTTGCTGAGCACTGACAGAAGACCTTATCAATCATTACAATTAAGTGCTTTCTGACTGCCCATTCTAAGGCAAGTCAGTTGAAGTGCCATCTGCTATTTTGCTTTTAAAGCTCACAGGTCTGTTTATCTAAAGCAGCCATTTAACATTTGAAATGTTGTTTCCTTTGCAAGGATGTCTGACGGGCTGATGAAAAACAACTTTTTTGTTTTAATAATCAGCCATTTCTATGATGTGATAATTCTTGCAGTGCTCAGGGCCCTTTACAAATCAAAAGGAATCCAACTAAAACAGTAATTAATGTCAAATGACGAGTCACAAAAGGCCCTATTTAATTAAAAAGTCCTAATCTTTGATTAAGCTTCATCACATGTTCTTGTGATTGCAAACTGTTGTCTGAAAAGAGAAAGTAATTGGGTACATAGTCTATTGTCTCTCCTAACTGACACCTGCTAATTGTTTCAGGAGAAGTTTGTAGAGGTTTCATTAAAAAAGTTAAAATGTGTATTTTAAGTTTGACTTTCACATTAATGGCAGAGAGGGGATGGAGGTGATCTTGCTTACATGCAAGTTGTAAAGAGATGCTGGTTTTGTTATTTGTACTATCATAACAGCAAGGAACCCCAGCCATGGATCAGGGCCTCATTGTGCTAGGCACTGAATAAACACAGACCAAAAGAGAAATAGATAATATAAAATTTATCAACCCATAGTTTTATTCATATTTCATAATTTACTGAGTACTTTTAGCCTCTGAAGGATTTTGTGAACATTAACGAGCTTCACAGTACCCCTAGTATGTGTGTCTCTAAAACCATGCCTGCAGGGAAAGGGTGAGGACTGCAGCAGTGGCCTCAGAAAGAATTCTGGCTAACTCAACCAGAATTCCTCCTGAGGGAAACTGGAAGTGTCATCACCCTTT
The DNA here is from genome assembly GCA_007922155.1 of Mesoclemmys tuberculata. Lineage (NCBI taxonomy): Eukaryota > Metazoa > Chordata > Testudines > Chelidae > Mesoclemmys > Mesoclemmys tuberculata. The sequence goes on along the minus strand of ML675618.1, from coordinate 47,009,650 downwards.
GACGGTATAAAATATTTTAACCCCTCTGTGCCTTTCATTCTTGTGACGTTAGCTCCACCATGAGTGGCATTATCCTGGAGCTTCCATACAGGATTATTGCCTGGAGTGAAATGCTAGCCTCACTGAAATTAATGGCAAAACTTCCATTTACATCAATTGGGTTAGGAGTTCATCCCTGGAACGCGTAAGGACAAAGAAGGTGCCTTGCCCTGCGTCTCCTCCTCTGTGCCCCATAACAAAACTTAGCCTGTGATATGTTCAGGAGTCATTGTCAGAGCTGGGATTAACATTCAGGAATTCATGGTTCCAGACCTGTGGTCAGTCTACTAGATTTCTTGTTAGCCAGTCAATATTATTCCATATTTCCAGTTCTTCTGCGCTAGAATTTTAACACTTTTTTACAAAGCCGTTTATCTGTGAGCATGATCCTCCAGCCCCACCACAGCCAAAATTCCTATTGAAGTCAATGAGAATTTTGCCAATTATGGGGTTGCACGAACAACACCCAAAAGCCCTTCGATGTTTTAAACGGAGTACTCCAGAGAAGTTTGCCGCCATTGTTTTTGAAATCATGCCATCTAGAGTCATATGTAACTAAAAAGGCCTTGTACTAGTTAAAGTTTGTCTTATAACAGCTTTGATTTTTTTATCGTCTTTCACACAGCAAATTTTTCACACCTCCAGCTCCAAGACTACTTCCTTGGGCACAAACATTTTCAATTTTCTATCAATCCTAAACATAGTTTGTCTCAGCCTTAATATCTGGAACATATATGCATCTTAAATAATATAGTAGATGCTGAATTGTCACAATGCATGGTGTGATTTGGAGTGGGCTGATAGAGCACTACATATCACTCCTACACCTAGACTTTGGATGCCATACAATAAAATTTAGCTGTTCTACGGTATATTTTTATCTGTAACTTATACAAAGGGAGATAAGTATCATTAGCCCCATTTTACAGATGCAGAAACTGAAGCACAGCTAGAGGAAGTGATTTTGTCCAACGTCACAGGACAGATCTGTGCTAGAGCCAGCAACAGAACCCACATCTCCATCTCCTTTATATGCATTGCTTTTGTGATTTTACTACACACAAAGTGGCTGTAGCATACAAGTGAGAAAGTAAATAAAAACAACAGGACTCTAGAGTAGATAGTTCCTCCTCTCAGTCAAACTTTGGGGTCATCTTTGACTCCTCCTTTACTTCCTATATCCCTCAAATACCAGGTCTAGCCAAAACCTGTTGTTTCTCTGTGTACAGCATCTTTAACATTAACCCCTTCCTATTTGTCCCCACTGTTCAACTCTGCTCCATGTCCTCATTATTTCTCATCTACCGTGACCTGCTCTTGGTTCCTCTAACATTCTTTACTCTGATCTCCCTGCTCAATTTCACTTAGCACATTTCAGCCAAGGATATCTTTCCTGGTTTCACAGCTCTGATCATATCACCCTATGGCTCGAGTATCTCCACTGTTTTGCATCTTATTAGACAAGGTCAAACTTCTCATCCTTCCTCACTTTCAATGCTTTGCATGGGGCTACTCCTGCCTACATTTCGGCTCTTAGGTGCTTCTATAAACTTTGCCCAGGCACAATGCTCTGCCTCTTCGGTACACTCTTCTCCCTCTCAGGAATCCCTGTTTTTTCCACACTGTTCCCTGCAATTAGAACACTCTCCAATGTGCCAAGCAACCATACTTTCAACCTTGAAGTCCCTCCTAGAAATTCATTTTTAAACACCTTCCCCATTCTCATGCCTCATCTCATAATTCTTTCATTTATATTTGCTTGTGAGCTAAATATAAAAAAATAAACAGACTCTTAGAAGTAAGAAGACACATACCAAATACACTGCTTAGTCATTTTGCTTTTATGGTGCATCCTTCATCCTCTGTCCAATTTTTTTTCTGAGATTTATATTGTGAGCACTTTGGGACAAGAACCACGGTTTCTAACATGTCAGTAAAACATCAAGCATGCCAATGACACTGTATAAATAATAATTATGGACCTGATACTGCTAGCTTTCTTCACATGGTATAGTATCTTACTCTATGAGTAACATACTCAAATATGGAGTGGATCAGTCTACTCCAAGGGAAGCAAACAACCAAAATCTCTCCAGGTTCCCTTTCCTCCAGAATTAACCTCGGCCACATCTAAACTAGGAGGGAAAAGTGTTTTACCTTGTTAACTAACATGTGATAACTAACACATGTTAAATGCCTAGTATAGACAAAGCAAGTTCCAGTTTTTAAACATGTTAGCTGGTGAAGATATATCCTAGGCTCCCCTTTTCCCCCATTCCCTACTGTTTATCTTGATCAGCCAACACATTTTAAAATTACAACTATAATTTGCCCTATCTACATTAGGATTTTAATAGGTGTTAGTTACCATATGCTAAAAATACTTCTTTGCTCCTGGTAAAAACAAGGCCCCAGATAGCTGGCTCTGAGTTCCAAAGCTTCCTTAGTTAAGGACCTCAATCCTTATCCCTCATCAGGTATACCGTCTCCTAGAGAAGGGGCTTATTCTGAAAAATGGGCTGTCCTTTATTCTAGAGTGTTTGTCAACCAAATACACCTCCCGGTGCAGAGAATCAGCTAAATTTAAAGGAAAGAAAGGAAAAGGGGAGCATGGAACAAAAAACAGAAAGAGAGGGAGATTAACTGAGAAAGAGCTTGCACCATCAGTACAGCCTGATTTCTCTCAAACTAGAAGGAAATCTGGGGAAGGACAAAAATAAGAAAGGAGACAAAACAACAACAAAACCTTTTATTCTTTGGAGTTCTTTTAGATGGGGTATTTCAGGCCTTTTTATCTCAAAGATCATTCCTGTGATTCAATTATTAAATATCTGGATTCTCCAATCTTTTCTCAGTTAAATTAATGTATGTGAATGTTATCACTGATGATATTATACTATCTGAAGTATCAAAGGGCAACTGTTTTCAGTTTCATTGACAAAAGCAATGGGAAGTAAAAGAAAACCTTGTAGTAGGAAATCATTAAAATTCTTCTGCTAATAAAAATGTGGCATTTGATTAATTCTTTTAAATTTAGATAACCAAAGAGAAGAAATAAAAATGCCTAGCTAAACTAGGTTTGCCTCTTAAAATATAACTAGGAACTTGATTAATTAACAATAACATTCCTCAGACTGTTGTACCATGTCAGTTATGTAGATGACTTATATGACTAAAGCAGGTACTAGATCTGCTGCAACCATAAATAAAAACAAACCAACCAAACAAAAAATACTGAAATAATTTTATCAAGACAATTGGAGAAAAATTGAACATAGAGAAACAACAAATCATAAAATTATACAAAAATTAATCTCCTCAAATGTTTAATATATGCTTATGTTTTATTGATCTCTATTTGCATAAATTCAAATATGTTTTCACATGATTTGTGACTTACACCACATGCAATTAAAGACCTAGACATTCCATAATGTAGTTTATCTAAAAGTACTGATAGAAAATGCTTAGCATTTTTTCTTTTAAAACATGGTCTCCACTCTGGAAATATTTTGACACCTAAAGCTGATTAACACACTTTTTTAACTTGTTATATTAAATGAACACCTGTTAGCTTTAGTGCACTGATCCTTTTAAAAAGGGATCAGTGACTTTGCTCTCCACTTTGTGGTGCTAGTGAGTCAGTGTGTAGTGAGCAACCATCTAAATATTTTGATTGAAAATCTGTTATTTGAAAGACAATTCATAATCCGCTAGAACAGTCTACTCTTCCTTTTTCAGCATATTTCTGAACCAAATTAGAGTAATATTTCATGTGACAGCAACATATATTTACATACTTAATTTTAAATAATTTGTGTTACTTTTTACTGAAATAGTTTTACTCTGTGCAGTGCTTTACTTTGGCTGATATGTTAGGGATCTTCTATTTATTCACTGCAGACTGTATCAGTGTTGTATTTTCCTATACTAACTTAAAAATAACCCCAAACAAACATGTATTTTCATTGTCGACATGCCTGTTCCTGCTGCGCTGGAAATCAATGACAAAACTCCCACTGATTTCAATGAGAAGATTATTCCCCATGTTGAAAGCTTAAAATATTTGTCCCCAAGATTTTCCCTGAAAATGAATTACACACATTTATTCAGTGAAAAATATTTATTTGACTGTAAATAATACAACATGCAACTGAAAATGAACAAGTATTTATGCTTTTTCACAAAGTGTAGCATGGACAGTATCAATGGTATAATAAGATTCTTTAATCTTTGATTTATTTATTGTTTTTATGGTGGCTTTGGAGCCACAGTTCAGAATCCACTCAGGAGAGTCTCGGCTCATTCATTTATGAGCAAGTCTGTATTTCAAAATTTGACCCTGTTTGGTTTTCCTTGCTCTGGAGTTAAGAAAGACTGAATAAGCCTAGGTCCTTATTTAGCTAAAGCCAAAGTGAAGGTGGATACTCTGGGTCAGGGTTCAGATAGTTAGCATGATACATTGTGAGGATGTATGCTTTGCACATAGCTGAAAAGTTCCAGGTCTGCGAATAGGAAGGAATGATTGCTTTGGTGACGTTAATCCTGACAATCACAATTTACCCTATAAAAAAGCATGTTTTAAAACATGAGTATCTTTTAGTTCAATTAAACCTATAAAGGATGTTGCTGGCAAAGGTCCCCATCCTACTCCTACTAAAGCCAATGGGGATTTTGCCTCCCACTTCACTGGGATCAGAATTGGGCCCATAATTAGACTGTAGCAGAGCTTGTAGCAAGTTAACCCATTTGAGACAGATGTCAATCACACATGATGGCAAGACCAAAACAGTAGAGTGATTTGGCTTACTCTGTCAATTAATCATCATCTTTATGTGATCAGGATTTGAATGCTAGCTGATCCTGTTATATTCCTGTCATTTCCCATTGACCCAATAGAGAATGTGTATAGTAGAATTTGTCAGTGTTTCCAAATTCCATTCTAAAGAGAATGGACAAAACAAATAGAGAACAAAGCTCAAAATATTCATTATGAAATTTTCTGGACTACTAATGCTAATACAATCAACTTAACTTGAGCATCAAGCATGAGGATATGTGATTATTTATTGCATAAGCATAACTGTCGTAAATTTGTAATATTTCTTATCTGATTATATTGTAAGCTCTTTGGGATAGGGACTATGGGTGAAATCTTAGCTCATATTTCCATTGACTTCAGTGGGGCAGGAGGTCACCATATAACTTTGTAATCGTTCTGTAAAGTGCCTACAACACATTAGGGCACTGCATACATTAATTAAATGTGTCTTAGCGTGATTCCAATAGCCTGCGAGGCTCTATAGTAGTTACGTGACGTTGATTACCTGGTGGCAAGGCTGCCAAGTAGCTGAATACTTTAATTTTGTTCCAGTCACATAGGATCCAATCCTGCAGCAGTTACTCAGGAAAAGTTTCCACTGATGTCAAAGGGAGTTTTAAATGAGTCAGGACTGTGGGCAAATCCCCATAGATACAATTTAGGTCTTGACCCTGTAAAATATTGAATACTCATTACATAATAGAGCCCTTAAATAACAGAGATTATAGTCAAGATGGTCATCCTCCTTAGGGAAAATAATGGCAGTGTAACTTAAAATGTGCTTATTTGACAGTTTTCTATATGATTAAGCTTTGCATCAATAACCTCTGCATTCAGTCATTCCAGTGACCTAAATATACTTCAATCATTTCAGTCCCCGAACATCAATTCTATTCTATATAGGTTCTTATAGAATGGTCATCACTGTAGTATGTGAGAGGCTTCCAGTAGTGCATTAAACTATCAGACTAACATCTATCATATATTTGTTCTCTCCTCTCATGTTGTTATGATGCAGGTCAAAAAATGTACTTTGCACTTAAAGTGGAAGGTGGTGAAGTTTATGATGTCCTTAGTTTCTGGGCAAGTTCATTCCGCATTCTTGGACTGGCCTCTGAGAAAGTTCCATCTCTTGCTCAGATGAGCTTTAACCTTAGTGCAGAAAATTCTGTTGTGCTGGAGGAGTGAAGTTCTTAACCACAGTCTTCATACCAGGCCGTTAGGTGATCTTTTAGATACCCTGGGCCCAAGTAATTGAATGCCTTCAAGATAAAGATTGAGACCATGAACTTGATTTGAAATTCTGTAGAAAGAGGTGGGCAGTTTTGATGGATTCACAGTAGCCAGTGTTGTCAAGAGACACTGCAGCATTCTTTACCAGTTGGAGTTTCCTAAACACAGAAGGCCTCATGCCCAGGTATACTGCTTTGCTGTAGTCCAGGTGAGGGGTGACAAGGCATGAATAGTTGAGGCCAATGTCTTTGATTCCCAGGATGGGATTGAGTCTCTTAGCCTGTTTCAGATGGTAAATCAATAAACTTTGCATTTTAAAGTCAAATTAACTAATCTTCTTGGATAACACTTTAAACTCAAATTCCAAAATATACATTTAATTTAGGATTAATAACACAGTTACTGAATGTTAATTATGAACTAGTTATTGAGAAACAGATGTTTACGGATAGATACAAATCAGTTACAGTCCTTAAATCTGAATATATATAATTTATAAAATAATTATTCTATTTTATTAATATACAATGACTTATTACATCCAAATTAAACATCTATAATTTAAACAGAATCTTAATTTAAAATATTATCCCTTTTTATTACCATGTACTTTACTTCTTTACACTGCAATGGAGACATCTCTTGAACAAGCACATCAGTGAATTGCCCAAAGTTAGAATACCTAACAGTTACACACATTACATTAAAACCAAGAGCAGAATATATATTTTCAGACTGATTTTATTTGCAATGCAAATCTTAATTTGGAGTGCAAGTTAAGATGTTATTTCTGCTAACATTTTATAATAAAATACAGCAGTATAGCAGTTCATTTATATTGATTTAAATTATAAGAATAACCCTACTGGGTCAGACCAATATCCATCTAGCCCAGTATCCTGCCTTCTGACAGTGGACAATGCTTCAGAGGGAATGAGCAGAACAGGTAATCATCCAGTGATCCATCCTCTATCACCCATTCCCGGGTTCTGGCAAACAGAGGCTTATGAACTCCTTGGGGCAGCAGCCATGATTTCCTCTCTTTCTTGGGTAGACCCAAACACTATTTTGGTAGTTAACAATAATAACTAGTGATAGAAATGCTATATAGTGTAAATATTTGCATGCTTTTCTGTTTTTCAAATTAAAAAAATGCTATTTGGTTATTGGTAATTTACTATTGTTTAGTTAAAGAAAATAAGGTAACATTTAAGACCATGATTTTTGGAAATAAATAGTGATTTGGGTGCCTCACATCTTGGGTATACAATGTGACACATCTTAAAGAACCTAATGTTCAAAACATGGGTGCTAGAGAATTCCTGAAAATCAGGTCCTTTTAAAGTGTCTTATTTGGGGCAGTCAAAAACTAAGCATCTAAAATCACCAAACATTTTTGAAAATCTTGGCCTTAATAATATACTAGTTCATTTATTATTTTGGAAAGTATATTTCCCTTTAAAACTTATATTAAGGATTTCTTTTGAAAAGGCTGTTTCACCTTGGTTCATTTGGTTCTGGTTTTCACTACTGTAGTCTAATCACTTTTGACAAGGTTGTAACATGACAGTTTGCCTAAAGTAAGGGGCGGTGCCCAGCAGCACCACTGTAGTAGCAGACTGGGCCAAATATCTAGAGACATAATCCCTCATGACTCCTACTGCTCTGAACAAGTATCTGACTATTTCCCCCCTCCATCTCTGGTCAGTTCACTACAGTTGGTCAGCATGTTGAAGGGGTTTAACCCAAGTTCAGACTGTCCCCTGGTCCTGCCTGCCAATGCCCAGGAGGTGGAGCAGCAGCCTTGTGAAACCACCTATCATCATCTTCTTGCCTCTGTTGGTACCCGTGATGCAGGTAGCCAACTAAAGGAGTGAGCTCTTGAGCCCCTTTACTTTCCCGCACGCTGTCTTACGGGCATCAATTTAATTGAGGATTACACTGTTGAGAGTAAGGTTGAGGCTTCAATTTTGCATAAAAAAATCCAAATTAAGCAGTTATTGGATATACAGTTACCCTAATGGGGCCATATTGGTCAAAAGACCTCATCTTGAAAGTGCTATGCAATTCCTGTAAACATTATCAACTCACTGGATGTTTGGGCCTCACAGGATTCTTATCCCCATAAGAAGATTGAGTTAAGCCTCATGTACATAAATGGACTGTATTGCAGCTACAAACATGTCACACTTTTTTCTAAATCTCATGCTCTAGACAGCCTTGCATTTTTGCTAATTGGTATGTTTTTCTTTAAAAAATGAGAATCTAACCTTTTACTTGACAGATAGGTGGGTAAAATGTCACATAACATTTTGAAAGCTTACCTACTGTATGCTGTTTACCAGTTTTATGCTGGACCTCATACAGGAGTATACAAATGAAAAAAGTCCACAGAAACAAACTATCACCGAAATGGTTAGTTTCAAATAAATGTGCACACTACTGGAAAAAGGTTTTCAACTACTGTATGTAAAAGTGCTAAAATACTGCTCTTCTTGGAAAAGTGACTATAACAATGGTTCATTTTTACTCAATAGCTCTATTCCTTGTTTTTATTCACCATTCCGTCTGTTGACTTTAGTGACAAAAATAAGATGTCTTACTGTTTTTTTACTCATGTTACTGCTGCAGCAAGGAGAGAGTAAATAAGATTCTATTCCTTTCTGAGGATTAGCCACTGAATTGTTTACAATGTTGCACTCAGTTATATCTGTGCAAAGCTCCTGAAGCCATACAGTTGGAATCAGTAAAGGAATACTTTGAAGACAATAGGCTTGCACAGGGTGTAACCAAAAGCCTAATTTGATCTGCAGAACTTTTAGTGCATGAAGCATGAGAAAGAAAGAATAAGGTGTGATTCCTAAAACCCAGGATTGTAAGGCAGTTAGGAGAAAAAAAATTTTACTTGTTAACCAAGGAAAATGTATATGGAAATAATTAAGAGATGCTCAACAGACAAAAAAACACCCATACATCTATCTGCTTCTACAACTACCACTCCATCTCCCTTCTCATTTTTATCTTCAAGCTCGCAAAACATGGCTTCTACATTCACTGTGTGGGGCTCCTTTCTTCTAGGCCCATCCTAAACACTCTCTAATATGGCTTCTGCCTTCTATACTCTATGGAAACTGTTCTCAACAAAATCTCTAAAGATTTCTTCATGACAAAAATCTCAGCACCTGTACTCCAAGGATGAAATGGCTTAAGGATCAGTTAAGTGTAGCATTCCCTATCTGTGACTGACTTAATTGACATCAGTGTATTTTACACTGGATTAACTGTCTAATAAATTGATTGCTTGCTAACCTTACTAACTCACAGATTTTAGAGAGTAACATTTGGAACCATTGCTTTCACCATGCTTCCTGTGTCCATGCTCCTTCTTGTCAGTATATGGCCATAAAATAAAGTTACTTTTTTACATGTCATCATGAGCTTATGGTTAAATTTGCTAGCTAGTTGTCTCTATAGCTATGAACTCATCCTCTGTGTGAAATACTGAAAGTTTCTGTTTGTGGTAGTAGCAACCAGGCTAAAATTACAACCAGGCTGACACCATTATTAAATACTGCTATAGTATTTAATAATCACTATTAGTAAAACTCATTTTTATAAGAGTCAGCAACACATACAATTCACAAGCTGAAATATGTAGTCTGATAGCAATACACCTTCAGACTACAAAATTTTAACCATTAAATGAAACATCATACTTTTTAAATCACAGAGTAATAATAATGGAAGGAACAGTTTGTATGACTCTAGATACAAGAGAGTCTAGATTTAACAGTGGACTTAATTTTAAGGTACGTACACTTATATCAATGGATTTTGATATGCTTAAAAAGTGTACACATTGTAATACAATTTTATAAAGCTATATACATGTGAGTATATCATGTGTATTTACTTATATATTATTACATTCAAAAAGCTATGTTGAAAGAATGTTAATGTGGCAAAGTAAAGCATTAAAAAATTAGGAAATGCCAAAATTAAGGTTGCCCAAGCAATGTTAATTCGGCCCCCTCACGCGTATGTCTTTAATGATAGTGATAGTCTAAAGACTAAACATAGTCTTTAATGATATGATCACATTCTTTTTTCCATAGGATTCCTGCCTCCTTCAAAGAATGGATAATTATTTAATATTTCTTTTTATCCTCTTAATCAATATGAGTAACTAAGACCTTAGTCACTGCCCATTATTCAAATACTGCACAGAATGAAAAATTAATTTCATGGTGGGTTTTTCTATGATGCTCTCACCATAGTATCTGGTTGCTTCACAAGCACGAATGGATTATCTTCACAACACTCCTGTGTGATTATCTCCATTTCACAGCTAGGGAAATGAGCAACAGATATAGTTACGCCCAAAGTGTCAAAAGTGTTCAGTAATTTTGAGCCCAACTTACAACACCTATAGCTTGATTTTTCAGAGTACCTCTACTTAAAGGAAGGGATCTAGAAAGGAGTGTAGGTGTTGCAACTGATTGTCACAACACTTTTTAGAAAATCACAGGAACACCTCTGCAATCTACAAAGCCAGGTTAGGTGCCTGGGCTCAGTATACAATGAATACAGAGAGATAAGCATCTTAGAATCCACAAAGCCAGCACACTAGGTGGTAAGATACGTGAGCTAGCCTATGGGAGATGGTGATTAGAGGGGCATGTCCTCAGACCTCTCTCTCTCTGAGAGACAGGCATCTAAGACCAGTCTGCATGGAGCTATCTCTGCTGAGCAATCCACCAAGGGGAACTAGATAACTGTAGTCAGGTATCTGAGGTGCTTGAGGTGTTTTGTGTAAAAATGAGTTAAGCACCTGCCTTGCTCCACACAAGACAGATGGAGAAGGAGGGGGGGGCTACCTTGTAACTTTTTAGCTCAGTGGTTATAGCACTTGACTGGAATCTGGGTGTCCAGGGTTCAATTCCCCCCTCTGGCAAGAATTAGACTAGGGTTTTGCACTCTTTGAATAGCGGTTTCACACTCACACTGAGCCATGAGATATTCTGATATGGGGTGCCGTCATACACTCCTATTGAAGCTGTTCCACTGTAGATAAATAGAGAAAGAGTAAAGCAGTAGGACTGGACCCACTGTGTCCCACCTCCCATGTGTGTGCCCTAGGCACTTCACATTCTTGCTTTTGAGTCCATCTTGCTTTTTTTCTTTTTCTGGCCCAATGACTGTTCCATTGTGGATAAATACGTAAATGATCATTGGCTCAGAAAGAGAGAGGGATAGAATTATTCTCTATATTAGCCAATATCAGGAGGGGGCAACGAGACAGACATATTTTCCGAGAGTGTTTCACAGCTATATGCTGATAGCAGAGGAATGTAGAGACTCTGGAGTCCTGGCAGGGAACATAATCTAGTGGTCATAATAATTCTGTTCCTGTGCCCTAACCTGTCTCTGTCCTGCTCAACTCCAGTCCACCTCCCACTCCCAATTCCTGTCTCTGCTATTTTATTTCCCAACATCCCCACTTCTGCAGCATCCTCTTTTCCTATCCATCACTTCCAACCTGAATCCTGCCTCTTCCCCTTCTGCTTCTATCCAACTCACATCCACCTGAACTTCTACAATCTTCTTCCTGCACTTATCCACCCCCTCACTCCTGATTTCCTTGCCTGCTGCATCTATCTGCTCCCTGCCCTTCCCCCAGTGCTTCAGCTCCTGACCCTCTGCACCTATCTACTGAGGTTTAAAGTGATGTAAAAAAGTGCCCACATGCAAAATTACATCAGTTTTACATAGTTAATTTATGTGTGTGTAGGCCAGGGATAACTTCTTGCAAGACACTTCATTAAAATAACATAAATAAAATAACATTGAAAATGTAAATATATTATGTGAACTGGTTTCCATTACACATTATTTTGTTAACACACTCAAAGAATTCTGATAGACTACAGAAGTACCATTTTACTTTACAGAAGCTGTGCTAATTTGTCCTTACAGGCTGATCCAAAGCCCACTGACGTCCATTGACTTCAGTGGGCTTTGGATCAGATCTTAAATCATGTTAATCTAGGTGTTTTATAATTCTATTTTTAATTGTAATTTCAACTAATTTTCCTGGAACTGAAGTAAGGCTCACTAGACTATAATTCCCTGGATCACCGTTACAGCCTTTTTAAAAGATAAGTGCATTTACTACCTTCTAATCCTTTGATATAGTAGCTGATTTTAATGAGAGTGCATATTTTGTAGCAGCTCCGTCATTTAATTTTTAGATTCTTTCAAAACTCTTGATGTCTATCACCCAGTCCTGTTGACTTTTTGCTCTTTAGTTCATTGATTGCTCTATTGACGCCACATTCTGTGACAGTACCTCATCTTTTTTACATTAAAAGAGTAGGTCTGGGGTAGATATCTCCCCAACATTTCCTATAAAAATTGCTGCGAATAAATCATTTACTTTCTCTGCAATGTCCTTATACCCTTTAATTGTACCATTTGCTACCTGGTAATCCGGCAGACATGCCAACTCTCTCACAGGCTTTTTGATTCTGATGCACTGAAATAATGTATTTGTTTGTAAGTGTTCAGCTATTTCTGTTCAATTATCCACAGATACTTTGCTCCTCAAATTCCCTTTTAGCCCTCCTAATTTCCACTTTACCTCCTGTAATTTATGTTCTTTTCTGTTAGTTTCACTATGATTGGATTTCTACTTTCTGAAGGATACCTTTTAGACTGAAATAACCTAAATCTTGAACCTTGCCATATAACCATATTGATTTTCTCCTCGCCATCCTACTTTCTTTCTTAGTTTAGGGATATGAATGCCTTCTATCACTGTTATGGTATGTTTAAGTTGCTCCCATGCAGCGACTAAGATTATAATGTCAATACTTTTGATTTAGGGTCCTTTTGACTAATTTCCTCCCTTTTTAAATTAAAATAAATTTTTTTCAAAATCTTCCTTTCTCAAGATAGGGTCACCAAGATCTAGTGTTTGGTATGAAACCTTCCTTCCAAGACTTTGAACTTTCTTATGTTGTGGTCACTATTATTTAGCAGTTCAATTAAAGTTAGTTTTTGAAGCAACTCCTGTGTGTTACTTTAAACTAAGTTGAGAATAGCCCTGCTCTTGTTTGTTCTATAACTAGCGATTCAAAAAAGCAATCATTTCAGGTATCAAGAAATTGATTTTCCAAACCTTGTCCTCTTGTGCCATTTGACCAGTTCATATGCAGGTAGTTGAAGTAATTCATTATTGCTATTTTATTGGACTCAGTTGCCCTGTTGATCTTCCTCAACACTCAATATATTTTTTCTGATCAGGAGGCTGGTAGTATAATCCTCCTAGTATATTTGTATTCTTAGGACTTGATATTTATATCGATAAAGTTTATCTCAGTATAGTCCACTCTACTCAGAAATTTTATCTCACTAAAATATTTCTAGTAGCTTTTTTCTCCATTAAACACGTGGCATATGCAGAATATATGATGGTGTGTGAGTTACAAAGGTGTTATTGGCACTCATTTGCAATGACCTTCAGAACTCTCTTGTGCCTTTTCCACACATGAGTAATGCACCTATTACAAATTAATGCAGATAAAACCGTTACAACACACTTCACCATCATTTAATATATGCTACATATTTGACAGAAAAAATATTTTAGAAATATTTGAGAGTTGTCAAACAAGCAAACAAAAATTGTACTATTTTCACATGTGAATTGAAATTAATAAATGACCGTTAGTGCTTTTAAATTGTCTGGAAAAACAAACATCAGAAAGGGAGATAGCTATTTATACACTGGCGTAGGCCTAATTTTCAAATTTGACTTCCTACTGTTGGACACCTAAATCTCCATTTAAGAATCCAAATAAGTGTTCTGAATTTTACAGGCACTGAGCAACTATGCCTGTGAAATCAGTGGGAACTGCAGACAGTCAACGTCTCTGAAAACAGGGGGTGAAATACTGGCCCCCTTGAAGTGGAATGGGGTTTCACCTCACACCACTTATCTTGGTGTCCAGTTATGGATTTAGGGGCCTAACTTTAGGCGCTCACATTTTGATATTTTCTCCAAAATATTCCACGTGTACTTAGTGCAAATGGTATGTAGTAGATAGCTCTTTGGGGCTTTTAGGCAAAATTTCCACTTATTTGGATAGGAGTTGTGGCTGAGTAAGCACTATATAATTTGCCCTTTATTTCAAGGTCCTGAGTGCTCATCCTGTGAGATACTGAGTGCCCTTAACTTCATTGACTTCAGGGTGAGTTAAGAGTGCACATCATGTAAAATTGAATACTTAATTATATCAAATAGAAAGAGGCAATTGCTGACTTGAGTGTGAGGGAAAAAGAACAAATCCACAAATGCATCTTATTCCAGCTGAACATAAAAATTAGATAGAAATACTTTGCTGCATAATACTCATCATATTCCATCCTTAAAATGAAGTGACTATTTTGGCATGTTGTAACCCCACTGGTCCCTAAAAGAAAGGCAAAACTAGAAACAACATATGTACACCCAGGGCCCTCTCACACATACACAAGATGCCCCAAATGCAGTAGTACTGGCTCAGTACACTAGAGGGAGCCATTACATAAATGCAATGAGACTTTTTTTTTCATATTCACAGAGAATTTATGTCACATATCTAGATATCCTGCAGGATTTAATTTGGCAACAGTTGCCTAACTATATAACAACAGCATAAGACTCAAAGATCAGTGACACAAACCTGCTGAGACAACTGAGTATGTTGTACAGCCAATCTTATATCGATGTTGTTCCACTTTATAATATGTGTTGTTGGTTCACGTCTTTTTGTAAATAAAAACTGGCTAGTTGTATCAGACAGCCATACACGCTGATCCTTCATCAACCAGTCTAAATCCTCCTTTCAAAAAGCCCATTTAATAAAAATACCCGGTAAATATAGTCTCTCTCTTTTGCACACAGACTGTATGTACAGTTGTTTAGTGATTCCACACTGCAACTAATTAGAGTGATAGATAGATACCGTTTTTATACAGCATTAGTTTCATAATGGTTAGAAGCAGAATCGTTCTGCATGGCAAACTATCCATTTCAAAGCTACAATGGGGTTTTAGGATTGGGAAGCGCTCTAGATAGAACATTGATTTGTCGATATAAATTTAAAAGTCATACTCTTAGTTGGATTATATTTATGGATATAAATAAAAAAGCCTGACTGTAGGCTTGATTAAGGCTAAAAAAAACCCCTCTCTTACCTGATTTTTTAACAAGCTGCTCCTAAAAGAATTTCCAGCAGCCTCTTGTAATTGCTCTAGGTTTTATTTTCTTTACTTCCTAAATGATTCATGTTACTCACTTACGCATTCGTCATTCACGATTTATAAATGGCAACTTAAGTTAACTTTAGTATTTATGAATTGAGATCAATACTTTAGCAATCAAAACACTCACCTTTCTATTTACATCATGCTCCCCCTCTCCTCCCCCCCCCCCGCCCACTTTCGCCCGGGATGTCTGAACAGCAGTCGAAGTTTACAGAGGTCTCCCAGCGGCTGCTCTGTGAGGGAATCTATGTGTGTAGACTCATCCCAGTTTCGGTACTACAACATTAATCCAGGAAAAGAAAGAGGTGACAGAGCACGCCAGATGCTTTCAACTACTGGTGGTACTTGGATGCAAAAGCAGCTTCTTGCAGACCAGAATCGTTTGTAGAAGTGCCGAGGTTGCCTGTTCCAGTGGTTCGCTGTTTACCGCACTAGCTTCCATAGGACGTAGCTACGCAGGAGCCGGGCAAAAGGTTCCTCCGCGCTTGCTAAGATTTCTATTTTGATCATTTTGGGAAACCTGTTCAGTGCGGTTAGGGTGGGGCCCGATTTCTGATGAAATATTTAACGGACTTGGGAAGAGGGCGGAGATGTTTGACTGTCGTCTGAGACACTTATTGATCAGTGTGCTGGAAAAATTATAGTATTCGAGTTATATGTCGTGCATTGCTATATTAGTGCGTTTAAAATCGTTGTTTATCAAGCAAATATTTTTGCCGAAGGCAGGGGACTGGGGTGAAGACCGCTGCCTGTCCACCGGTCTCACAAAAAGATATACAGAACGGGCAACTGGATCACATGGAGAAACACGCTCCCACTCCCACGGGGAAGCTGTACTCCGGGAGAACGTGGTGAAGCTGTTGGGAATCTGGGATCTCTGTCATCTATGCAAATGTCATCCCCAGACGCCGGTACTAGAGTTTGTTTAATGCCTGCCATATGGGAAGTATTGGTCCCTATTCTTCTCTATTTTCAGTGACCGCCGAAGACCCGCTAATATTTCTGCCCCAAAAATATTAAAAACGCCAGAGAGACGCTGCGGTCCGTAGAAACGAGACACTGCAGTTTACAAGCAACAAGCCCTTCTCACATTGTTAGTCCCCAATCTAACTGATCTAATCAATGACACCAAAGCACTGGGGATTCTAGCACCGCCTCCCCAAGCCTTTCCACCGATTCTCATTGGAGGCCAGGCTCGGAGGCAGGTTCCTCTCCTCAGCAGCGATTGGCTGGCAGGGAATCAGTATCTATGTTTAAGCAGCGGCGTGAGGTGAATAGAGTCAGTCGGCGAGAGGCGCTGGGAGAGAGCGAGCGGGCTGGGAACCTAGCAAATGCTGCAGTAAGGGAGGGGGCGATCTAAGCGACAGGGCTCCAACTGTTGAATTTTCGCAAAGCTCCGCTTGCCTACGGACGGCTCGTGATGTGGATCTGGTTTCTCCGAAATCGACAGATCTTTTGCATGAGGTCTGCTTACCGTTGGCTAATGCCTGTTTGAAAGGTGCCACCCATCAGTGAGACCGAAGGAAGAATGTTTTAAAAATCCCTCTACTACAGACTGCAGAATTAACTATGTACAGTGACTCCGGACTCAAATAAAGGAGAGAGAGAGAGAGAGAGAGAGAGAGAAAAAACAAACCAGTACAGAACTGAGACTCGGAACTAGAGCTGTGAGCAATTCAATGGGAACCGGTGCTTTTTTCCCCCTTTCATGGGCAAGATCTCTGGGTGTTTCACACATAACACTGAGGAAAGGTGAATAAAAATACTCCGCAAAGCAGGAGACAGACGCGCCTCTGTGCCCGTGCGTGGATAACAGCCTTGTTTTCCTGATCCTCAGTCTCCCGGAGAAAGAGGTATAGTAAAAGTGCAGCTGGAACCGACACCCCCTCTCTCTTCCCCTCTCTCTCTCTCTCTCTTTTTTTTCCTCCGAAACATGAATCTGATTTCTCTGTCTAGAGCGTGAGTCAGAGAAGCGTTAGGAAGAAGCTGCAACTAATGTCTGTGAAGGGAGGAACATGGGGCGATAGTGAATGCGATTTGTTCCGCTAGATCTGACGCAGCCCGCAGATTGAAACACCTGCATTTCTGGATGTGTCAATCATTTCTTGTCGGCTGTTAAAAGAAACCTGAAATAAAAATTTCACCCCTTCTCCCGCTATAGACCGATACAGAATATCACGGGGGAAGGGAGAGCATTCAAAGTGCACGCCTCTGGCATTGCAGCCGCTCTTTCCCCATGTACCAAAATGCCCAGAGAGACGATTAGAGCTTGAAAAGCCTGCAAAAGGCATTACACCCAACACTGAATTGTATTTGTTTTAGTCGAAAAGAATTGTCGATCCAAATATTTGCCTCTTGTATTCGTCGCCAAGATCCCCCCCTCCCCCATGAAGAGGACTAGGAGGCAGTGTCATTGGAAGGAGATGCTGAATAGAAAGAAAAGAGAGGCACTTGACAGCGCAGCACTGTGAATGTAGAGACTGTTTCCCTTTTAGCGAGGGACTAAGAGAGAGAGAGTGTGTGTGTGTGTGGCGGGTTGCTTCCCCCCCCGCTCTTTTCTTTTAACCTGTGCGTCCAGCCATGGGTTGCCTGTTGATTTCCTCTCGACTGGAGAGAAAAGCAAACTGGAATTAAACTGCATCGAGAAAAGTGCTGCTTCTGAGACCCACACACACACGCAGTGAGAGGGGGAGAGAGAGGATGTGGCGGTGGCGGCGGCTACTGGCCTGTCTTAAAGAAACCCAAGTGTGCCTTTGATTGAGCACCGCCTGTGATTTAAAAAACAAACAAACAAAAACCTATCGTTAGTGATGACGATCAGCTGGTGGGTTTCTTAATTTTTCTCTCCCCCCCCCCCCAAGGAAGAGAGGGAGGCTGGTGGCGCGGGCAGAGAAAGGAAACTACAAATCCGGACACTAGTTTTCACCCTGCAATTTCCCTCCCCTCTTTTTGTTGTTCGGAAAGGAAAGAGTGAGCGCGGAGGAGACGGCGAGGGGGAAAATACCGATGGCAGCGAGATGCAGTTCGCCGCCGCAAGCCATGCAAGATTAGATCGCTAAATGCAGCAAAACACTCCCTGAAAACCAACAGCCCCGCGGTGCAATCAGACATTTCGCTGCCTCTCTCTGCACGCGGAGCGGGCTTCGACGCAGGCGAGAGACTCTTTTTTTTCCCTCCCCTTCTGTCTCTTCTTCTCCTCCTACCCGCCCCTCCACTCCATCAGTCGCATCACAAGCCATGAGTAGCAAATAAGCGTTTTCTGTGTGCGGTCCTGCTTCCCATCAGCCGCCTCCCTTTCAGATAGATAGATATATTTTTTTTAAAAAAAAATGTGGACCAAGCTGGAACATCAGCACCGCCGCCGGTGATTATTTTTTTAAAATATATTTTTTTGTGGGGTAAATCGGCCGGATATTTAACACCCAGCACCAACTACCCCGCATCGTTCGGATCGGGCTGAAGAAGACGGCACCGCTATCTGAGCCGCCTCCTCCCGCCGCTGAAGTTGGCCAGCCCGAGTCACTGCGCGGGGAGCGGGGCCGCCGAAGCGCCGCCCGGCGAGCTACATGCTCCATTTGCCGCCCCGCGCCCTGTGTCTCTGCAGATGTTTTAGAGCAACAGGTGCGGCAACTTAAAATAAAGGGGCGGGGGAGCGGGACCAGGAGGAGGGAATAAGGCGGCGGCGGCGAAGGACGAGGACGCGGGGGCCACCCGGTTGCTGCCGCAGCTGCCCCCCCCCGGCTCGGGGATGTACCTTCCCATCTGTTGCTTCTTCCTCTGCTGGGCTCCCGCCCTGGCGCTGAAGAACCTGAACTACTCGGTGCCGGAGGAGCAGGGGGCGGGCACGGTGATCGGCAACATCGGCCGGGATGCCCGGCTGCAGGCGGCGGGGGCGGGCGGCGGCGGCGGCGGGGCGCCGGCGGAGCGGGGCGGCGGGCGGGGCGGCGCCAAGTCGACTTTCCGCGTGCTGGAGAACTCGGCGCCGCACCTGCTGGACGTGGACGGCGAGAACGGGCTGCTCTACACCAAGCAGCGCATCGACCGCGAGGCGCTGTGCCGGCGCAGCGCCAAGTGCCAGCTGTCGCTCGAGGTCTTCGCCAACGACCAGGAGATCTGCATGATCAAGGTGGAGATCCAGGACCTGAACGACAACGCGCCCGCCTTCCCCTCCGACCAGGTGGACATGGACATCTCGGAGAACGCGGCGCCGGGCACCCGCTTCCCGCTCACCAGCGCCCACGACCCGGACGCCGGCGACAACGGGCTGCGCACCTACCTGCTCACGCGCGACGACTACGGCCTCTTCGCGCTCGACGTCAAGGCGCGGGGCGACGGCACCAAGTTCCCCGAGCTGGTGATCCAGAAGCCGCTGGACCGCGAGGAGCAGAGCCACCACACGCTGGTGCTGACGGCGCTGGACGGCGGCGAGCCGCCCCGCTCGGGCACGGTGCAGCTCAACGTGCGCCTCATCGACTCCAACGACAACAGCCCCGTCTTCGAGGCGGCCTCCTACGTGGTGGAGCTGCCGGAGAACGCGCCGCTGGGCACCGCCGTCATCGACCTCAACGCCACCGACGCGGACGAGGGCCCCAACGGCGAGGTGCTCTACTCCTTCAGCGGCTACGCCCCCGAGCGCGTGCGCGACCTCTTCAGCATCGACCCCCAGAGCGGCCTCATCCGCGTCAAGGGCAACCTGGACTACGAGGAGAGCGGCCTGGTCGAGATCGACGTGCAGGCCCGCGACCTGGGGCCCAACCCCATCCCGGCCCACTGCAAGGTCACCGTGCGCCTGGTCGACCGCAACGACAACGCCCCCGCCATCGGCTTCGTCTCCGTCCGCCAAGGGGCCCTCAGCGAGGCCGCCCCGCCGGGCACCGTCATCGCCCTGGTGCGGGTCACCGACCGCGACTCCGGCAAGAACGGGCAGCTGCAGTGCCGCGTGCTGGGCGGTGGCGGGGCGGGCCCGGTGCCCTTCGCCCTGGAGGAGAACTATGACAACTTCTACACGGTGGTGACCGACCGGCCGCTGGACCGCGAGGCGCAGGACGAGTACAACGTGACCATCGTGGCCCGGGACGGGGGCAGCCCCCCGCTCAACTCCACCAAGTCCTTCTCGGTGCGGATCCTGGACGAGAACGACAACCCGCCCCGCTTCAGCAAGAGCCTCTACGTGCTGCAGGTGCCTGAGAACAACATCCCTGGCGAGTACCTGGGCTCCGTGCTGGCTCAGGACCCGGACTTGGGCCAGAACGGGACCGTGTCCTACTCCATCCTGCCCGGCCACGTGGGCGACGTCTCCATCTACACCTACGTCTCCGTCAACCCCACCAATGGCGCCATCTACGCCCTGCGGAGCTTCAACTACGAGCAGACCAAGCACTTTGAGTTTCGCGTGTTGGCCAAGGACTCGGGCTCGCCCCACCGTGAGAGCAACGCCACCGTGCGTGTCACGGTGCTCGACGTCAACGACAACGCGCCCCTCATCGTTCTGCCTGCCCTCATCAACGACACCGCGGAGCTCCAGGTGCCACGTAATGCTGGCGTGGGCTACCCCGTGGGCACCGTGCACGCCCTGGACAGTGACTTCGGGGAGAGCGGACGCCTTACGTACGAGATAGTCGAAGGCAATGACGAGCACCTCTTTGAGATGGACCCCACCAGTGGTGAGATACGTACTTTGCACCCATACTGGGAAGAGCTCAGTCCCGTGGCCGAACTGGTGGTCAAGGTCAGTGACCATGGCAAGCCTAGCCTCTCGGCCGTGGCCAAACTGATCGTCAGGGCCTTGGCTGGACCCCTGCCTGAAACTGGGGAGCCACAGGTGAATGGTGAGCAGCATCGGCGACCACACTGGGACCTGTCGCTGCCCTTGATTGTGACTTTGAGTACTGTTTCCATTATCCTACTGGCTGCCATGATCACCATTGCAGTGAAGTGCAAGCGGGAGAACAAGGAGATCCGCACCTACAATTGCCGCATCGCCGAATACAGCCATCCCCAGCTGGGAGGAGGGGGCGGCAGCAACGGGGGAGGAGGAGGAGGCGGCAGTGGCGGGGGCAAGGGCAAGAAGAAGAAGATCAGCAAGAATGACATCATGCTGGTGCCCAGTGAGGGTGAGGACAGCAGGGGCCCCCTCAATGTCATGAACGTAGTGAGCAGCCCATCCTTGGCCACCTCACCCATGTACTTTGACTACCAGACCCGTCTGCCCCTTAGCTCACCCAGATCCGAGGTGATGTATCTGAAACCTGCCTCCAGCAACCTGACTGTGCCCCAGGGACACGTGGGCTGCCACACCAGTTTCACGGGGCAAGGGACTAACTCCAGCGAGGCTCCCCCGAGCCGGATGTCCATAATTCAGGTAGGAGACTTTTAGAATAACCTGGACCTCACTTTAGACGCTGGTTTAAACTTTACATTTTGTCTGCAGTGAAACCTGGTGTAAGGCACCAACAAAAATCAGTCACTTCAGGGAGGTGGACTTACTAACATAAAGGTGGAGCGGAACATACTTGAGGGGTCTGATTCTGTTCTCACGCTGGTGTTACCAGCGTAAATGAAAAGTTATTCCAGTGACATAAATGGAGTTACTCCAGTGTAAAGCTGGTGTATGTGAGAACACAGTTGAACCTAATGTGTTTGGGATACTTTGGGGGTAGTCTTCTAAAATGAGAATTGCTTAGTAAAGGTGAGAGAGACCAGGTAGATGAGGTAATATCTTATATCGACCAACATCTATGAGTGGAGGAGACAATCTTTCAGGTTACACAGCTCTTCTTCAAGTCTGGGAAAGGTAACCTCACCCACCTTGTCTCTCTCATAATCTGGAACCAGCATGGCTACAACACTGCAAATGACTAATAAAGGTGGTTTCTTCTACAGGTTTCATTGTACTTTTGTTTGGGGCGGAAATGGGGTGGGGATATTTGAAGAAGTCATGTCTGCTGCTGTAACCAACAGGACATGGCAGAAACTGTACACACTAAGGACACACTGTTTTCCCTCCCTCCACTCCCAGGAAATCTATTGCAACAGTATACATAGCCCTCCAATCCTGTATGTAAATATAAGCTATTTCCAAGATGTATGCTTTTAATTTTTAACGTTTCTTTTTTAATATATACATAATTTTAAAAAACATTTTGACACAGAACAGTATAATTTGGGGCCCCATTATTTCTTCCCTTAAAACGATAAAACTTGCAGCTTGGAAAGTTTGCTTCGTTTTCTAGATTAAAATGTATGTTATAGTTCTCCGTCCCAAAATGTTAATAAAACTCAAATCTTACTGCAAATCAACAGAATGCCTAGTCAGATTTCCAGTAGCCTGAATCAATATTGATTATTGCTTTATAGTGAAAGACTTACATGTTCTGTTTTTTATCAAAGTCCGTTTTAGAAAAAGGCAATAGGGGGCCACATTCTGCCTTCAGTAACACCCATCCCCCCCAGTGACTTCCATGCATGTCAGTGATGGCAGAATTTGGGCCATTGGATTGAGTTCAATATTCAATTAAAATCACAACTTAATACATAGCATGGCTTGAAGTTCAAACACAGACCATGTGTTTTGAAGCAGTTGGCTTGTATCATGAAACTGAGGGCAGCATTTGGCCCTGATGGATCTAATGTAAAGTATTCCTGGATTAGTGTGGTTTAATGTTCAAATGTTACAGGTAGGCTCCAAAGCAATTTTAAAAGTTTTAATTGAATGCAGGCTCTGGATAATGACTATTAAATATATCTGAAGTGTCGTATCTGTTTTGTCCTGTGGTTCTCCTAATATGCTGTTCTGAGTCATAGGGGAATGAGCTGAGTGTATTAAAAGTGACACAGACTCATTTTGTGTTCCCAGCTAATGGTAAAAAGTTGCACTGTAGACACTTGATGTATCAAAAGGAAATTCATAATGCATTTGAAGCTTCTCCATATGATGCAGTTTTGTGAACATCAAATTTACTAGTTTCCACTGACATCTAATATTCTAAACTAAAGAGTGGTGGCCAATAATTGATCCACTATAGCTGTATATTTTTGTAACTGAAGAAAAATGCCCTGTGCATAAGGTCACAGTGAACTATTTCTCAACCCACTATTGAGTTGTGCAGCAAAAACAATTTCATTTTATGCATATCATGAATTTATGTTGCTCTCAATTAAGTGGTTGAGCAATACTCAAAATCTGAAATTGATTTTAACAAAAAGTGACCACTTCAGGATGACTGTTAGGTATGGGCAGTACCAAAAATAATTTGATTTATAATTCGTGCTTTAAAAGACAAATAACTTCAATGACTCTTGTTTAAGTCATATCGTTTTTTTACCGTAAAATGAAGTGGTTAGAATACAAAAATCCTTTTTTTTCCCCAAGTGACAAATGTAATAGTTACTAAAACATAGAAAATGATATTCTCTTGCAACCATGTACTGTCTATATAAAGCAATTAATACATGTATTGATGCTACTGAATAGTAAAGATTCAACTGTAGTGTAAAATCCCAATAGTAAATATTATTCCTTTTTACAGTGTTCACTGTATAATATCAGTCATGATTTTTATTTTTTTATTTTTTTGAGATCTATATAAAACTGAAAGAGGAATTTCCTTCCTTAAAAAGATGTGTTGTGGTTTCTCTGAAAGGTTTGCTGTGATGACTGTGGAAAATCTTAACTGTAATTTCTGATAGCATGAACCAGTATATCTAATATTTAACACTCTGTTTTCCTGAATATCTTCACAGAATATTTTGGAGCAATGTGGTTCAGCTAGTGGGTTAAAAACACTCATCTTTTACTTATGGAAAGCTCATTCAAATTTAGTTTGGTTCACAGGTGGTCCTGAATTTAATACTGTAGTCACAACATAATCATAAAACAATTACGCAGTTGACATAGTTGTTGGGCCCTGTTTAGGACAGACCCAAGTTTTAAGCATCAGGACTTTGTATTAGCAGAACTATGTGAAAAAAGTTGCATGTCTTCACCACAGCTGGCTACAGGTTTTTACATGCCACAAAAAAGAAATTGTATTTTCTTTTGCCCTCCCTCTCCCCCCATCCCCAAACTAGATATAAATTCTGCACTTAAAATCAGAATGCACAAGCTACTTTGGGTCTACTTCTAGGTCATTGAAACGCTCATTGGAGTCAGTGGGAATTTTGCCTGAGCAAAGAGTGCAGGATCAGGCTCTCTATCTGGATCCAGTAGATCCTGATCCATTGCTAGAAAATCTACTCCTATGCTGTGAGAAAGTAAAAGAGGTAGCCAGTAAAAGGAAGAGCTAGTTTCCAAACAGCTGGGTTATGGTCCACCTTTATTAACTAATGAAAAATGCACAATTTGCTCTTTGCTTCAAGTAGGTGGAAGCTAAACTATTATATAAGTATTTTCTCTAGTGAATATTCAGTTTAGTTTTTTTTAAATGTAGATGTATAGTGGAACCACATTAATCTCCTACTTTCTAATTTCCACAGCAGAACAGCTGTCTTTCTCCTCCTGCTTCCCAGCAACCATTTAATGGTAGAGTTCTCTAGTGAAGTCCTACTAAGATTTTGTATATTTACAAAATGCATTACATTAGCTAGTACACTACTAAAAAGTTATAAATAATTAAATCGAGGCTACGGTTGTTTAATCAATAAGGGCCAGATTTTCCCATTCTTCCCTTTTTCTCTGGAGTTAGTCCCACTGAAGTCAGTAAGTCAGATTCTGGTATCCTTATGCCTGTGAATAGCATCTTGTCTCACTGGTAGTCACATCAAAGTCAATGGATACCTGAAGGACCGTTCTACTTAGAATGTTTATTTATATCAGAATCTGGCCCAATGAGATTACTTGCCAAGTAAAGTACTGCTCAGTATGCATGAGGAGGCATAATCTTCACCCAAATTAAGTACATTTTGTAATGCCTTAGCTTTATTTTTTGACTTTGTCCATTTACCCACTAACTTGTGAATAAATGTAAGTCATTTTTAATGGGTGTGTAAGTAACTAATGTGAATTAATGGGGTTCTTCTGTGCCATAATAATGCGAGCCTTCAAATATCCTGTATTATGGATATGTAAAATGTTGGATAGATAGTCTGGGACATTGAGAACTCAGCACCCATTGATTTCTATGAGAGGTGCAGGTGTTCAGCAACTCTGAAAATTAAGCCTTGTATATTCTATGGATTAATCAGTTGATAGGATGACATATAAAGACTACTAGTTTACAAGGAATAAACAGTTAGGATGCCTACTGTAGATAAACACGTCTCACTGTTATTTAACAATTCAACCAGTGCATTGTAAACATCCTAAAATAAAGACTAGTGGTTTTAACACTTTAGCTTAAATATTTAGACATAAATGTATTAATATATGTTTATATACACAAATAAAATGTATTTACAAAACCAAAATTATAAATGGCTCACATAGAAGACAAAAGGTATACATTTCATGGCCAGATGAAATAAAACTTCCCTCCAACCCCTGTGTCTTGTAATAAATAGGGTTGTATTCCACAAGTATGTGCATTTATATTCAGCTCTGTTAAAAACTTCTGTAGTTAAGTGTGTGAGCAATTCATGCTAACAGGAAA
Source organism: Mesoclemmys tuberculata (assembly GCA_007922155.1). Taxonomy (NCBI): domain Eukaryota; kingdom Metazoa; phylum Chordata; order Testudines; family Chelidae; genus Mesoclemmys; species Mesoclemmys tuberculata. Next base: position 46,983,661 of record ML675618.1, on the reverse strand, counting down.
CAGGCAAATAGTACTGCTGCCAAACAAGCCACAATTTCTTTTTCTTCAAGTTTCCAGTAGATGAAAGGGTGGATGGATAAAGGGAAACCTGCAGAAATAGGTTCTTTAAAGTGACATGACAGTAGTGTAGAAAACTATCTACATATGCAAGGAGTGTTGATGATCATAGAGAATATTTATTATTATACTTGTGATGCAGTGTGGAGAGATTTGTAAATATATCAAGTGAGACAGAATGGGGAAACTGTGGTCACAGTTTTTATTGAACAGAAAAAAAGAGAAGAAAAGAAAGAGACCATTTTACAAGGAACTATCAAGGTGGGGATCACTACAGTTGCTATAGTAGGCAGTCCTGTAACATTTTAAGATAAAGTGCAGATCATTCTTAATGCTTCCAGGCACCTGATGTTTACAATGTGTCAACAGATTACTGTCAAGTCCAAATGCAACCTCATCACCAGGTGTCTAGCAGTATCTAAGAAGATATAGACTTCAAGGAGGAAAAAGAACCCATAAGCTGTATTCATGCTGTTATGTCTTCAGATATACTATTGTTCCATTGTTTGCTTTAAGAAACTTCAGTGTGCAGAGTTGCAGAAGGAAACGTGCTGACACTGCAATATAAAGAGAACTGAAATAATTAAAAAACAAATTGCATTCATTCCCAGCATTGAAAACTCCAATCTCAAAAGACTCGCATTATGTCTGTTTTTTATATCCTTTGCAAAGGGGGAATATTCTTCTGATGCGGAAGCTGATTTTCCTAGTGAATGTTTAGGACATGCACTGAGAGGAGAATGTGGGAGAAATCAGTGGAAGTTCTGCACAATTGCAGGCATGCAGGTTTGGACATTATATGTCCAGGCATTTGGATTTACCAACAGTATTTTGTAAGGCCAAATAAAAAAATACCAGACTGACGTCTGATCTCATGTCAGAGCTATCTTGCTGAGAGGCATTAGGATTAAGGCACTACTTGAATTGCAGGATGATTGACAAAAAATTGTGGTTGAATTGTAGACAAGCCATGGAAAATTGTGGGAAAGTAATAATGGACCCTATTATTTGTGGTAATAAAGTACATTATAACTTTTCTGTGATTTTTCCACTCTCGGCCACCTGGGATTGAGAGTGGGGGCTCCCGCTGTCAGCTGACTGATGATGAGGGTGGGTGCCCAGGGCTGACAGTGGCTGCCCAAAGCTGACTGCGTGGGCTCCTGTTCTCAGTGGGGTTCCCACTGTCAGCCTCATGCACAGCGGGGCTTCCTCTGTCAAAACTGCGATGGAAGCTTAATATTGCAGAATCTGCAATGTCGCAAGTTAAGTAGGGCCTTAGATATCATGCAAAATAACCCTATTAAATGTTTGATATTTGTAGATATATATTGCACTTGGTGTAGTCATGCTATACGTATTTCAATAGTTTCTAGGCCTATTTTTCATTGTGCATTAAAGTCAATGCAAGTATTGCCTCTGTAAGAACTGCAGAATTGAATTTTTTCTTTATATTTGCGCAACAAATATTTCCTTTCTGTCCAACAGCTACTCTGTTTGAAAATAACACTGTTACATAAAGAACGTGTACTTTATAGCCTAATCTTGCAACCATATCCCACAGTAGTATGCACTGGGATTACTAACGTGGGTAATGGCTGCGGGATCAGGCTCCCCTTCTTTATACCGTGTCTGTTATAGACACTAGGGCCTGATTCTGATCTTCCTTCCCAGTACATTTTACAGCAGTGTTACTCCATTGATTTCACTGGAGTTGTGCCTGATCTATGCAGGTGTATGTGAGATCAATCTAAGGCCCTGTATTCCAAAATTGATTATGGTGTTAAACATTACAGAGTTCAGCAATAGAAAATTGCAGGGGGAGAGACCAATTAAGAGTGAGGAAGTGCAAATATTGGGAGTAGGGAAAAATAATGATGCCTCCAAAATCAAAATCCTCGTTAACCAGTTGGTTAAGAAGAACAAGGGGTCTGTATGACTTATTTGCTGTTCAAATAGACATATAAGAGCTGAAAAACATTAGTGAAGTTAAAATAAATGACTAAGGGCCTGATTCTGCAGTCCTTATTTGGGTAAAACTCCCATTGACTTTTACGGGCTGCACAGTTGTTAGTCAAGTTGGTGACTACTTGTATGAGTAGTTCCACTGATTTCACTGGGAGAACTCAGATGAGCACGTGAGTAGCAGCATGAATAAAGTTTGCACAACTGAGCCCTTGGTCAGGTAACTTTTGGCATAGCAATGACTAGCCTAGATTATGCCATCCTTACCCTAAATACTGTCTCCCTCTGCAAATAATCCTGTTGTATTCAAACGCCACACCAAGGGCCTAATCTAGCTCCCATTTTAGTCAATAGCATAACTTCCATTGACTTCAGTGATGCAAGACCAAGCCTTCTACTAACGTTTCTATGGAATGTTAGTAAGGGTGGCGAATTTTGCCCTTTACTTTTAGAACCCAGCCTTAAAAATCATCTGTCATAGTAGATGTGGAAAGTTGGTCATATATATTTTTTTAATGGGAGCAGCCTGTGAACGCTGGTGCAGAATCTTTTCCTAATGAAGAATTGAGGAGATTTCAACCTAACTTTATTTATTTTTTTTAACTATGGCAGGTACATAAATGTCCAAATTTAAGTTTTAAGCTGGAAATAATATAAAGGTCAGAGAAATCTAAGACTCTCTTTGAACAATTCATAAGGAACATTTTTTGATCTTATATTATCAAAACAAATATTTGCATTTGTTTTAAACCAGTATACAAAAACTATTATTTTTTAAATGTGGCAAATAGAGTTCTGTGGACAATTGTCACTTTATAAATTTAAAATATTTGCAGATCTCACTTATAAATAATCAAGTATGGACCCAATCTTGCAGTTGCTATTCAGGCAAAAAATTAATTAAAATAAATGGAGTTTCTCCTGATTAAGGATTGCAAAAGTGGACCCTAAATCACTTCTTCATGATTTTTTTCATATGAAAAAGCAGTTTCTCTTTATAGCCACTCTTTCTCCCAAAGAATTAATTTCAAGATACTTTGCAATTTTTCATCTTAAAAAGGCCACACTTAACATCTCTTTCCACTACTGCTATTGCAAAAGTAAAAATGTTGTGCCAAATCACTTTCAGGCAGTGTTTACACAAATCTATGTCACCTATGAGAAGTGTGTGTGTTTTTTAAGAGAACATTTCAAGCAGCGTTGCTTTTTGGAGGTGACAAACTCTTCAAGTTTGAGGAGTTTCTGCCCATATTAGATGAAAGGAAAAACACTCCACTTTCTCTGCTAATATTATGCAACAGTTAAGACTTTTCTGTGAAAGGAACTTAAACAATGATTTGTTGACCAGAGCAGAAACACAGCTCTGTTTTTAGCTCTACTAGTATAGTAGAACCTCAGAGTTATAAACACCAGAGCTGCGAACTGACCAGTCAACCACACACCTGATTTGGAACCAGAAGTACACAATCAAGCAGCCTCAGAGGGGAAAAAAGGCAAATAAAGTACAGTACTGTGTTAAATGTAAACTACTAAAAAAAAAGGGAAAGCTGCATTTTTCTTCTGCATAATAGTGTTTCAAAGCTGTATTAAGTTAATGTTCAGTTGTAAACTTGAAAGAACAACCATAACATTTTGTTCAGTGTTATGAACATTTCAGAGTTACGAACAACCTCCATTCCCAAGGTGTTAGTAACTCTGAGGTTCTACTGTAGTTCAGACGCACTATTTTGGTGTCAGGAGGTCAGAAGAGAATACTTTGGATGTATTTTTTTTTCCAGCAGGTAGCTTGAGAACTTTATATTTTCAGTCATATTGGCATTTACATTGCACAAACAAAAGTGATAAAATTCATGATGAGAGGGTACCAAAAGCTAGGGAATGAGTGAAAGCCTCCTCTCATTGGAATGCAGACCCTTACACAGATATGAAAAAGCTCCAGAGAGTGCCTGGAACATCTGCTTTAGAGAAAGTATCATTTTTAAGAGTAAGGACCATTTTATTTTTTAGTGGGGAAGATGGAGAAACTAGTAGATCTGGCTTTCTAATAGTTTTGAAGTGATGGGAGTCAGTATTGCACACATTCTGAAAGTATTAATCATTTTGTATAAAATGTCCACTATTAAGTATTACATTCAAGAGTGAGCAGATTCATACATATACGCCTGTTAATCAGAATATTAGGCAGTGCTTTCCACACCTTCCCAAACACTAATATATTTTATAGATAAATCCCAGAGGCTGCAGGATACAGTTCATGGTTTATTAAGGTCACAACAGAAGCATCTATTTCTATTACTGAATTGCTTCAACCAGTTAGTGGTGCTACCTATTCAAGACAATAAAACGATCAGTTCATCTCTCACTTACCTTCAGTTAGAACATGTCTCTTTCAGCTCTAAAGTTAATCAGTCCTGTGATGATCTACTGCCAATTTACTGTGGTAAAGGAGATGTCCTCTGATTGCTTAAAATAAACGATCTGTAATAAAAAAGGCTTTAATGATGTTGGTGTGTGTGTGACTGTGTGCTACTGCCTCAGTACATGGGACAGCAGAATTCTAAGTGTAAAAAGAGAATTTTTAGAAGATATAAAGGCAGAATTTCAGTTGTGTGGATGTGACCTCTTATCGATTCATTGTAAGTTCTTTCGCTGATAGACATGTGAAATTAGTTTCAGACAGTGTTTCAGACAATGTATTGATATATGTGTGACACACTTACATTTGCCTGTTCTAGTCCTAGTGACACTATGATTACTGGTATTTGCAGTCCTTGCCCTGGAACACTTCCAGACAGTTTTATTGTATTGAAATGACTCCTACAGTTCATTGAGCATCTAGCATAACACTGCTGAATATGATTGGCGCGTTTGCATATATTTATTCGAAAAAAATCAGGCAGTTAAACTGCATAATTATGGGAAAACGAATCATAACAATAAAAGACCATTTAAGTTAACAAGCTTTGTGATCAAAGGATAAATACAGGTTGGATAAATGAGACTCTAGATGTAACTAATCTACATAAATAGGCTTTGGTCTGATTAGAGGAAAGGAATACATTAAAATAATTTAAAGGTATGAAAAAGCATTTTGCTTCAGTATTTTATAACATCTAGTTTTATTTTGTCTTATTTTTTTATGTTTCTGTTTAATTAAAATAGCTGTGCTGAATGATAAACTATTTTTATGTGTTTTTTATTTCTTGATTACCAATGTTTACAGTGCAAAGAAAATGTAAAACAGCACAAGTAAACAAAAGTAACAAAATCGTAAGTTTCCATTTTATTTTGAACACATTGTGTGTCAAAAACCTTAAACATTTTTAAAAACTTGCAACGTTTTTGATTGATTTTTAATTAAAGAAAAACATTAAAGGGAACATTTAAAGGACTATTTCTTGTTTACTGTCTTTATCAGTGGAGAGCAGCCTTTGTAGTGTTTGAAAGCTGGTGCATTAAAAATCAATTTCAAGTCTTCAAAGCTATAAACTCTTGCTTGCTTTGTAGATATATACTGTTTTTAAAACCATTCGGCGCACACTTGACAATTGAATTAAAAACAAAAGGTAAATAATGGCTTCATCAAAATTTTGAAGGATTTTAATGTATTTTTAATAACAGCTAAGGATCTTTATACACAACTGACGTGTGAATCACAATGTGTAGTTTTTAAATGAATAATTTGTTCCTAAAGGCAGTAATACTTAGTCTTTTATTTATACGTTTTGTTTTCAACTTTCCTTCGTGTTTTTTGTATTTAATGAACATTGTGATTAAAACATAGAGCATGTCAGTCAATACCTTTACTTACTATATTTCTGCCTTGATCATTACTGATTGCTAAGCAACTACTTATGGCTAGAATTGTTGTGACTTTAATCCAATAAAAACTAAGAGAGAGAACACACAATTGCATTAGGAAGTGTCATAACTGCCAGAAGTTTAATTGTATAAAACTGTAAAGATCATTTAATTTAGAAGAAGGTTGCGATAAAGCTCTAAAACACAAAGATTGTTAATTTAAAAGGTCTTTTATTGTTATTATTTGTTTTCTAAAATGCCTTAAAAGAACAAAATAGCTTTCTTATTGTGCTCCAGATTCAGCACTTGGGTACTGATCCTACTTCTACAAAGTTAGGAGGGTTTTCATGAATTTGAGTGGATCAGGATCATGCCCTTAATTTGTTTATGAGTAACTCCAAGACCTATGAAAAGTAAACTCCTTGGATATGAATAACTGCCCTAGTATTATAAGTCAAAAGGGCTGATTCTGCAAACACTTATTCAGCAAATATTATAACTCATGTGAGTAGATCCACTGAATTAAATGGGATCATTTATGTGAGTGAAGTTGCTCGTGTGTAACCATATAAAGAATTGGACCCAGGATTTGTGATTCTTTATTATCTGCATCCTTTCCTGTGGCATCTCCCAGAATTGAATCCAAGCTGCAAAAGCTGTTCCTTTCACTTAGCCTCAAACTTCATTCTATAGTACTCTATTGAGATAATCCTGATGGCTGAATATTTGATAGTTTTTGCTGTTTTGCATACACTTGTGTAATTTGATATGCAGATTTGAAGATCATAAAAACAATCCTGCTTTGATGATCATGAGCAAGATTATCCAGCCACAGCTGTAAAGTACTCTGTGTGTTCTTTACTGATCTCTTCATCATTTCACTGGATCAAATGACAATAAGAATATAATGGAATTTAGAGTGCGTGGGAAATAGTGGATTTAAGAGCTTTAAAAAAATGGCAATCAAGAAACCTTAGAAATTGTTTCAATATCTAGGCCACGCTTCAAAGAAAATAAGAGTATGTGTGTGTGTGTGGTTGGTTGGTTGGTTAGCTGGTAGGTAGAGAAGAGGACACAATGTGTTTCAAAAAGAAATCTCTACAGCTTGAATGGAAAAGAATGCTAGTTAACAATAAATCTTTAATGGATTTTTTGTATGTATTGCATGACCTGTGAAGAACAGTCCTGGAGGGTCAGTCTGTACCCCCTTGCAACATATGAGAGAGCATCAGATTTAGAAGCAAATTCTGTTGTTATGTTTTCCTGGAGCACAAGTATAGTGAAGGAAGGGCCTCCCTTTCTACTGCGTAGTTGCAGTTACACATCTTGCTTAAAACTGTGCATCCAACTATCAACCTTTAGTATTGAGAATAGTGATGAAGAGGAGGTATAAATCATGTGGAATGTGAAATAATCAGCACTAAATCATTTTTATTAACAGCATTAGATATTAAAAACACATGGTAATTTGCATCCCCATAGCTTCAAGGTAAGGAAAAAATCAGTCAACCATGTAGGCAGTGGGTGGAAAAGGGGGAAAGCAAAATGTTATATGATGTTTCTTTTGAAATATAGTCCTCTCTTTGTGTAAGTCTACAAATGTGTTCTATCTGTTTAAGCCACCTGTAACTTCTTTTCAGGTCTGGCAGAATAGAATATTGAATAGTGATAAAACAAACTGGATGGATTTGTTTTATTATTTATTCATTGACCACCAGTGTATATGTTGCCTCTTCAACAGCATATATCTTATTAACACAATAATGCCACTGTCATGAAATACAGTTGTTTTCAGAAGTAAAGTAACTAATTTTAAATCCTTGTTTGCTTTTGACTTCCAGAATCTTGGCTAGAACTTTAAATTCATCTCATTTAAAAATTATACACCAACCCCGTATCCCCTGTACTTTGATTTTTGGCAAAACAACCTAATAATTAGTGGCTAGCTTTCCAGAACTTGACCTGCTCAGTAAAGCGACTGTTTATCCTTGAATGAAGTTAAAACAAGAGAAAACTGCTACTGTTAAACGAATGTAAGCTGCAGGTATTTTGGCTGGTATTGGCAAAGGTCTATTCTGGATTGCCTGCAGTTACGTTATCTTGCTGATACCAGTAAATGAAGAAATGGGTACCCATGTTGAGTAGCAGGAGGAGCAGAGAATACATTTAAAGGAGACTTTTTGTTCGGATTTAAATTTTGAGCAATAGGTTTTCTACAGTATTTTATAATCAAGACAATTACATAGTAAATTGGGTTAGAATGCATGCCCAGTTCCCCATCTCAAAACCCAATTTGTTACCACCTGTGGCTATTTCTGTTAAAAAAAGAAACATAATTACTATGAGTCTCAGCAGTCTAAGAGTAAATTTTTGCAATTACAATACCTCCCTTGGGCAGATATGTGAAAATGGCAGATTAATTCCTGCCAGGGTCTGTCTGAACTTTGTGAATTTTTAGGGTTGCTAGTCGTTTGGTATATCTACTTATTATACCAATACCGTTTGTAATGCTGTGGTTAAGGGTAAGTCAGTACTTCTATTATAAATCTCTAGAAATAGGATTCCGTAGCACAGCCATAAAAATTCTCTCCAAGTTGAAACTTGACATATAAGGTCTCAGGCAAGGACTGAGAGAGCCCGATTCTTCTTGCATGGGAACTGCTAGAAGCTTTGCCACTGCCTTCAGTAGAAGCAGGATTGGGACATATGTTATTATTTTATCCCTGACCAGATTTTAACAAGCAAATAGGTTTAGTTTTAGTGCAGTAGCTGAATCATTCTTAGCGTCATATAGTAACACTGATGGAATAGTGTGTGTGTGAACCAAGGGCCACATATTGCCCGTAGGATTCTAGAAAATATTGATGGTTTCAAATAGGATCTTTTGCTTTTTCCACAATAACACACAAACTAGCATGCTTTCTCTAGAGTGGAAAGTCTGTGGACAATGAGGGTCAGATCCTGAAACCTGCACCTGAGTTACTCATGTGAGTAGTGTTTCTGCACATGAGCTCATGAGTCCACCTGCAGGGAGCAGCATTAGCCTGTGTTATGGATTAGTGCCTTTTGTGTGTTTAGGGAGAACAATTTAAGGAACCTTAACCTGTCCATTTTCTTCATGTGCATGTGATGTGCATGTGTGTGTAATTATTTGTGGTGTTGCTGTTGTGATTTTGGATTATTCTGAAAGTCAGAAGAATTGTTTGTTTTGTTACTCTTAACTGTGGTTTCATTTTCCAGACTTGGATTGTTATAGTCACAGCGGATTGAAATGGCTTCCTTGGAGCCTTTGCAGCCCATTCATTGAAAATCCATGGGAAAAAAATAAGTTTACGAATCACACAATATCAATCGATTTATTTATTTTTATTAAAGCATCCGTATGCGCCAAATTATAAAATCAAACCAACAATTCCAACAACTCACCTTCCTACTAAGCAGCTGCTCATAATCCAGTATGAACAATCATATATATTGGCCTATACATCAGTCTTACATCCTCAGGTGAAATAGATGGGCCCTGCAGCAGTGCCATGAGAGCTGACAAAAATCCATGCTATTTTGAAATGGGGGAGGAGGGCATTCCAGAATCCCAGGCTCCTTGCAGAGAGTACCTTTCCAGCTGTCTTCTCTCTACTTTACCAAAAGGGTCTATTTTCAAAGCCTGCACAACTGTGGCAATGTATCACAAAGAGAGTGGTGGCAGTCTGAGGTGGGCTACTCCCAAGCTATTTAGGGTTTTACAGGTAAAATCCATCCAAAATCTTCGGAAGCTCACAGAAAACGTTGGTTGCAGAACATAAGTGTCATGTCTTCTGTATAATATACCACTTATCAAGCTAGTTGCCACCTTCTGTGCTAGTTCCAGTTTCATATACAGGCCTGTGTAGAAGGCATTGCAATAGGCTACTCCTGAAGTGATAACGGCATGTATCATGGTGGGAAGATCTGCATTCAGAAATTAGGGTGACACCTTTCTGGGCAGGCATAGATGGCATTGACCACCACTACTATATTAATGGTGTATTGGATTCAAACTTGCATTTTACAAAGTGCTTATGTGCGGGTACATGACTGTAATGGTTCGAAAATTTATTTAAGGACATAACCTCTTGTTAAATTTGTGCAAGCCTAAATTATTTATCTTATGTCACAGATAATAAATCAACTTGTCCCAAAATTTTACAACTGCAGATGTATCTTATGCAGGCATGTGATGTCATCAGATTTGCTGATTTGGTGTTCCTTTTTGAGTTCAGTTTTCAGGTCTGCAGATGTTTCCATATTCCAATTATGTGACTTTCACTAGTACTAGCTTGTGGCAATTATACCTATGTGAGAACAGAGACAGACCTTCATATTCATGTACCGACGTGCATGTATCACAGCTTAAAAATGTTGAAATAAATAGTTACTTAAACCTAAATAAGTAGTAGACCAAGACAGAAGTAAATAATGTAGATTTTATGGCCTTCAGTGAATGATTAAGTAAAATTAAAAGATTATTTTCCGTTTGACTACGAGAAAACCTTCAAGAGAGGAAAATATTCTGAAAGCTCCTTTACCACTCCTAAAGTACCAAAAGCAGGTGAAGGGCGCTGACTTAAGGAAAAGGACAACCCAAAGAACTGTGGAAAAATCCAGATCTGCCTCTGTAGATTTCATGAGTATCACCGCAGTGCAGGCAGGTCCAATGCCTTGCTCATTGCCCCTAGCACCATGGCTCTAAAACTATACCATATCCTAATCTTCTCCTGGAGACAAAGCATGGAGTCAGGGTGCTAACACCTGTGCAGATTTACATTTGGAAATTTGCTGGGTTTGGAATAGAACATGTCATATATGGAGTCTGCTCCCTGGATCAACCACCATTCCCTAGCACCACCCTCAAAAACCCACTGAACCCCAGCCACGTGTCCATAGAGAAGGGCATCTGGAAGTGTGTATGGGGAGGTGGAACATATTTTATCTGAGTTCCTTCACCCATCATTTCACTTGTCCAGGGCCCATTGCGACCTTTTTCCTGTTCCTTCGCAACTATCTGCAGGAATCAGTGTATATGTACGTGGTAATATAAAGCCCTAAATAAGGACTCAGTCCTGTTCCAGGTGAAGTAAAGGGATGATTCAAAGCAGATTGAAAACAATGGAAAAAACATCAGTTTATTTCAGAGAGCTTTGGATATGGCCTGGATCTGAGTTTTGCCATTGTCTTTAAAGGGAGATGGGGAAGCCCCAGACTATGTAAACAGCATATTAAGGTGTTAATACAAACTGACTCAAGTTAGTAAGTCCAAAAAGGAATGTGTCTGTTTTTCCACCTATTAGTTCAGGATACTAACTGTGAGTTCAGGATAGTATATCAATAAAAGGACACATTTTGAGCTACCGTATACTGTTACAGCTTTTATAGGTTTCCCCAATCCCCCTTAAAAACATGTTAGAGTGCTCTTAGAGAAAGGAAAAGAGTAGTAGTAAGAATAGTACAAATCCTGAAGTACTTTCTGGCTTCTGTGAGAGTTTAAAGAACTTTGGGATTTGGTTCAAAATTAAAAATAAAATGCCCTCAGATCTGCATTTACAAGCATTGTAAAGCCAGTATGCATGACAGAAATAAAAAGGTAAGATAAAGAGATTGTTTTCACACTTCCAAGGCAGGGTTGCAAACAGAGGGAGAGGAATGAGAATTATTTTTTTTAAATGATGCAAAAATACTTTTCATATCCCTGCTTTTGTCAGCTTGTATAGGGTTTTAAGTGGTTTAAATTTCAGAGTTAACATTTAATAAGTAAATCAAGATGTCATTGGTATCAATGTTGATATCAAAGATGTATTATCGCTTTTTGTTTGCTATTGACTATTCCCAGAGTAAGCCAATACAGTGATAAGGTGGTACAGATATCATCTAGTCATTTAATTGTAGCTGAGTCAGTTAATTGTAGTAAACATAATATCTTGTTAGGAAGGCTAAGGTAAACTCAACATGGTCAGAGCCATAGATAAAATATGCATTAAAGCATTTCAAATGCAATCATTAGGTTTCATTGCACCTATCTGCTACCAGAAAATATAATTGGAAACTTGATTAATTGATCTTTAAGTGACATTTTGGACCATGGTTTTTAAATCTACATTTTCAAGTTAGAGTTAATTTGATAAGAGCAATGCCCAGTACATTTTAATGCAATTAATTTCTTTGTGTGCAAAGTTTTCAAAAGAAAATATAATCAGGTTTTAATGGTCTGTTGTATATTGTGCTAATTCAGTCAAAGTAGTTATTTAATACTGAATGTGGTAAAAAGCAACTAATCTTCAACTTCACTAAGGCTTCTGTTAATAGGAGGATTGCTAAACTTTTTACTGTTATTTTATGCACGAACTACTACCTCTTATTAATTATTGCCAGGGGTCCATGTTACTCTAAAATTATACTTACAAGTTCCAATTACCCCAAGATTATACAGCATGACACAGAGGCTAAATAAGCACTGAAATTATGAAGCACTTCAGGTATTCATCCCTGAAGCATGCTTAGTCACATAGCTTTCCGTGTATTTTTCCTGGCACAGATGCTATCTCATGCAGGGGGGATAGCAGACTCACATCCCCTAGCACTTCTCCTACATGCGTGGCACACAGGTAGAGTGTCTTGTAAAATTACAGGGTTACTTAGAACAAGCAGGAAACGTGTTGTGATAAGTGAGCATGATTTAATGTCCTCTCAGTGATGTTATGCTGTTCTGTTGTCTGAAGTTCATGTAATGGGAAAAAAGTGATTAGACAGGTGTTTCTTCAGCCAGTGGGCTCAAATTCCTGAAATATTCATATAATGTAGAGACAGATGTACACAACATAACCTTATAATCCCATTTCACAGCTTTTCCAAATACTGGGGAGCTCAATAAATAGGAAGCCGATTATATTGACAGCATAATGCCATTAATAAGATTCAGATCTACGTTATTGACAAACCAGTGCTGGTAATATGATCCAGTATATTAAATTGACAGGAAAAGTAGAGCGATAGAATGCATCTGCAGCCTAATTGACAGGGAAGCTCCTTCAAATGGTTCTTAATGTGGTTTTTATTGACAGCGTGGCTCTAGTAAATACATATAGTTGGTGAACAGTGCAAATATATTGGATTCAACTGTACTAGTAGACTAGAATGAAGTAGTTATTGTTCTGGTTTCCCATACTGCCATCTTAACTTTGATATAAGTCACATCAAGATTTCTCATAAGAACTTCACAAATACCTCTTAAACCATCAGTCTCCGCTGTAATGCTCACAGGCATTTGGCATGTTGTGAATTATTTTAAATGCGCTCATCTTTTTTTTAAATGAATAGAGGCAATACAGAGTAATGTAATAATGTGTCATGAATTTCATTATGTTTATTTATTGATTCTGCTCTGTGATAGCAGAAGCAGAACTATTGTATTTTCAGCCAGAGCTCTTTATACAGTGTGGTGTTTGGCATGTCTTTCTAGATGCATTTCTTGTGCTGTCTCCAAAAAAAAAAAGTTAATTTTAAGAAGTCATATTGCAATTAAATAAATATTTTCTTAATACTTTCCCCTTGTTTATGTTCTTATCAGATGTTCCCATCTCAGGTCAATGAGTCTCAAAAACTCCTAGTTAAAAAAAAAATTCATTATGCAGCCAAGGGAAACAAGAGTCGGGCTTTCACAGCCTTTCCTCTGATTCCCACTTTAGTAGGAGAGGCGCTATGGACTGAGTGAGGCTGCCACCCTTTCCCCAGTTCTCCTCTTTTTCAGGTGGAGATACCTGACAGTAAACGGTATCTGTTGCATCAACTTGTGCAGTAGGGGGGAGAAAAGGGGTGTGTTCAGCTGACCGAGCTTTCCCTGTGAGGAGGAGAAGAATTGGTCATGGAGAGGTTGCATTCTCTCATTTTTTAATTTTCATCTGCAAGTCTGGCCAGAATCTGTTCCCTCCCCTCTCCATCTACCTTTCACTTCTCCGTTTTACAAGAGCAAGGGGAAAATCTGGCCAGAAATGCCACCTTCCTTCTAGCTTCTCCAATTTTATGGCCCAGTCCAACTCCAACTGAAGTCAATGGGATTGCCTACAAGCCTCTTTTCATATTGTAAACTACTCAGGGCAAAGAGTCTTCCTTCTTTTGTGTCTGGTGATTTGTTGAGTACGCTATTGACAGAACTTGGCAAATAAATAATAATACATAGATTGGGGACTGATTTGGCCAGCATAATCTATCATGCTTCAGCTCCATCTTATTACATCATATAGAGTGAGTGGTGGATACCACTCATTTTTTTTATTCTCTGCTTTCAGGAAGTGAGTATATCTATAGGTTTGAAAGTGCACTCCCCACAAGAATCCTGCTTCTTTTGGACAAAAGAGAAGCAAAAGGAATGCACCAGCTACCAGCAACTGCAGTCAGTACCCCTACAGCAGAGGCTGGTGGTACATATCTTCACATGTGCAGCCTATTTATTTATGGTGTCTTGCTTTCTTAATGAAAACGTGCTTTTGTATAATGTCATATGTTATTGGAAAATTCATATAAGCACACTGCACATTTTCTAAAATGGAAGCCCACATTTTACAGCAAGTGTGAAGCTTCCCAGCCATGCAGATATATAGTATAAAATATGCCTCAGTGGTGCATTTCTGGAAGGAAATGACAGCGTAGCACATAAGAGGACAGCTGTTCCTAGATTTGTCTAGAAAGGTCTGACTATTTAGTTTTATCTGCCAAATAGGTAAAATACTTCATTACTGTACAGCTCATTGTTCTCTGTGGGGCCAATACCTTTTGTTAATGGTAAAGTCTGTGGTTTTTAGACTGAAATAAAAAACTCTAAGTCTTCAGGCCAAGTAAACACACTCAGCATCAGATTTATGAAGAAATTTTTTCTTTCTCTTTGTGGAAAATTGTACCATGTAGTACATAAACAGTTTCTAACAAAATCAAGACAATTGTCTTCTCTTTCAAAACTAGATATGTCAGAAAGCAGTTCTTTTGTCTTGCAAAGTGATTGCCAGTAGGTAAGATCTCTGTTCACTGGGAAGGGGGGGGAATACTTGGAATTAAGGTTTTCAAGAAAAGAACTGGAAGATGCTTGAATTAGATATTAAGTTGCAGTCTGATAAAGGGGAGAGATGTTCAACTTCATTTTCTGCTAATGTTTAATTAAAATAATGTTAGTCAGCAAAGACATTTTGCTTTATAGTAGTTTCAGGTATGAACACCTACATAAAATAGACTTGCATTGAATCATACATTTTGCAAATGTGATGCTTGCGCTTGTAATTCTGAGAAAGTTTATGAATATTCTAGTAGCCTAATACTCATAAATCTGATTAATGTTTGTCTTCTTTTTTAGATATTAGAATAAATCTTCTAATATGACAGTTATTTCTGGGTGCAATTTGTCAAGAATATTTGAATACTGTGTTTCTCTAAAATTTTCTGGAATTGTGTTGTTTTCAGACTTTTATTTTTGCAAAGGGGAGAACTGTTAAGTTGAAAGCTTGAATTTTCTGTCTTGTTTTCTAATAATCTTATGTGAGCTAATTAGAAATGTACTAATAGTGGATTTCTGTCTGCAGAATTACTGGGTAATATTGGGCTTAATTTTGTAAAACAGCTTTTAAATTTGCATCTGTGATTTTGGAAGCTGTACACATGCACCAACATCCAAATTTGCACAATTGTAAAATGTGGGATTTTGTGCTCTCAAAAATTTAGATGCAGTATTCAGTCTGCTTTGGAAATTCAGTAGTCGTATGAAGGATATACTGATGTTTCTAACATGAACCCAGATCACACTCTTCTGTCTTAATATCCAAGGGAGGTGGCTCTGCAGGGGGAAAACTCAACATATATCATGAAGTTGTCCTATGTTGTCCCTCTCAGAATAGCGGATGCCCACAAATGTGGTGGATCCCAAAGAGTATACCTTTCTCCTTATAATCTTCCCAAAAGGAGAAAAACTCTAGAGCCATTGTGGAAATCTTCATCCACAAAACATCAAAAACATTTCATTTCAACTGATGTAGATTTCAGGGCTCATATTCCTCACTTGTATGAAATTAGAAATGGAAGAGACATTTTAGCTCAGCAAGGCTATCCTTCTCTGCCACTAGAGGAATGTTCACAGTAAGTAATGTATCATCTAAGTTGTATCCAGTCTTGTTTAAAATGTTTCAAATGGTGGGACTTCCATATCTTTCTTTAGGAGACTATCCCACTAGCAGGTATCATTAGGAAGTTGTTCCTAATATTCAGTCTATTTTTATCTCAATTCCTCCTTTCCTTTTTCTCAAATGAATCTTTTGCAAGTAATAGCCATTGTAAAATTAAATTGTAGAACCTAGCCAGTGAACATGCAAAATTTTGGGTCAGATGGTTTTGAATTTGGAAACAGAGAATTCTAAATTCCCTATATGTAAGTAATACGTAACCACAGTCTTGGTATATTGAAAGGTATTTCTTCTCAGTACATAGATTCCAACTGGTACCTATGTGAACAGCTAGTTTTGTTCCATAGCATGCAATTTAAAATTCCATCGGGCCAGCATTTCTTATGACTAATAGTGGAATATGTATGTGTGTTCTTCATCAGCACTCTATTATCATCATGATGGATCCCTGGCTAATGCATTGTATTAGTTAATTTTGCTCAGCAAACATCTTGAATCCCAAATAAAACCTCCAAAATCTGATGCTAAATAGATGACCTTTGCAGGATTTGGTGGGAAGGTGGATATTGCAGTTCAGTTGGAGGACAGGCCCTGCTGCATTAATGAAGCCCCTTCAGGCCTCAGATTAGCAGTTGTCTTCTTGTAACCCATATATGGGGATTCCTGATCACTGAGTACATGTGAGATGCAGTCACCTCTCTCCCCAAATATATTTGAATCTCGTGTAGAAAACACTTTCCTAGCATGAAGAGGAGCTCCATCATGACTGCTCCAAGTAGGCCCAGTTATGCAAGGTTCTGTGGACAGTTCTGCTAATGAAAAATGAAAATTCAGTTCTGATTCTTAAACATTGATTCAGCATCTAATTCACACAAAAACTGACCAACAAATGATTTCCCAGGAATTAAAATTATTATGGGAACTGCTTCAATTGCAACATCTAAAATCCTGATTCACATAAATAGTGTTCATTAGGAGTATAGTTTGTCTGCCTTTTTATCTTCCTTCTCGTCCAAACACAAAGGACTGAATTATCTGCTGGTGTAACTCACTCTTCTTAAAGTTTGCCTGTGTTACTCTGGCTGTTTGATACGAGTGTCGCTTGAGTTCTTACCCTGTACTCCTTACTCAAATAATTAATATCCCATTACAGTCAATAAAACTGTATAAATGTGTGTTCCATGTAAATGAGTTAAAAAATTAGCAAGAAATATGAGCATACAGTATGGCACTAATAATATCTGCAGCTAATCACACAGAAAGCTTTTGGGTAGTCAGAGTACAGCAAAATACTTTTTGCTGGTGGTTAGGTTTTTCAAAAGCATACATTTCTTAGAACTGCAGCTGTGCAGAATAAAGTGGTATGACTAATGCATCTGGTGAAAATATTTTAGATGAAGTTTGATGAAAATGTTTCGTATCAACTTTAATCAGTGTTACGTTTTTTATTTTCTTTTAATGTCTGTTCGTTTAGGGTGGGATTGTCAATACAACCCATGTGAGTTAGGCACTCAAATCATTTACCTCAATGTGAGTTGGGAACCTAACTCCCTTAGGCATCTTTGAAAATCTCAGCCTGAAAGCTTAATGTTTAGGATTTTTATCAATGATTATTTAGAGTGTATAAGGATTTTGCCCTCTAGTGGCTGCTTGCAGCTTATAGTGCCCTGCTGTAGCTCATCACTGACATGAAGTCTCCAAGCTTAAGTGATAGAGGTCTATGTTTCTGGAGTTGAAGGGGTAGGATTTTACACTCAGTTCTGCAGCTGTACATAGATTATCTAGTATTGTGTGTGTTCTTTTGAAACAATGGACTTATTGTGGGATGACACCCAACTGTTTGCTTTTCTGCTAAGTATAAAATGAAGAAAATCGGTCTAATTATTATTGAGTTACTTTGAATATGGAGCTTCTTGGTAGCGGCTCCATAGTTAAGATTGCAATTAGGGTTCCATTATGAACCCTATTTTTCTCATCCCTTGTAACTTGGCATAGAAAACATAATTTCAACTAAAAAAGGAATTGCAAATTCACTTTAACATTTACATTCAAATGTAGGTATACCAAAGAATGACAGTTTAAACAAAACAAAAATTAAAAGAATGGAAATGGGAAGTAAATAATCAAACATTCTATAGAACATCTTGAATAAGATAAGTTTATAAAATGTCACATCTAATATTAAAAAAAACAGCCTTAACTCTGCTGCTATATGCAAAGCTGCCATCCATCTAACGGGGTTATGATTTAGACTGTAACACCTATAATATTAGACATTTTTAACTCATGGTTCTGGATCCTCCCCTCCCCATTCACCCACCGGCTCCTCTGAGCTTCTTTGGCAGACAGATAGCTCATTCAAATAGTTAACTGTGTTTCCTCATGAGTAGGCAAATTCCTAGGTGATATAAATCTCATATATATGCACCATGCTCCTATCCCCGTTGGCATTGGAGATTGAAGGCGGTGTAGCCAGAATGCATTGTGCTCCAGGCATACTAGCAATACTGTTATGAGGCAATATATGGTTTTGGGGCTATTTTGTCTTGCACTAAGGATCAAACTACATTCCCAGGATAAGAAAGGAAAGATAGAGAAAAGCTATCTAAACCCTTTTGCCATTAATACTGACCGTTGGATTATAAATGAAAATGTAATATATTCTAGATGTCCTATATCTTTCTTCCTGTATACAAGTAAGTAATGCACAAGCCTTGGTGAAAGAAAAGAAATTAATTGTTTTTTTTAAAAAAAGGCACAACGCTGAGTGTCTCAGGGGAAAAAAGGTGGGAAGTTTGCACAAATGACCTATTGTGATTCGGTTATTATTCCTTGGGAGGCACACAGACAGTATGATGATTGGTGCAGCTCTGAAAATCTAAATAGAAAGTTTGAACAGGGCATTATGATGTCCCTGGGCAATAGACGTAGGATTGAGCTAAATTCAATATGTGGCCTGAATCTGTAAAATAGTATCTTTGACTCACATTAGAAAGATAAAAAAGGAAATTATATTGAGCTATCCAGTCTATATAGATATACTGGATGAGGGAGCTTTGGCTTTTTTGCCTCATAGTGGAATGATGGATGGGAACAGTGTTGATTCTGGGTGGTCTCTTGAACATAATAGATAATTGAGATTAGCTTGAGGCAAATCTCCGATTAGCATAGATAAGGGCAAGAGTTGGTGTCTCTGGACAATAATAGTTGATACGAAAGGGATCTGGAAGATGGTTGGCTCCATTGGCCACATACAGTATGCTGGGTGGGATGAGCTGTGATTTGTGAGCATTTGTGGGCTGTTTTCAGAATATATATTTTTTAGGGTGTGTGAGAATAAGAAGGTTTCTGGTCTCTAGGCTGAGGTTGAGCATGGATATGGGGGCAGAATTAAGGTTGTTTTTGAGATATGTAATATAATATTCCACATGTGAACATTTAAGAGAGCACATAAACTATAACAATATTTAAATACTTATCTTCCTTCCCTCATTCCATCCTTTTTATTTTAATTCCTTTAGATGCCTAACCTTTAAAACTGATAAAACTTTTAAAACTTGATATACATACATTACAGTCTACATGTTAAAGAGCAAGCGTAATATAAATAAAAAGCTAACGGAGGCTTTTTTTGATAGTAGATACTAAGGACCAGGTTTTCAAAATGACCACTCACCAAACTGCTTCTATTTAGGCACCTAAATGAAGTGACTGGATTTTCAAAAACACTCAGCTCTCTGTAGCTCCTACTGTGAGCACTTTTCAAAAGCTGACCCCAGTAGTGAGAGCTGAGCACTTCTGAAAATCTGGCCCTGAGACTTGCCAAATGTCATACAAAAAGTCAATGGCAAAGAACTGGGATTAAAACACAGAACGCCAAAATTCAAGTTCTCTAGACTACATTTCCTCCTTTTTCTTAGATTATATCTTAGATTTGTTATTGCACACTACAGAATTCCATTTTACCTTCTTACATTTTAATAAAATCAGTTGCTACATGCACATATAAATACCTATATTTGAAAAGTATTGTGAAGGTTTGAGGCTACAATAGTGATTTGGAGCCATACAACTAAAACATTTTATTTTGAAAATGGAGGAGTAAAAGTCTGATGCTGTTGTCAGATGTATGATTTGCATTGCTTCGCATCTTAAAAGAAAACTCTCACATGTGCAAAATCAGATTAATTTTAAATCAACATACAAAGTGTTGTGTATGCCAAATCTTAAATTTGAAACTGCTTCAAATGTTAACACAAAATTCCTGATAATACTGCACCAGCTGTCTGTGCCAAAGAGTTAATAAGCAGTAAGGGGAAAAAACCAAAACAGTGTAAATACTCTTAATTAACGGGTAGGTGAGAACATGTTTCTCCTCCCCCCCAATAATCTGTAGTTTAAAAAAATAAATTATAAATTATATAGCTAAATTTATTTTGCATATACTGGGAGAATGATAGCTTTTTGATAGGTTGTTGCAGCAACCAACATAGAATAGAAGATTTCGATGTAGGGGTCACATTCTCCTAAACTTCTAATATTCCATGAAAGCTACAAACAGCAGCAAATCATCCTTATTACAATAGACCTTCATCAGTTGCATATAACATCAAAGAGACATAAGAAATTAAGTTGGGAGGATATAGGGAAAACAAATATTTAAGAGTCCGGTCATCTATGTAAACACTTGTCCTACAACATTAAACCTTACCTTGGGCATTCTGCTTCATTAATTGAGTGTTCCCTGTGTTACTGATACTTACGCGCTAGATGCTGTTGCAGAACTCATTGCTGCGGAGCATAATGGCGTTATATGAAGTGTTTCAGAGAACAGTAGAAGCTTTGTCACTCAGTCAGCTGCAAGAAGAAGTGACGTGTATGAATATATATGCTGTTTTATGAAAGATACAGTCTCTTTCTCTCTCTCTTTCTCCCAAAGAACTCTAGTTGATGATACAAGGGGAATTCAGTTCCCTTTGGCAGAACTCCATGTCAGTCTGGATGCTGTAAATACTCCTGTTCTACAATTACTTAGCTCAAACTGCTAAAAATACACTAGTCACAGACTTTATAAAATACCTTCTTTTTAGAAATATTTGGCAATAGCAATCATTTAATGTTGTTGTTTGTGTGCAATCCCTATTGTTCAGAAACATCTATTAAGGCTGATGAGAATTAATTAGAGAGACAAAATCAAACATACGCATAATGATTGCATTTGTTTCCAGTGATATTTAAAAGAAAAGACCCATAAGCCACAAACACAAAATGTTCTTAAACTATTATTTTTTGTAATTCAGAAGCAACGTGCTAGTTTAAAAGAAACTGTCTTCAGCAGTAAGGGCATCGGAATCCCAGCAGATGATGTAACTATGTTAAAAATGAGTATTATTGAATAATTCACTTTTGTAATATGAAAAAGTGAAGTAATTTTTTTTCTTTCCTCTCTAATAACCATCAGTCTTAACATCTAACTAATGAAAAAACATAAACAGTGTCATCTGTCAGGATACTGACAGAGAATACCACTTATTGGAGCCTCATTGTTTATTTTAGCAGGTAATTTGTGGACCGGAATCATTTAATTGTTCTGAGTACATAATTACATGCCAGCATTTTCCAATTTAATTAAAATGTACAAATCTGAAGATTAAGGGATTTTTTTGAATTATTAATCATTTCTCCTCTAGGAAATCATGTTGCTCTGCAGGAGATTTGTCCACTGTACAACTATATGTATTTTTTTCCTTCTCTTTCACAGACAGACAATTTTCCCGCAGAGCCCAATTACATGGGCAGCAGGCAGCAGTTTGTTCAAAGGTAAGGCCTGTTAAATAACTTTCTCGGCTTCTCCATTTGCATTCTTGTCAAAATTGCTTTGCCAGAGAGTACAATTCAAATTGGAGCAAGTAAATACAACTCTCTCTCTCTTTCTTTTTTAAATATGTATTTCAGTAGCTCCACGTTCAAGGACCCAGAAAGAGCCAGCTTGAGGGACAGCGGGCATGGGGACAGTGATCAGGCTGACAGTGACCAAGACACTAACAAAGGCTCCTGCTGTGACATGTCTGTTAGGGAGGCACTCAAGATGAAAACTACTTCAACTAAAAGCCAGCCACTTGAGCAAGGTGAGTGAAGCTTCCCATGCCTACAAAGTGCAAAGCTTAAGCAATCATTATAAACCTATTAGCGCTACTGTTGGAGTTTACATGGTGGAATAGCCCATTGATAATACTCTCAGAAACAGTAAATCTTGGCCCAAAGCAAAGAATGTTTAATATCTTTAAGTATAAACATGAAACTGCAATATCCTTTTTTTATTCCAAAGACGATTTAAAAAATCATTAAAAAATTAGTATTTTTCCAAAACGATTAGAGTATACTTTGTTTTTATGGACATTTCCTTAAATGTGTAGTGTATAGTTTTTCTGCCTAGGCTTGCCTGGAAAATTTAAATTAGATATGACTACTACAACAAACAAAATAACATCCAGTCATTTCCATTCTTTACATAGTTTGGAGTGGGGTGTCGGAAAAGGCCTGGGAAATCAGAGAAAAATAAAATTGAAGAAGAAATTTTTAGTTCATGGCTGTATTTTCTTATTTGTAATGCTGAATTCACTATTCATAGCAATATAAGAAGCAAAGTGTCAAATAATGGCATCATATGATTTTCAGTATAATAATTTCATTCACACCCTAAGAAAGGTTTTGATAAGCGTCTGTGAAGCTGCTACAACGATTTATACAAGAACAGCAGCAGTACTCTATAAGCATATATTCCGATAAATAAGCATGTCTATTTTCTCAAAGTCTGTGTCCAATTCATTCTTTTTCTAATGCCTTTTCACTAATTATGATGTCTTCTGTTTCAAAAGAAATATGACATTTCCTAACAATGTCAGCCAAACGAAATGCTCCAGGATCATGTGTGTTTGTGTTTTGCTTGTAGTCTCAAAAGCAATGAGGAAATGAACAAATTAATTCTTTTGAATTTACTGTCACATATCCGTTATTCATTTTAGTCTGTTGTGTGGCAAGTGACTCAAAATGTTAAGGATATTTAAAAATTGATTAATTAAGTCATTCTTAATGAGAAGCTATATTTATAATTAAGCAGAAATACATTATAAGCTTTTTTATTAATTGGTGATTAATTGGAACTAGAATTTTGCCTCTAGCACAGTCTGATCTGTAGCACATTCATCAGCAAATACATGCTCTACTTCACTTTTCTGATCATGTTGAGATTGCAGTATAATTTTCGTTGTGTACAATATTTATAATGCTGCAGTATAATTTATTCTGTATGTATTGGAGGGTTGACCTCACACAAGGCCTTGTTTTCCAAGTAATAAATGCCAGAAAGATTATTTTTTTTCCTGACCTTTTACCACAGTGACTCTGCTTATAATTGGACATTGATCTGTATAAAGATGCAGTTCTGGACTTTTTTTTTTTAAAGAAACTGTTTGAACATGGATCTAAGTTTCTCAGTTTTTGTATAGAAAACAGAGGACAGGGTCTCCAGGCTTTCACATAACAGGTAACCTGAAAATATAATGGAATTCTAAAAGGCTAAAAAAAGTGGAATTCGGAAAGTTATGTCCTAATAATATAAACAAAACAGGTGCATTTTTAAAAAAGGGTTAAAAGACAAAGTTTGTGTTACTGCATTTTGTGCAGCAACATGCTATACACATCAAGCCAGGTACAGGTCAGAATACAAGAAGACTAGTAAGCAAATTTATTCAACCATTCGTATTGCTTATTTTTGTAATCATGCAAAGAGCTATTCAGAAGTTTGCATTTGTCATCATATCTGGATGAGGGGTCCTATTAATCAAAAAAACAACTCATGCAATTGGCTCATATTAATTCCTCAGTTCCTTCCTATGTAGAAGTTGAACTGTGAATGTTAAGTGTGATTTGTTGCTGAATATTAGCAGGAGATCTTTAGGTAAATCTGTTTTAAGGGGGTTTGCACAACAAACTAAAGGTAAAGATAGAGATAGTAAAGGGAACCATTTTTCAAATGTAATTAAAAAGGGTAATGATATTCATTTGTTGTTTCCTATGAATTCTTCAGTAACAAAAGGGTGGTAGACTTACGTAGACTAATATCCCAAACCTTCAAAGACCTTCATATAGGCACAGAGGTTCATCCACGCATAAATCATTGCAAGAATGAAGCCCAAGAGCCCAATTCTGCTCCTACTGAATCAATGATTGTTTTTCTTTTGATTTTAAGGTGAGCAATATTGAGCTCAGTAATTGTACCTGCACCAGTGTATTCTCTGTCTTCAGAAAATGGGTTTTATTTTTCAAATGAAGGGGCCAATTTGTGAGAGGAGACATATGACAAGCAAGATAGTGAAAGTAAAGGGTCTTGTTTTCCATAAAGAAAAATTGGATTCCAGGGAAAAAGGAAATGGAAGAGTGGCCAAAAACCAGATGTCTAGACCCGAGCTCAAAGGGGTGTCAGAAGTGCTGGCTCTGTTATCGTTCTAGGTTGCACTCAAGAATGGAAAACCATCAATTTGTAACAAAAATTTAAGTCAGGAGGTGTTTGTTTAAATAGATTTAAAATGCTGTTGCTTTTGTTGATCTGAGATTGATCAGAGTTCTTAGATGTTCAGCACTTTTGAATATTAGAGGTGCCTAAATGGATTCAGGAACCTAATTTTAGGCTCCTGTTTTTGCAACTCTTGGCCTGAGTTTTGTCTGCACACTTTTGTATGTAATTTCCAAGCATTTCTGCCTGTAGTGTAGCTCCACGCCCAGCGGTGGGGGTATTAGTTTGAACTGGTTATTGACATTTTAACAACTGTGCCATCTAATCTGACTCAGAGCATGTCTAGATGACATGGTGGTTAAATGTCAGTGATTGATCTACACTTATGCTACCACCAGTACAGATGCACCAGTGGTAGCAACAATGGGAAATTTTATGAAAAAGACATGTAGCGTAGAAATAGCTTCTGCATGGATATCTGGTCCTGGGAAACTCAGCTCACTTTTTGGCTTCCACTAGAGGAAAGAAACAGTGGAGAGAAAAGCCCAAATAGGTCGGTCTGGTGTTGCGAAAGTTTGATTTTGAAGGGGAAATCTACAGATGGCACTTTTTGTCGCATGTTGGCCTCAGTATTATTAAATGTGGGAGAGACTGCAAAGGAGGAAATTTTTATCAAAACCAGACAATTGGCCTGAATGGAAAAAAAACCATACACACTTTTAAAAAGTCACTGGAACAGTAAGTCTTGTGTACTAACCAAGCATGTCCCCATTAAGTTATTTCAGCCGTACCAGTCCGCTGTATACTTCATAGTCTCTTTCCATAAAAATGTCTAGCAGTCTTTTAAGCGTATTTTATGCTATCTGATTCACTAGTCTTACTAAGCAACTTATTCCATATGTTTATGGTTTTTCCAGAATTTTTTTTATGCCTCATTTTTAGGTTGTGTCCCTGAGTTATTTTAACGCCTTCACCAGGCAGAACAGTTTGAACTCATTCTCTTTGTTAAACACTTTTAAAAGCTTTAACTCCTTTTAAGATACCTTGAAACTCTCCTCTGCTCCAACTGAAATAGCTCATAGTTGGTTTTTTTTTTCATAGTATTTTTAAATAGTGGAATCATTCTTTTTGATGCCTATGGTTTAAACATAAGGGCAATAATATCTTTTCCTGGAAAAGTTGACCAGAACAGAAAATCATAATCTAAATAATATCTAGCCAATAGCTAATACAATAGCAAAATAACTTATTTTCATTTGTATTCCATCCTTCTGTTAGTGCATCCTAGAAATCTATTTGTCGTTCATTGCAGCTATCCACAAAGCTTAATTTTTTTCTTATATGCCCTAAATCCTTTTCCTGGTTAGAATGCTGCAGGATTTCTATTTCATTTCTATTTTGGTTTATGTCCTATGCGTTCCCACTTTTTCCTACATAAAACTATATTTTAAATTTTATTTTCAAAATTACTTTTGAGATCAAGTATCTCTGAATCTGATAGCCTTGTTCAATATTTGCTGTAACACAAGGTGTGATATCATAATCTTAAATGGATGGTATCAAAGTTTTCTTTTAATCCAACCTGTACCCGTCACAGTGGGAGTTTGCATAAGTGCTATTGCCTAGTTAACAATAGCTTTATTCTAGAGAGGAAAGAAAGGATAGAGGAGCCTCCTGAGAGGAAGATTAGAAGGAAATTCTTCAAGGTTCATGTCAGAGACTCCCATGATCCGTATAATCTCCTCACCAGGTGTCTATGCAAGAGTGTACCCAAAAATATAATACTTCTTTCCTTCTTACATCAACAAAAATACATATGCATCTTAACAGAAATAGCTCTACCACAATAATCCTATGAACAAAAACATTATCAGTGTTTTAACATCTCAAAGAATATTCTTAACTCTTGAGTTTGTCCACAGAACAAAGCCCTTAAAGTCTATTGTAGCTTGTTTGTTGTTTTTTTCCACTTTCTGAGCAAGAGTGTGATCATTTGTTCTTGAAAGCCAGTACTCTGCATTGATTCCCCAATAACAAGCATGAGATTATCAGAATTTTTTACCAAGAAGTTTTCTGAACTCCCCATTGACAACCTTGTCACAATTCCTGAGGTCCCCGGTATAATTAAAAGCCACTGAGATCTATTGAATTGACTGAAAATCAGCCCTTGATGGTCAGTGAGGAAATATCAGGCACAATTCTGATCGGCTGTCTGGCACCATCACCAGTGCTTTTTGTGCCATTGGGAATGATGGGTTCTTATATAAGCACTAATTTAATGAGATATCCAAACAAGAAGATTGTGGAGAGAGATGCCTTCTCACAGTTCCTCACAGTTTGGTGATTGCCTCTGCTGAGAAACTGATTCAGGTTGGGAGTCCCCCAAAAACTGACACAACCTGTGAACTATTTTGTTCAACATTGCTTCCTCCCATAGGTTTTTTCCCCCGGACAGAACACCTTCTATCACATTCTCTCTGTGCCCAGAATGTGAATAGCTGTCATACTGCACTACTTGTTCTGACTCCACCTAAGAATCTTTATGTCCAAGAATATCATCCACTCCAACTTGGTTATCCCTAACATGGTCAGGTAAGAGACTA
Organism: Mesoclemmys tuberculata; assembly: GCA_007922155.1. Taxonomy (NCBI): domain Eukaryota; kingdom Metazoa; phylum Chordata; order Testudines; family Chelidae; genus Mesoclemmys; species Mesoclemmys tuberculata. The sequence continues at coordinate 46,956,530 of ML675618.1, read as the reverse complement.
CCTTGCTGTTGTATGTCAGGACTTGCACGCGATACCCATTCTTCACTTTCATCTGATTCAATGTTATCCAGACCCAGAGCAGTGCCAGCTTGTTTATACGGAGAGTCTCTTACCTTTTGATGTCCCAGGGACTTTTTCTCATTCTGATTTAGAAGTATCGGTTTATAGAACTATAGAGGATAGAAACTATTTAATAGAGCCTTGTAATGTAATGAGGTTTTATCCCTATCAGATTTGTTCCTTACCATACATTCCAATATTTCTACTCCTTTTCTGACTTCTGTGTTTTAAGCAAGCACATCTGTAGTTTTATGTGTAAGCAGTTGCCAGGGGAAATGCTAGCAACAAAGATGTTGTATCAAGGAAACAACCTATATAGCCAGCTGTCTCAGATTGACCAAATTAGTTACCAACACCCCTTGAGATATTCAGGTAATGTGGTATCTTTTTAACAATGGGGATTTTAGTTTAAGACTAAGAACCTACTATAGCGTTCCAGACTTTTAGGAACAGTAAGGACATATTTTTCTTAGCTTTAGCATAAACTCCAATAATTTTAGTACTTTTATTATAGGTTTTATGTTCAGCTCCAAAGATTTCTTAGTTTTCTGTGGTGAGTAGATTGTTCAAGAAAGCAGCACTTCTAAGCTTGAGAGTCTGATTGTTCTCCTCATGAAGGTCCTAGATGCAGTGCACAAACAGAACACTGTAACTTTTCATAGGTATTTTATTCTTTTTGACACAATCATCTTGCATTTTGGGACATCATAAAACTCAAATGGCTTTGCTGAAGTCCACTTTTTCTTAAAAAGTTCTCCTGTTGAGTCTTTTAAGCTATCCATTTTGAATGCCTATAGCATTAAATATTGTGTAAGGATTTTAAAGGTAGGACAAGCCAAAATCAAGACCTTCTGACCAAAATTATAGAACTGAACTAGTCTCTGAAATGTGCTGAACCTCTAATATTTTGTAGTGGCTTCTGTAAGACCAATGAGCATAAAAGATATGCTTTAGCAAAGTTCAGCCACAAGTTGTTGGGGCTAGATGCAAGAATTTTACTGGGTGAAATTCTGTGGCCTTTGTTATTCAGGAGGCCAGACCAGATGATAGTAACAGTTTGTTCAGGCCTAAAATCTATGACTCTGAGAGATATCTGTTTCTGTATGTTATATGATGGGGGAAGCTACTCCAAAATTATATTTTGAACAAAACTAAGCCTGAGACCATCTGACATTCAGCTCTTATTTACTGATATCAGAGGATGCCAACTGTGTGTATGATATTGCAGGAGGAAGAGTCTGTTTGTTTGGGATTTTTTGTTTAGTATTTTTGTCCCACCCCTTTGAAGGCCTTAAATAATGAATCCCCTTTTTGTTTGTATGATTTTATTTTTAAACTCTAATCTATCAGTTAATTTTTAGACGGAATTTCTCCATTTTCAGTCTCAATTCCATAGTGTGCTTAGGTTCTCAATTGGCATTTTCTGATGTCAGGCCAGGAAATAGTTACTTAGAAGCAGGGTCCAATCTACTATGCTAGGTTTCTGCTATAAAGAGAAAGAGAATTAACTCAAACTGCCCCCCTCCACCAATATGTTCCTGTCAAGTCTCTGCAGCTTTTGAACGTTCTAGCAGTGGGATCAAAGGGAGAGTGAGATGAGGAAGAGGGTGCTATGCTAAAAATAGCCAGATGAAGGATATGAAGTATTGACCCTCTGATGGGAGAAGGGGTCAGTTTAGTGTCTCTGTCTATTTACTTTACTGCCTCCATGTATATAAAACAGATTAATTTAGGCAGCCGTTACAGGAGTGAAGAGTCAATGTGCACACTTTGCATGAGAATATCTTTATCAATTATTAACACAAGCTGTGCTTCAATTGGAGTTGGGTTCATCCAGACCAGGTTTTCAACCATGGTCATGTTTCATCTTGTTTGGGCTCACCAACATGATATCCTGGTGTATTTGTAGTGAATCTGGGTATGTGGGAGACAGCCTAAATTTAATAAAGCTACATAGGCAAAAATTAGGGGGAAACTTTCTAAGACTTACTTTCAATACATACAGAAAAGAAACTTATATTTATATGGAAATACGAATGTGTCTTTGAGACACAAAGGGGGATAATCCGACAGGAGGGCACTGTATGTGCACCAGTTGCTGTGTTATGCCACTTTGTCAGACTGCATTTTACAGGCAGCTTCATTTTTTCTCCCAACAATTTACCTCCCTTTTAAACTAGAAGTTGGCCAGGCCAGACAACTGTACTTTCCCAGTTCTACTTCAAGCATGCGGGTCTGCTCCTCTCCTCCAAGGATCTTCTCCCCCACTGGCTGTAGGAAAGGGGACTTGCTTTCCTTTGTGGGACTTGCTCCAGCCCTGCTATTTGAAGGGTCAGTTGTGAAAAGATTCCCATATTTTCCCTTCCATATCTTTATGTTTTTATATTGTATACAAAGTTTCAGCCCCAGATTAATTTGGTATATGATGCTGGTGATTTTTTAAAGGGGAAAGGATTGAAACCTGACCTGGATAAATGTTATTCCATTTCAAATGCTGTTTGCTTGGTGTGCTTGTTTGCACATCGATAACTAGAATATTCCTGAAGCTCACAACTGTTTTACAGCAGGTCTTGTTTTTGAGCTCTGGGTGTAAAGGGTAAGGTTTGGGAGCTGTGCTGAAGATGCTCATTTCTACAGGTATTTCTGAAATCTAGAAATGCAGAAGTCATTCCCCCACCACCACCCTAATCCCCTTACCCTCAGTTTAAGCCTCTGTACCTTTTTCTGTAATCCCTATTTTGAAACCACTTTAGCTGTAGCTAAGAACAAAGTCATTGTACTGTGATTTGTTCTTGGAAGTCTTGGAATTCATAAGTATTTCACATAGTGGAGCTTTATGCTTTTTTACTGCAAGAAGAGCAGAGAAACGGCTCACAGCGTTCAGTAACACGAAGCACTTCTGTTTCAAAATTATTATCTTGAGCTAACAATGTTCTTTCAGAGTCTTCCTGTAAATGAAAAGAAAAGTGGGGGTATTGAAAGATCAACATCTTTGGAACAAGGCAACCAAAAAAGAGACAGTTCTTATTGTTTTAGGTTTTATACTTTTTTTTGCATAGTAAACATCTATTTTGTTGTGCTTACTTTTGTTAATGGAAGTTTTAGGCATACACACATGAATGCATGGTAACTTCATAAAACCCATACTCTTGTGACAGGAATATGCCCCATAGTCTATTTCTGAGAAAGTCCTTGCTTTGGTAGGCTTTTATTATAACTTTTGCTTCCTTTATTATAATTTCTTGTATGGAAATCAGTTTTATTTCAAAGTATGTGTCTTTGTTTGTGTGTGTATCCAGTTATGTAAATTACATAAGGAGAGCATGTACATAAATTTAATGTGATGATGGGCCATATCCTCCCTTCCCACATTAAAATGCATAGAAGGGGAAAATTTGCGTTGAATAATCCCAAGGCTTTTTGTCTGTGAACATCCTCTCCTCTGTGAGGCAGAGCTGGCAGTGGTGCAGAACTGGCAGGAGGAGTGGACTGTTGAGTGCTCCGAGCCAAGAATCCCTGGAATATAATACTACTACTTAGCATGTATAGAGGGGCTGTGCTTAGGTACAGTGCTGTAACAACACTAACTGATTAATACTAATTACATGTTGGGTCTGAACCCAATTGCCCCTGATTTATATGTACTCAGTGCTGGGTCTGCCATCATACACTTACCAGCTACCCCCAAATCCAAAATGGCAGCTCATCTGGCTTCCATGTCCTGCTACCTCTTCCCCTTCATCCCAGCTGCAGTACTCATATACCTTCCTGTCCTGAATGGGCTTCCTATGCTGTGAGACTTATTGCTCTTGAGAGCAGCAGAAACTGCTTATGCATATTTCAACATATTACAGTTCTTTCTACTGAGAATACTTCATGAGTACTCCTGACTACTACCCTTTCCTGAAGGTGACATGCCCGTTTTTATGTTGCAACTCTGCTCTGTGTGTGTTCCAGAGCAGTTAATAGTGGCTATGTGGTACGGGGGGATGCTGCTGTATAGTGGCTCCCATGCAGCATGGCAAGCTACATTTAATTCCATCTGCTTCCCTCTGCAACCCAGAATGGAGGGGAGCATATCCTCAACATAACAAAGTTGTGTTGTGATATAGGAAGATCTTTATTTAAAGCTGTAAATGTATTGTACAAATTTAGGACAAATTCTGCTAGTCTTACTCATATGAATAGTCCCATTGAAATCAAGGGGATTCATGTGAGGCCATCAAGCAACATATGATCCACAACTAATGTTAACTTTTTTCTCTATCACTAACTATTAACTAATAGTTTCTGAAAGTTGATTATTTAAAAAAATCCCAATTAATTTTTTAATTACAGCAGCAGTGTGAGAAATTCAAATTTGTATATTTCTTAGGCCTGGACCTGGACTGTAAAAATAAATGTAGTTTGCAGGTGTACTCTTCTGCTAGGGCGGTCATTTAACCTCTGTTTTTGTGGAGTTAAAAAACTCTAGGGTAAAAGCTGCTGCTGGCCAAAACCTAGTGTATAATACCCATACCCAACCAAAGAGAGGATGTATTTTATGAAATGAAAGATTTTAAATTGTAGTGGTTTATAAATAGCGCATGAATGGGCATCTTAGAAAAACCTAAGGTAGGTTGACTTGGCTATTTGAACATTAAATTCAGCCCTCCTCCTGGAGGGTTACTCTGGGCTTGCATAATTCAAAACATTTTTTATGTAAAAACTGAATTTTGGCAGTCTCATTGAGCCAAATCCTTGGATTCCTCGCCTCCCCAAATAAGGTTCAAAAGAACCTTAAAAGCCGTGCAGGCCAGCAAAAATCCATACAGGACTTCACCACTTTTCATACTGTGCAGAAAATCTCTCTGATGGACTCTGCAGTGTGAGTGGCCACGAGAAGTGAACACTATGCAAAACTACTGTTCCTAAACTCCACACATAGTAACAGCAGTGTGTTGTTTCTGCTGTTCCATTACTAGCGTTTGTGGCCATAGTGCTCAGGCAACCTGACCTGTTGGTGTTGAGTATTCCAAATCTTAGCCCTGTGACTTTTTTGTTGTGAGCAAAGCCCATATTAAAGGGCTTTGCTCCATTTCTAGGATTTGTTCTTTGCTCTGTAAATTTGTAATACTATCAAAAATTGCTTTTTCTGATCTGAAGAAATATCTTTTTATTTACTGAGTAACTTTTAAAATTATCTGCTGCATTTTTGCAATAATTTTTTCATAAAATGTCAGCCTCCCCTCTCTTTTTCAGCAATATTCCATTGATAAATTGGAATTCTAAATGTGTAATTAACAGCGTATTCTTAGGACATGGTCCTAGCAGTTTTATGGAGGGTTGGATATGGGAATAGTTGCAAAATAATTTTGTTTACATTCTTAAGATTTGGGGCTGATATTTTTAAATACTTGATCTCTGTCCAAAGGCAAATATATTCAAAAAGTCTTAACTAATTCCCTTCAGCTCATTTGTGCTTTTCCATTTTAAAAATTCTCACTAAACTTCATTAGTTTAGTTCAAAGCAATGAAATTTTGAGCTCTAGCAAAGAAAAGTAATAGTGCTTTGGGCACCATCAACTTGGCCACATTACACATACATTATTTTCTTCTCCTCTCTCACTTTTCCACAGCAAAACATTACTATTTATTATTAATAAAAGTAGACCATATTATATGTGCAGCATGGCATAGTTAATGGTGCAACCTTAACTTTTAGAATTTCCTAGCATTGAAATACTTGATCCAAAACCCTTAACATTTAAATAGGACTGTCTACATTTGAAAATTGTTTATTTGGGAATAATTGTCATACTGTGGTGTTATTCTGTATACCTGAAAGTTTCTGCTTCAGCAGAAGCTAAAGAATAATAATGTATTTCAGATAATTCCAGGAAGAACTGTTGGCTGCCATCTCCCACCATTCTTAATGGGACTGAGCTCAAAGGATGCCCTTAACAAAGATGGCTACTGTCTCCATTTATAGAATCATAGAATATTAGGGATAGAAGGGACCTCAGGAGGTCATCTAGTCCAACCCCCTGCTCAAAGCATGACCAACCCCATCTAAATCATCCAAGCCCGGGCTTTATCAAACCAGGCCTTAAAAAGCCCTAAGGATGGAGATTCCACCACATCTCTAGATAACCCATTCCAGTGCTTCACCACCCTCCCAGCGAAATGTTTTTCCTAGTATCTGACCTACCTCTCCCCCACTGCAACTTCAGATCATTGCTCCTAGTTCTGTCATCTCCTACCACTGAGAACAGCCTAGCTCCATCCTCCCTGGAACCCCCTTTCAGATAGTTAAAGGCTGCTATCAAATCCCCCCTCATTCTTCTCCTCTGCAGACTAAACAAGCTTAGTTCCCTCAGCCTTTTTTTCATATGTCATGTGCTCCATCCCCCAAATCATTTTTGTTGCTTTTCACTGCTCTGACTCCAATTTGTTCACATCCTTTCTGTAGTGGGGGGCCCAAAACTGGACACAGTACTCCAAATGTGGCCTCACTAGTGCTGAATAGAGGAGAATAATCACTTCCCTCAATCTGCTGGCAGTGCTCCTTCTAATGCAGCTCAATATGCCATTAGCCTTCTTGGCAGTAAGGGCACACTGTTGACTCATATCCAGCTTCTTGTCCATTGTAAACCCCAGGTCTTTTTCTGCAGAACTGCTGCCTAGCCAGTTGGTCCCCAATCTGTAGCAATGCATGGGATTTTTCTGTCCTAAGTGCAAGAGTCTGTACTTGTCCTTGTTGAACCTCATCAGATATCTTTTGGCCCAGTCCTCCAATTTGTCTAGGTTACTCTCTATTGTATCACTACCCTCCAGCGTATCACCACTCTCCCCAGCTTAGTGTCATCTGCAAACTTGCTGAGGGTGCAATCCACTCCATCCTCTGGATCATTAAAGAAGATGTTGAACAAAACCCACCCAAGGACCAATCTCTGGAGCACTCTGCTTGTTACTGGCTGCCAACTACACATCAAGCCATTGATCACTACTCGTTGAGCCTGATGATCTAGCTAGGTTTCTGTCCATCTTATAGTCCATTCCTTCAATTCATACTTCTTTAACTTGCTAGCAAGAATATTGTGGGAGACTGTATCAAAAGCTTTGCTAAAGTCAAGATATATTCCGTCCATTGTTTTCCATAGAGCCTATCATCTCATCATAGAAGGCAGTCAGGTTGGTCAGGCATGACTTGCCCTTGCTGAATCCATGCTTACTGTTCTTGATCACCTTCCACTTTTCCAAGTGCCTCAAAATGGATTGCTTGAAGACTTGCTTCATGATTTTTCTGGGTACTAAGGTGAGTCTGACTGGTCTGTAGTTCCCTGGATCCTCCTCCTTCCCTTTTTTGAAGATGGGCACTATATTTGGCTTTTTCCAATCATCTGGAATTTCCCTCAATCACCAGGAGTTTCCAAAGAAAATGGCCAATGGCTCTCCAATAACATCAGCCAACTCCCTCAGCACCCTCGGATCCAGCCCCATGGATTTGTTCATGTCCAGTCTTTATAAATAGTCCGTAACCTGTTCTTTCATCACTGAGGGCTGCTCATCTCCTCCCTATGCTGTGCTGCCCAGTACAGTAGTCTGAGAATGGACCTTGTCTGTGAAGACAGAGACAAAAATAAAAAGCATTGTGTACTTCAGTTTTTTCCACATCATCTGTCACTAGATTGCCTCCCTCATTCAGTAAGAGGCCCACACTTTCAGTGACCTTCTTCTTGTTGCTAACATACTTGTAGAAACCCTTCTTATTACCCTTCACATCTCTTTCTATCTGCAACTCTAATTGTGCTTTGGCCTTCCTGATTCCCCCCCCCCATGCTTGCTCAAGCAGTGTTATGCTCCTTCCCAGTCTTCTGACCAAGCTTCCACTTCTTGTAAACTTCCTTTTTGTGTTTAAGCTCACTGGAGATTTCTCTGTTAAGCCAAGCGGGTCACCTGCCATATTTACTATTCTTTCTGCACATCAGGATGGTTTGTTCCTGCGCCCACCAGAAGGTTTTTTATTCACCTGCTTGTCTCTAATATTTCTCTATAGCTCCTGACAGACATAGGTTACCATCTTCCTTGAGGGCATGTTGGCTTTATTCCCTTTTGGGAGCAATGAGAGACCATGGCTATTTTGTAAGAGGACATCATCCCGGAGGGCAGGCCTATGATTGTGACCTCTTTGAGAACAGTAGGAGATAGTGGCCTGTTGAAAAAGGGCAATTCTTTGTGGGTTTCTCTGAAACATTTTATTCTTCAGCTTGTGCTGACAGATACATTTTCATTTATGAAAGATAGTGTTTGTTCTATTGTACATACTCCTAAATATTAATTTTTTAAAAACAAACAAACCTATTCAATAGGGAGGAGGACAAGGGTGGCAAACTAGAGAAGATGTGTGTAAAGGAATGTAGGAAGTGCAGAAAGGAGGGTGGGCGGGGGAAGATGGGTGTTTGTGCAGAAGAAAGTAGATGATTAAAAGAGGGAACATTTTAGGGTGTTTAAGAGTGAAGAGGAATTTGGAGGAGGAAACAGGGGTGTATACTCTATTTTGCACTGCTGTGCTGATGCAAAGTCACTATAAACTCAATTGACTGGTCAGTATGCTCTGTCTTCTTTGTGATTCTGCAGAGTGCCATAAAGTAGCCAGAGCATAGTGATAAATCTGGCCCTAAAAATTAAAATAAAATAAAAAGATATCTTCAAACTATTAGAAATATCATATTATAGCAGGAGATTTTTGTTTAGTGTTCATGTATGACATTTTAATGAAAAATACAAATAGAAAAATTCCCAGTCAAAACTTATGTTCAGATGAAGTTAAGGTTGAGAGTATATATATTATAATTGAGGGTAAAATACATTACAGAGATTTGCAATTATCTCCAAAGCAGGCATTATAATTTATACCCAGCAGAGTAATAGTTAAGGTTAAATTTTAAAGAAATACACAAATGTTAATATATGGAAATGCACTGTTAAAGCATATTTTTTGGCAAACAGACTTAATACTGCCCCATAGTGACACCATAATGGGGGGGGGGGAGAAATCTAATGTTTCTTTAGAAATGAGTAGCATCTAATCTTGGACCACAAACACTATGATTATTGCATGATGTCACTATAGGCTAGGGTTAAGGTTGTTTGGATGTCTTAACAATGCATTTCCATATCTTAACATGTTTCGATTTCTTTTAAATTTAACCTTAACTCAGAACTTCCTGAGATTATAATGTATATCTCTGGAATAATTACAAAACCCCTGTAATATAGTTAACTCTAAATGACTGATCTATATTCTCAACCTTAACTGCATCTTAACATAATTTTTGTCTGGGAAAGTACTGTTCCTCTATACTGAACTTACTAAAGTGTTTGTTTTTGTGTTCTTTCTGTGTACATGTATACAAGGGGAAAGATTTACAAAGAGAAGTTTGTCTATCTATTATTATAGATAATATAAGTATCTACTAGTTTAAATTGTCTCAAGCAGACATTTAACCTGTTTTAAGTAAGATAGTGCAAGTTCAGAAATGGCTTTAAAATCAATGGAAAAGATAAAAAGCCAAATGCTGCTTTTAGGCCATTGTAAAGTCATTGCAATTACTTCAGCTTTCCACCAGTTTAAATAATTGCAGAATTTGACCCATGGTTTATAAAAATAGATACTTACCTTTAATCTTTCTGCTAGCAGAGTAAAGATGTAAGGCTATATTCACAAAGGGATTTAGGCACTTAACTGCCTCTTAGTGCCACTTAGGCACCTAAGTCACGTTCCACTAGCATTCACTAGCATAACCCCCTGATCAGCTGCTAATTAACCCTGTAGGTGCCTACAATCACTAGGTTCCTAGGTTTCTGCCATTAAAGCCCCAAGATCCCTAAATTTTGGCAGCTGGGATGCACACAGCCACTTCTGTCCTGACAATGCACATCAGCTTATTCCAACTGGGATTCCCAAACTAGTTATTCCCCTGCCTATCTTGCCTTTGAGACCTGATATAGGAAATATTCTCAGCACGGACCTAAACCAGTAGAGATGGTGTTGGTGCCCCTCCACCTTGTAACTCTCCTGTTGAAGATAGTCCATTGTGTAGAAAGACTAAATATTATTTGGGACAGAGAAAGAGTGAGACTGACTCTACAGTCCATTGGTTAAGGAACTCACTGGGGAGACCCAGGTTCCAGTCCCCAGACTGCAGTGGTTATTTAGGTATTTATATGTAGTGGAACAGGTTCAACAGGAGAGACTGAGAGACCTGTCCTGCAACCCTGTGGTTAGGACACCTTCCTCTGAGGCAGGAGACCTGAGTTTAAGTCATTGTTTCACTTCAGGCACAGTGGGGGGAATTGAACCCTGTTTTGGGTAAGTGCTGTACTCGTTTGTTTTTTTCTTGACAAAGGGCTTAGGCATTTAACTCCAGAAGAGGGTTCACATCTGTGAATCCCGAGTGGAACGAGGTGCCTCCTTCCAGCCCAGAGTTAGGTGCCTAACTCTCTTAGGCCATACACCTCTCCTCAGCATTTTTTACTGGGTAGCCTATGCAGCTCTCCACATAGTGTGCTGGCTTTGGTGAATCCCATTCTTAGGTGCCTAACTCTCCCCATGATGTTGTATAAGGAGCTGGGTTCCTAACTCAGCGTCGTGAATTCCACTAGGTCACAGGGTGCCAGGGAGTTAAGTGTTTCAATCCTCAGTGTTGCACCACCTAAATCCCCGTTGTGAATCTAACTGGTACTTACCACACAGCTGCATTCCTTAGAATGTGAAATAGGATTTTTTTTTGGCTTTCCAGAAGACAGAGAAGAGCGATGGAGAGGAGAGAAAACAGAAAATTAGTTTTGAAGCATGAGAATAGGAATACAACATGTAATACCAAAGAAAAACGCAACCATAACATAACCATGACACATTTAGATTCCTTCAGAATGACCAGGGACTGCCCTACCCTCAGAACATCATAGTGTGTCTTCTGGTAATTCTGTATTTCTTATTTCTCTGTTCAGAAGAAAGCAGAAATTTATTTTGTCATCCTGAAGATTGAGAGCAGTGAAATAATCTTAAGTTGTAGTAAGGCTTACTCTGCACTCTGTGTGCTGTGGAGACTAATCAGGGTAGGCAGAGTAGACCCTGCCTTGATTGTTTTGGATCAATACAATATGATCTTTACTTACTGCTGTAAATCAACATAGCATAATTTATCTATAAGTTTTCTCTGCTCACTGCCAGATATCACCATTCACCTCTGTGTTTGAGATTTTATGTGTTAAAATGGAAAACAGACTAGTAAAAGATTCACAATAGCAATTTTTTTGAGTGTGGATTATGCAACTGTTCAATATTTACATTTAGTAGAAATTATTGGAAGCAGTTGAGAAGCAAACATGCTGAAAAAATCTGACAAGAAAGTAAAATAAGCTATTTGTCAGTATGGCCAATCAAAATGTATTATTAATTTTAAAGGGGAGAGAAAAGTAACTATCACATTGTTAATGAAATCCAGGAAAATCAAGTTACCTTAGAAAGAGAGCAACTTTAAAAGAATTTTAGTTAAATAAAATTAAACGTTACCACTAATGAATCTGTTGAAAACTTAGGCCCACATTCTCTGCTATGATTCCTGTGTAGATACATGGAAACTGAAAGAGTTCAGACTCAGAGTTTCCTTCGTTTGCCCTTCTAAAGAAGTGGAAAGAATGTTCAGCCTCCAAAACTTACAGATTGCCTGAGCATCTTCCAGCAGCCTTGAAGATCCTCTGCCATTTAGCCCCCTGAATATAGAAGCAAGGTTTCTTCAACAGCCATGTTCCCAGAGACTTGCAGGCTGCCCGTTGACCCCTCTCCCATAGGAGTATGTTTATTGGTCTTGCAGAAGTTATTGTTGGAAGCGGCAGCATTAATTTATTCCTCAGATCATTTCTAAATAAGTGGGGAGATAATGCCACACAAAGCGATTGTCTCCCCCCCATCAGAAATGGGATACCAGTGGAGTACCTACTGTTGGACGGCGGTTGTGCCGCCCAGTTGCGGCGGCCCATTCGGTGGGCCCAACCGCTGGGGAAGGTCCTGTACTCTTCCTCAATATAAGGGGAACTAGTGACTGGTCCGTCCCTAGACCCGGCCCTCTGGCCGGGCGGGCGAGCAACGAGTCCTTCGCCCGAGCCCTCTGGCCAGGTGGGCGAGCAACGAGTCCTTCGCCCGGGCCCTCTGGCCGGGCGGGCGAGCAATGAGTCCTTCGCTCTGGCCGGGCGGGTGAGCAACGAGTCCTTCGCCCCGGCCCTCTGGCCGGGCGGGCGCAACAATCAGTTTAAGGGCCCGGTCCCTTGGGCACGGGCAGGCAGGCAACAAATCAGTTCAAGCGCCCGGTCTCTTGGGCACGGGCAGGCAGGCAACAAAGCAGTTCAGGCGCCCGGTCCCTTGGGCACGGGCAGGCAAGCAAACAGTCTAGAAGCCTGCTCCCTGGGCAGCAGGGCAGGCGAGCAAACAGTCTAGAAGTCTGCTCCCTGGGCAGCAGGGCAAGCTGACGGGCGTCTTCCGGTCGTCTGGCCGGAGGTTTGGCTCGCTCCCTCCCTCTCTCCTACTCGCGGGGCAAGCGTGGGTAGAGGAGGGGGGAGGGGGACGCAGGCCCACCCGTCTCCACTGCGTCCCAGCCCAGGGCCCTACCAGTGGCACCGTCAGTACCACTGGTGCGGCGGGGATCCGGCCGCAACACGCCGCGGGGCCTGTGCCCCTTCTCTGGCCAGTAGGCCTGGCTGCCCCTGGGCCACTTCCTCCCCGTCCTCCCAGGAGCTGACCCCGAGCCACCCGGGGGCGGGGTGCGCGGTCCACGGCTGGCTCACCCATCCGTCGGCGTCCGGAGGCGGCAGCAGGGGCAAGTCCTCAGCGTCCGGCAGCTCCTCGAGATCCACGTGCTCGCTGGGGAACCTGGCCTCTGGCAGCTCCTCGAGGTCCGGTCCTGCTTCCGGGGGGGCAGCAGCCGGCAACTCCTCGGGCAGCTCCTCAAGGTCTGGCCCGGCCTCGGGCGGTTTGACGCACCAGGACGGGTCTGGTTCCTCAGGCCCGGCTGGGGTTGCAGGGAGGGGCGGCCAACCTTTAGGGCACGTCGGCCAGTCCCAGTCCCCAGCGGCCGGAGGGCCTACCCACTCCCGGTATGTGTCCCGGGACCAGCGGGGCTTCGGCCCAGGGTGGCAGACCTTCTCTTCCCCGGCCCAGGGCCGCAGGTCTGCTTCCCACTGCTGCCTCTCTCTTACTGAGCCCTGCGGCCTAGCTTTTATCCTTTCCCTTCCTGGGGAAGTCCCGCTTCCCGGGGCCGAATTGGCCGTCGCCGGCGGGCCTATCCGGCCTGGCCTGCGGGGTTGACGGGCGGCCCGGCGTGCTGGCCCAATCCCGGCTTGTTGCTGGGCAGATTTACTGGGTGCCTCTCCCTGCTGGTCTACTGGTTGTGGCCCTCCCTTGGCCCCCAGTCCGGGGGCAGGCCGAGGTGCCCTTCTACACTACCAATGGAAGGGCCTTTACAAGGGTGAGGGAAAGAGGCATCCATTTGAAGAGCCTGCTTTCCCCCTTCCACGTCCCCGTAGCTAGGGTTTGCAATTCTTCACTTACAAAAGTGGAGATCAGCATAGGGCATTTAATTCTTGATGCTTCAGTTAAATATTCATCTGTTTAGCTTTGCTCTGGAATCTTTCTGGGCTTGTATCTCTGGTGCCAGAAGCTATAAAAATAGTGCATTTAATATTTAAAATTTGAATTTGAGGTCAACCTGTAGCTTTGCTCTGAAATGCCAAATTGTACTGAAATACTCTGCTCAAGTGATTGACAGAAAATGTTCACTGGTAGCCTAGAGTATATAGGACTCTAACTAAAAGTCAAAATAATTAGCATATTTGTCTGACCACTTGAGCTGTTAAAAGTTACACTAATTAAATACCAATGGATGACTACAAACATTAATTAAGGAATTAACTTCAATATATTTATATTTTGCATAGTGTTAATCTTTAGTAATTTAGATATTTGGAGGTTTGAAATAATTCACGATAATATTAAATCTAACTTATTAAATCTAAGACAGTTCTTGTATGTTCATTAAATACCAATGGATTTTTAAACAGCTGTTAATCCTTGGCAAATGTGTTTAAGAATCAGTCAGCATTTAATAAACATACAGAAACAGGCTTATTAAATCTAAATAAATATGTATTTAAGACAGAACAAATCTGGCTGTTTTGTACACCAGTCGAAATCTCATGGCCTAGAGATGTTAACAGTAGCTTTGGTTTTTTTAAGTTTTGTCAAGTGGTGACCACTGTCACAGACGACAGATCATGACGATGTCTTACTGGAAGGGCTGTTAGGTTTCTTTGTGAAATCTGACCACCTTCTTGTGCTGGCCAGCTTTTATTTATTTATTTATTTTAAATCCTTAATATCCACACTGCAAGCTTTTCTTTTGCTTCAAATTTTTTAAAATTACTACTTCTTGAGGGAAAAATGGGTTTACATTTCAGGAAAACAAGGTTTGCAGAACCTCAACTTCTACAAGATTCTCATAGGCCTAAAATAAACATGTTTATCTGAACAAGTATAAAGGCCAAAGGTCAGACTCAGAAATAATGTGTAAGCTAGACACACTTGCACACGCTTAGATTTCCTCTGCTGATGCAAAAGAGATTCCAAGTCTGCATGACTTACACACAGGGGATCCAAAAGCAGGTGTAAGTTAAAGTAGTCACTACCCTACTTAATTTACTGCACTGTACGGCTTCTACTCGCTTCTGTGAAGTATGCCCTCTCTAGATTCCATTCTACATCAGTTAGAATGTGTGCAGTGGTTGTTAGGGAGATTAACTTATAGCCCTTTCTGAATTTGGCCCCAGATCCCTTGTATTTTGAAAATTTATTAAAGCATTCATTTATTTTTGCAGCAAACACATTGTAAAATTATGTTTTAATAAACATAAGAGCTAAGTATTGTCATTATCAACGAGGATAGGAAGCAGCACTATCAATCAAATTATGAAAAGAAAAGGAGTTTCAGGTAAAAATAATTATATAATGTGATATATAATAAGAACTGTCCTTTGAAGCTGTTGAAAGGATATCTTGAATCTCATTTTCTCTGGACATATGGGATATTTAACTATGTTTCTGACATGATTTCTCATTAGCCAGGGCTCTGTCCATTTTTGTGTGTGTCACTGTAGTAAAGCAGACTTTACAGTGTTTTTCTTAAAAATAGAAATAGTATCTTTCAGACATTTTTTGTTGTACGTTCATAAGCAGTCAGGTGGGTAAGCATCTGGTTTTACCAAACTAAACTGTTACTTAAGCTAAATTTCTTTTAATTTTTTTCTGATCTAGATATTTTAATACCTGTTTTAAGTAGAACTAAGCTGGTACTTAAAATAGATCACTGACATTCAGAATGGGTATGAAATCAAGTGTAATAAAAATTGTCATCAAGGTGTAGTGTAGGTACTGATTCAGCTACTACCACACTAATTCAAAAAAAATTAGCATGTAAGATCTATATCTGTGTGTATTAAAGACATATAGGATGTCTAGAAAGTATGTCTAAAATCAGGTAGTGGTGGTTGAAGCAGAGAAGAAATCTGAAGTGTGATATCATCTTCAAGTTCTGCTTAGGACAGAAGAGGAAGGTAGCAAAACTAATATTATCCAAAAAGAGTTTCAGAGATCTCTTCAGCTGTGTTATTTTTCCAGATTTTAGCCTTCCTTGTGACTCAACTGACTTCACCAGCATCTCTTTATGCAAATGATCCCCCATGCTTATACTGTGATGGAAGTGTCAGGCAGATGTGTCTGTCTCTACTCAGCATTATGAAATGTCCAGTATTTCATTTCATTCTCTCCAGAGTATATCATGACAGTGTCATGACAGTGTTAGTAATAAGAGCTACTAATTCCTTGCTTGTGTTTATTTTTCTTGGGAGCTTTGCCTTCAGGAGTGGAAAATTATGCTAAGTATATTTAGTGATTAAATTGGTTTTTGATTAGTGTATAGACATTGGTACATCTCCATGAAAATACTTTTGAATAAGATTATTATTGGTTCCTTTATTATAAAATTTTCCAAATACATAAATTAGTTCTGTTGTGCCATCTTTTTGCTTCCTATCACACCATTGGCCTGCTTGGTTATTTCAGAGAGCTCTTCCAAGGGTTATCTTGGCAAATCTCCACTCAGGGATATAACTTTCAACTGTTAATATTTTTCCTCAACTCAAAACACCTCTTCGTGACTTTGACACATATACAGCTGCATTTCCCATGATGGATATAGCACATACTCCACTAAATACATCAAATACAGTTCCATGTTGGATTGCAATTCAGACTGACAAAAAAGTGTTTATAGTTTCCTTTATAATTTATGAAATATCTTCTTTTATTTTTTCAATTAAACTTTTCTTTTTCATCTTTATTAAATAAAGTAAATATAATTTTGTAATCTCATTATTTTATTTTAAAGTTCTTAGATTTTTTCTTTTTCTTTCACATAGTATTTTGGAACCAAATGTAAAAAAATCTCAAAATTTTATATTCTGGAGTTCACATTCCGTATTGTGTTAAAATAATATTAATATCAAGACAACACCTTAAGCTGCCAGCTCACTTTACATCCACTGCTGTTACAGGTTCCTGGTTGGAGCCATTCTGGACTCCCTGCCAGTTACTTTGCCCCCTAAACTAATTGATGTTGCTTCACACTGCACGCTGCTTCCTAGCTTAAGGGAAGTGTTAGGACTCAATAGAAGGAAAAGACAGAGCATGTAAAGGGTTCAGATCAGAGATGGGTCATTACAACCATAGGTGCTCAGAGCTCAAAAGCAGTGAAATCACAATACCTCTACTCCATGGGAGAAGAAGGCCATGGGAAGGCAACAGAGGAAAAAACAAAATTTCCACCTTGAGGTCTGCATCACAGTGCTTCACTATACAGCACATAGGAGAGGATTAGGAATGTGGTAGTTGCTTTATGGGGAAAGGCCAGTTTTTCTTTGAGTGGCAGCTGCATATTTCCAGTTGTGGAATCAACACATCTGTTCCACGAGCTTCTACAACCTTCTGAAAGCAATGTCCACTGGGGCCACATTCTCTTCACCCCTGCCCCTCCCCTGCTATTGGACAGTTCTGAAGGTATAAAACAGGGAGTGGCCCCAACTGTCTGTCATTTCTTACCTAACCAGTGAAGGTGCAGTGATCTTGAATTGCACAGTGTCTTGACACTTTCCTTATTGTTTTTTTTTCTTTTTTGTTTCTCTTTTTAGGCCTTTTTCGTGGCAAATATTTGTTTATAGTTAGTCAGTCACATTTTTCTTTAAAAGGAAAAGATGAGATACCTGAACAGCCCAGGTTCTATTGGGATCTGCAAGAATGGGTTTGAGTGGCTCATCAAGCCCAGGTGATTAAGTTAAGTCTAGGGTCAGCTCCAGAGATTGGCCCATAGGACCAGGTTTGTCTACTTCTCATGGCACAATAGAGGCATCTCAGGCTGGTTGTTTTGTGGCAGTTGCTTTGTGAGGGAGTGGCCAGTTATGAGTCTGTTTTACTTACAGGTTCTAATCCACTAATGCAGTGTTTGGATTGCAATTTATATTTACATAAAAATATTCTATTGGAGCCTTAAAAAATGTTTCCATTCCTATAACTATAATTAAAGTAGGTTTTTAAAAACCTTACATTTGGTGACATGTTGGACCTGACAGTATCCCCCCTGATATTAGTTGATTCAATAAAGCTGTTCCATCAGTCCCATATTCCGGGGTTTCCAGATCTGAAAAGAACAATGCAGGTTTGAATTCAAAGCCAGAGTACACTACACTGTCCAACTGATCAGCTCAGAAGTGGACAAGAATACCTGAAACTCTTATGTACAGAGCTCTGTGTGGTTACAAAAATATGGCTCGGCATCTGCGAGAATCAATTTACATCTGACCCATCATCATCAGTCTGTCTCTTCTATGGCATCCACACCCACATGGCACGCACAGCTCTGGGCCACCCAATCAACTGTTTGGAGGCCAGCCCCACTAAAGCACCACTGCCACTGATCAGCTCCAAACAGCTGATTGGCAGAGCCCCACAGAACAGCTGATTGGCAGCCAGCGGGGGGTGGGGGGGAGAAGGGGGCACCGAATAGCTGATTGGTATCTCGTGGGGGAGGTGCTGAATAGCTGATTAGCATCCCAGGGAGGAGGCATCGAACAGCTGATCGGTGTCCCGTGGGGGAGCATGCTGAACATCTGATTGGTGTCCTGTGGGGGGACCTGGTCTCCCCACACCTTGATCTCAAAACCAGGAAAGCAGTCTCAAAGACTAAAAACTGCAGACAGCTGCTTTCCTGCCTTTGAGATCCATCATCTGCAAAATCTATAGATGCGGATATCTGTGGGTATAAAATAGATAGCTGCAGATTTGCAGGGCTCTATCTATGTAGCTGAACTTGAGTTCCATACTGATACATGCTGAGAATTAACATGGTATGCTTATTCTCTGTGGTGGCTGCCAACCATGTCATTCTTAGAGGATATCTTGCCATTTGTTCTATGCAGAAGAACTGGTATTGATTCCAGAGCAGCTCTCTCCAGCTCTTGAGCAGAGTTAGAATGCCAGAATAGTTCTTGAAAGCTTCATGCTGAATACTATTAAATACATTGGCATAGAAAACACTGCTGTCTCAATGTGAATGGAGAAGTGTTCTCAGATGCATCCTACCCCATAAAGGACTTAAATATTATGACCAGGGGCTTGAATAGGCATTGGAAGTAAACTGCAAGCCATTGGACAATGTGGACACTGGTGTGGTATATATTTACTTCTGAAGAACCAGGCTTCAGCATTCTATACAAGTTGGAGTGTTTATGTGGCATTGAGAGTGGAAACAACATTGTCTACATTCTCCACTGGCTCCCCATTTACTTCCAATGCCAATTCAAGATTCTGATCATAATATTTAAGGGTAGTATATTAGGTAGCAACAATAGTGAGAAATTCCTTTTGCTCCTGCGTCTGACCACAGTGAACAAGCCCCATCTAGAAGTGACTAATACCTTGATGACTGTGGCCAGATCCAGAACCAAAAGAAATGGTAGTAATTTTCTTGAAAGATGAAGGTGAAAGAAAGCATGTCAGGCATAACAAAGCAGTTAGTGTCCTTTTTATCTTCTCAAATGATTCTTTTTCCACCATCATCATTTCAGTTTTGCTTTGGTTCATTTAAAGCCAGCTGCTCTTCATCCAGGTATTAATCTCCTATTGATAATATGGCAACTTGGTGATGGCATCTGCTTAGAAGGTGATGTAAAGCTAGGGCCTATTATGTGTCATCAACAGTGGGGGAATAGTCTCCAATAGAAATTGAAGAGGAGGGGGAAAAGAAATGATACCTACAGAATTTCACATTAGAACAGTTGCACATTACATGTTTAGGATATTACTTGAAAGAAATGATTGAATCATCAAACTGCTGCACCAGCCTCTCTGACTAGGTCTCATAAATAGGTCAGTCATAGCTTGTGACTTACTACGTCTCTTGCTTGAATACTACTACACTGAGGTTTGACATCAGTCATTTTCCCTTTGGGAAATCATCCATCAGTGGTATAGTGTCATCTTCACGTGTGGCCTTTGTCTGAAACTTGAATGCGTGAGGGGTTTGGGATGTTGGAAGATGCCACACATTGGTGAAATTTCAAGAAATAGTTGAGGACAGGGTGGTAGTGGGAGAGATTGACCATATCAAATGTTGATTTCTTAAGGAGAAGGTGGACTGTCACAATCTTCAGAAGACTGGTAAGCTGTCTTTGGTGAAGGAGGCATTGATAATTTCTTTCACTAGTAGGCCTAATTGTTCTTTGCTGATGTTCACTAGGCTGGAGGGTTAAGAAGCTGCTTAGTACAACTGTTTGGAAAATAGAAAAATTGGCAACATTTTTGTTTCAATATTTTTGTTTCAATTTTTGACAAATTTTCCATTGATCAGTGCTTTGGTCAGATGTTTGTCTTATACTGTTGTGGGTGATTAGGAAGTTGACTGCATTAAACAGTTCTGTTAACAACGATTTCACCACTGCTGCTGCAGAAGAAAATATGATTCTTTTCACAACCTTTATGAAGGTGGCATGTTTACACTAAGAAAGTTTGAAATTAGGGTCATATTTTCTAATATGAGTGTACCTGCAACACTGTGCAGTTACCTGAACTATTTGCTTTGTGTTCAGTGAGTGCAGACACATTTGAATAGTTGCTTCTGTTTTGTTCCACTGGAAAATTGGCCCATAATGTTTAAAATTAATTTTCCTGATTTTTAAACCAGAATTAAAGTAGAATCAAAATTGTTCCTGTATGTGATAATGAGACATCAGATCTTGAACTAATATGTCTGTATGCAGGGAAGTAGGATTATATTGTAAATTAGAAATTTTGAAGTACTTTTTACGTGTAAGACCTTGGAAAAAGTGTTGTTATATATTAATTATTTTATGTTTGTGTTGCATTCTTAATTCCCCTTTCTGCAAGGAACTGCACAAACAAATGTGAACTTTCAGAATGCTGAACAGAGCAGAATAAATGTAGTCTTCTTTTCAGTTATTATTTCTATTTAGAATGCCCTTCCATCTTAGAGGAAAATAACAGAAAAGGATATCCAGGGATAATATTTCTCTTTTCAAATCATGAATGGGTGCTGTGAAGTGATTCCTTTCGTAGTAAAAAGCTTAAATTTGTACTGTAGACAAACAAAGGAACTGAAAAGGATTTAAAGCATTGTTGAACACTTGATGTTTAGATCCTAAGATCCATAGAAGTCAAACTTTTGAAACCTCATGTAAGTGCAGACACATTGTATTTAGAAAAATATATTAGATATTTCAGGGCAGTAGTAGTGAGGTTTACATTTATGTTTTGTCTATTACCTTGGATAAAGAAGAAAGTCATTCCATTTCCAAAGTGTAAGACTTTTTCACATCTCTGGCATTAAAAACGATGCCTGGCAAAAGAATTATAAATATAAATTCTATAGTCTTAAGAAAGCTTTTAATTCTGACTGAAGATTTTCTCATTTAGTAGAAGAAGAATATAGGAGTCAAACATGAGGACTGGCAGTGCTTATATCTGCTTAAATTCCTTCCACATATCCAGTTGATTGACATATTCAACAAGCTGTTAATTGCCCACTTGGTATGTTTTAAATGAGTCTTACATTTTTAGGATTTCTGATGTAGATTTGTAAGAACTGGAAATTAAGTAGGTTTAATTGCCTTTTGGGTATTTTTATTCACCATTCAAAGAAATAATACTCTAAGCCTTTGTAGCACTCTCTAAAGTTTCCAATGGCCCTTTTTTCCCCTGATTTGAGCAGCGTGTACTTGTTCTCTTTGAATGAATAACTGTGTACTCTTTATACCAAGGGAGTATCCTTACACTAGTCCTACATTGAGCATATGCATATTGTACCAGTTATTCATAAAAAAAAATTGTTTATGTAGTCTGGCAGTGTTTTAGAACAATAATTTAGAGGCCTTCTTAGACAAGAGAATAAGATTTGGAAATCTAAGGTGACTAGTTGTCTTCACACAGTGAATTGGAATACCCCTTTTTCAGCCTACTTGCTCTACTTTTACTTTAATAGTTTTGGTCCCTAGGGTGCAGAGCTGAGAAATATAGATTGTAACTGATGCCACATAAGCAGAATAGCTTAAGTGATGATACAAAATGAATTGTCTCTGGTAGTGAGCAAGCAGAGACTGGTTTGTGTAAAACAGATTTTTACAGTCCGACTGTGATGGGCTATTCTCACCACAGTGATAACTGCTGAGGAACTGTTATATTTAGTTACATTATAATAGCATTTCTCTCAAGAAATGAGTTATACACCTGTAGAGTAGTGATTGTTTGCATGCAACCATGGCTGTTATTATGCACTCAACAACATTTTGTATTCAGCCGCAAACATTTGTATTTGTGCCAGACTCAAATTAATCTGTTGTGATATGAGAGAGAATGTTGGCAAGGTTGGGATGATGGGGAATTTTGCTTCTCAGTATCTAGCCTTGATTGTCCTTATTGTGTTCAAGAAATGCCATGTGATCTTTCATGAAGAACCACAAATAAAAATCAGAACATAACATTCACATTGAATATGAGGAACTGTCCAACATCCGTAATATTGGACACTTACAGCATAGGGTACAAGTCCTCATAACCAAAAAGTTACCTCCTCAAGGACTACATTATCAACTTTCTGGTAACCTACAGGCTGCACCTAATATGGATTAATTAGAGCAGATGCAGCCATTAGTTTTGAATATGGATGTATGGAACATGGAGACTACAGAGTGTAGTTTACAGGGCTCCATTGTGAGCTGAGTGGAAGGCTGCACTGTATGTTTGCATATATAGTCTCTATTCAAGATGAAGACAGCTGGTAGGCATCACTTCAGCCACCCTGCTCTGGAGAGAGAAGAATATGCCATTAACTGAGTTATACTGAAATACAATATCTGGTATAAAATAGCCACTGTGTTCTCTGTGACCTCATCCCTGCAAGCCAGCTGTTAATAGGGGATATCTGATGGACTTTCTATTATATATCCTCTCTTACGATTCCTGTCTCCACAACTGATGATGTGTGATCTTTCGTCTGTCTTACCACATGCATAAAGTACAGAAGGGTGGGTGGCAAGTAGCTAACCTTTTCAGCTCGATTACAGAGAGAACAATTTGTTTTTGTAATTAGAGCTCAGCAGTGATCTCTGTTTATTTCACTGTTATTCAGCTCCATGTAAACAGAACTCAATTTTGACAACTGTTTAGCTCACGGCACAGATTTAAAGTATTAAAGGATAATGGAAGACTTATTAGATTAGCTTTTGCCATGATCTTTTAGTGTCCCAGATAATTATTATTTGTGATACAGCTGAATGGTTTAGGCTTGTATTATTATTATGCATGCATTTCTGTGTAATACTTTATGTACTGTTGATAGGCACTAAAATATGCATTAGGAAGTATACATTTAGGTAGATTGCACTGATGTCAGTGGCGTTTTCAAGTGGTTCGAATTGCTCTTTTATGTGAACTGCTTTAGTTTCCATATTAAAAGAATGAAAAGGTTCTCAGGCTTCTGATTTTTCCTTTTAAAAGAGAAAGCTTAGTCATCTTCTTCATCATTATTACTCTTAATCATTCTTAGTAACGCTCATGTGATTCCACCACACACCTTTGATCTAATCATTACATTACATTTCTCCTCAGGCTCTGGCATTTTTACTTTTAATGCGTGCTCTCTCTCTCTCTCTCTCTCTCTTTCATGCTTTCTCAGTGTTCTTGCATATTTTTTCTTGCACTACTACCCTTCTTATGTTTCTTGTTTAGTTCTTTATGATCATCCCTGCAAGTCACATGCTGTTTTTTACTTTCCTACTTGATTCTTTTTCTGTCTGCCTCTTAGTATCTCTGAATTGTGATGCATTGCTTCTCACTCTGATCTTACCATTGACTTTTTACTTTTTGATCACTTTCTGCCTATTGTTCATAAAATCAGTCTTTTTAATCTTTCCCCCATTTTTCCCCACATGCTGGGTCCACAGTTTCTGTTTCTTCTAGCTAACCTTGTTCTATTACATTGGCTGTCTCTGATCAGAAACAATATGTCTAATCTTATTTTCTGTTGTTGGCATGAATTTTATACACTTATTTGCCCTTGTTTATAGCTTTGACAGACTCTGTAGCCTTTTTTTTCAAGATTTAACTTAAAATGGCAACTTCCAAGCAATATTTCACAGATTAGGGTACTGCCTTTAGAGAAATTTACATGATCATCCTGGGCACATTCTACAATTACTAGAATAAATAACAGAGAAAAACTTTAATATGGGGTTTTCATATTTGAGTGATTGCATTTATTCTTAATATCCATTGGAATAGAGCATATGTCAGTTACCAAGTGGATGCATTTAACAAAAAGAGGGGAGATTAGTTCATGAGTGAGACACATTTCATATTTTCATCTCAACCCCAAATGAACACTAGTGACTCATAATAGTCACAATTTGCTTAGAGCAAAGAGAGCACTGCCAAGGTGAATGGTCCCAAAATTGTGCTTATTCTAAAAGTCTTTTAATTTTCCAGAATTTTTTTAATGTACTTTTCAAAAAAAGAATCTGATATGAAAAAAAATCCCAGCTTCTCAGTGTGATCCAACTCTCAGTCTCTTTGTTACATATTAGTCTTTATATTGCATTCATCCTCATGGTATCTGATTCACTGCCATCAAATAAAACAAATAGGGACTAAAGCAAAAAAGGATGGAAGCCATTGTCTTAGATCTTTTTAAACTGCCTTCTCACAAGAGTGGAGCACATTTGCAGGTTGGCATTGTACAAGCATACTCACAAATGCTGGAAGGTCTGATTTCAGGCTTATCAAGCAACCTTGGTGATGCAGTTTTAAAAAAACCAGCAAATTCTCTCCCTGCACAAGAATGTGTGGTACTTTTCATCTGACAGCTAGCATGCCTTGGTAGAACTCAGAAGAGGATGTTGCACTGTAGTGCATGTGGCCAAAATGCATAGGTCTGTATTTTTTGGTGAAAGGAAAAAAAACAATTTTTTGGATTAAATTTATATATAAGATTTTCTTCCTTAACTCAGGAATAACTGTCCTCTGAATTCATATATAAAATCTGAGAAGACAAGGTGATTAATTACAATCCAGTTTGTACTGTCAGTATGCCATTTTATTTTAGCACTGAAAGGAAAAGGTTTAAATTATGTTTCCCATTTTCAGTAGCCATATTCAAAGATTACGATTATATATATGGCTTATGTCTTAAATAAAAAAAAAGTTAATCAGTTCTACAAAGTACTCGAATGTTCAGCAGATAATGTGTCAATAACGCTATTGTATATCATTCTTTTCTTTGATCGTGATTCTGATCATAATCATTTAAAATATAATTCTGCATCTTTTTTCAGATCAACATAATAGGTTATGGGCTAAATGTCATGACAAATTAAATTAAATCACAACATAATTCCCAGTAGAAATCTCTTTAGCTCAGTAGAATTCCCACCAGGAAACACTGAAAGATATGGTGTGGTGAAAAGGTTGTTTGAAACTAAGTGAGGAGGGTATAATTTGAGTGCTACAATACAGTATGCATTTCTTTTCATCCAACAAATTGTAATAATGTGGCAGAAAGACTTTACTGTAAACAATATCGTAGTTGTAGCAATTCTTATAAAATAGTTCCTTTTTTTTTTGTATTGAAGATGCTGTTGTCACTTTTTACGCACTATTAGGTTCAAAAGCTTTGCTGCAGTTTACAACCTGGCTCAGTCAGTTCCAAGACTCCCAGTTTTCTAGGCACACATGAGTGCACAATAACTAACAATACACTTATATGTGGTAATTAGTACAAACTAGTCTTCCTTCACAGTCCTCTCAGGTAGCTTCAGGATGTGTGAGGTGTGGAGTGTTGTCTTTTAGTTTCTTTTAATGTTTTGTGGCATTTTCTCTCCGTTTCTAAACTGCCTCGTCTGCTTTGATTCCTTTGGTAAGAGCAAGTGAGGATGGTTTGGAGCAAGGGTTTTTTGTGACTGCAATATTTTAAAAGCAAAAATGTAAAGAGATTTGTCTCAAGCATATGCTGAAGGACCTTTGCATAGAAATATTTTTTTTTTCCAAAGTAAAATTTATACTACAAAAGAGATTTCCATGTTAAATATGCACATATTTATGGCTAACTTTACAGGCCAT
Organism: Mesoclemmys tuberculata; assembly: GCA_007922155.1. Lineage (NCBI taxonomy): Eukaryota > Metazoa > Chordata > Testudines > Chelidae > Mesoclemmys > Mesoclemmys tuberculata. The sequence continues at coordinate 46,930,699 of ML675618.1, read as the reverse complement.
ATTTACAAAAACTACACATGTAATCTTTCATTATTAGAGCAGCTTCTAGCGCTTGGTGTTGTTTAAAAAGAATCAAATGCCTCTCCTAACCTTATCACAAAAAGAGATGTAAAATTAGAGGTGTTTCATTTCAAATTATTTTTAATCTGCTTGGGGGAAAAAAAACAGATGTTTTTAAGGAGAACAAAAAAAAAAGTAGAATAATCTGATAATCTGTAGTTCTCTCTCCTACATGTAATTTTGCCCAAAGAAAAGATATTAAGCCTTCTGATATATTTTCTGTTCATATTTAGTTCAGACGTATTCTTTTATTCATCTGAATCTGAGTCTGCTAGTGCAATGTCATGATTTCTCTTTTACTGAAAAGCCTGAAGGTTAGGAGCTGCACAGTACTTTATGACCACCTTGAATGAGCAGCTGCTAACTAGGAAATTAAGTTTTGTCTTCAGCACTAAAAAACTAAAACTAAAAACTATAAGGTAATGTTTTGTGAGAAAACAGAAAGGGACCAGCAAATTATATTTTGTTCTATTAATAAGGTATAATAGCTCTTCCCACTGTAAAATAAACTGTCAGTGGAACCCAGCATAGGAATAAAAATGGCACACTACACAGCAAACTGGAAAAAGATTAAAATCAAGATTGTATAACAGCCTGCTAGCAAATATGTGGAGAATACACAAAGGTGTACATGCATACTGTATAACAAATCATTATAATATAAAAAACAAACCTATTACAACATAAAAAGCTTTCTCAGTCCTGAGAGCACAAACTTGATAAACTATTGATTCATAACCCTGTGGATAAAATATTCTATTTTAAATGATTAAGCATGATTTGGATCCATCTTATATAAAATAATTTAGCATTCACTGGATAATCTTAGTTGAGGTATTTGCTAAGACCTGAAGACAGGAGTGTCAAATTGCTTTAGCATACATTTTCCCCACAACTTTCTGTGTTTTATTTGCTTATGATCCATCATATGTAAGATGAGATCCCTCCTAACTATTCTATATAGTATCTTCTTTTGAATATGACTTCAATAACTCCTTTGTTGTTTTTATCCTTTTATTCTAATGTGGATAAAGTGAAGATTAATTAGACTATCTTGTTGTTTTTCTTAGTAAGCTCCCACTTGTCACAACATATTTTCCACTTGTTTATTGGTATTAGGACCCTTTATTCATCCTAATAAATGACCTCTTTGAAAATTCATGGAAAACTGAGCATGTTGTACCACTCTCTATTTGTATCGAGGAACTCTGTGTTTCAGAGGACCTTTTGGGCTGATCAAAAATTTGTCAGTGTAACAATTTCCACCTTTTTTTAGGTTGAATGTCAAGTGCTACTTACTGAAATGAAGTATTCCAAAATGAGAAGTATTTAACACAGAGGCATGACTACTTTTAATCTATATAGTCATTTTATGTCAAATTTAGAAAGGCAGAAATAAAGCTGTTTGGAGAAAAGAGAACATACATGAATACTGAAAGACTGTGGACCTACATAACGAATCTCTTAAAAGCTCTGGAAAACTCACTGGAGTATCAATTTGAATGTGATATCATGATGACTCATAGATTAATTCCTTTTGCTTCAACAAAACAAATAATATGCCTTTCACACTGCTCTTTCATGTGCTGAATATCACAATAGTAGCCTTATAAACATGTGCATATTCCAGACTTACTTTCAGGAGCTTCCATATGTTGTGAGAGCACACTTTAAGAGCAGGATAGAAACATACACAAATTATACAAGAAGCCAAAAAAAAAAAAAGAAAAGAAAAGAAAAGAAAGAAAGAAACATCTGCGGGACAACAGGGTGAAAAAATGTTTAAGCTGCCTGTTATTAACTACCTCAACCTGTTTTACGCTGGAATTCTTCATAATTATGTTACAGAGGAAGGGGAAACAACAGATGTTGAATAAAGATTGAAAGGAAGAAAATGAGATTGTACAAAATAAAAAAAAAATTAAAAAGGAGCTACAGTTGCTCTAAGCCAGACATTTTTTGGCAAGACGTTTAGACAGCAATCTATTTCTCAAATTCATTGCCCATTTCAGTAAGATTAACGTAAAACAAAGTGTTTCTTTTTCAGTCTGATCATTTGAACAATTATACAACTCCAGTAATCCCCAAGTCAATCTTTCAGAAAACAGCTGAATGTTTCCTCAAGCAATTTCATAAAGTAGATTAAATGAATTTGATAATAGGTCAAAAAAGCTGCAACAGCTTTCCATGAGAAGATTTTTTTTTTTGGTTAGCTTACATAATTAATCGTTTTGACTTTCTGTACAAATATCTAAATAATCAATAGCTTATACAGTTGTTCCCAATTTTTGTGGGATAAATGCTGTTAAATAATACTCAAGCTTTTTTTTTTAATGTCACCTTTCAGATATTCCCCACATACTTCAGACATTAAAATAAAGGCAATAAACCATCTTTTACTTGAGAGAATAGGTCCCATTTTTTCTCTCTCTTATTAGCAGGTAATTTCTAATATGAGTATTTATAGATTGCCACCATGAATTTGTTGTCAGTGGTGAGCCATGAAAGAGCTAGAATGGAGTGCTGAAAGATATGTACAGAGCCAACACATTATTAGCTAAAGCCATTTGCATCACCACTATGACACTTCCACTACCATTTGCACATAGTATAATTGACCCATTGACCTTAATGGGAGTTTTTCCTGAGTAGGGTCTACAGGATTGGCCATTAGTCCTTAAGTAGATTTCATGCATTTCTGTGACACTAATGCCCTACTCTTAGAGATGGTCATTCAAACAGGTTGTTTTATACAAAAGCAGAGACCATTTTGGGAGAGGGATTCAGAATTGAAACGGACCCTTTTCCCAACATTTTATTTTTCTACTTGTTAACTAAAAATATTTTATTTTTCAAGCATTCCCGACTTTGCTTTCCTTTGCTATCCTCACCCTACACACCATCACAAGTAGACTTCAATCTGTTGATCTGCTTCTGCCAGGTGAGCAAATACTTCATCTGCTAGCTGTCTTCTCTTGTGATCAGAATTTTACATGTAAGATTATAAAGCTTCATGGGTTTTGGGGTTCTTTTTTTAGGCTGTGGTTCAGAATTTGATAAGACTGTATTATTGCTTAAAGGGTTTACAAGTAATTTGATGAAGAAGGAGACAGCAAACTTGTATGCATTTTATATTCCAGAAGTGCTGGACCAAAATTTCATCTGAATAATATTAAAAGTTAAATCACTCTGCCTTATTATATGTACATTAGTCCTGATAGAGCTTTATAAAAGATGATATGCGATGCAGAGGGAGTAGAGGTATAAAAGAAATGAAAATGTATCTGTGTGCGTGTACTTTTTCTAGGCATGCTCTTAATGCAGACTTTCACTGAAATTAATCAGAAGTGCATATCCGTAGTTCAACACTTTAACACATTTAATACTGCAAGTCTACCACTACTACCAATCTCTGTAGGAATTGTACGGTTCACTAGCACCAGCAGGTTGATGGATCTATCTGTGGAATCTGGACAAATCTTTCTTATGATTCATTTTTGCCAGAGATAAGTCGTAAAACTAAGACAGCAGATTGATGGGGGTTTAGGTTTTCTGCTCTTGTTTTAAACAGTAGATGTAGAACAGGTTCTTCTGTTTTATAGCCCGGAGCTCAACTGTCAACATAAAAGATGTACGGACTTAATACCTGAGAGCCAGGCAAAAGAATTTCTTCCTACTTTTTTTAGAGCAGATTAGCCGCCACACAATATAGCTCATTACTGCCTAGTGTAAATTTATTGAAAAGGCAGTTTTTGCTAAAGTACATGAAATACTTTATCTAGGCATTATCTGCTTTACCACAAGACACAGAAATCAACTGGAGAGGCTTCTCCAGCAGCTCAGAGGAGCAAGATATTCACTTAAATCACTGTCTGTCTGTAGAGATTTCTGCATCTGACCAAAGCTTATTGGGCTTGAAACATTATTCTTCCATTTTGCCTCTGTGTGTGCGCACACATGTGTGTGTGTGTGTCAGAGAGAGAGAAATAGATTGACGGGTATATACTAACTCACTGTCACACTTCATGTCACATAATAGTGGTTGGAAATAATTTTTGATTTATTAAATCTAATTAAAAAAGAAAAGAGTGGAAATGACAGTCACATGCAGAGTAACATAACTAAAGGGATAACCGTTCAGGTTTTGCCATATTTGATGAATATTCCTCTGGTTTGTGGTTTTCTAGTAATTAATGAAAAGAGTGACCTCTATGGAAATTATTATGTCATTTTATTATTATTCCTGTGTCATATAACAAAAGCACATCACATCATTTTTTTCTGAATTTGAAAACAGCTTGCAAAACAATGGAATGAAAAAGAAAACAAAGAAAATGATTTTAAAGAAATAACAGCATTTATCATAGTCAACAGCATATACCTAGTAGAAAGTACCTTCTTTTTTGAAGTTTTTTCCTTGTTCTTCCTCTAATTTTTTCTCAGAATGCGGATGCCTAGGACAATTGAAGCCAAATCCTGCTCTCTTTACACATGCAAAACTCCCATTGAGTCAATTCTTAAGAGGTGCAGAGCAACTACAACTCTGAAGGAGTCTAAGAGAACTGTAGTTGTTCAATACCTTTCTAAATTCAGCCCATAAACTTTCTCAAGGGGGATTTTCTCCCAGTTTCATATGACAAAATTTAACAGTCAGTGTTTGCTTTAATTATTTATTTTTGGTAAATCTAAATGGGGAAAAGTACCTGCTGGGTATTTTGGATAAAGCTAAATAGGGGGAAAGTTGTGCTGAAATGCTTTGTTGCTTAGCTTTTATTGGAAATGAAACACCCTTTGCATTACATAGGATTTTCTTTTATTTTTGCCTGATGTCAGTTTTAAAAAACCCATTTGTGCTTAACCACAGCCATTTATCAAAGCAATAAATTGAGCTTGCAGGGATTTGCGATTGAGCCCAGGGAAAGGCAGCAACTCATTCAAAAGGTGGATTGGGCGTTTTCTGTAACCAGTAAATGTTTGAGGAGGAGTTGTTTTTTGTTTTTTTTAATTTTGCCCTTAAGCAAGTCAGGTGTGTGTCAGAAGCTTCAACTTACTGCATCTGTGTGTTTGTCTGTATACACTGTATGTGTCTGTGTAAATGTTTTTTGTTTAAGTTTTTGCCTTTATTTTTTCAGAATGGCCTCTGAATAAATAACTTGTTTAGTGAATGCTTGTTCTTCTATTTATGTAAAATTAAAAAAAGAAAGAAATGCATAATCACGGTTGTTAGGTATATAGTTTGCCTTACCTTGACATTTGTCCCACAGTGAAGTTCTTACCCAAAGGACTCCATTCATGTGTTTGCTTTTCTTTTATGAACTAATCTTATTTGCCACTTAAAATTGTTTTAAAAAAAATAGCACCGAAATTACTGGATACTCAAGGTTTATAAACCAGTGGCTCTTGCATTCTAAAGAATGATGAGTGTGAACTTGCAGTCCAGATTCAGACAAAGCTCCCATTATTGTCAATGGGAGTGTTGCCTGAGTCAAGATTGTAGGATTGGGCCTCGTGTGCATAATCTGGTTTGTTAGCTGTCAGACCATAGTATGTTGGGTTTCTGTTTTTTAATATCTTTATATTCTGAGTAGATATAAATACAGTTCTTGCCACTTTCTTGCCCCATAACCAGATAGGTAGGAGGGTGGCAGCTGTTCTTCTCGATCTCTGGAGGATACCACTATGGGCCCTGTAGGTCAGTCATGCCTCTAGCATTAATGATGCTCTCCACCTCCATGGAAGGAATAGGGGTATAAGCAAGTTTCATTAAATTAGCTTTTCTTTCCTGTCTGCTACTTGGTGCATACAGGGTTTCATTAATCATATGCAAGTGGCTTGTCAGGTGATTTAACGCAACTGGGCATGACAAGTTATAGCATGTCATCCAAGAAATTTAAAAACCGTGTTCCTGAAAACCAGAGTGTGAGAAATAGCACATATCACAAATATAACCTCTTTTATATAAGATTTAATTATTAAAATAGTCTGAGTTCTGTTTGCCACAGAAACAAAAATAATCCAGTTGGATGTTTGGCTCTGTAGTTTTGCTCATATTTGATAGCAGAATTCCTAGTTCCTGCCATGAGAAGAGCTAGGAAGTTTGTATTTAGGATCTTAAACTATGCTAGGCCTCAAAACAGTGGTCAGGAAACTCAAATTGCACTGGGCCTCCAACAAGGCCAAAATCTTCAAATGTTTGTATCTAAAGATAGGAACCTAAATCTATATTTATGCACTTCAATCCTTTTTAGGTGTGTGGATATGCACTTAGTTGACTAACCTCAGAAACCCACATTTGAACATTTATATCCAATTTTGATTATTAGTTAGTTTGTGGTAGCACTCATGATGCGCTAGGCACTTTCCCAGGCATTCAAGAATGGAAAGTTCTTGCCCAATCAGCTCACAGTCTCCAGACAGATAGAGGTTAGGGTTTGAAGAAGAACAAATATCTATATAATATAAAAATACAAGTGAGCTGAGACTTGTTGGCAGCATAGTAGGTGTAGGTCTTCAAGAGAGAATTAAATGTGGACAGAGTAGTGTCCTTTTAAATAAGTACAAGGAGGTCCTGGGAGGGGTGCACGAAAGAAGGCAGGGACATTTGTGCAAGAAGCTGAGAACAGGTTGGTAGAGTAGAGGAGGCAGGAGAACAATGAAAAGGCATGTTTTATAGAGCTTTAAAGGTGATGAAAAGAAGCTTAAATTTGATTTGGTAGCAGGTGGGGAGTCAAATTGGAGAGTGATGTGATCAAATCAAATTGCAAGCAAGACCATTTTGCAGGATATGAATGAAAAATTTGGTTTGTGAGCAATGAAACAGTATGTATAATAAATGGGTTTTGGGTTTTTTTACTTTCTTTTTCCTGTCCCAATTTCTTGACCCTTACTGTGATTTTGGTGGGTGACTCCCAGGTAGATGTGCACTGAGAGGAGCATGCTAGAGAGAAAAGGTAGCCATTTTCCTCTTCTGCTCATTACCTTCTCTGTTCCTACCTGCACCCTCAGAGCCATAGATCCACATTCCACTGAGAGGCCTCCATTAAAGCAGAAGGAAAACAGAGCAAATACTTTCAGAGGTTTGGAAATTCTTTAAGCAGATTTTGCTCCTCGTAAGAGAGTGTAACAACTGGTCCTCAAAGTATTTATTTGCTACTTATAATTGTCACCACTTTTATTCATGGTCTGTGTTCCTCACAAGAGATGCTCTTCGCTTTCCTTGTGCCACCTCATAGCTCCTTGTTAATTTATCCTCTGTTTATAATTCTTCACCTGCTGTCATAGGAATCTCTAAAGCTGCTTGTTAAGAGAAAGCATTTTAACAGATGCCCTTGCACATTGGGATGAATGTATTATGGATACAGAATTGTCTTCACGCTTCTTACAATCACCTTTTTCACCTGCTCATGCAGTGAACACCTCTGGCTTGTTGTCAGTGTACTTGATTGCAGAGTGGGAGGTGTACAGGGTCAAAGCTAGCCTTGTCTCTTACGTTCTGTCATGAAAGTCTTGGGAGCTTTATTCCCATGCTCCCAATTTTGATATGGCTGATTTGTGCTTTTAGAATTACAGTATATTAATAGCATAGTTAAATCTTTTTCATCCTTCGGTAGGATGACAGTTTTGTCCCCATAATATATATCCCTGATATCTTTGTGAATTTAATGTACACAAACGTGAAGCTGATCTTTATGTGATAAATTGCAGAGGGATGTGATAAATGGCCTTTTCTTTTACCTTTGCCTGCGTCACCAGCACCCTACAATTAGTCCATGTCCTGAAGACTTATTCTACCAGGCCACCTCTGCAAGCCTACTCAATGGCGACCATTATTTAAATCAACCTGCCAAACAGAAATTTCTTCCTTCCCAAAACTCATTGTGCCCAAACCCTGATATGTCCTCAGAGACCTCAGGTTCCCCATTATAGCCTTTTGTGATTCAATGAATCTCTCAAAAATTGCCACTTAATAGTTGGTTTTTTGGGTGGGGTTTTTTTTTGGGGGGGGAGAGCAAATAAGTTTACTTTAATGTTTTGACTTATGTAACTCAGAAGGGTACTTATATATGATAATATTTTAGGGAGTGTAGCCCTACAGGTGATATGTCCCAAATGGAACTTTTTACAAGGTGTATCTGGGACTATAAACCTGATTTAAAGAACCTTCTTTGCTCAAATGGCTTTCCACCTTTAAAAGAACGTTTCTTTTGATCCTGATAGTGATCTTGTTCACTTGAACTCCTGTCCATCTAGCTTTATTTAACTTAACTGGCAACTTTAGCTCCCTCCATGAAGCTGTTTCCATGAATATGATGAATGGTCTCAAGAGCAGAGAATGTCATTGAGCAAGCTGAATTTAACCCTTTCCTTTAAATGCTGTCTTTTGGGACTCCCAAATCCTATTGGCGGCCACTGATTGCTGAATAATAAGCGTGAGGGGATTAGCTGTATCTGCATTGACTGCGTCTTTGGAGAATGCTACCAACAACAGCAATTCTGTTTGTCTACCTCTAGGAAATGAACAAAGGAAATGTGTTAGAAGCCAAATATGAACAACAGGATTTAGCATGGTAAACAGATGCATGTCCCTGTAGAAATCAGATAGCAAAGCAGAGAGAGAAATTCTAATAGGAAGATGTTGCTTACAACTTATAGCAGGTTGGGCTTAACAGGCGTATTTTCTTTGACCTTCTGTACAGGATTACAGCTTTGCTGGAAGGAAGACTTGAATTTTAGATGTGTTCATCCATGTCATCAAAGATGCATGTTATCATCAAAGCTAGAGCTGGCTAGAAGTGACACTGAAAGCATATAGAAAACTCTGTGTTTTCCCCTTCAAAATAAAAAAATAGAAGGCAACAGAAATACACATATTGTAGTTAATAATCCTCTGCATCTGAAATACTTTATTCTTTTGCTTTTGTCCTCATTAGATTTGTAGTTTGTCATTGAGGCCACTATACTCAAGACAGCGTTTGCTGATTGTTTTATAAAAGATATGCTTCCAATAAGCAAAATAAAACAAAACATGATTTTGTATATAATGATCACTTATTAGATGCTGCGGCTCCGATTTTCTTGGATAAAGAGGCTGAATATGAACAGTCTATACCAAAACAGGTTTTGATTGCAAAATTCTATTAAATATTAGAGAAGACATTTTAGATTTCACATATAATTTCCTCGCCCTCTTTGTTTTCCATTCTGAAGTTGAGAATACCTAAAGTCACTTTTTGCCTATTGGTAAACAGTTACATTGGTTAAAGAGTTACCTTTTTTATTCATTTCTACTGACCATTTTCATATTTCTTTTCCTATGTCTTTCTACTTCAGTGCTTATCTTTTTTATTATTATTTTCCTTCCAATTTCTCTTTAGCTTTTTTCCACCCACAGGGCTGTCTACAGACTGCCAATACATAGCCCAGAACACACTTTAGATGTTAGTTTCTATACTCTGTCCAGAGGGTCAGTAAACCTCTGAAATATTCCCTGAAGGTGTGCAGCTGCATTGAACTGTGGCTTCAACTGTTGGAAGCAGACTGGAGCATTGAACTGCCACTGAACTTGCTTGAATATGATGTAGACTAGTGGGTTCTAGTGTCTAGTGAATGTATCTATGGGAATATACCATAGGAGCATTTTGTAATGCAGGTGCACTCTACAGAATTGCTGCCACTGCTTTTCCACTTGATTGTGTTTTAAGAAATTAGCTGCTAAATATGAGATGTCAACTTGTCAGAAGGGCAGAGGCTTATGTTTACAATGAGGTTTATTGACAATATGGAAACCTTTTTTATTACACATTTTGGCTCCCTAAGAGGTACTCCTATTGAATCAAATAGTTAAACTGCTGATTTATTTACATAAATGATATTTGAGTTAGTGTTCAGAAGCCACAGATCTAATGGAAAGGAAGAGGTCTGGCCTCTTGGGGCTTTGAAATAGGAATTTCTGGCTCAGAGTGCATTGCTAGCAGTAGCAAGAGGAGATGCATTGCAATGAATATTACAGGTACATTGTTCTGGTCAAGTAAACTTTCTTCTGTATTTTTTTTTTAGACAGGAGAAAAGCTGCATATAGCAGATGTGGCTCTTGCCCGGCTATGACTTACTAGTGGTGAGCCTAGGTTACTAAAAGCCAAAGTTCAAAATCCAAAGCTAGTGGTTATACAATATCAGGACAGGCAGGCAATCATGGAAAAGCCTGTAAATAAACATGGGCTAAGACTTGCTCTATGGAAAACAAAAGTTAAATTGTATATTTCTGATAGTGTCTACTGCACATCTATAGGTAGATAGACAAGGAGAAGGAATGCTCCTTTAATTTTGTATGGAAATAGCTATGTGGAAGAATAGATGAAATCTTGTTTTGACTAGTATGCTAAGTAAATATGACATAGGAATGGTAGAATGAATATAACATGTACCACCAAGGTTTCATTTTACAAAGTGACTTTTTTCCACCAGAAGGGACAATTTAAGAGCCTATAGACTTGTGAAGGAAAATGAATTATAATAAGCATTACAAAAATAAAGACCTTGAGTGTTCGCTATTATAATTCATAAGGGATGTCAGATTTCTAGCATGTTGAATATTTTTTTGCAAGAAAAATCCATTTTTATTAGAGATAGGCACAAATTTTTCATCTGGAATTCAAATAATTGCTAACGTTGCCATTTCCTCCGATGTAGACATCAGCACAGAGATTCGGATAATTTCAGATCAGACATTCCTCTGGTTTGTGTGTTTGCTTTAGTTTTGTGCAGTTGGATTGGTATTTTAATGGACCGGTATTTTGTATGAACTGCCGGACCAGCGGTCTGGATGTGCCGTAGGCTTGGAATTTTTCAGAGTGTTGAGAAATCTGAAATCAGATGCTTTGCTTCAGTATTGGACTCTTCTGCCATTAGCAAGCTGAATACTACACTGAGCTGAATATTACATTAAGCTGTAGAGTACCCCTGCAGGTCACCCAAAAACATTAATGGCATAGCTTCAAAAACGACTGCTCTCCTGCCTTGCCAGCCACATAATTAGATGCTAGGAAGGCTGATGTGGGTGAAGAAGGGAGGAATGGCAATCGAAAAAGAAAAATGAGAATAAATGGGAAATGAAGTTCCAGTTCAAGTGTTTCCTAATAGAAACAGCTCTGAGTTTGATTAAGCGGCTGTGAGAAGTACCAAATGTCCTACTCCGAAAAGACCACTGTTTCTATTTAGAGATATTTAGAAGGCAGAAATAAACTGGTTTGTTGACAGCCATGATGCAGAACAAATTCTGCCTGCAAACCTTGCCAGTAATGTAACAGTAGTTCTCCAACATCACATTTCTCCTTGTATTTATTTTTTTGTATTAAATATCCAAAATAGAGATTTTCACATAATCGTACCAGGGGACAGTTAAGTCTGTTTTTACATAGAGATGGATGCCAGGTGTATACGTGTAGCAGTTGCACTGGAAGCATATGCATAATATCAGCTTTACAAATACTTGGGCTCCCTAGGCACTAGATAATTTTGAGCCAAGGGAGAGAATGTTTTTTATGTTATAACGTTTTTTCCATGGTGCTAGAAAATTAACTGCTTTGTATGTATCTTCAGCTGGAATTGCACAGCCACTTGAGAACCTGACAAATAAGGTTAAAACTCTGCAATTATATCTTTTTAGTTAAATCACATGCCTGAACCCTAAGAAGCATGGTGTATGATGTGCCCAAACACACGAAGAAAACATTTTAGAGTTCTCTTTTCCTACATAATTGTTTTTTTTACTTCCTTAATTCCATATCGAGCTTTTCCTTCTGTAGGCTAAACAGGGTAGTTCCATTTGGTGCTTCTTACCCATTTTGGCCCTTAATGGCCAAAGTAACATTTTCTTTACAGGAGAAAATAAAGCAAACCAATGTCTTATTCAGAAGTCCGTTGTTCACGTTTAGAACCATCAGGCAACCTTTAGGGATCAGTTGTCTCAGATCCCTGTTATTTTTATTCTAAGATCCAAATGATTCAGACAGCCAAGCTAAAAAACCTCACAGAAGTCCCTCGCTCTTTCTTTCCATGAACAAGGAAGGAATAGGAAGAGCAGAGGTCTAACAGAAAACATAAGCAAATCAAGAAAGCCTGTATGAAGTTCTGTATTAATTATATTTGAGTGAAAGGCTTGAGGAAACCAAAATGGCAGTCTGAATTAACCCAAGATAATTCATAATGTTTACCTGGCTACAAGAAGATTGGTCACATTTCTAAATGTCTGCACCCACATCTGCCTTAATGAAGGGCTCTATCATTCTATAGAGTGGAGATTTTTTCCTAAGGAATCCATGCACCAGCGTATTACATGATTTATCAGTAAGAGAAATGACAAGGCTTCCTCAGCAGTCTCAAGGGCAGCAGTAGCATCTATCTGCTTTACCTGAGCTTTTTTTTAGACTGTGTGATGTCTTACTGTAGCTCCTCCTTAATAAAGCGTGAGGATAAAGAAATAGAAAACATCTCTCAGAAAGGTTGAACTAACAGCACCTTCCATTGTGGTTGTGCCTGTGATGAATGTTCTTTTGCTTCTTGTCCAGGACTGTAATATGTAATGCAGTTGCTGAAAAGAATATGGTGCAGATTGTCAGAAGCTAATGGTCAGGCAAAGTGGCTGCCAACCAGGGAGATTATTTAGGAAACCTGTGGATAAAGTCATGGCAAAATCTTTTGGAAAAAAACCCAGTAGACTACAGGTCTCATTATAAAACATACAGCCATTTTGTTATGGCATAGTATTCAGACAGATCCTTGTAACAGATGAAGATGCAACAAGTTCAAAGGTGGTGATTACCGAGGTGTTTCTCAGCTGATTACTTCAACAGCGGCAAATCAGAGCAAGAGAAACAGAGAATTGTTAAGGTCTATATTCTATTCTAATTATGATCCTCAAAGTATAAAGAAACAGCAGCACAATCTGGAACCTGAAGCTCTTGATCAGGCATCTGAAGAAATTAAAGGTCATCATGAAGACTCTAATGTCATCTTCAAAAAGAATCTCTTAGAGATTTTTTTAAAATTATTATTATTGACTGTGAACCTGAACAAAATCTAACTGCATCTCTCTATGTCGCCCATAGTTTATGCCAGATTACTCATAGTTGTAATAGCAGCTTTCAGACAAATAGGCATCTTTATTTATTGTCTCTTGAATGGTCTTGTAATGTAGCACAATCCAGGCAGAAAGCCAAGGATGATACTTTTATGACACTCACAATCATAGAAAAACATGGATTCCTCATAAATTGGGCTAAGAGAGAACTCCATCCAAGAAATCTCTGACTTGAAGGCAGTAATAATACAATAAAACATAAAGTCAGCTATTGGCAAAATCATAGTCCATGGTGCCATTTAGTCAAACACTAATGTCCCTGCTGGTTATCCTGACCTAAGGCAAATCCCATATGAGGCCATTACAGCATTTCCTTTTTTCCCCACCTTCTTACTAAAACATCTCTAAACCCACATACCAAAGTTAGGATTTCTCAGAGATCCTCAGCCTACTGTGTGACAAGGGAGAGGTTTGTTGTGATCTATCTGCATCTTGGCAAGCAGAAGTACCAATGATGGCCTCCAGGAGGAATGGGAAAACATACTGCCTCCCAGGAGGATTAAGGTGTATGACTCCAGCACAGCAAAACAGAAAATGATATTCAGTGGGTTTCCCCTCTCACTATAGAGCAGACATGATCTTGCCCTGGCAGGCAAAGAGATTTTAAATGTAAAATTAGTGCTTGATAGCAAAAATGTGAGAGGAATGGTACTTTCTTTCACTTTTGGTAGGATGGTGATCTAAAGGTAGCCAAATGTATGGTGTATGTCCTGGATCCAGATTACCTGTGTGTCTGCTGTGTATAAAGAGATTGAGTATCTACTGACAAACCTTACTGTGTCGATCCTGCAATAGGCAAGCCCATTCTTCCTCAAAGAACCCCACTGCCTTCAATCCATCACAACCAAAAGAGACATGATGACATACTCTGGATGACAGCAGGGCTGTGGAAACAGGTATATAAACAAGACAGAATCTTTCAGAAAGCCACCATGTCACCAGTACCACCCAGCAGTCAGACATGTCCTTTAAAAATATCTGCCGTCCCCAAACATTTAATAGCGTGTACCTCAGCTTACAAAGCAAAAGGCTCCTCTTCTGGCTAGAGAAATAAAGACTGTATGTTAAGCTAATTGATAGTTTATGAAAAATAGTTTATGTGGTAATATAAAACTCACCAATGGTGCTTGGTTCTGTGTCAGTCAGGGATAGCAGCATTTATTTATTTAAAAAAAGACATTGGTACCAGTAAGGATCAAAATGGTTTCATTACCCTTGTCTCTTCTCCCTAATTCATTGCTTTTATTTCTCATAATCACTTATTGCCTTTTGTCTCTAAATAGATTGTAAATTCTTTGAAGCAGGGACTGGCTATTGCTATTTGTCCAGCAGAATGGGGCCCTGATCTTTACTGGGCCCCTAAAGACTACCACAGTACATATTAATTATATTTTGTATTTATTCATTTACCAGGTATCACACATTAGACATGAGAGTCAGCTGACACAACATAAAAGAGAGTATGAATTTTATGAATTATTGGTAAACAATTATACTAATTCAGTTACATTTCTGAATTAGAGTAATCACATCCTATTGTAACAATGTTGATAAATTCTCACTGTATGATCTATGGACCTGTGACAAAGAATAGGAAAATGTGTTAGTCTGAAAATGTCCTTTCAAACAGATTCACAGATCTAGCCTATTAATTACTGCAGTCATATTTCTCTTCTTTTCCAGAAAACTGCTCTTGGACTCTACAACAAGGAGTCAGTGTATTTACAGTTTAAAAAGTAATAGTTTATCAGTCTAGGCCAGCTGTTTAGGCAGTGCAACCGACCAGCTAGTCTCATGCTGGGGATTCCCTTCGCATGGGGAAGTCTTCAGCAAGCATAGAGCTGCCACAGCTGGCTCTTATGTCTTCTTCCCTGCAGCCCTGGCTCAGGGGGTATTTTGGTGGTGGGATTGAGGGAGAGCAGGAGTGTGCTGGGCTCTGTCTGACCACAGCTGGCATTTGGTCCCTTTATGAGTATGGCCAGCTGGTGCAAGTTAAAACAGATACCAGCCTGTCTCTGGGTTAGTGCAGGGGCAAAGAACTAGGGAGCCAAAATTGCTTGCTGGTTTTCTGCTTCTCCTTTCCCCCCCTTCTCTTGAGCTGTCTTGTGTGATGGAGGGGATACATCCTTTTCTAAACACTTCCCTAGGCTCAGACAGAATGACTTGAGCTTCTGTCCTGCTCACCTGGGGCTCCCTCACTCTAGTAGAGAAGCAGGAACCATGGAGCATCCAGAAAGACTCCAGAGTGAGAGGCCTGATTTAAGTCTCTAACGGACAAATTACAGGACGTGTCTCATGGAACACATTTTCAATTCACAATCAAATATAAATATTCTTATAAACGCCATCACCCTCAAGAGAGCACAGTTTAGAGTCTACAGGGCCACAGATGGTGCCAGGACCACATATTTTACCCCCACTAGTTTAGAGAGTATTTGTCTGCTGAGGAAGTGTTCACATTTGTGGGTTTTTGTGGAAGTGGATCCTATCTCTGCCTGTGACTCACAGATCTGGTTTTCCTCCAGAACAGCAAGGCAGAGGCCAAAGACCCATTGTTGGGATCTGTGGACCAGCCCGCTGTGAGGAAGGAAAATTTTCAGGTAACAAATACATTTTCTTATTTTTGCACTGCCTCTAAAAGTATGTAAGACTAAAACTAACTCTTTTATAGATTTCAAAGCATACTTATATGAAAATATTCTTTAGTACTGTATGTAATGATCCCCTCAACCTCAAAATATTTTTAAATGTTTATGAATACCACAGCAGTGATGAGCTAGGACTAGATCTACTGGCTTACCACCTTTTAATTGCCTTTCAAATATTTCATGCCATATCAATGTTAGAAATATCGTCCCCTTACTCTGTATCCAGGAAAATTAGAGGGAAATTCTGTATAATGGTAATAATCCTCAGGTGTTGATAGTTGTAATAAGAGAAGAAAAGCCCACAAGAGTAAAGAGCTTTAAAAAAGTGGCAATCTATTTTGGATCTACTGCCAATCATCTTTCTAATCTAAGCAAATTGCTTTGCCTGACTGAAAGAAGCCTTTAAACAGACAAGCCAATATAAATATGCAGATTGTAAACAGCTCTGTTTAACAAATGCAAGTATATGCATAGAACTAATTGTTTACCTCTGCTTATTTATGTCAAAACCAATTGTAATTAAGCAGGAATCCAACCTCAGAAGTAGTACTTTAGTTGATTGTTCTCATCAGAAATGTATAACCCCAGTGATTAGGGCATGTCAGAGAAGCCATTACTTGTTTTCTGTAATAGATGCCTACTGATAAGTAGTCTTTTCAGGTTACAACATTTTTTAGTAAAGATAATTGTCTTCCCCAAATCAAAAGTGAGACACAATTTCATATTAATTCTAGAAGGTTTTCTGATCAGATTGCAGGAATTAGCTGTAGTTCTTAAGAGAGAGTTATTGATATCTCTTTTTGGAAAATACACAGTTAAGTGGTCAGCTATTTATATATATATTGGTACATAAATGTAGGCATTCAATATTTATGCCAAGATATTAAAATACTGTATAAAACTTAAGTGCGTTCTATTGGTCTAAAAAGTAAATGCTGATTTTTTCACTTTGTATAATTTTGTTTGCAACTAGACTAAAAAAATGTGTGATTCTGAGCGTTCTGTAGTTATTGCATTACTGAGTTCTATATGTAAATATTTTCAGTAATGAATATAATATACATCACAAAACCAAGGGTCAAATTAGTTCAGCTTCCAGAAAAATCAATGTGAACTGTGTGCATGCATCCAAAGGCCAATCTTTTCCCCGTTAATGTGTAACAAAGCTCAGAAAACACATTACTTAGTGTTCATTATGTAATGCAGTAGGAAAGAGAACGTTTCAGGAGCAAGAGGTGGACAGTAACAGCATCATCTAAGCCAGTGGTTCTCAACCTTTCTAATGCCGTGACCCCGCAATA
>ML675618.1:46784145-46913152 GCA_007922155.1 Mesoclemmys tuberculata | reverse complement strand
ATTGCAAATCCTTTCTCAGTTGAATAGCCCTGCTCACAAGAGCAGTGTCATTGACTTCAGCTGGACTGTGCATACCACTAAGCGTTTATAGTATTGGGCCTATTTTTTACCTTCAGCATTTTTAAAGGTGAATAAGGTAAAACAAGTAGATTAGAGTGTGGCAGTACCAGAGAGGCTAGAAAACAGTGGTGAAATCTTGGCCCTGTAAAAGTCAGGGTCAAAACTTTTGTTGATTACAGTGGCACCAAGTTTTCCCTCCAGGTGTCCAGGAGATCAGGTGTTGTTTGAAAGAAGAGGAAAAAGAATAAAGCATACTAATATGTAAGACTTATGATCATATGTTAGCATCCACCAAGACTGTAACAGCACACGCATAACAAAATTATTGAATTTTTATTTCACTGCCCATAAATGGGAGAAAAGTAAGTGTTCTTCATTTATTTATCTAAATATATATATCTTTAAAATATATAGGTGCTACAAAATCTATTTATGTTCTTATATAATCCTGTTACATACATCTATGGTGATGCATGGCTACACATGCTAAATGCTATGAGACTGAAATTCTAGACAAAGAATGCGCATGAACCATCATTTACCAAGTCAGCCAATATGAGGCATAATGGGCCAAATCCTGTTTGCCTCATTCAAGTGTGAGTTTAGGGTATTGTGGTTTTTGTTTTGTTTGTTTTTATGTAATTTTTTATATGTAAGTGAAGTCAGCCTACACACATAAACACACAAACATTAACATACACTATTACATTATGTACAATAATTTGACACAAACTGTAGTGACCCGGAGATTATAAACATAGCACATAAGATGTTTCTTGGCAGTTGTTTTTTATTTTTGGTTTTTTTTAAAAAAGTAATTTAACATAGACATCTAAGAGCCAATTAAAATGAAATAGTATTTGTGAAGCTAGGTCAGCTATACTGAATCATTGTTAGGGGAAAAAAACCCTCTAATTATATTAAATTCACCTTGAGATAATAAAGAAGGCACTTAAGAATTAATGAGTCAAATCATGATTTCCAATTTTTAGCCATATGAAAGAAGTCAGTAATATGCACTCACTAATTAGTTATCATTGTATTGCAGTGTATTTGTGCTGTAAAGAGAATTATGGTGAAACCACTGTTTTTATTTTATTTAATTTTTTATTTGATTTTATGGGGAAAGAATAGGGAATAAAAGAAAGAACAACAGAAGTGCATCTTTCATTTTAAGGATAGCTCAAAAGACTATTTTTTGCATTGGCTTTCGTTGTAGCTTAAAACAATGTCTCTGATGTAGAATATTTTTACTCAAATACATATCTTGCACTGTACAGTCTACATTTTGCCAGCATGACTTCATCCTGGGCTATTTTAGCTCTTTTTTCTGCTACAGATTTCCAATCTAGGTGACTATCATTTGCCAGGTAGGTTGTTTCCTTTTCTTTAGGTGGTTGATAATTTAGCAGGTCTATTTTAGGATTTGTTCTCCCTGAAGAGCATAAAGCACTTCTGATTGTTTACCCTTAAAGCTCCAGAGATTGAAGAAAGTCTCCAAGCTGCTGCTGTTTATTGTACACACTTGGACTGTTAAGGGTTTATTTTCAACAGGAGGTAGACAAGAGTAGAGATAAAAACCAGTGGTTCATATCACCCTTCCAGTGCATCTTGCTGTACAATGCTGCATATGACCTATTTTATATATTTATTTTTACCTTTAAATTGATTCTGTTTTCTCATAAATACTAATTTGGCCCTTGGTGGTGATAGTTCACTTTGTGTTTATAGTTTCTGCTGCTAGTACAAAAGTGGCTGTTCGATTTTCTTCACTGTCTGCTAGCAGCAGCAGTCAAAATTACAAGCTAATGGTGAGGTGAGCAGCTTATAATGTATGATAATCAATACTCCAAATCTGCTTCCTATGATGTGACATAAAAGAGTGAAGTAAAAAGCTACAGATTTTCAACAATGTAGTGCAAAAGCTCATGCACTGCTGGTGGTTTTCCCTTCAAGGTCAACTTGTATTTTTTCTTCACAAAACTGTTCTCTCCTTTTTTTGCTTCATATTTAATTCAGTCAGTTCTAGGATGCCCAGGGAACAGAAATGGAATGTTAGTCAATACTGCAAATATGAATGCAAGTATAAAAACAACTTTAGCCAATTCAAGAAACTAGAGGGGGAAGATAGATATGATATATAAAGATAAGTGTTCATTTTATTTAAAGTGATTGCCAAGTCTAATGGATAACAGATTTTTCTTTGTGTACTTTATGGAGGGGGAGAGGGGGCAAGTAGTGTGTAAGAGTTACACACACATATATATGTGAACACTTTATCTGTATGCACACACATATATTCATAAGCTGACTTTGAAACTTAGCCACATAACTTATATTGTAGTTAATGGGAGTTATGTAGTTAAGTCCACTAGTAAGCTTTAAAAATCTCAACCATAGTTTTTTTTTCTATATGTTACTGATAGTGAGCCCACTGGTTAACAGAATGCATAGCAAGATCTGTAGTTAACATTTCATATGTGTTCCATTCTAAACAGTATTTTAGTCTGATCATTTTGGGGGGCTTTTATCATTGTCTGGTTTGTTCTCAGTCAAAGAACTACTGCTTTTTAAACAAAAAGTAAAACTGGTTCAGCCATTTTTGAGAATGGGGACCATGAAAAAAAATACAATGTTCCCATTCACAAAAATGGCTGATGCATTTTTGCTTTTTAAAATAAGTAATCCTTAGACTATGAACAAATCAACCAGACTTCAGCCTGAAAGTTAAAAAGATCAAAAAATTGTGAGACTGAAAATAATTAATTTAGATTGGAACACTTATGGAATGTTAACTCTAGGTGTTGATATGAGCATTTTAGTTAGAAACTTGAAATGTAGCAGGAATATAATTTCTTCTTTGCAGATGTGCATTTTAGTGGTTTCACAACATTTGGCTGTGATATGTTAGAGTTATAAGTGTCTTTAAAATAGTTGGCACACATGAACTGATTTTTAAAATATGACCTACTATCAGAGTTTGCTAGTGTTCTGTGGGCTCTGCTCATGTACATATGTTAAGAAAGTTCAGAGGGAATGCTGCACTTTCCATATGAGTGCAAGTGTGTAAGAAAGGATGCCAGGTCTACCTGCTTTAATAGAATGATTGAAAGTGCAGAGGGAAGTTGAGAGAACTCCTTCATCTATTGTGTAGTATACAGCATTCTACTGTAGCTGCCTAGCAACTATTGCACAGGATGGCAGTTTTTTTAAATGGAATTTCCTAGGATTTTTTTAAAGATAATAAACTACATTAAAAGAATATTAAGGTTTGCAATGTGAAAACTGAGAAGTCAGGAAATGAATGACTTATGCAAGAAATCCCTTAAGATGGCCATAAAACCCTTTATACCACACTATCATGTATCTGTGTATTCCACATATTTAACAAGAAAAGTTTAGAAATGTTTTAGATATAAAAAAGAGCTTTTAGTTCTACTTATTATAGTGCTCTGCCTGTAAAGCCAGAAAGCATATGTGAATGACTCTATAGCCTGAAGGTTAGGGGACTCACCTTTGAGGGGGGGAAACATGGGCTCTATTCCCTCCTCTAATTAATATTTGCTTTTTAAAATACAAAATAGAAGAACTTTAACAGGAGAGAATGAGCAAGCCTCACTCCAGAATATCCTATAGGCTGGTGATTGGGGGAAAAACAAGTTCACACCCCTAACCAAATCTGACAGAGTCTCATACAGCTCAGATTTTTGTTTCACTTTGAACAAAAAGTTTCATTCAACCCCAAATAATTTATTCCTCTGTTTTCAGTGTTTTAGTTTCACCCACAGAACCGAATTGCTTTTGTTTCAACTAGATCTGAAACATTGTTTTTAATTTGTCTAGTGAACCAACCACATTGATTATTCACATGTATCATTCTACCTGTTAGTGGTCCAAGATGGAATATTGTTTGTCCTAAACCTGAGACCAGCATAATTTGAGAGAGATATCACATTGTTTGGGGTGAAAAATAAAGGAATATTTCTGTAGCAGATTGATGGAAATTTTATTTCATTTGGTATGTGAGTTTTTTGTTGGTTTGGTTTGGAGATTTTTCCCCATTATTTTGGTCAGCTGTTTATTTTTCATTTGGTTCTTTTGAAACTGCTCAGTGGGTTGGAATTTTCAAGCAGACCTGATAGAGATGGACTAATTATTGAAATGCAGGTATATTAAACATGTAATTTATCTGCGTGGCTCTGCACTTTTATCATACCAATTTTGTGTACATATATGTATGTGTGGGCATCAGTGTCATTTCATTAATATTGGGTAAAAACAGGCATCACAAACTTCAGCCCTATTCTTTAAGCTCTTCCCAGCCCTCTCCCTCCATAAGCTCCCTTCGTTTTTTCTTACACTCCCTGTTTTTCACCATCTTTACTTTAACCATCACCAATACATTAAAAAGTGTCCAAATTCTTGTTCTCCACAGATTCTCTACTAATTTCTTTCATAAATCCTTCCTGTTGTGTTCTCTTCTTCAAGAATATCTCCATACTCTCTTCCCTCTATAGCAATGTACTCTGTCTCATATTTGTTTCTCTTGTCAGCCATAGATTTTAAGCTATTTGGGGTCAGGAACATGTGTAGAGCACTGCATGTATTTGCAGCGCTCTGTAAATGATTATTAATAATATATCTAGGTTAACTCTCTCCCTATGAATTAAATTACCTCACTGTAAAGTGATGTAGGACAGCTTTAATTAAACTTAGCTCAAGCATCATTCATGTCTGATTTTTTTTTAGAAGTGTAAATGATCAGTGCTGTTTTATAGTATTTAATTCTGCTAGATGCCTCTCTGTGTTTTCATCTGTGTGTGAGTTTGTGTAATTTGTGTGTGTACATATTTCATATATAGAGTTGTGTGTTGTATGATTATTAAATAGTTATTGTCTGATCCTGATAGGTGCAATTCGCTTTGACGTTAAGTCAGTAAGAGTTACAGATGCTCAGCATTTTTCAGGATCAAGACCATATTTCAAGATCTCAAAGACAAACTCAAACTTTTTAGTCCAGCTGGAATTACAGATCAAAACACTTTTTGTAGCTAACAAACTCTTAAAAAAATAATGATTTGAAGTCTGTCTGCTACTTTAGTGGGTGGAAATTCTTAGTGGCTGAGGAACAGTGTACAGAAAACCTGGGACTCGAGACATCTGAGATTTACTCTCTGAGTATTGGCTGGGGAGTACAAAGAATATGGGCAGCAGTTCCTCTTACCCTTTGGATCCCTTATTAAAAGATTCTTGATTGTATTTCTGACATTTTCTAGCCTCATGACATAGGGCTGGAATCAGGCACACTGTGGAGTTCTAGAGTGAAGAATGACAATCCAGAAATCATTGATTTGGCTTTAAGATGACCAGCCAAAAATATTTTAAGCAGAAAGGGTAGGTTCTTCAGAGGACTTATGGTCCAAGTCTGACATTTAGACACCATTAAGATATTCAAAACCACCGCTCAGTGCCACCCACCTCTGCAGGTACATTTCCATCAGTACAGTCCCCTAGGCAGATACATTTCTGCCAGTGAACATACACACAGATGTCTCAGTCTAGGCCTGTGGGCACCTATCTCATGCCAAAGCATCAACAACATTTTCCAACTAAGTGTTTCCCTGCCTGTCTTGGCTTTGGAACCCAATCCGGTAGGCATTCTTACAAAACACCTAAACCCACACAAAAGAGCTGCTGGTGGTCCCATTATAACTTTTAGCCCACTGGTTAGAGCACTCATTGGTATGTGGTAGATCAAACTCAGTTCTTCATTCTGCCTTATGTGGAGAAGGGATTTCACAATGTAGAGTGCCCTAATCACTGGGCTAAGGTGTAGTCTGAGAGGGGTTTCCCTCAGTCTATCACATTGGAGTTGTTCCACTGTATATAAATAATTAACTAGACATCGGAGAACAGGGACTGGGTCTTGTACCTCCCAGGTGAGTCCTTAACTGGACTATAGATTCATTCTCACTCTCTCTCTTTGGTCCAATGCATATTTAAGTACCTATACACAGCTCAACAGGAGAGACCTGCCCCAGAATATGTCATAGCCCAATGGTAAAGGTAAAGGAGGGGGAAGACCCAAGTCCTTTATTTGCATCAGGCAGTGAGGAAAACTGAATGTGAGTCTCTCACATCCTGGCTAAGTACTCTAACCAGTAGCTGAATGATATAAGGGGACCACAACCATCATAAGGGCAATCATCTAGTTATCTTAGGTGCTTGCACACAAATGCAAGAAGCCTGGGAAACAAGCAGGAAGAATTGGAAGTCCTGGCACGGTCAAGGAACTGTGATGTGATTGGAATAACCGAGACCTGTTAGGGCAACTTAGAAAGAAAGAAGAACAGCAGAATATGGAACCTAGACTTCAGAAAAGCAGACTTTGACTCCCTCATGGAGCTGATGGGCAGGACCCCTTGGGGGGCTAACACGAGGGGGTAAAGGTGTCCAAGAGAGCTTGCTGTATTTTCAAGAAACCTTATTGAGGGTGCAGGAACAAAACATCCCAGTGGACAGAAAGAATAGCAAATATGGCGGCCATCCACCTTGCCTTAACAAAGAAATCTTTGGTGATCTTAAACACAAAAAGGAATTTTACAAGTAGTGGAAGATTGGTCAGATGATAAGGGAGGAGTATAAAAATACTGCTCCAGCATACAGGAGTAAAATCAGGAAGGCCAAAGCACAATTGAAGTTGCAATTGTCAAGTGACATGAAGGGTAACAAGAAGAGTTTCCACAGGTATGTTAGCAACAAGAAGAAGGTGAGGGAAAGTGTGGGCCCCAGACTGAATGGGGGAGACATCGTAGTCACAGATGATGTGGAAAAAGCTGAAGTACACAATGTTTTCTTTTGTCTCTGTCTTCACGGACAAGGTCAGTTCACAGACTACTGCATTGGGCAGCACAGCATAGGGAGAAGGTGAGCTGCTGTCAGTGCTGAAAGAACAGGTTAAGTATTATTTATAAAAGTTGGATGTGCACAAGTCCATGAGGCCGGATGCCATTATCTTTGAAAACTCATGGTGTTTGAGGGAAGTCCCTTGTGATTGGAAAAATGCAAATATATTGCCCATCTTCAAAAAAGGGAAAGATGATCTGGGGAAATACAGACCAGTTAGCCTCACCTCAGTTCCTGGAATAATCATGGAGCAGGTCCTCAAGGAATCCATTTTGAAGCACTTGGAAGAGTGGAAACTGATCAAGATCAGTAAGTGTGGATTGACCAAGGGCAAGTCAAGCCTGACCAACCTGATTGCCTTCTCTGATGAGATGACTGGCTCTGTGGATATGGGAAAAGCAGTGGACATGATATATCTTGACTTTCCCAAAGCTTTTGATACGGTTTCCCACAGTACTCGTATCAGCAAGTTAAAAGAGAATGGGTTAGATTAATGGACTATAAGGTGGGTAGAAAGCTGGCTAGATCATCAAGCTCAATGGGTAGTGGTAAACAGCTCGATGTCTAGTTGGCAGCTGGTAACAAGCGGAGTGCCCCAGCAGTTAGTCCTGAGGCCAGTTTTTTTCAATATCTCCATTAATGATCTGGAGGCTAGAGTGGATTTCACCCTCAGCAAGTTTGCAGATGACACTAAGCTTGGGGGACTGGCAGATACACGGGAGTGTAGGAATAGGATATAGAGTGACCTAGACAAATTGGAGGATTGACCAAAAGAAATCTGATGAGGTTCAACAAGGACAAGTGCAGGTTCCTGCATTTAGGATGGAAGAATCCCATGCACTGCTACAGACTGGGAAACTACTGGCTAGGCAGCAGTTCTCTAGAAAAGGACCTGGGGACAAGGTGGACAAGAAGCTGGATATGAGTCAACAGTGTGTCCTTATTGCCAAGAAGGCTAATGGCATATTGGGCTGCATTAGTGGGAGCCTTGCCAGCAAATTGAGGGAAGTGATTATTCCCTTTAATTCCCTTTAAGTAGCACTGGCGAGACCACAGTTGGAGTATTGTGTCCCGTTTTGAGCACCCCACTGCAGGAAGGATACGGACAAATTGGAGAGAGTCCAGGAGAAACAAACAAAATGGTTAGGGGCTGGAGCACATGAATCATGAGGATTGATTAAGGGAACTCTTCTTGTTTAGTCTGCAGAAGAGAAGAGTGAGGGGGGATTTGATAGCGGCCTTCAACTACCTGAAAGGGGGTTCCTGGGAGGATGTAATTAGGCTGTTCTCAGTGGTGGCAGATGAGATGACAAGGATTAATGGTCTCAAGTTGCAATGGGGGAGGTCTAGGTTGGATATTAGGAAAAACGGTTTCACTAGGAGGAGGAGGAAGCACTAGAATGGTTTAGCTAAGAAGGTGGTGGAATCTCTATCCTTAGTGGTTTTAAGGCCTGGCTTGACAAAATCCCTGGCTGGGATGATTTAGTTGGGGTTGGTCATGCTTTGAACAGAGGGTTGGACTAGATGACCTCCTGAGGTCCTTTCCAACCCTAATCTTCTATTGTCCTATGATCACCATCACCTATTTCTCCCCATGCACTGTACAGGAAGCCTAGATGCCTAACTTGGGGCTGTGGTTTCCCTTCGGCGATAAAGATGCCTAAAGGTTTTGTGGTAACAAATAAGTCCCTCCATTGATCTAGCCCAAAGTTTTTCTGTATGCCTTTGAACTGAAATGTAGGACCAGAAATTTCCACATTTAGTCTTTAAAAATGCAGTGAACAAAAATGATTTATTTAGATATATTCTATTATCTCTTTGATAAAATAGAAATATAAAAATCCTGGCTGAAGCATTATCAATTCAAATAGTGTGTCAAGGCTTATCATTCTTCCAAATTGTATATATTGTGCAAATCCATTTTCACATACTTTCACAAAAACAAAAAAGAAGGAAACTGATTACATGATCCATTCTCATGTCTAATAAAATAGCAGCATGCATTTTTGACAAGCTTATACAAAACCATACAGAGAGAAAATTCCAGTTTTTTATTCTCAGCAGGAAAAGTTGGCTTTTTAAGAACATCATGACCATCACCCAACATAACAATTACAAACAAAATGGAGGTGACAAAAATGAAAACTCAGCTGGCTGATTTCTATAAAGTGTTTGTATTTCTAGAGAGCCAGTCATTGCTCAGTTATTTGATTTGAAAAATTAATTCTGTTAATGCCTTTTGAGTTCCTTAAGTATTGTTCACTATTTTTCTAAGATGAGTTTTAGAGTACAAAGACTAACACATTTCTACATCAGATTAGTTTACAGATGAAGCTCAATTCTACTGAGAATGATTCTCTGATGACCCTGTTTTACTTCCTTTGGGCTATGTGAATGCTTTAATACTGAGAGAATAGAGATAAATAAATATATTGTCTCAACCAGTTAGTTTATGCAGTCCTGAAATGTTTTAATTATTCTTTTTTCCATAATTAAGAAACCAGAGGTCAAGCAAGCCCACTGAAAGCTGATCATAGCCTCTGTATTAGTGTAAAGGGACCCTAATAACAAGAGTGGTTGTTTTTCTTGTTTGTTTTACAGAACAAGAAGAGTGTGTTAATTGCACAGATGAATGCAGAGTGCTTGGTCATTCTGACAGGTGTTGGATGCCACAGTTCCCTACAACCAATCAGGCTGAAAACGCAGATTATCGCACAAATCTCTTTGTACCCACAGTTGAAACTAATGTAGAGACTGAGACTTACGAAACTGTGAATCCCACCGGGAAAAAGACTTTTTGTACATTTGGAAAAGACAAGAGAGAGCACACTATTCTCATTGCCAATGTTAAACCTTATTTAAAAGCCAAACGTGCCCTGAGTCCTCTTCTTCAGGAGGTTCCCTCAGCATCGAGCAGCCCAACCAAGACATGCATTGAGCCTTGCACCTCAACAAAAGGACCACTGGATGGTTGTGAAGTGAAATCAGGAGCCTTGGCTGAAACAAGCCAGTACTTGTCAACTGACAGTCAGTATCTATCACCTAGTAAACAGTCAAGAGACGCTCCATTCATTGCATCAGATCAGATGGCTAGGGTCTTTGCAGATGTACATTCCCGAGTGAGCCGAGACTCAAGTGAGATGGACTCTGTTCTGGAGCAGTTAGATCGTTCAAATAGGGATCTAGGGAGAGAGTCAGTGGATGCAGAGGAAGTTGTGAGAGAAATTGACAAGCTTTTACAGGACTGTCGTGGAAGTGACCCTGTTGCTGTGAGAAAGTGAAAAAAAAAGTGTATGTAGGCTGGCATTTACTTGCCTCTTCTGCTTATTTGGAAAAAAAAATAAAAGCTCGTCCCTGGTTCTCTAACAGTTTTACAGGGACGAAGGAAGACCAATGCTGCTTTAAGGCTTTTAGTGAACGTCTGAAGTGCCCACAAGTATGTTCTTTACACCGCTCTTTCTTTTTCACGGAAAATACTGGTTTCGTTTTGACCAAACTTTCATTAGGACAGACTGAAGTACATTAAGAACCAAGAGAAAGAAAGAAAGCCGGTGCCATTTTGACAATCTGATAGGAAAGTATGAAAAAGGAGGAATAGAACTACATCGGATATTTTAAGACTGTCCTCAATAGTTGATGCTAACTTTACTGTTTACCTATAAACCCCATGAAAAGCAGGGTTGAATCATTCTGATCTGTGGTGGATTTCCAGCAGTCACCACAGGCTTCTACTGAAAGTCCTAAAAAAAAGATTTTGTAGTAGTCCAAGCTACACCAAACATTAACACTCATTTGTGGTAAACATTTCTGTATAAAGTTATCTGCCACAAAAATGAAACAAAAACACAAACAAAAATCATTCCAGATCATATTCAACAAAACATATCCTGGTCATTAGTAACACACCTCATATCATATTAAAGTTAAATGTAAAATGATATAGTCCATTTTGTCCTGCACACACATAAGCTAATTCACTTGATAAAAAGAAAAAAAAAAAAGAGGAAAAAAAAGGTTTTAATACCTATTTAGCATTTTAGTGTCCGACAAAATTATAAATAGTTAGCAGTACTAAGCTAGAAACAAACCTGAGGTATAATACAAATTTTAAAAAATAGTTACCTTTGAAGGGTAATACATGAAACAAATTAACATTATTAACACTTTTTATTAATTTGTGGACACTAAAATAGCTCAGGAAAGTGAAAATGTCTTAGACATCTACACAAATCACATGACCATTTAAATGTGCAAATGTAAGAAGATTCAATGTGTTTACATCAAATGACATATTTTTATTGATTTATTGCAGATTCAGTGCATATGAGCCAAATTGTTGAGTGTATAAGAGCTATATTGTGTATTTTATTAAATTAATATATAGTTGTGTTGCAAAAATATTTGGGCTTATATTGTAAATGGCAAGTGTTGCCTCAGTAGCTGTCGAACTCTATGAGTTTTGTTTTCTCCTGCTTCCTTTTCCCCATGGAGTGTGGGAAGCAGTGCCTCAGAGCAAAGTCTCTTGTTTCATGTATGGTCTACAAAGTACTTCAGTACCTAATCTGTTCGGAATGTGTTTGAGTGAGCTGATGGAGCTAACTGAACGGCCTACAAATACAGCTATCAGTCCTGGTTATGTGCAAGTCCGTCTATTGCAAACCCATGTTTAATAACAAAAATTACACTTGAACCAATATCTGAAACCTCCTTGTTTTTTTCCAAGCACATACACCGCCAGTCTGTTAAGGTAACACATTCTTGGTTGAAATCATAACTGATCCTAATATTTAATGTTTTATGCTACTGTTAAGTTCATAGAGTATAAAAATGTGTCAGAGCCTGTGTGGTACAAGCGCTGTTTTTCTTGTTTCTTGGAACATGCTATGGTTTACAAAGTTGTGGGCTGCTTATTTTTTGTTTGTTTTTCTAACTATTATTTTAAGTTGCTTTGTTATCGTCTTGTTGGAATAATTTGCAAGAGAATCTTTTTTCTTTTTTTAAACATCTCTCCTTCTTTACAGTGTTTGGCAAATTTTAAAATTGCTTCTAGATGAAAGTTGAAAAAAAATCACATTTAAATATTTGCTTAGCAGAAGCACAAGAAGCAGCTGAGGAAAAAATGTTTAGACTAACATTTTCCTCTGAGTTTATAGTCTTATGACTTAGAACCGTGACATACAGTTATAGAAAACTCTGGTTCTGGATTACACTAAATTTAACTGTCATATCTTTAAAAATATTTAAAAGAGTTAATTTAATTCAGATTGGTCATTTCGGATCCCACAAGGACATTCTTAAATAATATTATTTAATTAAAGAAATAAAGTTGACCAGTACCTGATTGCGATGTTGTGTATTCCGTGAAAAGGGTATTCTCATCTAGTCAGTCCTACAATGAATTGTCTTTGGTTCTTGGAAATCAGCCATTTCAAAAGTTTGCTCTCAACTTCAATTGTTCAGAAAGTCTACAATCATATGTAAACAATGGATATTGTACATGTTTTATCAAGCGCTCCATATTTTGGACTATTTGTGTATCTAAAATGTGGTGTTGTCTGTGTTCTACAGTATTATTTTGCCAGGAGATTGAGTTGATTTTGCTTGATAGCTAAAATTCCACAGCAGAGAGAGGATCCCTTTTTGTTTTGTCTTTCTTTTATCCTTATTTTCACTGTGCCCATCACTTTAGTCTGTTAACACCAAGCTTTTAGTTCAGCCAGTGAGATCCATTATTCAGCTACACCTAAATCAGTATGTAAATGTAGTCAAGTGATGGAGGCTTGTGTATTTTATAAACAATTTTAACACTGAGTAACCAATTGTACAATTCATTGTATGTGTCTGAAGACATAAAAACACAACATTCTAAGAAAGGGCTGTGCCAGTAATAAGGAAATTTACCTTAAGGCTCTCTGTCACTAGTGATTTACTAGCTTGAGCTGTTTAACACATTATCTCTATTTAGTAGTGATTATTTATTTACCAGTCTGAGGTAATTCAGAATTCATGACTCTCAGTTTATAGCTGAGTTTAGGAAATCTTGCTTTTATTTAATTTGTCCAGCAACTGCCTTGTGTTGCAGATCTCTGGCAGATCACTTCCAATGAGACAATCCCAGAATATACCTGCTTTATAATTTAGGAGTGACCTGCTGCTGCTGTTGATACATCATGATCAACCGATAAAGTTTATATGGGGGGAGGTTTTGAGGGTTAAGTTAGCATGTATGTGATTAAGTGAAGGAAATACCACTCATTGAGAAAATAAAATGTAACAGTTTATCCCTCAACCTCCCTGCCACTACAACAGGAAACACCCCAGCAATTAAAACTAAAGCCCATGGATTAGTTCTTGCGTTCCTTACTTACATAAAGCAGATTTTAAAAGTGATTTTTAATACTAAACGAAAACTTCCACCAGACAGTTGTGGAAAGAATTATTGTTACAAGGGGAGAATCTATTCAGTAACTAATAAAGAAATGTGAAATATGAATGGAGAGGAATGGAAGTCTATGCCACTAGTATATTAACCAAAGCAAATAATAGAGTAACATTTCCTATGATTTCAGAAAAGGTTGACCAACGACATCATAAATAACTGGATTCAAAATCCGTTAGAAAATTTACTTTTTTCTTGGCCTATCCAATAGAAGAGATCTTCTCCTGAAATTGTGATTTGCCTTTAGAGCACACAAGAGATTGTCCACTTAGAAATATGACCATTAAAACATCATGCAGTTGCTAGTGATGAAGCTGAATGCTTTATTCAAACTAGCTTTCCAGCTGTTTGTTGCCTAATCGAGTAGAAATGCTGAGGTCAACAAGTAGTCTGAAGTCTGGCATACTATATGCCCACTCATTATTGTCTAATTACATACTTTGGACGTCAGGCAGCATTTATCAGTGCATTAATTCAAATGGGAGTTTTGGCTATCAAGATTTGTTGATTTGAAGTGTAATTGAATGAAACCTGATTAAGGTCTTGACTTCTCTGGCCCCATTGTTCCACAGGTTGGCAGTTCACATTTATCAACCCCTGTCTCCCCATATGGCTAAGAGCTGCACCAACTGACTGGTGAACAACACTAAAAAAACCAAACGAAAGCAGCATACATTGTATGGATTATCTCAATCGCTATTGTTTAATGGCTGTGTTTAATGTGACCTATCTGGAAAATGAGGACTACGAATAAAAAGCAATTACTAATAGTGGTGTTGCCTGCTCTTGCATTCATTAACAGAGAAGAAATGTGTTAAACACTGCATACCACAGGGAGCCTGATGGTAATTACTTTGGAAAAGCAACTTGTGGCAATGTGGCTGTTACAGCTAGTTATCAGTTTGCCAAAAAAATGACAGTTTCTGCTTCATTTATTAGAAATGTGTAACCGTTTTCTCTCAACAGGAAAGTGGTGAAGACTTTTCATCAAGCTGGGTAGGGTTATCTTTTAAGCAGCTGATCTGATGAAGCCCTACAGGCTATTATTACAAGAATACAGCGCGTCAGTAATAGGACAGTTTGGTTTACTACACTGAAGTGAACTCGCCAAAAGTATTATAAATGAAGGTCTCAGTTTTCAAAAGCTGTCAGCCCAACAAGAAAGATCAAATCACTGCTCAAGTGTTCAAGTGGAAAAATAATCCAAAAGATGTAGGGTTTTTCTTTCTTTCCTTAATCTTTCTCAATGTCTTGGGAAACAGAGGTATGTAATATCTATTCATATTCTGCTGTAAGCAACATGACAAGACAACAGGGAAAAATGTGACTAAGTCTTAAATCTGCTGCTTGAGTTATTGACAAAATATACAATCCTATTTAGCCCGTAACTTGTTCAGTTTTGGCATCAAGATGAATTCACCCAATGACATGCCAAAGGGCTTTTTTTAAAGGGCTCTAATTTGATGTCTTTTTGTTTATCCATGTGGCATAAGGATAATAGAGTGATACATGTAAAGCTCTGGGGAAGTTTCACGAATTTTCAACAAACAAATAAGAAAATGGTGTTTGCTTTTGACAAATTCATATTTGGATAATTCAGGATACTGCAGGTATTAGGGAGCTATTTGTAAATACCCACCTTACAGCTCACTGTTTTTCTCACATGGCCTTTTGTCATTTTCAGTTCTGGTTTTACCAAAGGCTGATCTTTACAGTCCTACAGGCAGAATGGCTATTCACTCATCCCATATCTTCTACAACTCTGTCATGCAGAAACAAAACCATTCTGCATCTAATTAGCTGACTATCCTCACCACAGAAAACCCGTTGTTTTTGTCTCTGCTTTCTGCTGCATATGACTGTCTTCCTACAGGCTGCATTCCAAAATCCAGCAAGCCCCGTCTATGTAGAGTCCTGCCAGAATGTACCTTATGCTGCTGAAGTCCTTGTTTGACATGGGGATGTTTGCTGTCTTGCTGTCATCAACTCTGTCTGCATAATTCAGAGCTTGGCTGGATACAATACTATATGTAGAACAAAGAGACATAAACCGTCCTAGCTTCCCTTTGCCCCAGAATACAGTCATTGATTTCTCATTTGGAAAGGGGCCAGTCTGTTGAATAAAGATTCTTAGATCTCCACTACGCCAATCATATATAGCTGCTTCAGGGTGTTCACTCATGGGACAAATATCCTATTCTCAACCCTTACAAGTTTGAGACATGAAAGCAGCTGAAAGTATATTTCTTCACTTAGTTATATGTCCCTACAGGCAGAATTTCATTGACAAAAATGGGGAGATGGCCCTCTGCAGTACATGTGTAGCCTGAATTGTAAAAGGTCAGCTTAGAGTCAGTAGTGCACACAGAAATGGATCAGGAAGTTAATGAGCCATCTTTAAACCTTTTGAGTCATTTTCCAGGATGCTTTTGGTATCATAGGGAGCACAATATTGCCCTTTGTTCATTGCTTATGATTACTAATTGTACCCAGCTCACAATATGTAAAAATCAAAATTAAGAGAAGCATTTGCCTCAGTGAATTGGAGACAGTGTTTCCGTTCTTAATAGATACTGGAATCAATCTGTGGAGTCTCTTTTAGTTGCAGAATAAAAGTCTGGTTTATAGGCATGCACATTTTCTATAGGTTTTTCAGAGCAGAGGGTTTTTTTATTTACACAAAAATATAATATGTGCACAAAGACTCTTCTGTTTTCCCTGATAAAGACAGGAACCGCAGGTAGATTATACAGCAGGACCTGGCAGTCAATGAATTTGGGCTGTGGCTGACCTATGGAGAAAGGGAGCAGTCAAGGGCTCACAATTTAACCAGGAGACTGGTAACTAAAGTGCTTTTGCTGCCATCATATCACAAAGAGAGAAGCAATCTGTGACTTATGCAAGACATTCAAGCATTGTAGGTTAAAACCAGCAGCTTAATTTGCACCAAATGAATTGGAAGCCAGTGCAGATGAAGCATATTTTTAACATGCTTCGACGAAGAAACACTCCTTAACAAATCAAGTCTCGTTCTGTGGTAGCAGCTGTTTCTAAGGATTTATCTACCTGGTGCATTAGTCCATACCCAAGGGATTTAAATTCTAGTGCCCACTAGCATGTAACACACTAACTGGCCTAGGTGGACTCTGCTGCCACACACTCCTAGAGTGCATTAATGTAATCCTGTTTGTTACTACAGTAACATAGGAACTTAACAGAGGGAGCTTTTAGTGCCTACCAACAGGAGCTAGTTAGTATGTGACACACTAACGCACGCTAGAATTTATACGCATCTGGTGTGGACTAATGCACTATTTAGACAAGCCCTAAGAGGTCTTAAGAAATAGTCACATATAGAACTTTTTGCAGCAGTCCAGTCTGAAGGGGACAAAGATATGGATCACTAAGCTGACATCTGCATCCCAAAGAAAACATCAGATCTTTTTGGTGTCGTGCAAAAAGGTCTTTTTCCCACTCCTGCTACTAGGGTCCTTACCAGTACCCACTATTATTTTGAACAACGGTTTTCAGTAGTAAGTTCTCATTTAATGTTTATACAGTATAAGGTAACAGTGTCACAGAAGAAAACGTCTCTCCAGCTGTTCCTTAGCAGCACCACAGAGTTCTTTTCTTTTACTATCAGTTTTTTACTTAAAACGGTAAAACAAAGGATACATTTAAGCTCCTCTTATTTAATAAAATAGAATTTTTATGGTGATTTTCATTATAAAAATACTCCAGGATGTAAGCTTTTGGGGGCAGAGACCACTTGTCCATCTTTAGTAGTTGTCTAAACTACTGTTGGCACTGTATAAATAATAACCACTCATAATGATCCTTTGGTAGGCAAGGTCTGAGCACATTTTAAAAAAGGGTTTTAAAATTTGGCCATTTCAAAGTTCCTAGAGTATAAAAATATAACACGTTGCCAATTTCAAACACTTTTGTTGCTCTTTTGCAATCAGATTTTTTGTTACTGAACTCTACTACAGGGTCCTATGGGAGCTTCTGATACAGAACCAGGGCAGGATCGTGCTCTTAGCAGAATAAGACAGCTTTAAATCAAGATATTGCTTTAACAAGAAATTATATACATGATTCGTGCATAACCTAGATGATATCTTTTGAGTGTTTTCAAACTATTTGGTGTGCATGCTTTGTATAGTAAGCATATTTTATAACTACTCAGTGTAGCTCATAGCTATATAATATGTTCTTATTATCAATACACATTTAAAGGACTGAGTGATAAATTGCAATAGCTCTGAAGTCCTATTTGGATCTAAAATGACTTAACTATTTACATAATAGACCATGGGAGTGTAAGGTGGGAAACTGAGTCACGAGTCCACCCAATTTAAGCTTAATCAATTTTTGCCTTTACTTATACAATTTCAGACAGAAGTGTCGTCACTTACAGTGTCTGAACGTATTTATTCCAGAAGATAAGCAGATAAGGTGGAATTAGTAAGGGGCCCAAGTCACCACATTTGCAGGTTCAGGGAAGTTCTCCTGTACTTCATGATGGTCATCACTGCCTCTGATTCTGGTCAGGCCCTTCAGTCCTGTTCCTTTAGTGTCTGGTCCAGGGTTTCTCTGAATTGGGCATTCTTCATTTGGGTCTTTTCATCCATTTCCACATTACGTATTAATTAATCTTTTTAAATCAGTGTTTAGCATGTTATGCAGTTGTATGTAATCCAGACACTACACATGCACAAGCTTCAATTTACGCAACTTCTGCTGTTTATACAATTTCCATGTCATTCGGTTTCTGTGTCACTCTGCTGCTGTGATTTCTTGTCATTCTAGATAGGTTTGTGTGCTTTTCATGTAAAATCCTCCAGGACAACATGTCACCTCTGTCCTATCAGCAATAACATTTTAAGCAAATCAACGAATCTATGTAAAAGGAAAGGAATTTACAAAACCGCACTCCTGCCAGCAGGGCGTTGGCCTGAGCGTTACTTCATCAAAATTAATTCACTGTCCATAATTATAAATTATCATGGTATAACTAACAAAGCTTGTAATCTTGCTATTTAGCATTTCTTTACTTTTATAATCTAATATCATAATGCTGTGTGTGAATTATATCCCCTTAATCTTCGTTAAACATGGGTTTTCAAAGGCCTTTTTCACTCAAAGTCCAGCCTTACGTTTACCCAAAAATACCCAAAAGTGCTGGTAATTTTCCTTTTTCATTTTGAGGGGTGTCTAGGGCCTTAATAATAGACTTTCCCCAACAGGACTGGTTCTCTACCACTGTACAGCCAAGTGCACAGTGTGTGTAAACCACCGCTCTTCTGATTTAGTAGCATTTAGCACTCACTTGGCACAAGTGCCAGGGTGCTGAGAATCAGACCTCATATCATTTGATAAGTAGAACATAAATAAAGAATAGTCCAAATGTAAAATTATTTTAATAACTTGTGTTATTTTAACAAACTACTTTATGAGGCTTTTAGAAGGTAGATAAACAATTGTTAATAAGCCTTTATCTTTGGCCACAAGATAAGATTCTGAAAAATATCTAGGCTTTGACTTACTCCAGATTCTGTGCCAGAGGAAGGCATCTTAGGCCAATGACAGAGGGCCTTATCGAAGCCTGGAGACTCGGCCCTCCTCTCTGGCAAAGCCTCCAGAAATTGGGGAATAACTCCATGATGTAGTTTACACTTCCATGCACCAGCATGGATGAATCAAGCCCCTAACATGTTTTGAATGCCTCCTACCTATTGTGTAATGCCGTCTTAGCATCTCCATCTAGCAATGTGTTGTTTTTTTTTATATACAGCCTTCTAGCAGTAGTTCATATACTAAACTACTTTATAAACTACTGGTAGAAGGCTAACTAGTTTTGTTGATCTT
Source organism: Mesoclemmys tuberculata (assembly GCA_007922155.1). Lineage (NCBI taxonomy): Eukaryota > Metazoa > Chordata > Testudines > Chelidae > Mesoclemmys > Mesoclemmys tuberculata. Next base: position 46,893,876 of record ML675618.1, on the reverse strand, counting down.
CTATCCTTGTGCATCTCAGCAATAGAATGAGGAAGCAGTTCAAAAAAGAAAGAAGATTTGTTTACAAAATCCTAAAAGGGTTAGAAAAGTTACTTTTTATAGAGAACCCAGATCAGTAAAATCACAGGCTGGACATCCCTCTGAGAACACAAAAAAGAAATGGGAAACCACATCACTGCCAACGGCTGTCTACCATAGTTGACTTGCACTGATGCTGATTATGAGGACAGCCCTGACTTTTCTTTGAAATATAGCAGCTCCAATTTAGGTAAAAGAGGAAAGGGAAATAGAAGATCAAGGAACTTGGCTAAAAAACAAACAAAAGACCTACAATATTGCGCTAAAGATTTTATATATCATTTTAATTTCCAGCTGAAATATCTTTCTTAAAAGATCCGTTCCTTGACCCTTAAGCTTAAAAGTGAGTTCTACCAAATTGGTAAATCTTAAAACCACTAAAAGGCCAAATATCTTTGGGATGGGTGTGATATGTGTCACGGGGGTGGAAGTAGCGCAGGTGGAGCAAACTGATGGTCTGCAGGTGGTGGTGGCGGAGGTTCCTTAACATGTCTGCAGAGGAAGTGACCTGCCGTACTATTACAATTGGAGGCGAGGCGGGGAAGGCTGGAGGACATCTGAATTAAGCTCTCATGCTTGAAGAGTTTTGCTGGAGGCTTGCCAAGCTTAATGTGGGATCAGGAATGTAAAGCGGAGACAGCTCTGCTGATAACTGGTGATTCTTTTAGTCTAAGGTGCTGTTCACATCACCTCTTGCCTGGATGAGATCCAAGCATTTACAGGCAATGACAAATCTAGGCAGCAAGGAGCCACCAGAGGCTGCGACTAAATCTTGAAAATCACAGCTCCTTGGAAAGTGTTTTATAGCCAGCCTCAGTCACGTTCCTTTAGTTAATTCATCCCAGTTATTTTTAAGGAATACCAGGGAGTGCTAGGCTGCATTTGCAAGCTTACAAAGACCAGCCGTTAGATGTGGGCGTGTTGTTTTGTGCAGCATATACAATGACAGAATGCGGCAGTTCGTACACATTCACACTGGCTGGTATTTGAAAAGCCAACTGTTTCTTTCTTTGCCTGGTTTTGGGGCGGTGTTTAAAAAAAAATAATCCTGGATGACAGGCTTCTTGTTGGTGCAGCTAAAAGCAGGCGTCTTTTAACTACACTATAACTATTAATCAATCGCTCGTCTACACTGAGGGGTTTAGTTGGCATAACATGCACAAATATGCAACAGTTATGTAAAAAATGGAAGTTATTATAAACAGTAATTAATACACTGTATCACAAGCAGACTAAAAGCACTTTGCTCAGCATTCACTGCTTTAAAGACTGCATCAAAGTGGCAGTAAAATGTGCACCAGATTTAGTAAAGCACATCATCAGCCTTAGGGTTGCTGTTCCAGTGGTGACGCGCATTACCATCCACAACATGTGTTGCAAACTTGTTGGATTTTATTTGTGCTGGAATCTTGCTATATAAAAAACAATATAATTGCTGATTTACCACCACTGTTCAATCTAATTTACTTCTTAATGGTCCATTTGCATAGCAGAATTTGCATTTTATTTCACAAATAATGTTATGACTCCACCTGCCCTACTTCAGATAACATACCAGAATGGGGAGACAGAATGGCACCAGAAAAGAAGTGAGAAATTTGTTACCCTTACCAAAATCTACCACAGCTGGGGGGGGAAGGTGAGAATAAGGGGGATGAAGACACAACCTATGTACCCCCCCCCCAAAAGGAAGTGTTCATGCCCTCATTCTCATCTTTCTTTTGATACAGAAGTAATTTTCATGAGATGCTATCACATGCCACTATCCCTGTAAAATCTTATTCGTTTTGAAGAGTGTTTCAGACAAGTGTGAAGATGTATGCAGACATACAGTGTTTTATCAAATCATAACATCACTCCATCATAACTACCCCCTTATTGACTTGGACTCAGTCCAAACACTAGATCACAGGCACTTTAAAAGGTATTACTCTGCCCACAGTAAGGTGATCAAAATAATAACAAGTTAGGAGGGTTTTTGTTGTTTCGGTTTTGGTTGACAGTACATACTTACTTCATTGTATTTACTCCTGCTTCAAGGCTCAAAGCCTGAGGTGACAGCTGTCATTTTAAAGGTAACTCATTACAGTTATTTACAGAGTTCCCTAACGGATAGGTTTTTGTTCCCCAGGGAACACTAACAGGTTAAGGTTTCCATGAACTTTCATCATTTGAACAAAACGGATATACATCTGTCAATTATTCAGTAATGTTAATAATACAACAAGCTGAGTATGACAAAGAATTTTTTTTTCATTAAACCACAGCTTTTCCATCAAGAGCAGAACGAAAATACTTGGGAGGAGTCGTTTTCCTCCCAAGCAATGACTATAAGTACCAGTATTTGTACTAGCAGTGAATTTTATTTTTAAGGTATTTGTCTGCATAGCCTTCTTCGGCGCCTCACAACCAACGTTAAAACCAAAAATCATTAAAACATACAACAGATAAAACATGACACGATAGAATCACATGAATAATTAAAACTGAAGTCGTTCTTTAGAACTGATAACTTTGCTCAGGTGCAGAATAGACGTGTCCACTTTTTCAGGTCTTCGTGTTGAGTATTTCACAGGCCTAGGGCTTTGGAGGCCAAGATACCAGTTATATACATACCAATATACGTGCTTGGTCTGCCTCGTGCCCAAAACCCAGCTCCCTGTTATGTTTAGGGCCCAAACCTGCCACCCTCTACTTACACCAATTGTTTTCATTGCGATGACATTTTATAATAATTAAACTGAAGTCATTCAATGTTTAAAGTATAATTATACTTTGGTTTGATATCCGTTATTATCACTAATTAATATTACCTAAGTGCTTAGGTAAAATACTTATTAATACACACTTATTTTCATACTTGATGCATCACACTTCAGTTACCTTGAACATTACACTTTTCGATTCTAGTATCTGGCACCAAAATCCCATAGCAAGAAGGTAACTAGAGGGGTTACATATATTTGCAGAATCTAGTATTATAAACTGTAACTCCTATTGCCTTCAGCGCGCCAACTTGTGTGAGTAAATGTTTGCAAGGTCAGACCCTTATTAATTCTGCTAGTCGTAGAATTCAACCAAGTAGCATTCAACCAAGAGCAGGGGTATATTGTGTTAGGCACTGGACAAACACATGGTGAAAGACATTCCCCGCCTTGAAGCACTTACAGAAGAAAAATAGACAAAAGGGTGGGAGAAAGGAAGTATTACTATCTCCATTTCATAGACAGAGAATTAAGGCACAGAGAGGCTGTTACTTCCCGTAACTCACATGGAGCTAGCAGAGTCCCAGTAGATTATGGGGCAAAAAAAGGGTTCTAGAATGTCTACTAGAATTTATGTAGATTCCATGAACGTTTACCACTTTACCCAGTGCTTACATCTTTTAGGTGCTTTTCCTTTCATCATACTGTGTTGAGTTTCCAACAGGAATCTCAACAGGAATCACTAAGGCCTCCGACTTGTCTGTATACCATTTCATGGAAACAATGCATTCTGTGGTCAAATGCTATTCTCTAAAGTAAGACAAGTGGCAGCTGGCACCATACAGTTCTGTTATAATGAAAACATGAGGTGGCTGCCATTTCACAGTCCTGCACTAATGAGAACAGTAGGAGGCTAGCATTACAATGGTCTAATGAAAACAGGAAATGGTTGGCATTAGATTGGTATAATGAAAACAGGAGGTGGCTGGCATTACTCTCATACAATGAATAAATTAAGATTTCTGGCCTTACCCAGGCTCATCTACATTATATATCAACCCAGTGTGCATGATGTAGACTCAGTCCACCCAAAGTCAAACCAACAGTGAATGTAAACAGAATCCGCCTTTACTGCACTTCAAAGCAGGAGGCTTAATTTTGCCGCACTTTGTAATTTTTTAGTGGGCATGGTTGAAAGAAAAGTGAAATGGTATGATTAAAAAGATGTGCAATATGCACAGATCCTCCTTTTCCCTAAAAAAAAAGGCTGCATGATTTCTCATCACTAACCTGTTAGAACTGAAGGTCAAAGTTGCTCAACAAGAAAGAAATCCAATGCTACAAGATCTTTTAATTTAGTCTCCTACTTTTTTAGGGGGGGCGGAGCAAGGGGGAGACAAGGATCCAATGGCTACTAAATGCTTTGAGGTATTGCATGTAACATACAGAAAGAGAACAAGGAGGAAAATAAATGCTGAGAAGAAAAAAGAAGTTAAGCACAAAATCAATCATTCAACTAATGGGCTTTCTTCTCAGAACAAAAAGGTCAGGCGTTTTTGTTCCTTGCTTTTCAAGCTAACCTCTTTAGTTGACTTTCTTTTAATTATTATTGCAGAAGAGAGTCTTGTGTGTAGCCCTCTGACAGTAAATATACAACCGTCTTCTATTTTATTGTGACTTTTAAAGCCATCAGAAACTGATTGATTCTCAGTCTCCCTAATCTGGCTGGATTCACCATCAAGTTCCTATAGTTCAAGGCCAGTACATTAAGACATTGTATCAATCTACTTGTACAGTACCGTTCAGTTCTTCAGCTCACCCCCTTTTTTGATCTCCAATATCAACCACATCTTTTTGGATATCTTCCATCTGAACCAACAGACAAGATCAAGCGAGTATAATTTCCAAAGCAGCAATTAGTATGCTGGAAAGTTCCACCATAAAATGTCACGCTTCCTGCTGCCTAGTATTCTGTCAAGAGCCCCTGCTTCCCTTCTCAGGCTGCAGTGAAAATATTCTGGTCAGGTACTACTGAGTAAAGCAGCAGTGTGATGCAAACAAGGTAAAGATAATCAAATCAAACTTTCTAATCGAGTTTTGCTATGCTGACACTCTTATTTCTCTCTCGCCTGTAGTTTGTTTTACAACAGGGCAGAATTACTTAAAGAACAAATACTTGTGAGTTTATGAAAATCCTTTTATGGCCAACATACATTTGAGAAAGTTGGAGGGAGGGAGAAATAATCTTCCTGTGCTGCGCTACTATTAATTTAATTTCTTTACATGTTAACCTAACTAGCACTTTATATAGTGATATAGTTTTTGAATCACAAGATCCCCATTTGGTGGGTAGGACATGTGGATGGTAAGAGGGATAACACAGAGTAAGTGCAGATATTAAGTTGATCTCTTTCTCCCATCTCCTTCAAAATGATTAAAGCTCATGTATTTAAAAAATACATCTTTATGCCTTTAGGATCAGATTTTAATCTCAGATGCACAGCAGTAGAATCACCGGGTGTTTCATAAAAACTGCTGCTGTGCATTACTTGTGCAAGCCACAGACGTGACTTAATCGAGATAGGAAGCAACACGTGCTATGCATCTGAGATTAGAATCTGGCCCTCAGCCATTAATGCTGGCATCCCAGGAACCAACTCAGTCCCCTGCCAAACTTCTGGGATTTGGATTCACTGAATCCAGCTCACAGCCTTTAATCCCCACAAGCAGTATCTGTTTGAACTGTGGGGCCTGTGGAACATCCAGGTGGCAGTAAAATTGTGGCATTGCCTGTGTGAGCACAAGGAATAGCAAACTCAGTGTAGGAAGCTGGACGTTATTTTCCAATCCTGAAGTTTTTCGGTCATTGATTACTGTGAACTGTTTAGCAGTGTAAACTTAACTCTTGCACCTTTTTAGTTTGTTTATTCTGCACAATGGCCATAATCATATTGTCTGATGCCCAAGCCTCCAGGCTCTGTTAAAATATATGAGAGCTTATAAATATTGCATACTGTAAATTTGCTTGACAGGTCTCATCACTTTGTAAGAATTATTTTTCATTAGCCAGCTTTGTAGTAAAATGGCATTTTGCCCCATTTTCAAACTAACAAATTCTGTCAGGGATGGCATTTTTATTGCATTATTAAATACATCAGTCAATACCACCTGGTGTAATTGAGTCTTGTTATGTGATTCAGATAGTCGTTTAAACTATGGATTTTTCAAAGTCAAATCATCTGGCAGAAAGAATATTGTTTTAATGGAATTTTAGATAAATGCGTTCTATATCACCACAACCACTAGTCCTGATTTAAGATAATGAATTGACCTTTCCTCAGATGATACTCAAAATCATTTATAATTGTGCTGTACAGAAAAAGCTGGAATAAGCACTTGATTATGCTTGATTTCTGCTTTGTGCTACATATCAAAACCAGCACCTGACAGTTATAGCGGAATGTGAACAAGTGTGACGATGCAATTATTTTCGAGAAGATAGAAGGACTCAGGCAAGTTTTTTTTTTTAAGTACTTAAAGTACTAATAGAGAAATATGTTCTTTTCTCTCTCTCAAGGTCTAGGCAAATAAGAAAAGGGATATTGTGAGAAAAGTATAGTGAATATTATCTAGTCGAATGTTAAAATGAATTTTAAAAAACTACCAGGGCAAAAAAATCAAAGATGAGTGAACAAGTTCTGAAAAATTATCGTCTGATTCAAGCCATCACCCAAATAGATAAGTTTGCAACTAAGGTATAATAATATTTTACAACAAAGATGAAAAGCTTTTTTTTTTTTTTTTCATTTTCACGTGCCTCTGCCATTCCTTTTTCTGGATAGTTCCATTAAAAGAAGAAATGTTGAAATGACATTGGAAAAACCTTTTTCTTGTGGTATTTCTTGCCAATTTTTTGAAGATTCAAAAGGATCCTATAGAATTTGGATAAGCATTCAAATAGTGGGTGCTTATTGTCACCAAATCTAAAATCTTGATTTAAACTGGCATTGATCCATACCAACTCATTTTTCACATTACTTATTTCATTTAATCACAAGTTACTTTGCCCCAGATCCACAAGGGTATGTGAGCGTCTAAAGTCCAGATTTAGTTGTCCAAGTACCAGTTTTAGTCACTATTGCAATCCACAAAATCCCTGCTCGGCTACTGTATAACCTTGTAGTTATGCCTAAACCCACTTGATGCCTACATTTTCTCTGGGAAAAGTTCACTAAGGACTAAACTTCTACCTCTGGTCATGCATACTGCTGCCTCACTCTGGGCGTCTGGATGCCTATCTCCCACCTAAGCACCAGAATGATCCACAAACCAGGGAACAAACATGCCCGAGTTATGCACCTGGACTCCTAAATGCCTTTGTGAATCCAGGCCTTTGTCAATTTCCCTGCCATTTTGCAAAGAAGTGCAAAATACAAGTGTTAAGCCATTACAACTTTTTTGGTGCTCAATGTCAAACATTTAGGCTAAGTCTTCACTGACAGCGGCAAATTTGCCACGGTCAGATAGATTTCTCTGGATCGACTGAGCGGTCAGCAAAGACCTGCTAAATCAATCCAGAAATCAACATATTAAGACCACCTTCTTAAGTGGCATAGCGCTGTGTCAACAGAATGCAGTTCCCGTTGGTGCAGCACATTGAAGATGGAGTGCAGGAACAGAAGCAGAGAAGTCAACGGGAGTTACGCAAGTTTTTGCATAGCTTTCATAACTCCCGTTGACTGCCACCGAATCTCCAAGGTAAGTGTAGACAGGGTCTTGGAAACTATGCATGGCCATGGTGTCCAGACACCTTTGATATGTCCTCTCATTTCATTAGATAGAATGGCCATTTTATTGCAGTCGTACTACCACAGCATGTTTTTTGTGGCAGATCCAATAAGCTAGACAGAGTTGGGCCTAGTCAAGCAAACAAAAAAATGTGGTCTCAATGAAATTTCTATAAAGTGGGTGCACAAGTGGTTGAAAGACTGTACTCAAGGACTAGTTATCATGGGTTTGCTGTCAAACTGGTGTATCCAGTGATATCCCACAGGTGTCATATCTAGGTCTCCTACTATTCAATATTTTGATTAATAACTTGAACAATGGAGTGGAGAGTATGCTTATAAAATCTGCAGATGCAGCCGAGCTGAGAGAGGTTACAAGCACTTTAGAGGATAGGATTAAATTTAAAAATGACCTTGACAAATTGAGAATTGGTCTGAATTTAACAAGATGAAATTCAATAAAGATAAATGCAAAGTACTGCATTTGGGAAGGAAAATCAAATGCACAAATACAAAATGGTGAATAACTGGTTAGACAGTCATACTGTCAATACTCTAACACTTGTGCCGAAAAGGATCTTGGAGTTATAGTGGGTCACAAATTGAATCTGAATCAATGATATGATGCATTGTGACAAAAGCTAATATCATTCTCGGATGTATTAATGGAAGTGTCAGATGAAAGACACAAGAGGTAATTGTCCCACACTCAGCACGGTTGTGTCCAATGCTGGGTGCCACATTTTTAGGAAAGATGTGGATAAATTGCAGAGATTCCAGAGGAAAGAAACAAAAATGGTAAAAGTTTTTTTAAAACCTTGCCCTATGAGGAAAGGTTTAAAAAACCTGGGTGTGTTTAGTCTTGAGAAAAGAAGACTGAGTGGTAACTGTCTGAAGATAGGAAAAGTAATGAGCTTAATCTGTAACTGGTGAAATTTAGGTTAGATATTAAGAAAAACTTCCTAATTATAAAGGTAGTTAGTTCTGGAATTTCAAGGGAAGTTGTAGAATCCCCATCATTGGAGGTTTTTAAAAACAGATTGGACAAACACATCTCAGGGATAGTGTAGGTTTATTTGGTCCTGCCACAGTTCAGGGGCCTGGACTAGATGACTTCTCAAACCCCGTTCCAGCTGTACATTTCCACGATGTTATGAATTCTTGGAAGAGGGACCTCTAAGGAAAACACAAAATGATCTAGAAAGTGAGCTTCATTGATGATGCTGTACTCTTCATTCTAAGTAAACTAAATGCCAGTTAACCAGATGCTAGCCTAGTAATGGGGAAAATAGAGATAATATGCTCTCAGAATGCCTGGTTTGGATTAGTTGTAAAACTGAGAAACTAAATACATAGTATTCTTGCAAGATGGTGGGTTTTAACTCTGTTATTCTGATCAAATTTCAGTTTTGGAAATGAAATTCTGTTTGCTATGTTTCCTGTACATCTGCAGTTTTAAAAAAAGAGAGACTCTTGTCTCTTTTCCAATAATGGTACAGTTGCACTTGTGCTAATGCTAGTGTAGACAGGCATCAGATACTTTCAGCACAGGGTCATGAAGCAACTATGAAAATGATTGATCCCTATGTACCCAAGTACCGTAACCATTATTAGTACTTGTGCTGTGCTGGAAAATGAAATACAGAATGTTCTGTATAGACAAAGCCTCTGTCTGAAATGGTTGCATGATGCATTGTACCTTGTGGCAGATATATTGGGTGGGTGAAACATTGTCTCTGTATTTTGGGATGAAAGGTGTTTCCAGATACCATGGTGATAACAATGATATACTAAAATATGTAGCATTGTGAAATTTTATTTCCTTGTTCATCTTAGGTATGTAATTTTTCTATTGTTGTCAAGAAGAGTGAGTAAAATATTATTAGCTTTTTATTGTCAGTTTTCATGTCAAAGGAAAAATGAGTGGATTTTGTACCTACAATGGTAATTGTTAATGGCAGTTTTGCAATGCAGCTATAAAATATAGTAATCATGTAATAACATAAATTACATTATATGCAATCCAATTACTGTATGATACAAAAATGTTTGCATCTTGCTCATGGCAAGACAAACTATTTCAGCTCCTTGAATTGTGCATGAATGGTGGAAAGGAAGGGCAGATGGGGAAGAAATGCTGTCAAATTTGTAAATAAGCTGATCACACTATGATGGTGCATCTAGCAAACACTGGTTAAAAACAACATTTTGTCACACCTGAACTTCAAAGGAAACAAAGAAAGGTTAGAGTTGGTATCTTCTATGAACCTGAATGTTCTTCTAGTTTGGCAAAATTCCTAACAAGGATGTACGAAGAGCATTGAAGTGCCTCATTCTCACCTTGATGAGCACTTAAAATGTAATTTACTGTTGCTCTCAATTACTGTAGATTCCAGAAGTGTTTACTATTTTTGGCATCCTGCAACCTCACAGCCAAATGATGATGAATGAATATAGTGATTTGTTCTGTTTTAACAGAAATCTGGTGGCAGGGCAAAATAAGATATTTATACTAAATCTGCATGACTCCTGTTTGAAACTTTAATAAACTGTCAAAAAGATGTGCTAGCACTATGTTGAAAAAGATGCTTCAGGATGACAGACTTTTTCCAGAGAATAGGTTATTTCTTTCAAAAATGGAAAGGGAAAGGGCATATTTCACAAATGTGTTATTTCTATTAATTATGAAGAAGGTCCAATTTCAGACAGCTTATATACAGATTCATAGATTCCAAGGAGACCAATGTGATCTTCTAGCCTGCCCTGTATTACACAGAACTTTCGCAAAATAATTCCTACAGTTTGAAAAAATCTAATATTAATATAAAATGGTCAGTGATGGAGAATCTACCATGACCCATGGTAAATTATTCCAATGATTAATTACTCTCACTATTAAAAATCTGTGCCTTATTTCTAGTCTGAATTTGTCTAGCTTTGAATTTCAGCCATTGGATCATGTTATACTTTTCTCTGCTAGATCGAAGAGCCAATTAATAAATATTTGTTCCATAAGTAGATACTTAGAGTGTAATCAAGTTACCCCTTAACCTTCTCTTTGTTAAGCTGAATAGGTTGAGTCCTTGAGTCTAGCACTATAAGGCAGGTTTTATGTTTAAATTATCTTATGTCTCTTCTCTGAAGCTTCTCCAATTTATCAACATCCTTCTTGAATGGTGGATACCAGAACTGGACACAGTGGTCACATCAGTGCCAAATACAGAGGTCTCTCTGTACAAATACAAGTACAATACAAAACTCTCAAGATTCCCTAGTTTATGCATCTCAGGATTGCACTAGCACTTTTTGCCACAGCATCGCTCTAAGAGCTCATGTTCAGCTGATTATCCACGATGACCCCCAAATCTTTTTCAGAGTTACTGTTTCCCAGGATTGAGGGCCCCCCCGCAATGTAAGTATGGCCTTGATTTATACATTTACCCATATTAAAACACACATTCTTTGCTTGTGCCCAATTTACTAAGATATCCAGATCGCTCTGAAGGAAAAATCAGGCCCCTTTAAGATGTTTCAGGTTAGGGACAAAATTGAGATCCTCAAAATCACTAGTCAAGTTTGAAAATTTTGGCCCATGACTTTGTGTATATTTTGGAATGCTTACACTGTCAGCATTCAGTAAATAATAAACAATAATAATGCTTCCGGAAAAAGTCAGTTTTATCAGTCAGGTAAATGTCTAGCTATTCCACTATACCTTACAAATAAAAAAATATAGCTTCAATAAAACATTTTTAATTACTAATGTATAAAATGAGACCATTTGCAGTCACAATACATAAGATTAAAAAGACACAAACCTAAGAGTTAGGAAAGTTTATTTATGGGCTAGATACAGGAACCACTGGGTGAAATTTTGTGGCCTCTGCTATGCAGGAATTCAGACTAGATCAGTCATGCCATCTGGCCTCAAAATCTATGAAATCCTCCTACCTCATGGTATAGACAATTTCAAAATGATGGGTGTTAGCAAGAAACTTCCCTATGGGCAGGTTATTCCTGAATTTTCTGCTTTGAGTTTTTATTGGATCTTTGGCCGAAGCATCTGATACTGGACATGTCAGAGACAAAGTATCAATGCAGACAGACCACTGATCTGATCTGGCAATTCCAGTGTTCCCGAGTGCATGTTTTCAGGAAGCTAGGTTATATTTTTCCTGAAGTCATTTTGTTTCTAACAAAGGTTCCACATGGAATTTCTTTTAGTTTGTTCATAACTATTATCTAATTATATTTGCTTATGCAACACAAATGCATCAGTATTGAAATACTAATCCATGGGGATTCGTTTGCATTTAGCGTGCTTGTCTTGTAATACCACGATTTTTGCATTATTTCATTTTTTGAATATTTGTTGTCTTCTGCAGGTTAAGGTTGTACAACTATGTGTAAATGTGTAAACACTCAGATGTCAAGGAAAATATTTAAACACCTGCATACAGTTTGATTATTTGCTTCATTTTAGTGCTTGTAAGAGTTCACGTTAAAAAAAAAAAAAAAGACTGCCGTGTTCTTCATGAGTATAAACTACAGCTTGTGCTGGCTTAAGTAAACCATTTGGGGCTATTGCCATTTATACTGGGGAGAAGATTGTTCTCCTGCATATATATGATGAAGGACCATTCCACCTGTGGAGACTATTCCTCCCACACTGCCTCTGCAGACCATTCCCCCACAATCCCCAACCTCAGACCTTCTGGGAATAGGACAGAGGGGCCAGAGCTGTTTCTCACCCCATCCTCCAAACAGCCGTACAACTCCATGCTCTGTCAGCTTTCCTGTGGCCCCTCACTGTGCAGTGAAAGCCCATCTCTTTTATGGGGGTTCCAGAAGAAGTCCTGACAACATGGTGTCCTTGGAGCTGTGCTGAAAGGGAAATAAAAAGAGTTGCAGTGTACAGAATACAGAGCTGCAAGTTTTACCACGGGAGGCAAAAATTTACTCTTATTATTTTTCTGTGGTTTGCCAGACAAACAACTTTGGAGACTGAAGAACCCTATTTATTAAAGGGCATATTAGATGTCTTTCTCACGTTGTACAGTACCTTATCCTGTGGGACTGCTTGTGGAACATGGTGCTACTAAGCAGGAATAAGGCTGGCAAAATCTTATCTTTCAGGAGCCATAGCACCATGTGTCGCTCCTCACGGCTCAACCAGTACTCCTCAGATCCATCCTAGAGGGTCCATTTTAGGAGGTGAGAAAGAAGTTCGGTGTCCATGCCTATCAGTTTGAACTGTGTCTGCTACATAGTTCCAGCTGCAATAATGGTCTTTATTCATAGGTCACCCTGTAGCCCGTAGATGGTAACAACTTTAGGTCACTCCCAGTTTGACCCAAATTTGACTAAGCAATTTCTACAAGGGAAAGGCTAATTATACTATTGCTAATCAGCTGAGCCACCAAGTCTCCCACAAAGCTCATGTGGAATGTTTGAATAAAGCCAGCTTGGCCTTTGTTCTGCCATGCTTCATGTGATGTACTGACAATCTTTAAATGTACTTTACTATGTTTATCTCAATTTTTGATGATGTGTAGCTATCTACATTACACTAGACTACGCTCAGACATCCTGAACTCCAATGGGGATGTACTGTGGCAACTCTAGTCCATGTCTTTCTTTACCTTGGAAAGAAGATGTCATGTAGTACTCTACTAAAGTTTTTTCAGCATAATGCAGCAGGTTTCAAAGGAAACCAATGAACACTCACTAAGTGTTCCTTACAAATCCTGTACCCAATGCACAGCCCAAAAAAACTGGGTCAGGAATCCACCCAGAAATCAGAAAGGAAGGCGCTTCCTCCCCAGACTGCAGAACAGCTGTACCTGTACTTGGGGTATATATAAATAGTACATGGCAAACAAATATTTAATAATGCGCTCTAGTGAGAGTAATTAACCTGTGGAACAATTTACCAAGGGTTGTGATGGAGTCACCATAGCTGACTATTTTAAAATAAAGATTGGATGTTTTTTCTAAAAGATGGCTCTAGGAATTTTCCTGGGGATGTTCTTTACCCTGTGTTATACAGGTGAGACTAGGTGGTCACAGTGATGCCTCTGGCCTTGAAATCTGTGAATCTATGGCTCGCTTTTCCAATATCTGAGATGGATGGCCTCAAAAACCCTAATGAACTGGCTGTGCCGGGGGGGGTAATGGCTAGTAGATCTACAGAGGAGTGGAGGCATAGCCCAACCCTGCTCCTGCGCTAGAAATCGACACATGGAGGCCGCATAAAACTGAACTCTGGTTCAAAAAGACGTTTGCCCATATACTGGCTCCTGACGTCATGCTTCTGCTCCCTACTCAGCAAAACCTCACAAGTTCTGCATCTGGAAGCAGGATTTGGCCCTTAATGTTGCAATGATTTCTAGTCAATCACTATTTATTTTTCTTTTAGAGTCTGCAAAAAATAGAAGTCTTTTTAATAATTTAACCATGACAGTGTGTACATGTGGATGCATGTGTAAAGGCTCCTTGACAGAACCATGTTTCCAGCCCAGGCACTGTATTTGTGGGAGCAAGAAATCTAACTGGTTTTAAGATAAGATTATGAACAGGATTATATGACAGGGTTCTCTCTGTAATAGCAGGGGATGGTATGATGACCCATGAGGTCCGTTTCTGTCCTATGTTATTATTTCAAAAATTTTACTTCTACAGAATGTGAATCTATAAATGAAAATTTAATCACTATGTGCTGTCATAAGTTGAACAGTTCATCCAGTTCGGGAGATAAGGTAAACCTCTTTTTATTCCACCACTGCAAAATGTGTAGTAGAGTGGTCCTGCTTTTCACAACTAGTATCAACAGAAAAGTGAATCCAGTATACAGCCTATATAGCAAAGTTAAGTTGAACAGTGTCAGTTTGGTGATGCTCTAAGAGATTCATTGCGCCTCCTGCACACTAATGAGCCCACACAGATGCAGCTTTTAACAGAAACAGACTTAACCTTAAAGTGTGCAATTAAGACTGTGGTTTCCACGGAGACAGCTGTGAAAGATGCAACAGAGTTGCAAAATAAACAAGGTCTAGAATGTCAGACACATAAGCTAGCCATAAAAGCAAAAGGAAAAGCGCTGAGCAAACAAGGTATGACTTGTTTTCAGCATTGTAATTCCACAGATATGAATGGCTTGCTCTAAATATAAGCAGTTCAGAAATAGCAACCATAAGGGTCATATTTGCAGGATCTGTTCTACCGCACCTAGGGATAAGCATATGAAAACAGAAATGAAGAAAGACATCCCAATGCATTGTGTGACAGATATTGGCAATGGCTATGATTCAGATGTCATAGCATTTTTGCCATATCATAGCATGAAAGAAAAGTACATAAAGTGCAAACTGGTTTATACCCCTTGTGGTAGAAGTGTAATTCAAAATCATATTAGACACCGGATCAAAAGTATATATTTTATATTACACACAAAAACTATAATAAAAGAACATTTTGAAGGTTGCATTGTAAATACTAGGTAATACCAGAATTTTTCCCCCCGGTGTATATGCATTATAGCATAGCCTTAAATTCCATGATCCCACACTGTTTTTTCCCACAGGATCCCTGCTTCAGTCAGTACACAGAATAGATTTGATATTTCATTTTCTCCTCATTCAATGTGTGGCTCCAGGCCTCATTTACTGCATACTGTTCAAACCCTGTTCTGAAGATAGAATGATTAATTTCCTCATTTTCTTTTCCATGGTGCTCATGTATCTGAGTGCTTCACAAACACACATGTGAGGTGAGGGAGTGATATTACAGATGGGGAACAGAGGATCAATCCACAACTGTCTTTTGGTGCCTCATTCCCATTGACTTATCTGTCTCCTTGCCCTGCAAGTCCTAGTCTCACCCTTCTGGACTCCAGTCTCACCTCCCCACCCCCATCCAGTCCCAGTCTCCTGTTCTCGACAGTCAGATTTCCCCACCTCCCACTTCCTCATCCAATCTATTGCTCCCCTCACTCTGGCCTTCAGACAATGGTCCACCCCATCCATGTTCTCCATCCCCATTGCCTCCCAGTCCCAATCTCCCTCCCTGAGCTCCTTCTCCAGTCTCATTGTTTCTCTCTGGTTCCTTGAACAAGTCTCTTTGCTCAGTCAGCTCCAGTCTCCCTCCCACTCCAATTTCCACTCTCAGTTTCTCTCTTCCCGACCCCTAGCCAGCCTCCAGTCCCCGATTACATCCCCCCACTGCCACTAACTTCTTCTCCTAATTTACTTCTCTCACCCTATCCTCCTCAGCAGGACTGGAACTTGTCCACTTTCCATTCAATTTAGGCGGCTTCCCCCTCCGTGTTAGTTGGGCCCTGCAGGGAGAGAGTGAGGAGGTCATTGAGAGCACAGAAGAGACAGTCAGGTGCCTGGACCCAGCACGAGTTACAGCAGCCCAGAACTGAAATCACAAGGAAAGTTCTGCTCAGCTCCAGACTGGAGCATGTCCAGTGTGGACAGAATCTTTGGGGAATTAAGCTGCTAAAAGCTAAGATGTCTCTACTGACCATGTGTGAACTGTGAATTTTCAAAGACTTGTGCATTGGCCAGTTTTGGACAGATTTTCACAGGAATGGCAAAAATCAGATCCCTGACACAAGGCCCACCCCATTGCTGAATTTCAAATCTCTGCTCTAAAGCATGTCACACTAGAGCATTTAAAAGAAAAGGTCATCAGAAATTCTTAACCTGGGCAAAACAATTTATATTTCCCTAGCCTCACTCTTGCAAAGAGGTGAACCATTTTGGCTGAAATTTTCCAAAACCATTCATTCTGAGGCATGGAAAATTTCAGCCCAGATGGTTACAGTTGACAAAGGTATAAGCAACTGAAAAAGGGTTTTATAAAAGAAAATGTTGGGCAATTTTAATAATAATCATTGCAATAGGCTTCACCTATAATTAGGACATGAAAACATAGGAACTGCTGTAAAAGGTCAGACCCAACATATATGAAGTCACACATCCTTTCACATGAAGAGTAGACATCGGGTGCTTCACAGGAATGTGTAAGAACCCCTTAGTAGGCAGATGTAGGATAATCTGCCTTCACATTAGATCTGAATCTGATCTCTAATAGTTAGAGATTGGCTTCATCCTTGAAGCATGACATATACTATCCCTACCAGAACTTCTGTTATCACTAACTATGAAAATGCTTTCTTTTTATTTCTTTTTAGTTGTTTTTTTAATTTCTTATCTTTTATTTTCATTGAATGTTCCCTTGTTCTTGGATTATGAGACAGGAAAACAGAAGTTCTTGATCTACCTTTCTAAGATCATTTATTATTTTCTATACTTTATGTGTCCTTTTATTCATCTCCTTTCTAAGCAAACAATCCTAATCTTTTCAATCTTGCTTTATATGAGAAATTTTCATGCCTCTTCTCTTAGCCCCCACTAGTTCTACAATATCTTTTTGAGATGATGTGACCAGTATTTTAGTTGAGACCACATCACTGACTTATATAGAAGTATTATTATATTCTCTAAATTATTCACCATTCTTTATGCATCCTAACATTTTGCTAGCTTTTTTGATTGCAGCTGCACATTGGACAGAGGTTTTTGTTAAACTGTCCACAATGATGTCCAGGTCCCTGTCCTAAGTTGATATAGTTAATTTAGAATGCTGAACGGTGTATTTCATATGAAAATTTTGCTATCTCACTGTTTACCCCCCTTTCCAAATCATTAATCAATATATTAAACAATATGGGATATAGTACAGAACCTAGAGGCACTTTGCTGTTAATATTTTGTTATGATGAAAATTGACCATTTAATCCTACTTTTGGAGGGAGGGTTGTCTCCCAGCCAGTTTTTGATCCATGACAGTATTTTGCCTCTCATCCTCACAGGCCCTGCGGGTCTTGAAACCAGATTTTTCTCCTGGAACTTTGATCCTGAACCATATAGACCTAGCCAGGAACCAGCCCACATCCTCAAGCCCCACAACTTCCTGAATGCTTCTGGGACCTAATCACACTGATCAGGTGTTCTGCCTCTGCCTCAGAAATGCCACCTGATGAACTAGTTGCCATCAACAGGGAACCACATGACACTAGGTGAAGGTTGTGTTTGTGAATAACCATAGTTATGTTCCTCCAGGTAAAGCAAGAGTGGCAGCCTTGCAGCTATGCCAGGACTCCCCCCTGGCAGGACACCTGGGTCACTTTAAGACTCAGAAACTGACGTCCCATCTTTTCTGGTGGCCCCAGTTGTGCCTATAATATCGTCCTTAGTAGCATCCTGTGATGTGTGTGCTCGAGCTATAATGCCAGACCACAAACGCACTCCAACCTCTAGACATTCCATCCTGACCATGGGCAATTATTGCATTGATTTCATGGTGGAGCTCTCCGAGTACAAAAGATTCACAGCTACCTTGATGGTGGTAGACCACTTCACTAAAATGGTGGTAGACCACTTCACTTCACCTACATCATACCCTGCACTGGGCTACCTTCTGCTGAAGAGAGAGTCCAGCTATGGTATAGCTGTGTGGTTCATCGCCATTTCCTACCAGATTGCATCATCTCTGACTGAGGGTCACAGTTTACAGCCCAGTTCTGCCACAAGGCTCCACATCTTCTGGGAGTCCAGCTGCACCTCTCTCCCTTGCCATCCACCCCCAGATGGAAAGAATCAATCAGATTTTACAGCAAAATCTGTGCTGTTATATTAACCACCATCAGGATGCTTTGTCCTTGCTTTTACCATACATTGAGCTTGTGTACAGTAACTTAGATTACTCGAGCAAGGGGAAAAGCCCCCTCTTTGCCAATTATGGTACTACCCCAAATACCACCCTCAGCTGCCTATGACCTCTCCTAACCCAAATGCCTCAGACTTGGTGCAGAAATTTCATGAAATCCTTGGAAAAAATGAAGGCTGACTTCAAGCAACATGCAGACCAACATTCAACCACACTGCATGTATTCAGTGGAACAAAAAGTCTGGCTCCTGAAGGAGCACCTCCTTACAAAAAAGACTCTCCTACGCTGGATTTCCAGTTCCTTGGATCTGATCAAATCTGCCACCAGTTTAACGTGGTTACCGTTGAAAACACCTACCCTGATCTTTCAAGATCCACTTCATATTACAGAAATCCCTCCTGAAAACCTATACCAAGAATATATTTCCAGATGGGACCCAATCACCGTCCCTGCCAGTGTATGTACAAGACCACGAGGAATATGTCGTGTATGAAATATTGGATTGTAAACACTGGGAGGGTAAACTTTTATACCTGATCATCTTGGAAGACTATGGCCCTAAGGAGAGTATTGGGAGCCAGTGGAAAATTTTCATGCTCTCACCCTAATATAAGCCTTCCATGAGGATCACCTCAAGAAGCCAGGACCCACAGTGCCTGGAGGGTGCCCCCTGGGGAAGCAGCTGTAGTCAGGCCCTACTTGTCTTGATCCTGGGTCTGTAGAGGTTGTGGGAGTCAGCTCACTCCAATTCTTCACCTGGCAATTTACAGACAGCAGCTGGGACCTGGGGTTCATGTAGCCCAAAGCCCTGGTGCTACACTCTGAATTAGAGAGCTCCAATGCTCCTCATTGAGCCTCAGCCCCTATTTAAGACAGAGGAGGAAACAGGAAGTTGTCAGTACAACTGGGCTTCATCCTGCCATGGAATGATGTTTACCTGTTCCTGCCTTCTGATCTTGACCTCCTGGTATCCTGACTCTTGGTAACTGACTCTTGATCCCTGCTATGTCTCTTGATTCTGATCTCCTGATTTTCCAACCTAGACTGATTCCTGGCAATTGACTTCTGGCCCCTCAGCTAGTGCCTGATTCTAACCCCTAGGCCAAGCTACCCAAGCCCTGTGCTGATACACTCAGTTAGCTTATTAGCCTTTTGTGTAGGACCTTTCTAGATTATCTACTGGTCCCCTGTGGTCTTGAACTCTATGACCTTGTCAAAGGCCTTTTGGAAGTCTAAATAAATTATGTCAACCAGTTCTCCTTTTTCCACTACTTTACTAATACACTCAAAGAATTCTAATAGATTAGTGAGAAACAATTTTCCTTTCCAGAAACTGTTAACTTCATGGCATACAGACAAAGAAGCTAGATAAAATCATAAATGTTCTTTCAGTTCAACACTGCTTTATTTTGTAGAATTCAGAATAAATACACACAGGAACCTGAAAACAGGATGCTTCCTAAGGCAGAAGGGCACAACTCATCCCACCTTGCTTTAAGATGGTTATTTCCATAACCAACTCTGATTGCATGCTTTCTCACAGAGCCCCATAACCTGCAAGTGGCAACCTCTCGTCCCCCACACTTAAAGTGATAGCTTGCAATTTCAATACAATCCTCAATATACCACAGAAACCATACTGATTATACCTCCATCATATCATGATCTTTCCCACATTTTGCTATTCTGTTTATACTGATCTTTTCAACCAATTTTACATTTAACAGCTGATGACATGAAACGTGGCAGCAAATGTGCAAGTGAAATAAAACAATACCATGTATAATCCAGATTTGTATGTCATATCTCAGTGAAGAGTTCTTTTTATTAATCAGAATGGCTGAGTGCAATCAAATTGGACCAAGGTTCAAAATGAACAGGGAACAGCACAGATAGACAGTTGGAAGGGTTGGCAGTGTAGTCTAAGATTAGATAACCTGAAATACCCTAGTCCAGATTTTGCAATGTTTCTTCCTATTCATTGTTTCAGATTGTCATGGCATTTTTTAAAATAAAAAAATCATGGAGCCATCTCAGTAAATGTGATCCTGATATGCAGAAAGAATAGCAAATATGGCAGCAACAAGCTTGGTTTAACAAAGAAGTCTTTCTTGAGCTTAAACACAGAAAGGCAGCTTACAGGAAAAGGAAGCTTGGTCAGCTGACTAGGGAGGAGTATAAAAATACTGCTCCAGAATGCAGGAGTGAAATCAGGAAGGCCAAATCACAACTGGAGTTGCAACTAGCAAGGGATGTGAATGGTAACAAGAAGGGTTTCTACAGGTATGTTAGTAACAAGAAAAAGGTCAGGGAAAGTGTGGGCCTCTTACAGAATGGGGGAGGCAACCTAGTGACAGATGATGTGGAAAAAGCTGAAGTACTCAATGCTTTTTTTTCTTCTTCTGAGGCTATGTCTACACTGACCACGGAAAAGTTGCCACCATCAGATCGACTTATCTGCATCGACTGAGCAGTCAGTGAAGCCCCCCTCAGTCGATGCAGATGTTGATGTATGAAAGCTACCTCCTCAAGTGGTGTAGCACTATGTCGACGGGAATGCGGTTCCTGTTGGTGCAATGCAGTGAAGACAACACGCAGAAGAGAAGCACAGAAGTCGACAGGATTTACGCAAGTTCTTTGTGTACTTTGCATAACTCCCATCAACTGCCACCGAATTGCCGAGGTAAGCATAGATCTAGCCTCAGACAAGGTCAGCTCCCAGACTACTGTATTGGGTGCACAGAATGGATAGGAAGTGAGTAGCCCCCTGTACTAAAAGACCAGGTTCAGGACTATTCAGAAAAGCTGGATGTGCACAAGTCCATGGGGCCAGATGCAATGCATCTGAGGGTGCTGAGGGAGTTGGCTGATATGATTGCAGAACTTTTGGTCATTCTCTTTGAAAACTCATGGTGAATGGGGGAGGTATCAGATGATTGAAAAGGCAAACATAGTGCCTATCTGAAAAAAAAATGAAGGAGGAACTGGGGAATTATAGGCCTGTCAGCCTCACCTCAGTCTCCAGAAAAATCATGGAGCAGGTCCTCAAAGAATCCATTTTGAGGGACTTGGATGAGAGGAAGGTGATCAGGAACAGTTGGCATGGATTCACAAAGAGCAAGTCATGTCTGTCCAACTTGATTGCCTTCTATGATGAGATGACTGGCTCTGTGGATGTGGGAAAAGCAGTAGATGTGATATATCTTGACTTTAGCAAAACTTTTGATACACGCTCACACAATATTCTTATAAGCAAGTTAAAGAAATATGTGTTGGATGAATGGACTATAAGGAGGATAGAAAGCTGGCTAGATCATCAGGCTCAACAGGTAGTGATCAACGGCTTAATGTTTGCTTGGCAGCCGGTAACAAGTGGAGTGCCCCAAGAGTCAGTGCTGGGGCCGGTTTTGTTCAACATCTTCATTAATTATCTGGAGGATGGAGTAGATTGCACCCTCAGCAAATTTGTAGATTACACTAAGCTGGGGGGAGTGGTAGATACTCTAAAGGACAGGGATAGGATACAGATTGACTTAGACAAATTGGAGGATTGGGCCAAAAGAAATCTGATGAGGTTCAACAAGGACAAGTGCAGAGTTCTGCACTTAGAATGAAAGAATCCCATGCACTGCTACAGACTGCAGTCTGGCTGGCTAGGCAGCAGTTTTGCAGAAAAGGACCTGGGGGTTACAGTGGACAAGAAGCTGGATATAAGTCAACAGTGTGCCCTTGTTGCCAAGAAAGCTAATGGCATATCGGGCTGCATTAATAGGAGCATTGCCAGCAGATCAAGGGAAGTGATTATTTCCCTCTATTCAGCACTGGTGAAGTCACATTTGAAGTATTGTGTCCAGCTTTGGGCCCCCCGCTACAAAAAGCATGTGGACAAACTGGAGAGAGCCCAGGAAAGGTCAACAAAAATGATTGGGGCCTGGAGCACATGACTTATGAAGAGAGGCTAAGGGAACAAGGTTTTTTTAGTGTACAGAAGAGAAGAATGGAGGGGGGGATTAGATAGCAGCCTTTAACTACCTGAAAGGGGGTTCCAGGGAGAATGAAGCTAGGCTGTTCTCAGTGGTGGTAGATGACAGAACTAGGAGCAATGGTCTCAAGTTGCAGTAGGTGAGATCTAGGAAGGATATTAGGAAAGTGTTTTTCACTAGGAGGGTGATGAAGCACTAGAATGGATCACCCAGGGAAGTAGTGGAATCTCCATCCTTAGAGTTTTTTAAGGATTGGCTTGTCAAAGCCCTGGCTGCGATGGTTTCGTTGGGGGTGGTACTCCTTTGAGCAGAGGGTTGGACTACATGTTGGTCCCTTCCAACCCTAATCTTTTCCGATTCTCTGATTCTAAATGTAATAAAAGTCAAGAGTTACTACACTTATTGTAACTGCTCCCTGAGTTTTGCTAAAAAAAAGTTTTCTTCCTCCTTCTAGGGGATTCCAGCAACCACCAACAGTGCCCTCCATCCATGCTCCACAACCCTACTCTCACCTGGAGAGAAAGGAAGGCCGTAGGAGTGGGGGAGGGTTGGAGAGCAAGCCCACCCTGCACTCAGCACAGCGTGGGCCAGGCTCACCCTGCTCTGGATGTTGTGCCCTGCTGACCAGGATTGACCTCCTTCCTGCTGCCCCCATCATGACAGGGGGGCAAGATAGAGAAATCAGATGGCAGTGCATCAGACTCAACATCCAGAGCGGGGACCCAGGCCCCTGGGACAGGAGCCACTGCTGAGGGATGAGTTCTAGGAAGGATCACTCTCCCTTCCTTCATGCCAGACCAGTAACATTTTGGGAAAATCATTTACAGACACAAAAGGGGCCACAAAAACATCATAGTATCTGTGACTATTTTTCCCTTTGACAAACCAACAGCCCTGCTCATGCTGAAGTCCTGTTGTACTCCTTTCCCCCACTCTCCATCTCTGTCTGTTTTGCCTTTTTTAGACTGTCAACTCTTTAAGTCAATTAGAGTGGAACAATACCTACGTACTTTAAAAAAATTGTCTGTTTGTTCTTAGCACAAAGAGTTTTCTTCTGGAAACAAAGAATAATAATAATAATAAAAGGAAAGACAGCTTTACACAACAAATAATTAACCTGTGGAGCTCACAGGCACAAGCGATTATTGAGGCTTAGAGCTTAGTACAATAAAAACGGATTAAACATTGATAAGAATATCCAAAGTTGCAACAGCTAAAAGAAACACTTAGTAGTATCAACCCTTATGATTCAGGGCATTTATTAAAACAACCACTGTTTACCTGAGGTTAGTAAGAAAACTCACCTGAAAATATATTACTGCACACTTTTCCGACAAAGGGATTTTATTATATCCTGTTGTGATGACTTGCGGAATCTGTAGTAAAGTGGTCATCAAGAGGTTAGCTGGATTACTCAGAGTATTATGGATTGGAACTATACTCCATCTTTCCATTACTTCCTGTTTAGTGAGTGGGTGGTCCACCCCACACTGTTTATTATGGAGTTACGTAAAGCAACACATTCCCAACCTACAGTACTGTAAGGACGGTGTTTCTTGTGCACATGTGCAATTTATGAATTTTGATTGATATTATGAAGTTATTATGGAATTCTTGTATCTATGCTTGTATCATGGAATGCCTCCATGGATGTGGACTCAGTCAGGGCTGTAACCTGTTGAATTGTACAACTGTAACCTGGCTGTAACCCAGACCAGGTACAATTGTTGGTTGTTAAACCTTAATTGGTTGCCTATCCACGTGGAAACGCATTGGGACAGTAGACTAGCTGAACATGGGAAAAGCTAGTTCTTCCAACTTCTCCACGGGGAGGGAGAAAATGGAAATCCCCAGGAGCAGAATAAAGGATCCAAGTGTAGGATATATAAACTTGAGGGACGCTAAAAGATAGACAGGAAGCTTTGGGCAGGAGGGAGGAGCATGCTTCTGAAGCAAGGGTGTCTTCTTTAACTGTGTTATCAGTCAAGGCCAAAGGAAAGCTAGCTGACCTAAAGAGGCAGAAAGACTCAATAATTTTGAGAAGGATCCTGGACAATCCCTCACAAGTCCTAAGGACTCTCCCAACTGATGAGGAACCTGAGGTAGGGAAATGCATATAGGTGTGCTTATTATTTTGTTTATATCTGTATATCTCTTGTTCCAGGTAAAGAATAGTGGTTAGAATCCTGTGCAAAGTCTATCTCTGTGTACATTTGCTTTCGCTATCATGTGCCTATGAAAAGTTAAACTGTAAATCCTGAGTACCCATGAGGTGGAATTCTGGCAAAGGGTGTCCTCAAGATATAGGGAAGCCTGAGACATCAGCATGAGTCCCAGGGGCTAGGCAGCTCTCAAAAAGGAGTGCAAGACATACGATCTGCACCACATAGAGTCTGCCTGGACTCCCAGCTCCTCAAAGGTTGAAAGCAGTGGGAGTGCCTTTGAGAATCTGGACCAGAGACCCCATGCCAGGGGCCAGACTTGGACTCTGTTCAGATGCAGGAGTTTTAAAAAGCACATGGGGCTCACTGAGGTGGGCTTCAAACACAATAGCCTAGGGAGTGTCCAGCCACAGAAGGAGCTCTAATAGTTATGTAAGACCTGTGAAATATTCAGACTAGACGGACCATTGATCTGATTCAATAGGGACATTCCTGTGTTGCTATGAGCCTCTCTGTGGTAATTTGACTTTCAAGCTATTTTCTTATCTGGAGAAATAAACTGAATCCCTTTCCCAGGTATCACCCTTCTACTCACTCGCTCACTTGCTCGCTCACTTACAAGAACAAGAATTCTAGCAAAAAATAATTGGGAAACCCTCTGGCCTTCTTGCCTGACAATTCTGAGTCCCAGAAAGAAAATCTGAGCTAAAGAAATGTCCCAGCAATGTTTATTCACTACCTAGCCATCCAAAAATCCATGCGTCTGTTTTCAGTAATTCATTGGCACTCCTGGGTACAACAGACCTGCCCCATAAAAACTTTCTGAGCTAGAAGGATCCCAGATTGCTTTAGAGGCTACAGGCCAGATCCGTAGCTCATGTGAATTGAAGTAGCTATGGAGCTATGCCAGTTCACACTAGCTGAACATATGGCCTATATATCTAGGGATAATTTCTGTCTGCCTTGAGACAGACATCTCTGAGGTGGAGCATAGACAATATTCTTCTTCAGCAGCTCTTTTTTTGAAGTGACCACAACAAAAAACAAAAAGAAGTGAAACTGTAGGGGACCTGCAGGTTGCTCAGAACATTAGATCTATCACTTTAGTCTTGCAGAAAGTACCATGACATCTCTAATGACTGGAGATGATCCTGACCTCAGTTTTATATTTTTTCCAAGATCTTTTCCAGCTCCATAAAGTAGCCTTAACACCTGCTTTGTCTCAATACTTATAGAAAAGGTAAAGTCATAAAGATCATTTATTGAAGCTCCTGGGCCCATATAAATTCTTCTTACAGTGTAAAAGCTGTATTCACAGTTTAGGCTTATGTGGGAAAGTATAGGAGTCATTTGAACTTGTCTAATAGAGTACTCTAAACTTGCTGCAAGTTTGCAGCATAATAACTTAAAATAGAAATGCTCTAGGTAAAAATATATAGATGTGTATAGAAGATGTATGACAGCAGCTGATTCAGTTTTGAATATATGCTGTAGAATATGGAATGTCCTGCCCCTAGTTCCTCACTACAAATGCATAATGGTGTTATAAATATTTCAATACTAATATCAATCTGTCCTTTGCTTTGTAGAACCAGTTCTGTATTCTACAGCTTTCTAGAACAGCACCAGTTGCCCAGCTTTCCACTTCACAAACAAAAGCAATTCCATCCACAGCAATTTTTCAGCTGATGCCATTCATAAGCCGCCAGAAAAACTGAATCTTGCTTTTGAATGTCATAATTTGCATGTCTAGTTGCAATCCAGGCTATTTACATCAGAAGGTGGGGGGGGGAGAGGAAATAATGTGGAACTTTATCCAATCACGCTGAATAGCCTCATGTCCAAACCTAATCTCTTAATTACATTTCCCTTCCATATGTGATGTTATAGTGAAGACAAGAGATTTACCAGACTACATAGCTGAATAAAAAATTGGTGATGGCACCTTTTCTGCAGTAAATGCACTTGAATAGAAAAATGGAAATCAAATACATGTTTTGCCAGGGAAACTTTGGTGCTGTACTTTACATAAATCAAGGTTTTCTATGGCTATTCATTGAGAATGTGATTGTCTGTTTATTGCTAGTTTAGGTCAATATTGCTATTTCACCCTGACATCTGCTTTACCAATAAAGCAATTTCTCATAATTAATTTCTTTTTTACTTTAAAAGTGCATCCAGCTGGAAATCTGCACAGCTGATAACTATAACCATCTTTAATAACTAGTGAAAAAACCTCTCTCCGAATTAAAGATAGATTTTTTATCAAATAATCTCATTGCATACCTCCTTCCAACAACACCTATCTTCTAAAGCAAGCAAAGAACTCGCCCAGCTCCTAATTCTTCTAACAGCACTTCTGTGCTTTTTAGAGATTTAAGATTGTGGCTTTGATATATGAAGTTGGAAAGAAGAAATTAAATGCCGGAAAGCCATAAACTGTAAAGACAGACTCTCATATCTAATTTCGGAGGTTTGGCAAGTGCTGCATACATTGATTTTATAGTTATTTTCTGTCCTTTTTCTAAAGTTAAAAGGCCACATGGAGTGCTGTAAAGCATAACACAACCTCTTTCCCTTCTCTTATGTGGATATATTCCGCTTTTTGGATGTCGTTTTCCTGGCAATGCTTATAACTGTTGCTTAAAATGCTATTTGTGGTGCAATTGTCTTTTAAATGCAAACCCATATGTGTACTCTCTAGAGAAACTGGTAAATTTTACCAAATGGGCATCCCTAAATTACATACCATCTGTAGCTAGTGAAGAAAGGACTGAACCCAGTCAGCTGTGATCTTGCACCAGTGTATCTAGCATTTTGATTGGCTCTAGGGAAATCAGCGGCTTTTGGCTTGGACTTTTTCAACTCCAACAGGTTATTATGAACTGGTTAAGATGTACTGGCTCAAAGAATGTTTTCATCCCATTTAGGCCCCAGTCCTGTTACTATTGATGTCAATGGCTAAACTTCTATAGAATTCAACAGGAATAGGATCAGGCCCTCAACTAGCACAGATTCAGCTTTTCTGAGACTTTTTTTGTGCAGCCTTATTAAGGCATAAGGTCTCTTCAAGTATTAAGCTAATGAATAAAATGTAGATAGTATTACTGTTGCCTATATAGTTTGCATTAACAGCAGCAGGAGAAGCAATGAACTTTTCAGAAGACCATGTTCACCTTTCAAGAGCATAATTGGTGAAATGGGAATTATTGTATCATAACAGACTTAAAGATGGGGGGGCCTGAGACAGAGAGAGAGAGAGGAAAAACATAGAAGATACTACAGTGATGCTCCCTCATCAAGTATAGCTCCTTCCTAAAAACTAACTTATGTTATTATTAGCCTTTCACCAACACTTGCTGTCTCCTACACTCTTACCTCATGTCATGTTACTTGAAATTAGCTCACTTTACAATCATGAATTATACTTTAAAAATTAACTAAGAATACTGCTTGGAACAAACAAGACACATGTCAAATATAATTCCGCAGTTACTATATGCTTAATCCCTACCTATGCATAACTCAGAAATTAAACTCATAAATTTCAGTAAATAAAGACCTGATAATTTGAACCTGTCTATGTTAGATGAATATATTCTCTTGTTCTGTTTTATCTGTCAAAGATAATTCACTTAATCTTATTTTGCTAGTTGTCTAAGGCTCAACCCAGATAAGAATGTGATAATGATCAAAGGTTGGAGAAAAGAACCAAAACTGTGGAAATTATATTAGCAATATTAACTGTGAGGCTGGAGAAAAATACTTACACCCTTATTTTAAGATTCTCAGCTTTGTGATCTACTTGTTTCCCTTGCTCCTTGGTAGCCAGGATAGTTAGTTAGTTTAATTTTTATTTTATTGATTACAATAGTATCCAAGACCATGATCCTGCAAAGAGAACTGCAAAGAGTCCCTCTGAATTTATTTCTGCAGGATCAGGATCCCGTTGTGTTAGGGTTGTACCAATATGTATGTGTACAAGCGAAAAGGTCAAGAAATCAAAGAAGCATGAGTGACATGGATCCAACATGCATATGAAGCACTCAGGGTGATGACAGGCACAAATTATGCTAGTTTCATGTTCTTGTATTACAAGTGTGTCTGAGTGCAGTAGTTTGTTTCTTGGGGGCATTTGGGGTTGAAGTGGAGAAAGAGAAGGGATTGTTGAAGTAAGATTTTGGTAGGTAAAGAGAAAAATTGAGGGGGAGGGTAGTAGTGCAGTGGGAAGAGAATAAGGATGAAAAGACTAATGGAAAAGAACTGGGTAGGAGAAGGGCAGGTCGAAGGGGAACCAACAACCAGTGGCAACATAGCAAATGAGGAAAGAAATCCAGAATCCAAGTTTCAAAGCTAAGTGAAGGAGAGTGGAAAGGATCTTCTTAGCTGCAGGAAGCTGTGAATAAGGTGGTCCCCTTTTCAGCAATGTTTCAGGCGGATAGCACATTACACCTCTGTTTTATGATCTGCATTGCTTTCCAGTCAGTTTTCAGGTGAAGTTGAAGGTACTAACTGGTTCATGTCTACTTGGAAGAATGTAGGGCTGCAGCAGGTACAAGTATCTAAGGGACTCAGGAGAAGTCCTGGAGTTGTAAGAACTGATGAGAAGCTGGGAGACACAAAGACAAGACTGTGGCTAGCAGAGTTAAGACTAAGAAGGAGATTTTTAAATATATTAAGAACAAAAAGAATCCTAACAATGGTATTGGTCCATTACTAGATGGAAATGGTAACACTATCAATAACAATGCAGAAAAGGAAGAAGTATTAAATAAATATTTATGTTCTGTATTTGGGAAAAAACAGATTATAGTCTCATCATATGGGTAAATTGTGGGTAAATTGTTCAAACAATATGCATTTTAATATGGCTATATAGAACTGTATACATTTAGGAACAAAGAAGTTATGTTATCTTTATATGATGGGGGAAAATAGTGGGAAATAGTGATGCTGAAAAGAGATCTGGTGGTAAATATGCTCCCAATTTGACACTGAAGCCTAAAGTGCTAATGACATTCTGGGATGCATAAATGGGGGAAACTCGAGCATGAGGGTAGAGGTTGTTTTACTTCTATATTTGGCACTGGTGTAACCACTGCTGGAATACTGTGTCCAGTTCTGGTGTCCACAATTCAGGAAGGAGGTTGATAAATTAGAGATGGTTCAGAGAAGAACCACAAGATTAAAGGATTAGATAATCTGTTTTATCGTGATATACTCAAAGAGCTCAATCTTTTAACTTAAGAAAGAGAATGTTAAGGGGGTGACTTGATTAGACAGCAAGTACCTGTCTATGGGGAACAAATGTCTTCAGTCTAGCAGAGAAAGGTATAACATGATCCAATGGCTAGAAATTGAAGCTAGACAAATTTAGACTGTAAATAAGGCACACATTTTTAACAGAGTAATTAGCCATTGGAACAATGTACCAAGTGTCATGGTGGATTCTCTATAACTGACAATTTTTAAATCAAGATTGGATTTTTTTCTAAAAGATATGTTCTAGGAGTTATTTTGAGAGAAGTTCTATGGCATGTGTCATACAGGGGGGCAGACCAAATGATCACTATTGTCCCTTCTGGCCTTGGAATCCAGGAAAAGCTTTCTGCTGGCTAGCAACAATGCTTTCTTAGTGGAAAATGCTTAGTTCTAGAACTTACTGGTGTCCTTGGCTCATCAGAACCCAGATTTTGAGATTCAGGATGTTCTGGGAAGCTGATCTGTTCTTCCAGAGGGAAATTAAATGAATGGGCCTAGGCTAGGGCTGCAAATTTGTCACAGCATTTTTAAATAAACAAATCACAACACAGTCAGAGTGAATTTACTAAGAGTCATGGGTTTAGTGACTGTACCATGAGGTTTTATTTAAAAATGCTGTGACAAATGAAGCAGCACCGACCACTCACAGTATCACCCTCCATCCCAGCACCATATACCTGATCTTGGCCAAGAGCAGATGGGAGGGATGCATCTGGAGGGGAGCTGGAAAAGAAGCCCACTCCACAATCACCTCAGGCACGGATAGGGCGAAGGGGTGGGTAGGCCAAACTGCTGTGGTGATGAAACCGTGTATGACCCGTCTCCACAGCTGCAGTGGAACAGGACTCACCGGTTGCACAGTGACTCATAGACACTAAAACAAGTTATGGACAAATGGAAAATCACTATCCGTTAATTTTTTCATGTTGTGACGAACCTGCAGCCATAGCCATGGGACACTAAGATGGAGGCCCAGAGGGCATTTATGATTGGGAATCTTAAACAGGACTGGTCTTTAAAAGGTAAGGGATGTATTTTATAATTTGTGTATGCAATCCAGTAGTTAGGTTACTAACCTAGGATTTGGGAGGCCTGGGTTCAAGTCCTGTGCAACCTTGGTCAAGTCATTTAGCAGTAGTTATACACAGGAGGCTTAGGCACTGTAATAGCTAACTCCTAGACACCCTGACACCCAGAGGTATTCACAGATCTGAGTTAGGTGTGCAGGCTCTGCAGGCATTTCCTGAAGAGAGTCCGAGAGCCTACAAAACAGATTTCCGAAAGCCAGTAACCCGAGCAAGGAGCTGCCTAAAATAGCCAAGAGTAAAATGCAGAGAAAAGGGGCTTGGGGCCCAAATCCACAAAGGGACTTATGCTGAAAGGGAGTCACCTGTGTCTGGTTGAAAGTGGCAGCCATGAACCATTTCTTACAAAAAACCAAATGTGATGGGCAGGTACGCTCTCCCTCTATATAGTGATCAGCCCGGGGTTAGGGGACTCTGCAGGGATGTGGAAGAGCAAGGTTGAAGTCTCTTCTCCCGTGAGTATTTAATCATTTATTCAAAGTGGAATAGCTCCATTAGGAGAAAGTATTACCTCAGACTACTCAACAGCTGGGTGACTAGGCTCAGCTAGAAGCTGAAATCTGGGTTCACGTCAGGCAGGGTAGGGTTTCAGACCTGACTCTTCTACATGCCAAGTGAATGCCCTCATCTCTGGGCTGTTGGGCATTCAGGACACATGCTTGCTTACCCTAGCTGTCTTTTGTGTGGGTACAGCATGCCTGCTGCAGGAGGCCCCACAGGTGTGATAGATGGGAAATGCCTAGTTTGAGAATATTTCCTGGGGCTTAGCTGTGAACTATGGCACCGAGTAGCTTAGCAGTATTAGCACCTCAGTAGTTTTATGCATGCCTCCTGGTGGAAACGTAGCCACCTAAGGGCTGTTTTGTCAGGAATTGAGGTGCCTAGGACCTTGTAGTGGTAGGCAGCAGTTAAACAGTGGTTTTGTGAATGCCAGTGGCACCTAACTGGTGTCTAAGTAACTTTGTGAATCTGAGCCCCTGTGAATCTGTGTTAAGGGTGACTACATTAAAGAATTTAAGGCACTCCGTACAGAAATTGGGGGCCATATGATCTCAGATATACACATATGAAATAAATATATTTGGAAAGCAAAAGGAAGGAATACAGAAGGCAGGAGCAATTCAATGGAAGAGAAAATGGCTTGAATTAATCTTAATAAATCTTTTTTTTTGGTCATCTTCATTTGCAAGTTTCCTGTCTATTTTGTTACAAGCTCGCTGTTTATGAATTCTGCAGGTTGCTGGTGCACTTCTTTGTTCTTTCCCCTGCAAATCAGTGCAAGTTCACACGACTGCTGAGCACTTTGCAGGATCAATTCCTCTGTGATTAGTGGCTTGGATGTTATAACCTCTGTAGTATTTTTTAAAAGAATTAAATAAAATCTAAATCTTAAAAGAAGCACACGGGAAAGGAGACTATATATTTATTATGCAGCTATGACATTCCAGCAAAACGCTAGGGTGCCATAACTTTGGGAGTAAACCTCTGATATACCGTAAAAGCTAAAGACCATTTTAAAAATCTGAAAGAAAGCCAAGGAAAAAAACAAAAATGAGTAGAGAGTGAAGGTGGTAGAAGGCCAGAGATGTTTCCAGAGAGCAGCAGAATTCTTGTCCACTTTATGCGCAATCTATCACTCAAATTTACTTACTTTGCTAAAAATACAGAAAGTGATGGCAGACTAGCTTCTTGTGAGTGCCAAATCCAGTGAGTATTTTCTGTAAGTACTTAAACCTGGCTTTGCAAACAAAAAAGCCCTTTGTATTTTGAAGAATTTACTGCAAAATAAGGGTTTTTTTTATTCCCCCACTTGAAAGAGCCAAGGGGCTGTCTTTGACTTCTCCAAGTCATGTCCTTTTTCTCTAAAGCATTGCTCACTTAGATGTCTTATGAGAGCCAAGACCCTTGTATTGATTTTTAAAAGTATGTTGTATCCATTCCTCAAGACTAATGTTAGAACCTTCTCACAAGTTTGCACTATTATCTTTATTTATTGCATTTACCCAGAAATGTGTTTTCTTTGATGTGCAGAACACCTAACTCTGGCCCGTCTACACTTACCTTCTAGATTTGGCAGCAGTCAACGGGAGATATGCAAGTGATATAAATCACTTGCGTATCTCCCGTCGACTTCGCTGCATCCGCTCCGCGCACTGTCCACACTGTGCTGCGCCGAAGGGAACAGTATTCCCTTCGACGCAGCACTAAACCACTTATCGGGGTGGTTTCCTTCCTGATTGTTGGATCGACTGAGCGGGTCTACACAGACCACTCAGTTGATTCAGAGCAATCAATCTGACAGCGGCGAATTTGCCACCATCAGTGTAGACCCAGCCTCTGATTAGTTGCTGAGCCTAGGTAAGGATGGACATTTAGACGCCTCTGAGTAAGATCAATAATAGGGGACATGGACCCATTTTTAAAGCAAAAGAAGATAGAAGAGTTATATATAATCACAATTAATGCTTAAATCAAAGAGCTCTGGGAGATGGATAGTAGAGATGTCAAATGAGCTTTCTCAATGCAGAGTTGTGCCATCAACTTCAATGGAGGAGAATTTCACTCTGAATATCAGGGTACCATGGGGCTTATTTTAATAATATTTTACTTTTTGAAGCACTTTATAAACTATGAGCATGATGGCATTCCTAAGGGTTACCCATATGAGCAAGGATTGGGCCCCAGTTACACAGAACATCACTGACATGCTTTTAGGATGAAAGCTAGGAGGCAACCAACGGACCACAGCATATTGGCAGAGGACAAATTTGGCCAAGAAGACCTGTCAGACGCCTACCACTATGAAATGTTCCATGGAATCTTCAACGTCCGTGCGGAGCAGTCAGTAGCTTGGATTTTAAAGGTCTCACCTGAAACACTCCCACCCATAAGCCACATGCAATTTCATTAATCTACCATCTTTTAGAATGATGAAATTGACCTTTTAAGAATTTCAGCCATAATTTTGAAATTAAACTCTAGGCTTTCAGCAATACCTTATTCCTTCTGACATACAAACTTCACTTGCCTAGGGCAGGTATTTGCCTTTCTGCCTCTATCAGAAGGCAATAAAACAGAACTATTTGGTTTCTGAAGGTGAACAATAGTAACTGCCGGGGAAGGTGCTTTCAATATGTTAACAATGTGCTCTTGGTCAGGAGATATTCTCTCTTTTATCCATGTGACCAAGATGGGCATTTCCCTGAGTTCTTGTGGCATTTTATGGGGACACACTAGAGTGGAATCTTATTGATTTTATTTGTACTTATTGGTGTTTTTGAAAGGGAGACATTGAGAGAGGACTGTCAGTGTCTCTCTCCAGCTGTGCATCTGCCTAAGAGAAAGAATAAAAAGGGAATTAAGGGGAACAACTTCAAAAAAAAATATTTTGTGTTGCTGAAAATTTGAAAAGACTAAGCATGGAGTGACGACAAATATGAAGAAAGACCATATGATGTTATGTGAAATACGAGTATGATATTCTGTTCTTTTTGTTTATCTTTTTGTGTCTTTTTCTCTCTTTCTGCTAGGGGCACATCAGGTAAAGTCAAACGTGCATATGATAGTGTGTGCAGCCATAAAAAATACATGCACAACCTGAAGTTGTCATGCTGTTTGACACAGTGCATCAGGGTTGCTCCTCTGAGACAGGCAAAACCTGTATTGTCTCCCCAGCCTAGTGTCAAAGAAGAGATCATTATGCAAATGCTGTGGTATATTGTTTTGTTTTGTTTAGGGTACATAGGTAAGGGTCACATTGATAAGATGTGGAGTATGGAAGCCCTTTAGAGGTCACCAGTATATATCAGATGGGGAGATAGCGAGCTTCTGACTGTGTGGCTGGAGGAGCCTTTTAGAGTTTGCAAGATTAGCGGAGACCTAACTTGACGGCATAATGAAAGGATTTGTTCTGATTGTTGTTCTAAGGAGACTCTCTAAGGATGGGTGAACTAGTTCAGATAAAATAAGAACCATTCAAAAGCTGCCTCCATCCCTCATACCAAGCCATAAGATGACATTGTTTGAAGTTTGAACAAGTGTGGCTAATTTTAATTCCTTGTTTTTGTGTATCTCTGTACCTGCTCACTCCTCTTAAAATAATTCTGGGTTGATACAGGAAGTACCTTTCTTAGAAGGAAGTCTCTTGCCACAGCTGTGTTATGTCCCCTATCACAGTTCAAAGGTTAGGTAATGAGTAGCTTCCAGGCCAGGAGCACTAAATTGCACTCCAGCACGAAGGCACCAGTTTAAGAGGTGAATTGACCCTGGCTTTATGTGGATTTCAGCCATATAACCCTTTATATCTTCTAAACACAGCACAAAGCATTAAAGCCAATTGACTTTAATGCATGCTGGAATGTACAGCCCTTCTGAATCAGGCTATTTATTTAGGTACCCTAAATACACATTTAGGTACCTAACCTTAGACTTTAAAGTTTGAATAGTTTGCACTGCTTATTAATCCTCCAAACACATGTTCACATAGTAAAAAAAAGCTGATAGAAATGAAATGATTAAAAGTCTGCAGAATTTTTTTAAGGCAAATTTTGATTCTTGCCCAAATCCCATGTAAATAGGCTGGCAGGATAATGGGCTGTTTCTCAGAGTGGTAGAAGAGGAACACTATAGTTGCTCCTGAAACCTCTTTTCCCTGAAATATGCATTCAGCCATTGGATCTGCATGGTTACAGTTCACTAGCCACACCTACCTCTTGCCTTCCCCCTCAAAGGTCTCTGCAGTGGCCCCACAAACCACTAGGGGGATGTAGGTTCCTGAGGGGGAAGGGGGGGCAGGGCTGTTCTTACATCCTACCTCCAGGTTTGCACAGTGGAACCATGCTAATTCAACTGTTAGTTGTGCCTTATGCACTCACAAGAGTGGAATGTGGCCGAATTTACTCTTTATTCTAACTACATTAGTTTATTCATATTTCCCCTGGTTCCAAAGACCCATCTGGAAATGTTTCCTGTCCTTTTTTGCCACTTCCTTTAGAATTCCTGAGGGATTCCTTCCAACCCTGGAGTTTTGGTAATCTTCAGATGTTCTAATTTCTTGATCACCTGTTCTGGCATGAAGCTTGCTTCCTTCGATATTTTTTCTTGCTCTCCTGGGAAATTTGTCTGTTTCTGACATCTGTCCTCCAGCCTTCTATGTGAGCACAGAGGCAAAGAATTCATTTGATTGTGTTTTAGCAATGTCTGTCTCTTCAGTCAGTAAATTACCCTGGCCATCTCTTAGAAATTCCACTGTCTCCTTCAATGACCTCATGTTTCTTATGTTCTTAAGCAAATGTCGTATTATTTATCTTACCCTCTTCTGCAATTTTCCACCTTTACTGTTCTTAGCAGAATGCTACACATTCTGCAGCAGTAGTCTGTAATCTTTCCAGTTATCCTGATTTTTTTTTTAAATCCCTCGCATTAGCCTCTGCATTAGCCTTGATTATCTTTTTGTTCTTTCTGGATCTTCCACACTGACTAATAGTGGTGCCTTCCTTCATATTTTAAGATTTTCCATCTCTCCAAAATTTTTTCCCTCCATTAAAATCCCAGGTGATTTCATGAAAACATTCTAGCAGTCTTAAAGCTTGCACTATGAAAGCAGCAATGCATGTGTGCTGTAGTCAGGACTCCTGTGTCCGATTCCCAGCTCTGTCACTGACACACTGTCTGACCTTGAGAAAATTACTTTAGATTGTGCCTAGCCCTAAATGAGGGCAAAGGGCAGTCTTGCTCCTTGAACTTGTTATACAAAAACCAGGGGTGTTTACCCTAGACAGTGGCAGTGAATGCCTCAGTAGGGGACAGGCCATGCATGCACTGCTTCTTGCTATGCCAGCCAAAGCAGCTGTGGTAGCAGAGAGGGAGTATACACAACACCCTTTGTCAAAGCTATTGTTCTGGAGTGTGATTCCAAGCTCTCCAGGAGGTACTCAGGGCTACGCGGCCCTAATGCTGCTGGGACCTATCATGGACTTTAAGTGTAAAAACATACAAAGCTTTAATAATTTAAAATGTTATTTGAGAAGGTGTTTGGGCAATTTAGACCCATAAAATTAGAATTCCCATTTAGCACCAGTATATTTCTGAATCAACTTTTTGTTTTAAACAAAAGAGTTGTCAGCTAAAAGTTCCATTATTTATTTGTTTGCTAAAAAAAAAATCAAGTTTAACCCACGTAAATTGTGTGTATTCTGTATGTTTGTAAAGTGTTTCCAGGCTGGGTGGAAAGGCACTGGGAAAGAGTAAAATGTTCTTAAGAAAGATCACTGTTTTGATTTCAGTGATTTGCCCTTCATTTACTATCTAAATATTACTTCATCTACAATAATGTCTGCTGCAGAATTCAAAATTAAATTAGATTATATATTAAAGCTCTCCCTTGGTATTAGTCATCCCAAATTCCATCTATAATCCTGCCTATGCAGAATCTAAGGTACTTAGATGCCCTCCCCCATTACTGTACTATCATAAGAACAGCCAGACTGGGTCAGACCACTGATCCATCTAGCCCAGTATGCTGTCCTCTGACAGCAGCCAGTGCCAGGTGCTTCCGAGCGAACAAACAGAACAAGTGATCCATCCTGTCGCCCATTTCCAGCTCCTGGCAAACACATTTCTGAGCACCTCATAGTTTAATGTATTGTAATTGACCCTACTGCAAGGAGTCGCTGTGAGTACAGTGTTACACCACTCCCTTAGATGTGTTTGCCACACATGCTGAGAGTATCACATGCTGAGCTAAGCACTTCCAGCAGTACATTCTTCAGGCTCTAGTTCTTTAAAGTCTCACAGAGTCTGGTGAATAAGATGGATTCCTTGTTAGGGTTGCTAGAAATAAGCATTGCAATTTTCCTAGACATGATTGCTTTGAAGTTAGAAACAAAACATGAATCAACAGTTCC
Source organism: Mesoclemmys tuberculata (assembly GCA_007922155.1). Lineage (NCBI taxonomy): Eukaryota > Metazoa > Chordata > Testudines > Chelidae > Mesoclemmys > Mesoclemmys tuberculata. The sequence continues at coordinate 46,856,171 of ML675618.1, read as the reverse complement.
TAATTCACTCCAGTGGTCCTATTCCTGGCAGTAGGCTGACTACAGACCCCCCCTCCGCGCCCCCATCTCCCAGGGAAGCTTTGTGATAAGGCAGCCCCTTCCAAGGCACCCTCCAGTGAATAGCATGCCTGCCTCAGTTTCCCTGCCTCCAGGTCCCAAGTAATAACAACAACTCTCTTGCCTAAAATAACCCCTCTTTGGGGCTAGGTTTTTTTTCAAAAATGTAGTTCAAATAATCCATAACAAGAGTCCCCATAACTTTCTAGTACCCAGTGTATATAGTCCTTAAATCCCACATCCTGTAGTCCATCCACATAGCACTTACCACACCCTGGCTTGTTCTACCCTCCAGGTCTTCTTCAATCCCCCCTATATTTTCATCAGGCAGCCACCCCTGCCCATCCATCTAGAGTGCAAACCTATTCTTCTGCTGGAAGTCATCTCACTCCCCTTTGCCCATAGTCCACTCCAGCTCCATAATCCCCTCCGCTGCTTCCCTGCCTTTAACACTGCCCAGTTCTCAGCTTCAGTTCTCCAGAATCAAGCCACGAGGGCTGTGATGCTTTCTCAGGGAATTCAGAACCGGAAGTCACTTTGTTATCCCTCAGACTTAGAGAGTGAGAGATTTGCTGCTTTTGCTAAACTGTCAGCTGTGACTCTCCACTCTGTCAACCAGCACAGCCAACTCCCCAAGACCCTGCCAGCCCTTACTTCACCTTATAGGAAACAGCTGGCGCACTTCAGTTTCCAAAATCCCTGGAAGGGCATTCGCCTGCAGCATCCAGCTCCAAGCACTGAACACTCAGACATTAGTTAGGCCTGGTCTACACTGGCCGTGGATTTCGGTGGCAGTCGATGGGAGATACGCAAGCTACATACGACTCCTTAACATCTACTTACTGTGGCGTCTCCACTGTATTGCGCCGACAGGAAATGCCCTCCCGTAGAAGCAGTGCTATGCTTCTTGCTGGAGTAGGTTTACAGGGTTGGCTTCTGGGTTCGATTGAGCAAGTCTTCACTGCCACTCAGTTGAACCCACAAAAAATCAATCCTGCACTTCCGGTGCTGCCGCGGGCAGTTTACGTTTACATAGTTTACGTTTACATAGTTTACGTTTGCTACTTCCAAAGAGACAGTATACACACCAGCCTGCTGGCTCAGATGAGAATGCACACCTTATTCTAGTGCAAGAGCACTGAGGTGAAATAATAATAAAGCAACAGGTTTATTAATAAAAACAGAGATTTAAGTGATACTAAGCAACACGATAGAAACAGAAAATAGTAAACACATAAAACAAGAGTGTAACACACTTTTTACTGACTAAAACTTAAGCTACAATCATTTGGCCAAAGCAGTTTTTTCACCCTCAAAGTCCTTTTCTGCAGAGTTTGCTGACTTTCATGAAAAATTTGGATCCTGATTTAACTGAATCATTCCCCTCCTCCAGGAATGTTCCTCAGTGAAATTGATGAAGTGTTCTTTTTCTTCTTCTATTTCTGAAAGTCTATTGGCTTTGTTTCCAGAGTTAGGATGAACCCCAGGGGTTCAGACTCCTGTGTTTTCCCATGCTGCTTTCACATCCCTCTGTTAATTTGCTTTTCCTGTTGACTTAATATGCAAATATAATTCCCATTGTCTTTGGCTAACCCTGCTTAATTTACATGAGAGACAGGGAGATAACTACTTTCTCTCTCCTGTCTGGAAAAAACACCTGTTTCTCCCTTTGTTACAGACTTTAAAGCATAATATCAGCAAGTAGCCATAATTCCTCATATCATGTTAATACATACATTTCACAGTGATGTTAATGACCAGTGTGTTATAAGTTACAGTGCTCTCTGATGGCTGGATATCACACTGGGGATTAACACTGTTCCAAATAAAGAGCCAGCAGAGTTATTACAACATGTATTCTCACAACATCCCTGAGAAGTAGCGAAGTATTACTGCACCCATTCTACAGATGGGGAACTGAACCACAAAGAGGCCAAGTGCCAGATTTTTAAAGGGTTTAGGCACCTACGTCCACCATGTAAGTGTCATTAACATTTTCAAAGCTGAAGCTCAGGCACTTGGCTGAACTCCCTTGGCACATAAGTTCCTGCTGTTCAGCATTTTAAAATTAACATAAGCACAGCTACCATCACACAGCTAACGAGCTGTTTGGAACCCAAAGTCCCAGAAGCAGGATTCTGAAACTAGGCAAAGGACCGCTTGTCTGGCCTGCAGGCCCCAATCTCGTAGTCATATTTGGAATCCAGTGTACACTACAAGGTGTGATTTTTAAAGCGCACCCTGTTATTCACTGACTGGCCCATATAGAATGTATCTGGCGTGCACTAAAATATCCTTGCTGCATGTTAACCAGCACAATCTACATGGGCCCATTCATGTGTAATATGTTGATTTGGAAATTACAGCCCCTTAGTGCATGTTGTCATGCCATGTAGACAAGCCCTAACTCCAGGAGAGGGTTCCCTTCTGAGGATCCTGAGCAGAAGGAAACGTATCTCTCTGGCCCATCAGGTCAAGCACCTAAAGCTCTCTCTTCTTCCTGGCACTTCTCACCTGGCTAGTTTAGGCAGCTCACCACTCAGCTGGCCAGCTTCTAAAAATCCCTTTTTTAGGCTCTTAACTATCCCCTTGATCTCTTTAGGGATCCTAGGTGGCCCAGAACTTCCTAACACAGGGATGAAAATTCCACTAGGTAGCAGGTTTAGCTCCTTTCAGCCAACCAACACCTAAATCCCTGTAGACATCTGGCCTTAAGAAACTTGCTCAACATAACACAAGCTGTCTATGGTAGATTGAACCCCTGTCTCCCAAGTCAGCAAGCTAATTGCTGGGCCACTCCACACAATTACACTTACATCTTGATCCTACAAAGACTTGCATGCTTGCTTAACTTCAAATATTTTTGTAGTCCCATTTAGTTCAGTGAGCCTGCTCACGTAACGAAAGTTAAGTGCACATGTAAGTCTTTTCTGGATTAAGGCTTTAACATGGATTCAAGTTAATGTTGGGGTGGTTGGAACCAGTCATTACTCCCATGTTTTTCGTTTCTGAAAACCTTTTTGCTTTCTATCATCATTTTAGCATGCTGATCTGTCTGCTTAGTTGAACTATTGTACAGTACAGTACGCCTATTTATTCATATGCTGTTTCCTTCATTCAGAGTCTTGCATAATGCTTTTCCAGAATAATCAATAGCAACATTTTAACGTTGCTTTGCTTCCTTCGTTATCTTCAGTTGTAATTGTATTATTTTAAATCCAGACCTACTTCTGCCAAGGTTCTCTGTCTCTTTTGTTTTGTAATTACACATGGAGAAAATGCCAAACACGTGCTGTGCTGTCTAGTAAAGCTACCTGGCTGGTTCTTGTCGGGAAACAATGAGGAGACACTATCCAACAGAGCCATAAAAGGTAAAGGTAAAAGCAACATCATACACTAATCTTTTCCCTGATTAAATAAATTGGACAATAAAGCACAGGGCAAAAAAGGGAAAATCATATGTTGGTGGTGGAAAATGGAAGCTGATATTTAGACCCTGGAAAATCAAAGTGAATGGCTCACAGCCACTTTCCTGCTGCCCCTTTAGATACAGCCTTGTATTACAAGATCAATCACTGGGCAATTTAGCTTACCTTGATTGATTTTGAAGAGACAATATTTTGGGTGTAATAATGAAGTGAGGTTAAATGCATTTAAGTGTTAATAATTAGCCCTCAGTTTGTCTTCCAAAATCTAATGTTCATTGGAAGTGTTATGACCTTCCGCCTTGTGATTGCATTTGAATAACTACACCCTTTGAGTTCACCATCAAGAGACAATTTCCTGATAAAAGCTAAATTCACTAATCTTCCTCAGTGCTTCCTGAGGACACACAGAACATGGAGCACATATCGGCTCCCTGGGACTCACACCTCTCAAGTAATAGGAGGGGTGGTCAGAATTAAGCAGGAAAGAGATGACAATAAGTGTTCAATTAACCATGCATGTCACTGGGGAATACTTTACTGGCAACACTATGATAGTAATCATGATGCGTCAGCAATATACTCAGCACTCCAGAAGAGGCAGAGTGGAGAGTCCCTGCCCCAGAGGCCTTACAGTCTAAAACATGAATCAAAGAAGGAACACACTGAGAAGCCCAGAGGAAATATTCAGTTTGAGTTATGAGTTTTTCTCCACTTCTTATGAGCATTACGGAATAAGCAAAACTTCAGGAGGGCTTGGCTGTGGAAAGGTTGGTGGATGGGTGATCTGGAATTGATAGGGCAGGCCTGGGGAACACTGTGTGAAAAGGTACAGCAATAGGTGTGAGAAAAGGATATGAATTAAGGCTGGCATCACTGGCAGGAGATAGTGAAATTGGGAGGGCTTCTTCTTGCTCTCCCTTAAGTATGCATGATACTATTGTTATTAGTATTATATTCTACTAGAGAAGGGCAAGTGATATGTTTTGCAATGCCCTCTGTGGCAAACTGCCAGCTTCCCCCCCCTACTTTACTTCTGTTCCTTGGCCAGGGTACCCCCAGCTACCTCATCTCCCCTGGCTATAGAAGAGCTCTGTCTCCTGACCTGGAAGGGAACTAACTACTCCAAATCTTCTGACAACTTTGCCTGCATTTATTCCCTCCCCCTCCTTTAGGGAAGTCAGGGTTTAAGTACACCTGGCCTGGCCCTTCATTGGGGCTAGGTGCCTCTAATCGCCCTGCTGTGCTTTCCCCTCTGCCTGCAGGGCAGACGGCTTTTCGAGCTCTCCCGTCTGGCCTTGGCTTTTCTTTCTTTTTTTCCATTTTTCCCCTTTTGCAGCTGCTTTTTTGGGGGACCCTGCTGCTACTGCTGCTTGAGGACTCTGCTGGTGTGCCTCCCTCCCAGCTGGGAGGGAGGGGGTGAGTGTGTGCCCCTTCCACCTCTTCCACCACCCCCCCACCCAGCCGCTATCTCCACCCTCCCCCGCGGCTGCTTCTTCCAAGGCCAGCACCAGCTGCCGAAAGGTTCCTTCCCCCTCCCCTTGCTGGCTGCCTTTCCCCCCTCTTTTGCTGCTGTGAGCCCCCCTTCCCCTGTTGCTACCGCCCCTAGCTCTGCCCCCTGTGTTTGGGGGCACACCTGACCATGCCCCATCAGCACATCTTCTCCATGCTGGCAGAGTTTGGAATGCCCGAAAGCTTCATCCAGCTGCTCCGTGAGCTGTACGACGGATGTGTCACGACCATCCGCTCGACCGAGGGGGAGACGGCGGAGGTGGCGATCCGGAGCGGGGTAAAGCAAGGCTGCCCCCTCAGCCCCATCGTCTTCAACCTCGCCATGGAGCCGCTCATCCGAGCCGTCGCCCAGGACCCGAGGGGCTTCCAGCTCCACGGGGAGAAGATCAACATCTTGGCCTACGCCGATGACCTGGTCCTGATCGCAGAGGACCCCCTGCACCTCCAGGACATGCTGGATGCCACCAGCCGGGCGGCCGACTGGATAGGGCTGCGCTTCAATGCTAAAAAGTGCGCGTCCCTCCACATCGATGGCCGCAGGAAAGACCCGGTCCAGGTGAGCCCCTTCCTCATCCAGGGCGAGACCATGACCCCCCTTGAGGAGGGCCAGGCGTACCAGCACCTGGGCACGCCGACGGGCTTCCGCGTCCGGCAGACCCCGGAGGACACCATCCACGAGATCCTGCGAGACACCGCCAAGCTCAACGCCTCCCTGCTGGCACCCTGGCAAAAGATCGCCGCCCTCAACACCTTCCTTATCCCCCGCATCGCGTTCGTCCTGCAGGGCTCGGCCGTGGTGAAGGTGTCCCTCAACAAGGCTGACGGTGCCATCCGGTGGCTCGTGAAGCGCTGGCTGTTCCTCTCGCAGAGAGCCAGCAACGAGCTGACCTACATCGGCCACCGACACGAGGGCGCCAACGTGCCGCGCATGGGCGACCTGTGCGACGTCGCAGTGATCACCCAGGCCTTCCGCTTGCTGACTTGCCCGGATGCCCAGGTAAAGGCCGTGGCGGCCAGCGTGCTGCATGAGGCCGTCCAAAAACGGATCGCCAGGTCCCCCTCCAGTCAGGACATCGCCACCTACCTCAGCGGCTCCCTAGACGGAGAGTTCCACCGGGACGGGGGCGACATCTCCTCCCTCTGGTCCCGCGCCCGCGTCGCCACCCGGCGCCTGGGCAAGCGCCTGGGCTGCCGCTGGATGTGGTGCGAGGAGCGCCAGGAGCTGTCGGTGCTGGTCCCACGGATCAGCGCCCCCGACAACACCATTGTTCCCCCCCGCGCCCGGGGCACGCTGGAGAGGACCCTAAAGGACGCCATCCATGCCCTCTACGTGGAGACCCTGAAAAAGAAACCCGACCAGGGGAAGGTCTTTGACCTAACCAGCAAGTGGGACGCCAGCAACCACTTCCTGGCTGAGGGCAGCTACACCCGCTTCGCGGACTGGCGTTTCATCCACAGGGCCCGGCTCAACTGCCTGCCGCTCAACGGGGCCATCCACCACGGGAACCGGGACAAGCACTGCAGGAAGTGCGGGTACGTCAACGAGACCCTGCCCCACGTCCTCTGCGGCTGCAAGCCCCACTCCAGGGCCTGGCAGCTCCGGCACAACGCGGTCCAGGACCGGCTGGCGAAAGCCATCCCGGCCCGGCTGGGCACGGTCGCTGTCAACTCCTCCGTCCCCGGCACCGACAGCCAGCTGAGGCCTGACCTCGTCATCACCGATGAGGAGCACAAGAGGATCACCGTGGTGGACGTCACGATCCCCTTCGAGAACCGGTCCCCGGCCTTCCACGCGGCACGGATGCAGAAGGAGGAAAAGTACGCCCCCCTGGCTGACACCCTAAGAGCCAAGGGTTACGAGGTCCAGGTACATGCCCTGATTGTGGGGGCCCTGTGCGCCTGGGACCCTCGCAACGAGGCCGTGCTGCGGGCCTGTGGCATCGGCTGGCGCTACGCCCCCCTCATGCGACGCCTCACGATGTCAGACTGCATCCGGTGGTCCAGGGACATCTACGTGGAGCACATCACCAGCCACAGGCAGTACCACGAAGAAGCAAGTGCCACGACGTGAAAACCCCGTGAACCCCCACCACGTTCCTGCCGCCCCACGGACCCCTATGGGGGACGCCGCGTTGTCACAAACCTATGTACTCACTCCCTTCCGCATCCCCCCTGCGATCATTGTGATGCATAACCGTTCCCCCATCACCGTGTTGCCTCTTACACCCTTAAACCCCTGCTCTCCACCCTATCCGGGACCCCTCGGGCTATGATTTCATTCTTCTCCCCACCCCCCAATGACTCTGTACCCACCGATAGCCCGTACCCCTGCCCGGATCCCTCTTGTTCTTGTATTGTAAACCCTTCATTGCTCATAAAACATTAACTTCGAATAAAAACTTTAAATCTGTTCACTGAATGTCTTTCAGGATTAAGCCAGGCTGACCCTGGAAATCTCTGCTTTTGTTTCTTAGCATCAGCCCGAGAGTCCAAACAGCTAAGAGATAACTATTTCTTCTTCTGATAATCTTTATGTGCCCTTCCCCCAGAGTTCAAACTGATGGGACAAGCACTCTTGCACTAACTTCTTAATTGGTGGATGGGACAATCAACAAAGTTTTTTGTCCTTCAGTTGCCCATTTAGTTTTGATTGTCTTTCTTGATGGATGGAGAAACCACTCTTCCTGCATCCAACGAAGTGGGTTTCTGCCCATGAAAGCTTATGCCCAAATAAATGTGTTAGTTTTTATGGTGCCACAGGACTCTCGCTGTTTTGCTAAAGACAGACTAACACAGCTACCCCTCTGGAACTCTTCTTGCATAGGTTCTCAAGTTCAGAGAAAGCACTTTTACAGTTATAAAGCAAACTTAAATTTATCTTGTAGTATGCGAGGGAAACTCAGATTAATGCATGCAGCAATTTACAAGTATTTTGTATAGTCTAAACACATTCTTACAAGTCTAACACCTATTTGAACAATGCTAGCATACAGGTGAGCTGGTCTGGCTTCCAGCTATGAATTTATTAGTGCTCAGATGATGCCTCCAGCCTTGGCCAGATCTGACACCTAGTTTGCCAGTGTCAGACTATAAACAAAAAATGAATAAAATAAAGCAAAACCCTTCTTAAGAGAACATTAAACGTGGATCATTAATCGCCATCATAGTCAAGTTAAATCAAAACATTGTTAACATACCAAATCAACTGAGAAGTCTCCAGGTTACAAGTCAGTTTAAAAAGGAGGACTCAAGCTGCGGACAGGCCACAATCAGTGTGTGGAACAGCCCTAGCTCATCCCCTCCCCTCCCCCGCTCCTCCAGCCATTCTGTTATGCCTGACCCAACAAAAAGTAAGCCAGGCAAGAAACTGGCCAAATGCAAGCACTGTATCTCACTCTGGGAACAAACAAAGTCTTGTAGAAAACCAGTCCCAAACCACTGAAAAATGCTGCAAAAAACCAAAAAGAGGAATCATATGGGGGCAATGTAGGGGAAAAAAAAGAAATACTGTTTCTGAAGCTGAATGAAGGGGCACTATGCAGACACCTCAGGGGGTAATACGGTGTACAAAACAACTGCTTGCCATGATGCTATGCAGGACCCTTCACTGCAAGTTACCTTAGGAAAAAAGAGGTTTGTACAGTGTTCTCCAAACCAGGGACATAGAGGCATCCTCTAGGCTGTATCAGGGAGATGAGAGAGGGTAGCATAACACCGCACCTTGGCACACATACCTCAGAGCTGCTCCTTGGTCATGGTGCAAAAAGAACACTCACCAAACCCTTCCAGGACATCAGTCTGCCTACTGCATGAGGAGTTCAGCCAAAGAAGGAGAGACGGCTAGTGAGGGGAACACAGGATTCCCTCCTGGAAGAACAATATCTGCAAATACTGAACACCCTGCTGGGGGAGTGCAGGGAGAAACTTGTCCAAAAAACACACAGACCGGATTCTGGTCTGAACAGCTAGAACTATCTCTGACTTCCAGTTAGGAACAATCAAGTGGGACAGCCTCATCAACCCAGTCTGAGTACAGGCCGAAAACAGGGTCCTGGAGGAGAGAGATTCAGTGGGAAAAAGTGGATTTAAAAAACAATATCTCTTCCAAGAAAACACCTGGTCTGGCCTCACACTTCACAGAAGTCACCAGGCATTGGAAAGACCATTGTAGAATGGAGGCAATAGACCAGGTACCAACAAAAATAGGTGAGTCAAATCCCATCACCTCCTTCCCCAGCCTGAGAGAAGAAAAAGTAACATATTTCCAGGCCAGTGGGGAGTCAGAATTCAGCAACTACTTAACAAACTTGAGGTGAAAGGCCAACCCATCACCCTTCATCCAGAGGCAGGAGTAGCAAAGGAGAATGCAATCAAGGGTAACTATTACAGAAAAAAATGGTAAATATGCTTTTGAATCTGATCCAAAAGGCCCAAGGGAAGGTCTAGATGTACAAGCTGGTGCCACACCACTGAGGTCACAAAACTGTGAGCAATCAAAACCTATCTCCAAAAAGAGTCCAGGAAGGAGTCAGAGCCATTCTTGCACATGGCCTTACACCATACCCTCTGCCTCCTCCCAGTTATTTAATATATATTCTTCAGATCTGAAAAAGACCCTAGAGACCTTAGTTCCAGAAGTGCCCCATTATAATTGTTGGGACCAATGCACTGCCAAGAGCCCACTATAATTGCATTACTCTAAGTCCCAGTTAATGCAGACAGAAGATGCCTGTTTATATGCTTATAAAAAAGTGCCAAGTGCCTGTATATCAATGTCAGACATCATAAAAATTGAGGTATCATCTGCACAGGCCAACTGATGAGCCAGGAAAGTATCTTGCACTCCGGCACAGAAAGGCCAGTCAGGCTTCTGAGAATATGCAGGAATGGCTCCAAACTAAGAGCATACAGCATCCCAGACAGAGGACACCCCCTGATGAATGCCTCTGTGAACTGGAAAGCAGTGTGTAAGATCCCCATTAATCTTTAGGACACTAAAAATGTTATGGTACAATAGAGAAATAGAAGAAGAGAACACTGGCTCAGTCCCAAAAGCTAACTCTGGTTAACTCTATCACAAGCTTTCTAGTCCATTTAAAGAAGCCCCACATCCAGATTACAAAGTTTGCTAAGAGTAAAAACATGATGAATTAAAAACAAATGATCCAAAATACAGCACTTAGGAATACAATGTTTGATCAGGGTGTATCAGAGTCCAGACGGTCCTTCTGCCAGTTGGCGAAGGTCCTGAATAAAATCTTATTATCAGAGCAGAGAAGGGAAATAGGTCTCCAATTTCTTAAGTCATGGAGATCCTTTTTCTTGTGCATCAGTTTGATCACTGCCCTGCTGCAACTGAAGGAGCAGCTCTTTCTCCTGGATACATTCCAACATTGCTAGAAAAAAGTCAGGACTCATCAGATGCCAGAAATGCTTGTAGAATGAGATGGAAACCCCGTTAATACCTGGGACCTTGCCTGTAGAGAGCTGCTGGACTGTAACAGAGATCTCCTGCAGTGACAGTGGGGACATCCAGGCTCCACTGATCCTCACCAGTCAGACAGAACCACACCAGGAGCTGCCCCTCAATTGCCAGCACATTACAGGCTTCAGGAGAATGGGGTACTCTTTCAAAAAAGCTCTCCAGATCTCAGCAGGCTCAGACAACCATCCAGAAACCATAGTCAAAAAAATCAGGCAGTGGTCCTTAGATGTTTTGTGTAACCCAAAAAAAGAATCTTGTGGAAGCATCAGGTTCATGCAGCCGAGTAAAACAGGCCTGAACCAGGGCTACTAGCATCTTCTCTTCCAACAAGCACCATAGGAGCCAGCACTCCTCAGTTAAGATTCGGTGAATCTGTGCAGGGTTTCCCACAATCAAGGTTGCCATCATGGCAGCAGGTGAAGCTTCCTCTGAAGGAGGCTAGGTCTTCCTCCCACCTATTGCATCTGTGGCCTCACCCACATTCCATCTCCACTTTGTAGGAGAGTAAAGAGTTAAAACTGGACATGTGGTCAGGCCTAAGTTACAGAGAACAGAGTCATGGCACGTGCAAATCTTATTTCTGTTAATTGGTGGGAATTCTAGTTAGAGTTTGTTATCTCTCTTCTTTTCCTCCCTTCTTGGCCTTCTGTGCGGGGGATGAATCTAACAGAATAATTATTCCCCCTACCGTGCAAGGCCTTTGGTGGGAAGATAGCATTATCTTCCTTCCCCCTGGCATACCTTTACTTCAAAGAATGTTAGTGTAAAATTAATAGGTTTTAAGGTGATGGGCCTGCCCTTTGTACGGTAATCCAGTAAACAACAAACAGGGGCGAGTATAATTGTATTCATCATGTAGTTGTTAATATTCATTTTATAGGTGTTAATGTAACCAAAGAAGGGTCTATGGGAAGTTGCTAACAATGAATATATCTACGTACTGTTAGAAATAAAAGAATTGTAAAGTAACACCCTCATCGCTCATTCGCGGCGTCAAGGTGAAACAACCAGGCAATAAAGGGTTTCATCTCCCCAATCCTTGCCAAGGACAACCTGTTTGTTACTTCTAACGCACTTGACCCAGGCTCTGCCCCCTTTCTTCCCCCCTAACCTCTCCCCACCAAGGGAATGTGGCAAGCGGCAGGCGGGGTTGTGTGTCTTGTGGGAGTGAAGGGGTGAGGTGGGGTGCCATGAATAGTGAGCAGGGGGGTATCAAGGAGGAGGCGGCTGGAGCATGGAGGAGACGAAAGATGAAATGGGCAGAGGATGTTTCATGGCGGGGAGGACATAGCGGGAGGGATCTTATGGGTGCGGGTGGTGAGGAGGGATGCAGCAGGTGGGTGGAGTCCCACAGGAGTAGGGGATAGAGGAAAGGAGGGACGCATAGAGCAAGTGATGGGGACCTCCAGACAGGGAGGGTGGAATGAAGGAGAGGAGCAGCCAGGCAGTGACGAGCAATGGGGGCCTTGGAGAAGGGGCGGAGCAGGGACAGGAAGAGGCAGGGCATCCCCTGGCCTATTATACCCAGCACTACTGGTTGCCATGAAGGATCAAGATGTTATATTCCAGGGTGCTCATAATGCAAGGACTGCATGGAATCCTGGGTATACTGCTGGCAGAGCAGCTTGATCTGGACCTTCCTGACATACCACCACTGTCTCAGGGTTTCATACAGTGGCTTGTGTTGCTTCCAATATTCCCAAAACATAGAAAACGTCTGGGTGAAATTCAAGTCCTGTAATAATTTGGTATTAAAGCACCAATGGGAAGCACAGGTATGAAGAGGGAGAGACACAGTGAAAGAGACATAATGATGATCAGACAAGTGAGTTGGAAACGTGGAAGATCAAACAAACATATTCACACTGGCCTTCATGGACTAGAAATAACCCAGTGTAGAACCTACGATCTGGTTGGGAGTACCCTTGAGCAGAGAGTACTGCCTAGCAATGGGGTGAGAAAATCTCTGAACATCTACTACCCTAGAAGTCTGCAAGAGACAAAACAGTTCCCTTGTTGACTGAGGTTGTGGCTCCTTGTGGTTCCAATATAAAACATAATCTACAGTGCAATTGATATCCGTTCCCAAGTGTGACACACTGCCCCAAAGCAACATACTATAAACCCCTTATTCATCATTTCTATACAGTTGTAATAATTCATATTAAGCATGCCACGTAAAATATCTAATGAAAGGTCATAATTTGCTAAAACCCATTGTGCTGTCAAAATATGCATATTGTTGGTATGTATCATGTATCAAGTTATAAGATTTTGCTTTAATTACACTATGTTATAAGCTAGCTAGTAACAACAGAGGCGGCACCTCCGCCCTGGAAGAGTTCAGCAGACATCAATCAGCAAAGGAGTTGTAAACAAAGGATTTACAATACAATGCACACTGCAGCAGACAATACAATAGAAATCACTCCATTTTATGACTCACATGGGAGGGATTAAGCAACCTGGTGACTCAGCAGAGCCAACCTGGATATGACTCATGTCTAGTGGCCACATAGTCAAAAAGATACAAAAGAAGGAACCGAGGCTGCAGCATTGCAGGCCTTGTCCTTTTTCCTCCCCGCATCCATGCCGAAAGCAACAGCAACTCTGGAATAGTAAGGGAGTGGACCCTTATATAGGCTTGGCAGAAGCCTATATACTGAGAACTGGAACATCCAAGTGGGGAAGAAAACTGCTTAATCTAGATAGTCCCTTGTATTAGAGATTTAGGCTTTAGATTGCGTGTTTATCTTTATTTTCTTTGTTACCTATCTCCAATTGCTTATGCCTATCATTTATACTTGCTTAAAATCCACCTTTCTGTAGTTAATAAACCTCTTTTATATTCTTAGCTAAAACAGTGTGTTTCTGTGAAGAGCTTGGAAGAATCTCAACTCAGTTAACAAAAATTTGTATATATTTTGTCCATGCTGAGGGAGGGGTGAACCAGGTGATAAATTTACTGGTCAAACTTCTGACCAGGGCAGGACAGGTCAACTTCGGAGTGCAGGGCAGGGAACTGGGGCAGACCAGCTGGAGCCTTTCTCAGTGAGGATTGAATGAGAGCATTCATTCAATCTAGGTGAGTGTAGGGCTCCACCTAAAGTTAGGCTGAGTGATAACAGCATATGGAGGCTTTTGCTGCTCGTCACTAGCAAAGTAGTGTGGGAGACAACCCAATCTAGGGAGTTAAGGGGGCATAGCAGATCCTGCTCCCAGGTGGCACTCTGGGTGACCTGTCACACCAGGACAATAATAGTATCAGGGTCAAAACTAAGGATGGCAGGGGCAAGTGTCTGCAGAAAGGAGACATGATCTCACCCCAAAGTAAGGGCATACACAGTGAAAAAATTAAAAGCAATAATGCTAATATGTGCAGGACTAGCTGGAAACACAATCTCCTTCACAGAGAGGATCTCCACCCCATACTCCTGGAAAAGAAAACATATACCACAGCAGTAGCATTCAAGCCATGCAATGGAAAGACATTACCCCACTGGGAGCGCCAGGCAAGGAGCTGCCACCCAATGCAGTGCTATTCTTCTCGTCCTCAAGGAACACAGCTCCATCCTCAACCACTGCCAGCCACTCAGGGGCCTCCAAATAGTCCCACATAAATCTGTCTTGTTGGTCTGTTCTTCACCCCCATCTCTAGAATCTATCTCTGATTCCTCTGCTGGGAGGTGGTCCTCGATCTCCAGGACTCACTTCTGCCCAGGCACAAGTGATGGGATCACAACAGAGGGTTACTCTGGGGAGAAGGGGTCTGCTCCCTGAACAATGGCAGATCACATACAGCGAGGGCTGGAGATGCAGACTTTGTGTCCTGCTAGTCCCTGAATGTCCAAGTCCCCTTCCCATTATCCTGGGATCCCACATTTTTACCAGGGACCTCTGAGCCAGCAATGCATGGGCAGGAACCCCATCCAATGAGCAGGGTCACCACACAGGAAACATTTCATATTTTCAGGGATAGCAAACACAGTATAATCCACCCCATTTATGTGATGCTTTAAAATTAGGTTCTAGGGCTGTTCAGGGTTATTTAGAATCACATAAATCTGGTACCAGAAAGACAGAATACAAAAGACTCACACCTGCGTTCTTGCAGCCTAACAGAATCATCCTAACAGCAGAAACTATCAGTGGGATCAGACAGTAGCGTTTCACTGGGAAGGAAGCGAGGACATTGGGGGTAAAAAACAACTAGTTTAATAGCAGGTGTAAATAAGGGAAAACATGAACAAAAGTATCCTTGACTCAGAGTCCCTTTTGTACCAAACAATTCACAAAATGCTCCCAGGCCAGGAAAGTCACTATAGACTTCCTCATTCAGGAGACGGATTTTATATTAGCACAGACAATAACTTTACCTACACTCAGCAACACATCCTCTACAGTGCTGGAGAGAGCAGGCAACCACCCAACTCCAGGTTTGCTGATCAAACTGCTAACCCTGTCTGAAGTGGACCATGTGAAGGAACCCCCCATCTCTTCAAGAAAAAGAAGGGGGGAACCAACAACACCCTTAAAACAAATCAACAGTAAGTAACAAAAGAAAAAGAGACTGACAGAAACACAGCTAGTGTGCACAGCACATATTAAACCCAGGGAGACACAGAGAGAGATTTGATAATCTGGTGATTGGAGCAATCCCCCAGAATGTGGGAGACCCCGGATCCAGTCCTGCTCCAGTGCTGTTTTCATTATTTAAGCACAGTGGAACAGCTTCAACAGGAGAGACTGAGGGAGCCCCACATCAGAATATCCCATTGGTTAGAGCACTCACCTCAGAGGTGGTAGATCCCTGTTCAAATTCTTCCCTCCCTCCTATGTGGAAGGAGGACTTGAAGTGTGGGGAGGGGATATCTCGCATCCCAAGTGAGTATCCTAACCACTAGGATAAAAAAGGAGGGAGGGCCTCCTTCCTCCCCAGCTGTTTTGTATGACCTCACCTGAGAGACCCGATTTGGTAGGCATGCTCAGAGGGTGCCTACTGCATCAAACCCTGCACGTGAATTGGGTCTGTCATCCCCTGATTTTTGGATCTCTCTGGGGCTTAAAAGGGAGATCGGTGTCTAGACTCCCAGCAGGAGGCAGCAGTGTGCACGCTCAGAGGCTGAAACATAAGCACTCAAAGAACGTTTGCTGCAAAAATGGAGGTGCTGAGTGAGTTTAGGTACCTACAGGGCTCAGCAGGAGTTTGGTGCATCACGTGGTCGTGGAACTGGGTCTTAAGTGCCTAAACCGGAATTTAGGTACCTAACTCCTTTTGTGCATCCAGCCTGCATACTCTAAGCTGTAGTCAGCTGTTCAGTTACAGTTCTCCGTGTCCAAACACTGTTCCTAATGTAACAGTGGACTTCAGTACACACGTTCAGAGATCAGCCCCAAATCAAATGTGTTCATCATTAATACCTTTTATTTTCCTTATCCCATGAACAACGCTGAGTGGACTATGTTCAGTGTATTTCCTATGATCATCTCACAGCTTGATCGCCTAAGCCCTGTTGGGAAATCTGTCATGTCCAGACTGGCATGGTGGCTCTGTATTAAATGGTGCCATTTATATGGAGGTCAGCATCTGAGTCGCCTTGGCAGCATCCCCACAACTTCATAATCTAATGTTGGGACTCTCCATCTTGGCACCGAATGGAATTTAAAATGCAAATGACATGAACTATATCCTGCACCTTCATCCAGGTACATGTCATATCTGATTAATCGAAGCAGCGGGGGCAATATACAACAGTGTTATTGGTCACTATTAGTTAAGGGCAGCATCTTCCCTTCTAACAAGTACCTTCCTGTCTAGAAAATAGCAGGTGTTAAAGGGCTCTTTACTTTAGCACAGAAAGGCATAACAAGAACCAATGGCTAGAAGCTAAAGCCTGGTAAATTCAAATTAGAAATAAGACACATGTTTAATAGCAAGGACCATTAATCATTGGAACAAACTACCAAGGGCTGTGGTGCAGTCTCCATTTTTTTTAGATCTCCAGATAAAGACTGAATGCCTTTCTGGAGGAGCGTCATTAGCCGAAAACAAGTTACTGGGCTCATCACGGCAGAAGCTGGGTGAAATTCGATGGTCTGTGTTATATAGAAGATCAAACTAGATGACTTCTGGTCTTAAAATCTGTAACTCAATGCATGAATCATAATAATCAGTCTCCATTTCTGTTCTTCCACATGGCACACAAGGTAAACCCCTTCCTTTTCATATCTCAAGCCTAACTGACCTTATTGTGACATTGGAGCACTGCCAGACATTCTAGCTGGGCCTCAAGACAATCACTAAAGGGACAGGTAGGTCTGGATTGCTGCCGGCTCTTGAGCAGGTGTGCTGGCGAGCGAGGGGGAAAGAACCTCTCTGTACCCTTTCTAACCTCTTTCACGTGCTGTAGGGGCTCTCAGTGTCTGGTCTGGAGACTGTATACATTGAAATAAAAAATACAAATGGCTGGTGGTAGGGGGTTCTTAGTGTTATTGACCAATATGACAAATGCATTAGACCAAAATCTGCTTTTACTGAAGTCATTGAATCCTCCTTGACTTCAGTGGAGTGTAGCTGAGGACAAATTTTGGCTCATTAACTTCAGCATGACATATGCAATCCTATGATCAGAGCCACTAAATTGATAATTCCCAGAACATGGGAATACGTTACTCTGCCAAATGAGTGGGAAGGGTTACAAAGGGTTTGGTATACAGTGACTATGGAAAAGTGCTCCTTTTTGAATGAAAATGATCAACAATTTATTGTTCCCTGGCTCCCCTTATATAATTAAGTTAAACAGAGAAAAGCCATGTGAATACTGGAGGCCTTTCAGCATATACAAATACAAATGTAATCTTTGAATAGAGGTTTGTTGTTATGAGCACATCTGTAGTCATAAATACAGCCTTTGTAAGCGTTCAATAGAGGGATTCTACAAATATTGATTTCTGCATAATAGCTGCTTTAACATTTTTTTTTGTTTTTGTCTTTAATTATCCATGAAATGTATTTATTATTTTCTTTATGGGTTTTTCCTCAGTTCATGGGACCTTTTCTGTTGGTACTAAATCTCTATTAGTGGGACCTATCCTGCAGTCATTTGGCAAAATCACCACTGAAGTCGTTGGGCAGCTTGCCTGAATAAGAAGTGCCAGACTGCTTCTGAAGTAAGATTATATAGGCTTCTATAGTACTTGCAGCTTGTCAGATGTAATGTTAACGTTTTTTAAGTGAAGCAAACTTGCAGGAATTCTTTTAAACCTCCCTGCATTCCTTTCTTAGGGCCCAGTTCTGCCCTCACACATGACGGTGTTACCAGCTCTCATGATTTTTATCATGATTCTCATGATACTTAGCATGCATGTTTTTTAAAGCCCTAGCTTTTGGAAACAGATTATTACCTTGGAATGTCAGCTTTCATTTAAATAAAATATTAAATTTCTTGCCTCCCAGGTTGTGAAGAAAAGCTTGAAAGCATAAACCCTACTCACTTCAGCACCAAAAGGGAAACAAAAAGACAAAACCAAAATGTGTTATTTTAAAATTGCCTGATTTTCAAGTAAATCTCTTGATTTTTTGGGTGCTGGGCATTGACAATGCTGCTGCCATTCCTTTTGAAGTTAGGCACTGCCCCTGTGTTCCTGAGTGCAGCAACTGACTCCTCATTACTAAATCAGCCAGGTCTGGATCCTGGACTGTTTCCACATCTAAAATTTTTACTGAAAATGAATTTTCCCTCAGTGAAGATGGCAGATTTGGCCCCCTGATGCCCTTATTTCTCTGATACTACGAGGGTGAGCACCATAAACACTACAGTGCAGTACCTAGACATGTGCTCCATAAAGTATTCACACAGAGAGCTGGCCAGTCTCATGTAACTGATTCTTCTTCCCTACCTCCAACAGAGGCATCCAGGCTGTTCCTTGCAAAGAAGTGCCTGGACAGCTGGGTGACTTTTCAGGGAGGAGGAGGCAGGCATGCTTTGCTTCCTCCACTAGAGGATACTGCTAAATGAAGGTGAGAGAGGAAAGATGTTTAAGGAATTAGAGTGAAGAAATGGGACCAGGGTTAGCAGGGGCACAAAAGAAGAGAGAGGAAAAAGATCAGAAGGAAAGAAGAGATCAAATGATGAGCAAAAAGAGTCAGTATGATTAACTTCTTTTTCATAAGGACAAAACACTTAATGCACAAAAAAGAGCTAAATGTACATAAATACTTTCCTAATACGACTCTTCTGTGTAAACAATTGCCATAGATGTACCAGGGATGTTATCCAATCATAAACATGAGGGGAAGAATCCTTTAGACAATCTCTCTGTTAACACATGGTCCACACTATGGGAAAGTTTGAGAACTATTGCAATTGATAAAACAATTCATTCAAATACTATATAGAGGCAAATGCTACAGAAATGGCTATAAATAAATAAAGGCACAGATGGCATGTGTTGGAGATAGGAAACTGCAAGATTCCCCTTGTGGGGTTTCCTCTGAATCCATCTGTTATGATGGGCTAGGCTGTCTTTATGCATCTCCCCTTTCTGCTCCTCCTCCCGCAAACTCCCCTAAAGGGAAAAAAGGCTGACCAAGTCTTTGGCTCACAGAACCTTCCATGGGTCACAGAAGGTCTGTGCCTCAGCTGTCCTTGTGCCCACTGGCTCCATGGCAAAAAATGGTCATTGGAATTGCACCACCCCATATGACTTTGCAAGAGTCTTCATTAGAACCAATTCTTGCCATGTTGGGGAAGGAAGAGATTTTAGAACATCTGTGTGTTCGTGTGTGTGTGCACATGGTCCTGACTTAATTCTGATTCCTGCAATATTGGCTGGGGTGTATATAGAAGGATGGTGTGGGGACAACACATGGATGCTGCCTGTTCCCTCCCCCTGCATAGCTTTCTGGTCCCACAACAGGGTTTCTACAAGGTCTGGAGAAGGGTAAGAATCAGGATGCAAAGGGAACAGTTGCCATGTCCCCAACTCGTCCAAAATGGGATCCCTAAGGCATAGGCAGAAGGGAAGGTTTGGAATAAATAAAAAGATTTTACCCCAAAATTCTAAAAAGCATGTTCAAAATAAACCAAATAAGAGGTTTTTTTTTAATAGAGATCATTTTTTAAAGAAAATTTGGATTCTTATTAGCACAAAGCCAGATTCCCTTCCTTTTTGAACCTCTCCAGCAGCAGAAGCCACAAACATCTCCCAGGCTGGAACAGAAACCACAAACATCTCCCAGAGTGGAGATACTCTTGGTGTGGGAGGCCCCTAGCAGGCATAGTGCCGTGAATCCAGTACTTACAGCACCTTCCTCACTGCAGCTTCTCCGATGATGTGGGGGCCAGAGAATAGCAGGGAGAAGATGTGGCCAGAGAGAAGTATGGCCCTTTGGGACAATTACAGGTGACAGAATTTAGAGCAGCCTGAAGAATCAGTGAACTGCAGTTGACTACCTGATGGCCTTCTGCACCTAGTGAAAACGGGGCACAGCAGATAAACTGGGACAATTTGTTTCTTTTTCAGAAAAATGCATAAGGATTTCATCTCAATCACATAATACATTTGTCACATTCTTATTTTCCTAAGCGTTTATCAATATTAGTAGCTTAAACTGATTTTCCTTTTGTTTTAATGAGTGTACCGGTATGTTTAAATATTTAATTTGTAAGCAGCATTGATGATGTTTACTTTGTTAATTTCTACAGTAAAAATAGAAAATCATTATATCTGAAAGATGCATTAAATGTACAGTTGCAATTTGGCCTAGGTAGGTTCAATGGGGATCTGGGTAGGGGCAACAGTCCACTTGTGTGCTATCAACTGCAAGATTGCAACGTTAAACCCTGGTTCTGTGCATGTGCTTATCTTCATGCATTATGAGTAGTACCACTAACATCAATAGAGCTGCTTACAGTGCATAAAGTCTTTACAGGTTTGTGTCCTATTGGGGAAGGGTCTTGGCTATTTGGGAGAGCCTCGGAGTAGAGCCACTTATTCCTCCGGATCAAGAGGAGTCTGTTGAGGTGGTTTTGGCACCTGATAAGCCCCCTGGTAGGCTTCCTTTGGAACTATACCGGGCACGTCCCACTGGGAGGAGCCCTGAGGCTGAACCAGGACATGTTGGAGGGATTATATATTCCAGCTGGCCTGGGAACACCTTGGAATCCCCCAGGAAAAGCTCGAACCTGTTGCAGAAGAAAGGGAAGGCTGGTCCTCCCTACTTTCCCTGCTGTCGCCATGACCCTCACCAGGAAAAGCGGCATAAAGGAAAAGAAGAAAGTGGTTCATATTTTAACATATTACGTTGCCCAGTATTTCAAGATCATGTGATGAAAGTCCAATTGATACCCTTCAGGAAATAGAATTAAAGTTGCTGTGGGAGCTTTAAGTCAAAATTTCCTGAGTTGTGGGTTTAAGTCTCATCCGTCATGTTGCAGTCATTCATTCGTTCACGGCAGGGAAGGATAAATTGGAGGTGGGGGAGGGGGAAATAAGAGACTAGAACAAGAGAAACAGAAGAAGAAAACAATCAGTCTATTTTTGTCTCCAGTCAGAGTGGTTGGCCTCTTTAAGGGAAGACGTGTCCCAGTCCCATCTGTGACACATTTAACTCACCTCCCCAGTGGAGAAAATGAGTAATGTCACATGACAGGCGGGTGATGTGACTAAAATCAGGCCTCTGAGGGTATAGAAAAGAGAGACATATGGAGAGCCAGCAGAAGGGAGAATGCTTGGCAAGTTCAGAGACCCAATACCAGTTAGAAAGGCTAGAGAGTAGAGAACAAATAGGTGGAAGGAAAAACCTCACCTGGAATTTTTGTGTTTCCTTTTCAACTTCATGTTAATAAACCAGCACACAAGAAGGGGTATTATTCAACACAAGAAAGCTTTTGTGAGTTTATTGAGGAGTTCAAGAGGGGAAACGGAGGCACTGACCCAGCGAGCGACATCTCTATAGGTGTGCATGGGATTGATGTGCATATATGGAGCAGAGAGGCAACCCAATGTAACTTCAGGGGCAAAGGAGATAGAGACTTTAGCTGTTTCTAAGGGCTGGAAGCTTTTGTTGTTTTGTAAATGCTGCAACATTATTTAACTCAACTTTTTATCAGGCCTCTGCATGTGAGCAGGGAGGCAAAATTTATATCTTACTTTGCCCTTTGCAAATCTATGCTCGGCTGTGGGCAACATTTCTGTCATTATTCTGAGTTCTTTGAGGTCTCTATGTCAAGCCAGTAAAAACCTCCATTTCTTTCATCCCTCTCAGTGTCCACGAAAGAGAATTGCTCTCTATAGACTCCCATACAAAGGTGCCTAAAATGGAGCTGATAAAAAGGCAGGAGGAGAGATTCCTGCTTTGGGCCATCACTTGTTTTATATAGATAGTAGAAACTGCCAGTTCAAGCTAAAAAGTTTGCCTCGTTCTCCCTGTTCAATTTCCCTTTTTCCCTGTTTCTTTTTTCCAAATGTAATGTATTATTTTCCATATTAGAAAATGTTTAATATTTATCTACTGATTTCTAGAGGAGGCATCACCACAGGAGCTAGGTGTCATATGGAAGAGTTAGTAGCAGCGTTAGCTCAGTCCAGTTGCAACAATATTTTCTGCCTCTCCCTAGGATATATTGACTTTTTGCAGGATCACTTTTGATATTGATTTCAAAAGAGATGCTGCCAGACGGTTTTTATTATGTTCAGAAATATAAACATATAAAGGAACGTGCTCTCTTACCAGATATATAAGGGGGGAAATGAGATACCAGAGTCCAACTTCAGAGACCAAAACCTTGCAAGCAATTGCTTGTTTTTTTAATATAAAAAGATAGTCGTGTTTATTAGTAAATGAGGGCTGGTGAGGGCCAACACTAAGTGGAGAATGATTCTCCTCTCACATTGAGATTTGACTCCAGTGTAACTCCATTTACTCCAGTGGAGTTACTCTTTACAGGAAGATGAAAAAGAAACAAGTGAGTGTGTGTGTGTGCTCCATCATGACAGGACCACCTTAAAAACCAGCAATGTTGGGTGCCTGCTGCAAAAGTATAAAAAGGGAAGTCTACTTTGATATTTCATTTTGGTGACACTTCTAGAATTGGGTGGACCGGACCCTCCCTCCAGGTGTCTTTGTTCCACCGTTTTTTCCCCGCAGCTGCCCTTCTTCTGCTTCTATCTCTGCTTGTCCCCTTCCTCAGGTGCCTTCCTCCTTTATCTTGAATTTTCTAAACCGCAATGAGACAAGATATGTTGTTCCTCCATTTGAAAATGCTCTCTATTGTCTGTTACATTTCTCCTGTTAAATCAAGAAAGCAATATATAACTTTCTTTTTAAATGTGTGCTTCTTTTTAAATGTGTGATGTAGTATTGTCAACTCCGCATGAGTTGCTCTCCTGAGTCAGCCCTCCCCCCAAAATCATGAGATTGTCTTAAGACAATCAGGAAGTTTATATGTATGTGTTTGGGGTCCTTTCTTTTTCTTTTCTGAGCCTTTAGCATATACTCAGGCCACATTTTCCAGATTTTCTCTCCAAGCATGAATTTTTTTTTATTTTAAATGGAAGCGACAATCCCTTGTCAATGTAAACCTCCAGGAGCTGTTGTGGGTATAAAAAAACCCAAGAAATGTTGTGAGACTTGCAACAGAAAAAATTGGGAGATGTGACAACGCTGCAGATAGACGTGTGAGTGAACATTTGGGTGGGTGCCTGTGTTCATTTGCATATATATATGCATAGATATCTTTGATTGCTGTATAGCAGTCAGAGCTAGTTCTGACTGCTGGCACTGTAGTTTATCATAAATAGATACACACATATGTTTAAGCTCTTATTCATATGTTAAATCCAATTATAGGTGCAAGATTGACTAAATGAACATGTGCTCATTTAAATCTTTCTTAAATAAAGTTTATGAAGCTGAGGAAGGATTGTATTTTGTTATAAATTGACACACTGAAAATACACACTGTATCCATTGTAGCTGTCATGTAAACCATTCCCAGAAAAGGGTTGTTCTTACTGTCTCGTAAGAGTGATATATATATAGGCTCTTATATTTGAAGTTGTATTCAGTTTTAGCCCAAGGTTTAGGTTTTCGTTTCGTGTTGGCTGGTGGCTATGATATTCCTTTCCCAAGGACTTTTCTACACTTGAAATGCTACAGCAGCACAGCTGCACCGCTGTAACACTTCAGTGTAGACACTGCTTAAACCAATGGGAGGGGTTCTCTGGTTGGCATAGGTAATCCACCTCCCTGAGAGGTGGTAGCTAAAGTGACAGAATAATTCTTCTGTCAACCTAGCACTGTCTACACAAGGGATTAGGTCAGGTTACTGACACTACTCACGAGTGTGAAAAAATCCAAAAAGTCAGTTAAATTGATTTATTTTTCTAACAGAGACCTATAATGCCTCTGAGATGGCCATATACCTCTAATCCTTTATCACACTGCAGCCTTTCTTACAATTAACATAGTAGGGTGCGTGATGATGACTGGATTAGGGGGACCGTTTATGATATTATTTAACATCAATACGTCAAAATTTCAATAATTCATATGAGATATGCCATATCGGGTACCATTAGAAAGGTTATAATTTGCTAAGTATGACGATATTGTTTATGTTCATGTTTTATATGTGTATTGGAAGTTATGGATAGGTTTGATGTATCTGTATTTCAACTTGTGCTTTGTTTCTGGGAAATACCCCAGACAGGATGGCTGCAGCACTAGACTGATTAATGGCCCATTAAGGAAACTCACAGGTACAATGGGTCCAGGGGGAGAAGCCAGGGATACACCTGATAAGTCACCAAGATTTACTCATCTGACACTAGACTCCATCTTATTTCTGTAAATTTCCACAAGCAGCATGGAAAAGGCCAAGAGACATAAAAGGAAGCTGCGCCACATCCATTTTGTCTTCAGTCTTCACCTACCTCTGGATCAACTCGTCTGTAAACAAAACTGAATCAAAGAACTGAGACCCATCCAGGTACTGGATGTACACCACAAGGACTATAGAAGCTGGCAAACTCCACAATTCTACTGAAACCCTGATATATATATATATATGGACTTTCAAATCATTTGTATGTATCTGATTGCTTTAGTCATTTAACATCTCTCTTATAGTTTCTTTCCTTTTATAATAAACCTTTAATTTTAATTACTAGAGGATTAGCTGGCAGCATAGTATTTTGGGTAAGATCCAAACTTATATTGATCTGGTAAATATGGCTGAACCTTTGGAGTCAGGAGAACCTTTTTAGTAAAGAGCATACAGTTTTATATAACTTATCTCTTTCCTGGACCTTGTGGCTTATTGGGAGCTAGAGATTGAAATGCAGTAAATGGGGATGTGTATATTTTGTTTTAGCTTCTTGATAATCAGTATGGGGAATCAGAAGCACTGTTTGTGGCTGGTTGGGAAGTCTGACTTCAGTGTTACCCACCAGTGCTGGGAGAATATGCTCTCCTTCTGCAGCCTGCCCTAACTTTGGCATTTTCAGGTGGCGGCTACCCCAGGTATGGGTGGGTCATAGGGTGCTGGGAAGGATCTTACCTCTGAGCAGGTCTGTGAATAGAGCATTAGTGCTGCTCCAATCAAATCTTGTGGTGGTCACTCCTTAAAGAAGAGAACATGACATTTGACTGGAACGGCATCAGGGTGGATGGGAGGGAGCTAGAAAGCAAAAGTGGATTGTAGAGAGGGAGCCAAGATGAAGAAAGGGAACAAAGTTGCCAGCGGTCATGTATGACACACTGAACCCCATGTTCACCCTTATGGTGAGATTGTGTATCATTCATGTTCACCCTTATAGTGTAACAGTATGTTGTTTAATGCAAAGTATGTCATGTAAGGTGTTTTTGGAATGCTCATGACATATTGAACATTATTATTATAGTAGTATATTTTTTGCAATGTCATATGCATGGTTATGAAGCTCTGCTATGTAATAGTCCCAAATATGTACCTCATGGCTTGAGGGAGATCTAGGCAAACATTAAAGGCAGAGAGGTAGTTCACACCTCACTAAGGCATGCATAAAACAACCCAGCTCTTCCAGGAACAATGGATAAGCTTAAGCATGATAAGCGACTACTCACTGACTTAAATGGAGGGGGCCATACAGGACATTGTTTGTCACCTGACCCTGAAGAGGAGGGTGAGGAGACATGTTGAAAAAGGGAGACATTTTGCTCTCTCTCCCTTTCTCTTTCTCTTTCTCCCTCTCCCTCTCCTATTCATCTACAAAACAAAATCAAGCAACCGAAAGACTGTCCTCAGAGCAAGGGCCTGACTGAAGGAGTCAGCCAGACTGTGGAGAGCTTTATCTAATTTTGTAAGGTTACTGAAAGTATTAAGCTTAGTTTAGAATGTGAGTTGCTTTTATTTCATTCTGATCAAATCTGATTTATATTCCTCTGCTCATAATCACTTAAAATCTTTCTGTACTTAATAAACTTATTTTTTTGTTTTATCTAAAGCAGTGAATGTGCTTTGGGTGTGTGTAGAGGCTTCATTTAAAGTGACAAAGCTGGTGCATATCAGTTTCTTTGATAAACTGATGAACTAATATGAGCTTACAACGTTCAGTGGGCAGCACTGAACATTGCAAGATGGAAGTTCCTAGGTTTGCATCTGGGACTAGGGCTGGTTGCGTTCTATTGCATAATCCCATGAGTGGCTGGCCAGAAACATTCACTCACTAAATTAAGAGCCTCTTGTGCCTGGGTTGACCCAGGAGTGGGGGTTCACACAGCAGAGCAAGTGCAAGATGGGCCCCAGGAGTGAGAGATTGGAGTAACACAGCCATACACCCCAGATTGAAGGGGGGGAATGTCACATCATGTCATGGAGAAGACATGAGGAAGATGAATAGAAGGTTGTAAAAGTCCTGAGGGAGGATAGGAAACCTAAGGAGAGTTCTGAAGGAGGGTAAGGAGAGGCTGTGTAAGAACCTGGATACCTTTGACATTTGCAAAATTCAGCGTAATTTGTTATTTGCCAGGGGGTGTATAAATCCCATGCTGGAACTGAAAGGTTTAAGGAGCAGTTCTGGGCCAAGGTGACTCTGCTCCCCCATACCTCCAATGCCTACTTCATCCAGAGGAGGAGTTTTAAAGGGAGTCAGGCAGTTCAAAAGGAGCAAACAAAGTAGGAGGACAGACCTATCCTGAGAGCTCCTGAACAAGGTCACTGCAGAAGCCTTTGTTGTTAGGGAGAGGCAACTAGTTGAGCCCAGGTGGATTATTTCAGTTTCAGTTATTTCTTTTGCCCTCTTATGTTGGACTTTGAGACTCTTTAGAGGAGGTGAAAGGTAGGAAATGACCTTGAGGTACTGAGAGCTGCTTGATATTGTTTCCTCTCATAGAACCCTGGGTCAGAACCCAGGGGAGTGGGAGTGCCCTGGCTCCCCTACTAACCACCCTTGTTGCAGAGGGGGCATAAACCTCTTTTCCACAGTCTCCATCTGAGAAGTAAGGAAAGCCCTGAGATAAGGGCAAGCAATCTACAAAGGTTAGGAGGTAGACTTAAGGCCTTCCCTATTATGAAGGCATGGGACCCTTATATACATTTTTTAAATGAGTTAGTGACCCGCCTGGAGGACCAAGTTGTTGCCTCGCAAGAGGCAGGCCATCATGGTGTTGGAGGGGTTGCAGGCCCAGACCACAGCCGCAGGGAAGGCACATCCTTCTCAATCAGCAGCTTCCCCATGACTAACTGCTAGGCTGGCCTTTTATACTTCTCCTTCCTGTCCTGGCCCTGCTTCTCTGCTTCCTGGGTCTGTGGCCTGAAGTGTCCTGATCTGCCCAGCAGGGAGCGTCATGGCCCTTCCTCGGTCTCAGGCTCCAAGAAAGGCCACAGCGCCTTCCTACAGTTCTATTTATTTTTGGCACCCTGCACTTCTTGGGCGGAGAGAAATGCCATATTTTAATGTAAATCCCAATTCTCTAGTTCCAAAAGAAGGTGATACCCTCTTGGACAATTTGCGCTAGTCAGTATTACTGTCATTAATGGATGTATTAAAACAGCTGTCAATATGTGGGTGAAAATACTTGACAGACTGCACCTAATAATTTCCAAATGAAGCTAGACCAGTGATTTCTCCAATCTGCTTAAGACTTTTCCGCCTATTGAATTGCCAACGTCATAATCATTTCAGTCAAATGACAGATGCCCTTATGCCTTGCTTAACACAGAGCTGAAATAATACTTAATGTACCAAGAAGAAAATGCCCTTTGAATTTAGAAAACTATCATCCAAAATGGACCGAAACTAAAATCATTAATTCCTTTGGGACACTGGTTGAATGGATGAAGACTAACCTGCACGGTAGTTGGATACATGAAGCATGGAAACATGACACAGTATTAATTGGACGGACAATATCAATCAGTCAAAAGCATGACCACAGTCTTTAATGACTGAATTGCTATCTTGTCTATTCGTTTTCATTAACATTACAAAATATTGAGGCTTTTATTTAAAAAGATGATACATCAACAAGAATGCAGAAATGCTTAAAAATACTTGCTTTGTGGAATGGAAGAGTGTGCCTCCACTTCAGCTCTGACATTCAGCCCTTAGAAATACATTAGTGTTGGATTTAGGCGCTGTTTGTTGACATGGGTTGTAAACTAGTATATTATTGTTGCTGGGTTGCAGACTATTTGTTATGTAACATTTTTCTTGTAGGTGGTGAGCTAGAAATCATGCAATATTAATATATTTCATATTGAATAAAACCATGTAAACTGGCTGCAGAAAAACCAAATATCAGCAGTACAAAGGGACATAAACTAGAATTTCTTCTGCCATAGACATAGAAAGAGATCCTACATGCCTCTGGCACCTCTGCACTGATAATGTATTTCTTTAGCAGGTAATAATTAATTAATTAGTAATCTGTATAAAGCAACCTTCCCCCCAGCCAAACCCTTAGTGATGTCCATCCTCATAAAAACAATGTAAAATACAACAAAAATATTATAATAAAAAGCATCCTTATAAAATTCAAACAAATAAAATTATTTAGATGGGGAGCAGTGCAAAAATAAAAGGAAATGGGATGGAAGAAAGGTAATAATATGGAATCAACTGTGGTCATACTGGAAAAAAAATCTTTGGAAAAGAAAGAATATAAGGATTTTTAAGTGGAGGTTGGGGTTATATGAAATTAGATGGATGTCAAGGGAGAGTGGCTCATTATAGAAAGACCTAATTACCTACTGAGCTAAAACATGCCAATGCATTCATAAAAAGCAGGTAGGTATTTGAACATAGATAGCTATCAGGGTGAGAATCAAGGTGGAGGTCTCATTGTCGGCAAATGGTGATCCCTCGAGGTTTGAGGATAAATGGCTTACAATAAATTGATAGCCTGTTATCACTGGTGGATCTGCAGGTGACTAATGAGACCTATCCAGGATCCACAGACTTTGTCACAGTTGGCGCAGACTGTGGAGGGGAGGTTTGTTAAATGGGGCTGCGACACATTCTTTCCTCCTTTCCTGTTTCTCTGTTTCCTGTTGTCTCCGTTGGATCACCAAATACTGGCTGTTGTCTCGTTTGATCTCCAAATACTGGCACTATTGCCATAAAGTACTTTTCTATTTTGCTTGATTGAAGGCTTGGATTTCCAATGAGTTTAATTGTCAATATTCCACTTCTTCATGTTGAATAGAGGGTGTCTTTAAAAAGCCTTTTTTTGCCTGCTCCTTGACCGTTGGCCATGGCTCAGTTATGTCAGTTTAGGATTTGACTTTCTGGCATTTGAAAAACATGATCAGCCCAATGGAGTTGGTGGTGGATGAACATAGCTTCAGTGCTGGAAGTTTTGACTTGGGTCAGAACACTGATGTTGGTGTGTCAGTCATCTCACTTGATTCAGAAGATATTCCTGAGGCATTGTTGATGATATTTTTCAAGAACCTTGAGAAGTCTACTGTACAAGACCTAGGTTCCAGCACCATACAAGAGATCAGTAATAAAATTTGCCTGGTACACAAGAAGTTTGGTTTGATCCTTGACCTCATGATTTTTGCAGACACATTCCCTCAAATGTCCAAAAGCTGTACTAGCACATTGAAGGTTATGTTAAATTTCCTTGTCAATGTCAGTTTTCTGTGACAGATAGTTGCTGAGGTAAAGGAAGTGCTCAGTGTTCTCCAGGGCTTCTTTATTGCTCTGAATTATGGGAGCAGGATCCTGGTGATTTTGTGCCTGTTGGTGGAGTACTTTAGTTTTCTTGGTATTAAATATAAGGTCTCATTAGGTATATAGCATATTGATTGTAAGCCTCAGTGAAAGTGTTGATTATGTTTTGAAGATCTCCTTCCAACTGGGCATAGTCATCTGCATATTGGAGTTTAATGAATTAGATCAAAGGCGATTGAGGTTGAAAAGCTTGCCATCCATTCTGTATTGGATGTCAAGTCTGGAGGGGAGCTTGTCAGCAATGAGAAGCGGGATGATAGCAAGGAAGATGGATAAAATGGTTGGTTCAATGACTGTGCTTGACTCCTGTCTTGACTAGGAATGGGTCCATTTTGGATCCATTGCTGATGACCATCACAGACATGTTGGACTCAGAGGACAGCAACAAATTTTGGTGAGAATCCAAATGTAAGGAGAATTCTACACAGAGCCTCACAGTTGATGGAGTCAAATGCTCTTGTGAGGTCGATGTTGTTTTCCTGAAGTTGGCAGGTAGTGAAGATCATGTTGATGGTACCTTGAGATGTTCTGACTCCGCATTGCGATTCTAGGAGGATTTTTTGGCCAATGGGGACAGCCAGTTAAGGAGAATTCTGGCAAAAATCTTTCTAGAGGTTGACAACAGAGTGATTCCTTGATTGTTTTTATAATCTGATTATTCTCTTTTCTTGAAGATGGTCATGATCATGGCATCCTAAAATCATCTGGGGTATTCTGAATTCCAAATCTTGAGGACTAAGGAGTGAAGCTGGTGAGCCAGTTCTTCTCCCCCTTCTTTGGCAACTTTGGCAGGGATTCCATCAGGTCCAGATGCTTTATTGTTCTTCATCTGTTTCATGGTTTTCTATACCTCGATGAATGTTAGTGGAGTTCTGAGGTCATCCTTGATAGGATGTTGAGGAATTAAGTCAAAGATGCTTTTGGCAACATTGAAGTCACGATTTAGGAGGTTTTCAAAGTAATCCTTTCATTGTGCATTGATCAATGTGTTGTCCCTGAGGAGGTTGGCTCAATCCCTTGATGTATGGGGCATTAGCCCTTGGATATAGGTTCTGTAGAGAAATTTTGATGACTTTGAAGAATCTGTGTCTGCCATGGGTGTTGGTGAATAGTTTGATCTCTTCACTTTTTAGCATTGGTTTTGCTATAAAAAATGAAATAATCAGCCAACTCTTGAAATTACCAGTTGGCATCAATGAACAACTCATGACCCTCCATCTTAAACTTGCCAAGAACCAGCATGCAACAATAAGCAGCACATATGATCCAACCCTTGACACTGATAATGAAACCAAAGCAGAATTCTATGCCAACCTTGACCATATTCTCTCTGCCACCCTCAAAGAGGACAAACTCATGCTACTTGGTGATTTGTACTTCTCAACCAAGAAGCACCATGACTGGTTTGACGAGAACGATCAGGAAATCCAAGACCTTATCGACTGTACGTGTAAGGTCTTATCTGTTTGGTGGAATGAGATCAGTCCCAAGCAAAAGAAATACATCCATCATCCACTTAAAGTTGAGGTTCAAAGGAAAACCCGTGAAATTAAGAAAAACTGGTGGGAGAACAGGGTCTCATTAGGTACAAAGTATAAATGGATTCACAATAGTTGTGTTGATTTTATAGTTCTATATCTAACTCTGGCTAATTCATTTGGGACTTGATTCTGCACCCATTCAGGTCAATGGCTAAACTTCAGGTATTTTGTACTTTGGCTTAACTCTTCTTTTCAGTTACACCAATACAAATCCCCATTAAAGTCAATGGAGAATTGCACATGGGCACATGAGGGTGGCATCTGGCCCTGCAAATCCAGTGCTGTATTTATGTTGCACATGTATATTAATTCCTTTAAAGGTATTTCTTATATAACAGGGTTCAAGACAATATCAGCGTTTAAGACTGAGAACAGTATATAGGCTGGCTGTTCTTTTATTAGCCTTACATCTTTTATTCACTCCAGTGTTTTTTACTCGCAAGCTATAGTGGCTTGTAGAATTTCTAGAGTCATATGTCGTGCTCTATAAAGCCACAAGCTATCTAGCAAGAAAAGGAAAGTCACAGAGTTCTGATTTTACAAAGCTAAAATTTTTGTTCAACTAGATTAGTCTGCTCTTACTCTTCATGGTATGTTCAAATATTTCACTCTTTATCATATTCAGAGACTGAAATTCATGCAAGTGCACAGATCCCAGGCAAAGCTCAAAACATCCCTTACAGCCTACATTAGTCTTGTATTATAGCCTTATGTGGAGTGTCAGTATAGGCCCTGGGGTAGATTTCACCAAGATAGCATAGTAATTATATCAGCTTGTTATGAATGTCATTGATATTCTGGTATTTATGCCCATTTAGTGTCTGATCCTGCTGTCTTTACACAACTAATCCTCCTGGACTACCTGCATATATAAGTTATGCATGATTCAGTTCTTAGGAGAAGTTGTTGTGGCAAAGAACATCTCTATCTTCACTGTATCAGGTCCTTCAACCTGAGCCAAAACAAGAACATACGTTACAAGCAACAGATTAATTGGTGATGAAGTTATTATGGCATTTGGTGAGCAAATAGGACATCAGTACTGAGACCCTCATAGTAACAGAAAAAAAGTCATCGGCAAGTAATTGGAGACAGATTGTGCTTTGTGTTTTGATTCTTCTGTGGTGTAATTCAGCATGATTGGCAATCACTGCTCAAGAGAAGAAGAGCTGGAATCAAAGGGCTTTTACAAATCAGGAGTAAGTCACATTGGCAGACTTGTGTTGGGAGCTTGCACTGCTTGCATTTATATCTGACTTTAGCCTGTGCTGTTAGTTCTACTGTGTTTTAAAGCAGGCCTTTATCTGACATTTCGGCCTTAGTCCAATGACTATCCTTGGAAGAGTGAGCCAGCTGATCATAGAAAGAAGCAGACAGAAGGGAATATTGCAACAACCAAGTACCAGTCGTTGATCTACAGGATCAATTTCTAATCTCTCCCACTTGCTGTGAACAGACAGTGAATCAGCATTCATGGAACACTGTGTAGACGAACACCTCTTCTTTAAGCAGCATTTCTGAGCACCAACCTCTTAGCAGGGGGGTGAGAAATGATAAGTCATTGCCTCTGAATGTGTTTTTTCCTTTCTATCTTTCCTTCTTTCTCCAGCATCATACTGGCATGCAGGAATTGCCACCTTGGATCTCATCAGGTGTCTGGATGACCTACAAAAATATTTTTAAAAGGGAAATTATGCTAGAGACTCTGGCTCTTATCACTGTGTGTCATGTTAGTAACTTATTACAGGAGGCAGCATAGCAATGTGCTGGAATTTCTTTTTAGCAATAGGTTTTACAGTCCTGTAACTTCTTTAAAATAGAATTTTACAGCCATTGGCTCCGAAGCATTATTTTTTTAGCTAATTGAGAAAAGTTATAACCTTGTAACCAGCAATACATACATAATTTAATTAAAGGAATCAGAAATTCTCATGACAAGTGTGATTTATCTGGTAGAACCTAAGACTGGAAGTCAAAACTTCTAGATTCCAACACGGCTCTGCCACCAATTTGCTGCATGACCTTGGGAAAATTAATTAATGTCTCTGTGCCTCAGTTTACTCTTCTGTAAAACAGGCATAAATGCAAAAATTATTTACTTCACAGGAATATTTTGGAAGGCTTAATTATTGTTTTTAATGCACTTTGAGCTCCTTGGATGATAGCTGCAATGTTAGTTGCAACATAGTATTATTCCTGTTTGTCTTCTCTCATGGAGAATGTTCCTCTCTTTTTGAAGTTTTAGGAATATATGCTGTTCTTAACAGTAACCATGCCCTTATGATTGATGTAATCTGAGGCATGTAACAGTTGTTTCCAAGGGCTATATTTTATGTCACTAGATAGATTTAGGTCTATATTCTTGGACTAAACCCAAAAGTTGTCTTTGTAACAGAATAAGAATAGTGAACATTGTTTTTTATTTCTGCAGGTGTGAGAGGCTGGCTGTAATAATTTAGATATTTGTGGTATAGCCATATCCTCACAGAAAGGGAACAATGCAATTTATGATATTCAGTTCAAGATAAAGTATCATCTAGATATGTCATTAAGGTAATTTTTGCAAATGATTTTATTCTAAATAGAGTGAGGGCCAAAAATATGAAATCCGTATTCCTCATTACCTTGTCCAGCCATGGTTTAGATCTCAAACAAGGTGGTTAAACTGGGTTTATAATGCTGTATTGAATATTACAAACAATTTTCTTTTTTCAAAGGATGACTCATTTTTCATCATTTTTCATGAATGAAGCATCTTGTAAATCTTATGTATTTGTTCATCAGGATATGCATTTTATGGGCATATGGGCGCAATCAATTGCCTCTGCAACGTTAGAAAATCTAGCAATCCAAACAAATCATTTTCATGTGTTGCAGGTGCCGCCTATTAGAAGGAAAGATGTATTTAAATGTTCTTTAATTACAGTTTCAATTACTCTGGTTAGTATTCTGAAAAGAGCCGAATGAGAAATTTTACTGGTTATCATCCTGTGAAGACTAGAAAGTACCAATGGCCAAAAATCTTGACGGTGCCAATATTTTCACATCAGCAAGCGCTGTAGATCAGTGTATTGTGCAATGTTGTAAATCAAGCCTCAGATTGTAGAAGGCTCAAAGCTTCCTCCTCACCACAGAATATCCTCTTTAAGTAATCCTTTTCTTCCCTTTCTTCTTAATCTCCTTTCTTTCCCTTGTTGAGCCTGTCTTGCTTTGCGTATTATGAGCTATTTCAACAAATTGAAATGACCTCAATGAAAACAAGCTTAAATGGGATAAACATTTCCACAGAAAGCAACATACTCAATTTTGTGCCCACCTTGTCACAGGCATAATATAGGGACTTCTCATTGCACCACTAAAAGTAAGCAATGGGGCAACCTTCAGTGCAAGCATGAAAATTTATTATAATATTAGTAAAAGTATCATGCTTTTTTCTGGCCAGTTTGCACATTGGACATTGCCTACGACATTAAAACTAGGTAGTAATAAATGGCTTTATCGTTAGTCTGAAAAAACTATTATAGCTCGGGCCCCTTAGCACCATGGACTGGTGTTTCTATTCAGTTTCCATACTGATTTGTATTAGCTTAAACATCTAAAAGATGTGTTTGCACAAAGCACTACTACTTAAAGAAAAAAGATTAAATTTTACATGTGCCCCAATAAAATATCAATTTTAATCAATAAGAAATAGGGGTCCAATCCTGGTCCTGCTAATGTCCATGGGAATTTTGCCAGTGTCGTTCTTATCTGTGTGCTCAGGCTGCACTCAGGCTATTTCAGACTTTGAGAAAGGGGTTGTTTATCCGTAGAAGAGAAGAGTGAGAGGGAGATTTGATAGCAGCCTTTAACTACCTAGGATGGAGGTAGGTACTACTCAGAGGTAGTAGATGACAGAACAAGGGGCAATGCTCTCAAGTTGCAGTGGGGGAGGTCTAGGTTGGACATTAGGAAAACTTTTCACTAGGAGGGTGGTAAAGCATTGGTATGGGTTTTTAAGGTGCGGCTTTACAAAGCCCTGGCTGGGATGATTTAGTTGAGGATAGTCCTGCTTTGAGCAGGAGGTTGGACTAGATAACCTCCTGAGGTCCCTTCCAACCCTAAGCTTCTATGATTCTATGAATCTATGATTCTTCAGTGAGCAAACCAGCTGGACAGCCTAGTTTGAAATAATATTTCAAAGGTGATTGTCATGGCTTAAAGTGGGCCAGATTCCTGCAGCCTGGCAAAGTGGCACTCTATCTCAGTGTCTTCCGTCTTGTGTTTCATGGTCTAAGGACTGAGTTAAAATATATATATATATCTAGCCCTTATGGTTGCCAACAAAACCTTCCAGGCTTGAACCAGATGTAGACAATGTGATCTACTTAAAACTAAAACAATAGCTTTGATGAGGTAAACTGTTCCCATTTACCTGAAGCCTAAAAACTCATTTAAATGGCAATATTGTTAAATATTGATTGTGATCAAAGCATGCAAAAGATAAAAGGATACACTGTATTATGAGGATGTGGCATCTTATTTTGATGTCTCTGTTTGTTATCACAATTAGACGGAAGTTACCACTTACATTTTCTGATAAAACTTCTGAGGAAAGGAAACTAAGACTGCACTGTTAAACTTCCACGAAGTTTTATTCCAGAGTTCTGCATTTCACATATATTTCAAAGTGAATTTGAGGGACCTGCTAATTGATATCTCAATCTATTCCAAAGCAGTTCTGCATTCCTATAATTATGATGGTAATTATCTTTGGTTAATCTCAACAATATTTGCTTTACTGTATAACAATTCAAATAGAAGAGGTCACTAGTTGCCTATAATTTTTGTAGAAGAGGAAAAATCTCACGTATTCAGACTAAAAGATCTCCAGAAATTTTATGAAAGTGGAGTAGTAACTGAAAGATATTTTGATCTGTCTCTCTACACTGATAGCCTATTATAATGATAATTTAACACCTGTATCACTAATTTTTGATAGTGCAACCTGTAATCAGAGTTTGAGGCAATCACGGTAGCAGTTATAATTTAGATTATAACTTAATATAAAATAGCATTGGTTTTGAAGGTTGGATCACATGATGTAGCGTCCTTATTAAACCATGATGGCAATAAGTGGCCTTTACTGTACTGGATGGTAAATATCAGACTCAAAGGTAGCCAGCTTGACTGAGTAGTGTGAATTCTCCATCCACTGGCTGGATGACACCATATAGATGTCTATCATGCCACATTTGTCACTCTTTTTTGGGTAGTTTTGTTTAAAATGAGCCCCCTTACACACAGTTAATTGTCCTCCAGGCCATATATCTGAATAATAGTCAGCAACAATTCAGGAAATCTGGAATTGTTACAAGAAGAAAGTTTATCAGTGTGACCCTCCAGGTATTTCTCACTGAGAAATATCGTCACCAAGCACACCCTGTCGGCATTCTTCTATATGCCTTCCATCCCACCAGTACCAAGTATGAGAACAATGAGCCCTGCTCAGAAGAGGTTTTTGGCTAGAGGAAACAAGAAAATATTGACACAGAATGGTTGCCTTGGGAGCCATTCTGCCCTTGGCGAGGAGGTTTTAGGAATAGGGCAAAAGCACTGTGGCTCTTAGGATATTTGGGTATTGAGATTGCCATGTTCTCTATCAGTTTTTGAGAATTTGTTAGGGAATGTCAAAATATGCCATCCCCTTCGAAAGATTTCCCACTAAAGTGATTACTTTTCTCTTAGTTCGTAACATCATTAAGGAAAGTGTGGCTACCACTAGAATTGCTTATACGATCATATTTTACAGAATATTATTTTAGTTATTATTGAACTAATTCTGCCCTCCAGCCTGCTGCACTCACAAGTCTATATGGCTGGAAAGATGGTGGAATGTGTTTGTTTTTGTTGGGCAGGACTGAATACAGGATGCAGAAAACTTGTGTGTGAAGGCTGTTCCACTTTGTGCTGCCCTGAGAGTTCCCTTCCTCTTAGCTGTGAGATGGGAGACTGAGAGAAGTATAGTCCGTGAATCCAAAGATCTCCAAATCTATGTGCCATATCCTCCTGGGGAAAGGACTGAGCAGCTACTGCACTTCTGAAGATGCGGTAGTAGATACAGAGTGGCTTCACTAAGGCTCAGATCCACAAAGCCATTTAGATGCTTTTTGAAAATACCACCAAGTATCGAACTCCCTCTCTAGGTACCTAAACATCTTTGAAAATCTACCCCCAAGTGTCTAAAACAGCTTTGAAAATGGGACTTAAGGTTTTTTGAAATTTGTATCCATAGTCATTACATAAAGACAAAGATCTATCATAAATAAACAGTAGACACGCACAAAATTGTATTCTTTCTCACTTATATTTCAAAGTTTACATCTTGTCATGTTTCTCACATGGAGAATACAGAAAGACTGCAAGGAATAATTGTTTCAGAATTAAGGATCCTGTAATTTGTGGCATTAGAAGATATTAGTGTCTTATCCAATTAGTATAAAACCTTCTTTTGTCATTTCTATTGATAAACAGCTTAAATTAGTCTTTGAGACATGCAGGAAGGATCTTGCTCAATACAGCAGTAGCAAATAGGGAGGAAAAATTGGTTTTATTTTTCCAACTTAATCAGATCAACCCCCAAAAATAAATATCTTAGAATCTGAAATCACTTCAACAAAGCTTCAAATGCATGGTAATAATAGATCATGCTTGTGCTAGTTATTCCCAACCGGGCCCTTAGCCATATTATTTGCATTTTGTCTTTGCTCACAACTAGCCTTCTTATGTTCTTGTGAGAGCTATAACACTTGCTGTTGTAAAGAAAGGAGGCGATTTGTATTCTCAGCATTCTGGGACAGAATAAAGGAGCAAACACTTCTGCACAAAGCTCCTTTGAGCTATTTAATTTACTTTTTGACAAAAGGGAAGATGACATTGAGCACTCAAAAAAGAACAAAAGTTATTTTTTAAAACATGAAATACAAATTATAATTCAATCATTAGGAAAAAATTCTATTGTGTTCAGGAAAAATCTACTATGCCTTATTCATTACTGACTGTGAACTTCCCACAAGCATGGAACTTCTGGTGATGTTGGGTTTTGTTTTTTAAACAAGCATACTTTTTAAAAAATCTACTTTTTTAAA
Organism: Mesoclemmys tuberculata; assembly: GCA_007922155.1. Lineage (NCBI taxonomy): Eukaryota > Metazoa > Chordata > Testudines > Chelidae > Mesoclemmys > Mesoclemmys tuberculata. The sequence goes on along the minus strand of ML675618.1, from coordinate 46,817,800 downwards.
AGCAAAAACATGCAAATTCCATTCCTTCCCTCCTTTTAATAAAAACTAACTTGGACCAGAAACAAATAAAAGAATTATCAGTAGGGGAAACAATTGCTCTTCCCACTATATTGAACATTTGTATCTTACCTTCATCTTTATATCTTTCTATTCCCCTGACTTCCTTTTAATAAAGATTAGGTAGCATTGACACAAAGTAGTTTAAAATAGATAGTGGCAACTAATGAAATCCCAAACTGTCTGGCTTGTCAGAGAGACACCTCAAATATCAAATTTAGAGAAATAACAGTTACGCTGGATACAAGCACATCTAGAAGCATTAGAAGCAGTGATCTTTCAGGAGCAATATTTTAGTGTTGGCCAGTTAATCTTGGGCTAAATTACAATGTCATGTTATCTCCAAAGGACCGCTTCTTGCAACAGTATTTTTAGGAATTCGATCCTTCAAGTTATTTTCGGCCCCATTTTTTCAAAGTACGTTAGTGTCTGCCTCACTTTCCCAGACCTGAAGAAGAGCTCTTTGTAAGCTCGAAAGCTTGTCTTTCTCACCAACAGAAATTGTTGCAATAAAAAATATTACCTCATCCACCTTGTCTCACACTTTAAGTATGTGAATTGTCACATAATTAATGTGCGGAATGTATTGGAATGGACAATGGACTGAGGAATAATGTCTATCTTGTTATATACCTCTTTGTGGCTTACCCTTTTGAAACACCCACAGTGTTGAAGTCTTTTTAGTGATTTAGTGACTTAGATTGTAAACTGTCTGGGTATAAATGTGTGTGTGTATATTGAGCACAGGAAATCAGGGCCTGACCCTGACTGGGGCCTCTGGGAGCTCCCGTAGGACACGGAAGAAAAGAATAAACACTTTTTTGTTTGCTTTAAAGACTTCTCTCCGTTCTATTTCTACTTGCCACTGAGGTGATTCATGCAAGCACCCTGATACCAGACGGATAGGTGTCAGAAGGAAATTGGCTATGCTTACATGTGCAGGCTTGAAATACCTTACCCAGTACAGGGAAGTAGTAGGCACGCAAATCAGTAGTACATTACATAAGATAGACATTTATCAGCCATAGTATCTGAGCACCTTGCAGATTCTAGAAATAATGGATCCCTCTCTCTGTTTCTTTCGTTGATGGGTATTTATTTTTAAAAAAAGGCTGAAGGAGTGAGTTGTACATGTAATTCTGAAGGCGGTGACATTTGTGGTCACTCTAACTTGCAGCAATGAGTTCCAGAGCTGGGAACCAGCTCTGAGAAAGCTTCTCTTTTGTGGATGACAGTTATGTTTTGCCATACAAATGTAGCTATTGTGGGAGGTCATGGAGACTACAACAAAGTGTGAAACTGTGATCCAGGACTGCCTTCAGGATGGCAAAACAGCTTGTTGTGATACAATCGCTATTTAATGGCCTGAAAAAAAAGTAAAGACCCATTTAAAAACGACACAGATGTAACATTTATTAATACATTTTATATTGCTCTTTGGTTGTTTTAAGGAAATGTCTAAGGCAGCTGTATTAACTGACACTGCTATTGTACTGCAAACTCAGCAGTTGCTTCTCTGACATAACAGGTTACAGGATTTAAATAAATGTCATCTCTACATGCGTATAGCTAATACTGATCCAGAAAGCATAAGATAAGTGTTTTAAATAATTTCCCTATTGAAAATCAATAATTTGTTCACTTATTATGAGCACAGTATGTGACATGGAAAATGGAATAAAATTTGCATTACATTTCCTTCAAAGACTCTTTAAGGAGCCACAAACAGTGCAGAAGCATTTTCTCCCCTAGATCTTTTATGAAAGACTTGAAAGATTTAAGTCTTTTAAAACCACTTCCATATGCCATCTGCATGCATTTTGTATTTATCGCTAGTGTGACAGTGTAGGGAATAGCGCTGTTGTGGACAATATGTGCTGTATGTGGAAATAAGCAAATAGCGGGTCTGTAACAGGGGAGATTAAACTGTAATTGCTACTTTTATCTTTTTCATTCTTTAATATAATATTCTGATCCTTTTTAATGCTCTACAAAGGGTGTTATATCGGATTATTGCCAGCCTTTGAAAGGTCCATTTAGGGCCTGTAATTAGGAAAGAGCAGGAGAGCCACCACCAAAAGATTGACTCTCTTTTTATTTGAGTTGTAGGATTATGGTTAACCTTTTAAAATGCTGGATGCTATTTTGATTGTAACACTATAAATTATATACAGCCTGATGACGCTCAGAAGGATTTAATTGAAAAGTTCAGCTTCATATTGGTTTGGAAGTTTTGTGATCAAACGAGATGTTAGATCCAAAATAAATTATCACTGTTGACAAAACACAATGGGCTAGGTCATGACGTGGACTGGGTTCCTGGGGAACTGCTGGGGAACTGCCTATGGGACAACCACAGCTTGCAAAAGGGAACATCTCACAGCCAGATGCTCTTTTTTGATTGCCCCCTTTTTACATCACAATCTGTAGAAACAAACTCTCAGTCCACCATATGTCATTCAGAGGAACTTCTGGAGGCAAGCAAAATACGGCCAATTGTATCCACTGTTGAGTGTTGGAGTAACTACGGAATTTAATGGAGTTACACCATGAGGGACATCTGGCATAGTATGCACAGTAAACTTCTGCTTAGCTACACTGCCTGTATTATGAAGGTTAAATTTACCATGGAATTGACAAAAACAGTAGCACTAATACTCTCCTGTTGTTTACACTAGACTTTCATGTGTTGCTTCTTCACATTTGATTGAATCTGACCTCATAGGTAACCTATGAATTTTCCTTTGTTCAGGCTCATTGAATGCAATTTAGCATTCATAGAAAGGTTGTTGGAAAACTGTGGAATTCCTGTGGAATGTAATGTGTGTGGAAAAGTGCTATGTATTAAGGTTCACCAATAGTTACAAAGAAGACCATATGCAGTGGCATTTGTCCAGAATGTGATGGATATGATATGTTATTTATGATATGTTATTTATATAACTGTTTAATGTGATGGTTATTGCTACCCATAAACTATATACAGCCAAGATTTTCAAAAGTGACTAGTAATATTGGGTGCCTTAATTTGTGGGTGCCCAATTGGAAATGCCATGAATGGGCCTGGTTTTCAGAGGGTGAGTTTTTAACGCTTTAAAAATGCCTCAAGTTGGGCACACCTCAGATTATTAATCACTTTGAAAATCTTGGCCTATTTGTGCTCATAACAACATATGAGTGATGAAGGTTACACTGCAAGGTATATATGCTGATTCCATCTATCCATATAATAATTTACAAACAAGAAAAGCCATCACAATGCCATGGATCTGTGCTACCTCAGTACTTTTGTGAACAGACTGCTCAGAACCAAAGAATATTAAACACAATCCCTAGGCACGTGAGATTGTGTTAAGGATGGAATAAGAAGCCTTAACTCTGTAGTTCCTGGCTTTTGTTGGATTATTTCTACACAGCTTTTGTGTTTAAAGAAGATTATAGCACATATGGTCAATAAGATCACACAGTCTTTTCAGACCCCTGTAATACCTAGAGGTGCAATGAAATGAGTTAAGGATGGAGTGAAAAACTACATCTTTCAGTTTCCTGATTTTTGTAGGTTTAAATGAGAACCTGGTACAATTTTTAACAATGTCCTTCCCATTATTTTTAACATTAATGGAAAAAGAGGTGGGGGAAACCCCAGAAAAACGAATAAAGAAAATCTGACACTGAAAGGTCCTGATCTGAGTTCAATGGCAATCATTCTTCATTTCCTCCATGGTGATCATAAAAGTTCCTTCAAAGCTATTATGATCTTAGTTGAAATTCATGAGACACTGCCATTTAATTTTATTGACATCTTAATGGAACCATTATGGTTCTTCCAGTGAAATCATAACCATAGGTTCTAAAGTCATCAGGGCAGAGTGTACCAATACATACTACTAAGGAAATCCTTCATGCACAGATCAGTGACATGATAGACTATAATGGCTTTCTTAGTGCTGCCATGATCTATTGTATCAATGCCTACTGAGGGAGACTTTAATACACTGATCCAAGCCTGAAGGGTGACTCTATATATTAAAATTCCTCACGAAGTTTTCGAAAGTAAGCAAGTGTTCTGCAATGCACTCTTCATTTTATTTATAAGTGCCAAAGTGATTAGTGCAAACTAGGGACAGATACTACAGTAAAATTTTCACTTAAAACAATTAAACGTATTTATTGTACTGGATTGCAAAAACCATATAAAATCAACATTTTTATTTTTTATCCTTTCCTCTAATTTAAAAACGTAGAAAGAATAGGAGAAAAATGGGGCTACCTCTTGTGGACACATCTCGCTATTGTCTAATTTATATGCAGTATTTAGTTCTGCGGTTCCCAAACATTTTCCCTCCATGACCCCATTTTCAGATGTGTTGTTTCCCACTTCTCCAGACAGCATGGAAATTGCCATTGAAAAATGGTGTGCTCCATGCACAGTGACTTCACACGTACCGTACATGCAAGGTCACACCACAAGAAGGATGTCATTTTGCTCTACAAAATGGTGTCCTCTGGACTGCATAACCTCACACACATATGGTGTGTGTGACGTCATGCTGCATGGGGGAAACCAGCAGCCCTCCATACGATGTGACTTCGTGCATACAGTGAGTGTGAGGTCACGCTCTGTGGGGAGGCCATTTTGTAAAATGGCATCCTCTGCACACTCAGGATTTCTGTGGCCCCATCTGCTGATGAAATGACCACATTTTTATTTTTTTTTAATTAATAATCCTTACTTATGTAACTCGAGATTGTTAGGTTAGCTATGGAGTTGAATGAACATTGACAATGAATGCTTCAACTAACCTATTTTTCTGCTTGTGGAATATCCATGAACAGATTATTATAATTTCATTGTGTTTGCTTATTTTTTAAAAAGTTTTTAATTTTTTTTTTAATAATTTTGTGTGAACTCTATAACACTTGGTGTATTTTCAGTGTGCATATTGTGTTGGCTAATTGAGATTACATTTATGAGTCACATGGTACCTTTTAACTTTCCTTGTGGGTTGAGTATGCATGAACTTCCAAAATAAATATTTATATGTGCTCATTTAGGCCCAGAAACTAGATCTGCATGGGTTAACACTCACTTCAGTGGAGCTCCACTGTAGGAGATCTGTTCTCATGGATCCATTTGCAAGATTGGAGTCTTAAAATTTGATTTCCACAAATGTTGGTGTATGAGTCTTTGACATTTCTTTTAACAAGTCATTAGTGCTAGTACAATCCGATCAAATGCATGTTCACAGAACATGAAAACATAAAGGATATGAGCATCGCCAAAATAAAATATATTGAAAATTTTGAACAAACACACATAGTAAATGTTCTGGTTATCACTACTAACAGAGTGAAAACATGTCCTCCTCAGCTGAATTCTTGTATGCCAAAGTAAGTTTTTATGGCTGAGATATAAACAGCTGAAAAAAGAAAAGATGTATAATAAGAGTGGGTAGTTTCTTACCTAAATGGGTGCAAATGGAATCTCTGTATAATGACTACATAATTCCAGTTATTGCCTCTCTAGGATGATCTGGTGCAAATGCTAAGCACCAGGGTGATTTAAAGTGTAATTGCGCTTCATGGTCATACTCTCCACTGGTGTTGTTTTATTCATACTCAGGTTCTCTGGTCATTCTTAGGTAATTTGGGGTTGTCTAACTCTGATAAAACACATGACAGAGAGGTTGATTTAGGATGGGGAATCCCAGAGGCTGTAGAAACAATAAGAAAAGAAATAAAGCTCAGTTTGTGATATTTAAGTGTCTCCACCTTCTTGCCACTTTACTTTCAGCTTCTTAACTATGAGGCTAGAGATTGGCCCAGGCTGCAGAGTCCAGATCTAGATTCAGATATAGATCCAAGCTTTCTCAGAGTTAGGCAGTGTTCAGATATGATGCCTTTCTATACGGGCTTGAGGTAAATTTCTGTCACTCAGGCCTTAACTACAGTAGAGATTTTGCTAACGACTATTTACAACAATATACTGCACCATTGCTAGCCTCTGATGTGGATGCACTCTAGTGGGAAATGGGATCTGCACTGGTGAAGATTACTCAAGTTTCAGATTAAGGTAAACTGGTTTGCAGGTGCTGTTGCAAGCCATGTTTTAAACCAGAGCAGTGTGTATAGTACATCGATACTACTTTGCCAGTAAAAATAGCAGTGTACACAAGCCCTCAGGCAACATACGCTCCACTTGACCATTTAACCTTAAAACATATCAGTCACATGGAGAATAGTGGCAATTGTATACTCACGTCTACATTGCAGCTCCTGTGCAAGGATAGAAATACAACTTGTCTTCATAAAGTCTGTGATCCTGATACATTGAAGTCAGCTGGGTGTGATGATTTTGATTTTAGTGAGAGCAGGATCTGACCCATACAGCAATGCATGACAAGATCAGGGCCTTAAAAATATGAATGAAGCTAAGCTATAGCTATTTAAATGAAATCCTGAAAGGAAATTATATATACACACACACACACAGAGTATGATTCCAGTCATGCAACTGTAGATGACTGAAACTCATGACTAAGAAAATTTAGATGACCTAAAATGTACTTGCTAAAATTCTTTTGGAGATTTAGATTAGCAGATGGCATAAATGATGTGTGTGAAAAGGAGAGAGAGTGTGTTACCATGGCAGCTTACCACAATAAATATGAAAATATAAATGGTATAAGCCATATTCATCTGTGTGGTGTAGTAGAGCAAACACTAACCCTCCCGCACAAAACAGGCAAATCTTCAACAAATTAAACCAAAGAGCAAAATTAAACTTTAACAAAAATTGACCAAATGCTAAACAAAATAAATGTATTGGCCTATCCCTGGGAGTGTGGCCAACTTGGGCTTTGGTAGATGAACCAAAGAGAACAAATTGCAAAGGCCTCAGATGGAAAGTCCTCTTACCAGTTTTACTTCAGAGAGTTTTCTGCCTTGCATCACAGAGTTTTACCTTGGGAACTGAGGCCAAGAGCATTCCAGGTACTCTCAAGTGCCATAACAAGTGCCTATGTGGATCCCAGATCATTTGCAGTTTTGAACAACAAGTTGAACTCCACCCAGAAATTAATAGACAGTGCAGAAGTTTATGTACCCATTGTCTGTTCAAATGGTTGTCTCGTGCACTCAGGAAATGGTCAGGTGCTGAAATTTCTGATGTAGCCTTGAGCAGAGGATGAGACACAACATGTTGGCATTTTGTAAGTGCTAAGAAGCATAGGAGTACCAGAAGATCTAATAGGAGCTCCAGGAACTTTTGACTAACAGTGAATATACACCTTGAGAATAATGTTTATACCCACATAGTTCCAGACCAACACTTTTCTCAATCAACATGCAACACTCTGCCTTGTCAGTAAGTCACATCTAGTTTGCTTTCATCCAGGTCATTGTCTCACCCAGATACTGTGAACATAATGAAACACTAGAATTGGAATATGTTGAAAAGAAAATGTAGAGGCTGAGTATCTCAGCATGTTGGTGTTACTATAGTGCTCAATCTCACACAGATATTAAACACGACAGGTGACAAGATGGAAAGCTGCTAGACTCTGCATGTAAGACTTCTCGGCTAAGATAATCAGTTGTCCTACGCTACCCTCTGGGATCTCTCTGATCAGAGGGGTAAAGTAATAAGAACATCAAAGTCTTCGAAGAGAGTACAGGGAAGAGAGTAGTTCCACTTTCACTGGTAAAAGCTGAGGGAAAACACTCTCCTTTCCTTGGTAGGAAAGGACTTGCCCTGCAGGGGAATCTGGCATATGAGTAATATCAGAATCTTGTGCCTGACTGTGAAGTTTCTAGCCCTTCTAATCCTCCCACCCAGAAGCAGAAGCAGCAGATGGAAGAAGAGATGAACCTGCTAGAGTTCCTTATCTGCCTCTGAGGGAGAATATGTTAATCTACTAACTCCTCTCCTGCTCTTGCGTGACAGAGACCACAATGCCAGCTTTTCTTCTTCTTGAAGGGGGTGGGGGGACAAGATTTCCCATTTAAACTGTATTTTGAAATGTCTTTAAATATTGTGAAAATTTGACTTGAGTATTTAAAAATGTCCTGAGGAAGAACTGCTGCCTACTGCTACCCATTTTGTTTGTTTTTACATTAATTTATATTTCCCATCAAGCCTAAATGACAGAATTTATAAGAATGGGGATGCAGAGCACCAGGGACGTGCCCCCTATTTAACACCACATGCTGTGTGCAAATACATCCATAGGGTACACACTACATCCATAGGGTACACACACACACACACACTTTTGTTTCATCAGATAAAGGCTTGTTTGGAGATAAGATATTTTTTTCAGATACATTTTTTCAATCAGTTGGAAAGAGAGGGTGATGGGATTGGTAGAATAAAATAGATACATACATATTCCCTGATACATATTCTCTTCCCTTTTCTGTGTCGTATCTTCACATAACATAAAGATATCTGATGACAGACCCCAAAATTGTCTCTTAGTCTGATTCTGATCTACTTTAACCACTGTCTCTGAGATGGAGGAAAGAACTAGGGATGTAAAAGCCTAAACGTTTAAACAGTAATCAGCTGTTTAAACATTTTAAACATTTTAAACAGCTGATTACCATTAAACTGGGGGAGGGAACGGCAGCTGGGCTCGGCTTCCCACAAGCGAGAGCAGCTGGGTGGCTGTTGCTCGCAGGGAGGTGAAGAGCCCAGCACCGCGTGGGGAGCCACAGCTGGGCTGAGCTTAGCTTCCCATGAGCGACAGCTGCCCAGCTATGGCTCTGCACATGCAGTGGGGTAGCGTCAGCTGGGCAGCTTTGGCTTGGCAGTGAGGGGTACAGCCCAGCACAGCTGCCCCTCATGTTTAACTGTTTAAACATTTAAATGTTATAAAACAGATTCTTTCTTAGACTAATTTTTACATCCCTAGAAAGAACCTCTGTGCCTTCAGCCCCCAGACTCCCACAAGCAAGTCAGCAGTGTGCCATGGTTAATGCCATTAGGTTTAACAACATCAACACAAGGAATTTGCCTGGCTTCATTACTGGAGATTATCAACAATCGGTGTGAAGGTAGCCTCAGCTCCATACCCAGGTTCACAACCAGATTGGCAATGAAATCTCTGGCATCAAACTGTTGCTGAAATACTCTGTCACAACTGAGCTTACACAGCTGAGGAAGCAAGATATTTGGGGGAACTGATTAGTAAGAATAGAATTGTCCATGGACCTATCATAGGAACAAGTTAAAAATGACACAAAGATAAGTGTAGATATCGGTAAGCAGTAGAGAGGGTTAAATACACAGAGGCCACACTTACCTGTACTGAGGAAATAAAGCATATTATGTAAATGTAGAACTACTGTTTTAATAAATATGTGGCCCAAATTTTTCATACAAACACACATGTACAACTCAAAGTGATAATAATTTTCATAACATTACATCATTATTAATTATTATTGTATTAATTTTGTTGTAGCAGCAACCCTGTTGATTATTGTTGTAGGTACTTTAAAAGTAACAAGTGATGAAGAAGTCAGTTCCTATTCTAGAGAACATACAATCCACAGGTCAATAGCAGGTGGATGAAACACATGAATGATGCTTTTCAGTGTAAGGATGTGTAAATTATCTACATAGGTTAACTCTATAGGCCCTAGAAATGGAAAAATAATTTAAGTAACCCCACTGCAAGGTGTCCCAGTGAATGTGGTAGTGCACCAAAAGTTTGATATCTCAGTCCTGCTCTATGCTTTCTAGCAAATTCAGCGGCAGTCGATGGGAGATAAAGTAGAGTAGCTTGTGTATCTCCCGTCAACTTCCTAAAGTCTATTCCATGCGCTGTTTCCACTACTCTGCATCGATGGGAAATGTGTTCCCATCGACACAGAGTTATTCTTTTTGGGGGGGTGGATTTGTTGTGTCGACTTCCGGATTGATTGAGTGGATCTTCACTTCTGCCCAATCGATCCAGATAAATTGATCTGATGGCTGCGAATTTGCCACTGTCAATGTAGAAATAACCTCAGAAATACTACAGTGTTTCTAGGCTGACCGGCACTACTACAGAGGGTGTGTTTGGATCAAGGTGCAGCTTTCTAGAGCAAGACATAACCTATATGGGCCCACAGACTAAACATTTTGCAAATAATACATCAATAAAGCTATTGCAGAGGGCTCGTGTGAAAGTACTTGTGACAAGGTAGGCTTATCCCGCACTGAAAGAGTTTAACCCACACTATGGGAAGCAGAAGTCCCACCCACTAGGCTATGCTGGGCATGCTCCAACTGCTGCTCCAGTATAAAAGGGAGCAGTCCAGCTCATTCCAGGCTGACCACCAAGGAGGAAGAATGCTTGATGGAGGCTCCAAGCAGAGATCCACTTCAGCCCCCAGCTGAGTGAACCAGAGGCCCGGGAGATCCAGACGGAGACCCACTGCCCATGGCCAACTGCCCAGAGTCAGATGTCCATGCAGTTACCAGCACCAGGGAACCCGAAGGCCCTGATGAGACCTGTTTGATGGTGTCCAGAGGCACAGTAAGAAGTACCTCAGGGAGACAGAATGAGTGGTATCTCTTGTCCAAGATAGATCAGTGTGTTGCAGTGGGATCCCTGCTTACCAGAGTGGTGACCACCCCAGTCATGGACAGGGCCCTGATCTGGGTTCATGGTGGAGTCAGGAGGGCCCATGTCCCCCTACCCTTCCCTATCCTCTCCCCCGTTAGCCCCTTTGTGTTGACACTAATCCCCTTCCTGAGCCTCAGACTAGAGAGGTGCACAAACCCATGCTGTCACTATCCACTGCTTATTTGCTGTGCCCTGTCAGAGGGCCAGGGCTACAGACTGCCTTGCATCCCTTGGCAGTGATATGGACTCTGGCCACTAAGCTGCACCACCCTGACCCAGAAGCAGCCATTGGCTCTGGCTGCTAGGCTGCACCACCTCAGCCCAAAGGACAGTCACCTCAACTTGGACCCTTAAGACAGACAGCCAGGAAGGGACCAGTCTGGTAGACTGTTCTGGAAGAGATGCCCTACTCCCCTTTTCCCCTGCAAACCTCCCCACCAGGGGGGAATGGGGTGGACTTACCCCGCGACAGTACCCTAGAACTTTTAGCTTGATTCTCCACTGTCTAGGTATATATGGCAAGAAAACCTTTCATCTAAGGATGCCAATACATTACATGACATCCCAAGCAACAATTAATTAACCTTCAGAAACCTCCCATGAGGTAAGAAAGTATTATACACCCTCTATTGCAGCTGGAGAAACTGATAGAGTAATTTTGTATGTCTCCGTTTTCGAATGCTAAAATGAAGGCACCGTAGGGTCTGATTTTCAAAGGTGATGAACACTCACAGTGGTAACTGAAGATAACAATGAAACAGGAAGTTTGTGGCAGAACCAAGAGCATGATGGCTTTTTTCAGTCAATTCAGGCATGGAGATTGTTTCAAAATACACTGCTGTTCACTTTTTGAGATTTGAACCTGACTTTATAGTGAAAGATTCTTTTTAACATATTATGTTCTTTGTGCTGCCTGGAAGGAATTTCCAGCCTGAAAGTCTTTATTTACTAGTCTGTCACTAACAGCCCTACTTTTTATGCCTTCTTTTCTAGTGTGATTAAAAGTTTACTTTTGTATTTTTGGATGCTTCAAGCTATAGTCATGGTAACCCTTTTAACAATTCCCTTATACATCTCCTGACATTACATGCATAATTGTGTTTGATCAATTTCCCTTATGGATGGCCAGTGGATATAAGGTGTAGGTGTAGTTTCTCTTTACATTGTACTGTCATTACCAGGTTCACCTCTTTCAGAGGTATGGAAGCCCTTGCCTGCTTAGCAGACTGATTTGGACTCAAGGGAAGGGAATATTTTTCAGACTGCAGACCTGGGCATTCAATCAAATTACAAGAATATTTTTAAAGGATTTCTCTTTTTTGGGGCTTTTTATTAATACGTATTCTGCCACATGAGTATTATGGTTGATCTAATTGGCTCAACAACTGCTCCACATTTTTACAGATTATGGCTTTATCTTGACACTAAATGCAATTGGTGTAGATAGCCTTCAGAGCTCCTAGAAGAAAGCAGGGAGTCTTGAAAAACGGAAGCATTGAAATGAAAAAGCCCAATTCCTTCCAGAAGCCACTCTAGCTACAGATGAATTAGGCAGCTGCCCAGGGTGGCAGATTTGGCCCAGTCACGCCTCCATTATGCTAGAGGGAGGCTGAGCCAGATTTAAGTGTGCGAACCAGTGCAATGGGTTGCAATGGCACGTGCTGAAATTTGGCCCAGTTGCCTCTTTGTCATGACAGAGGTGTGGCTGCACCAAATCTGCTGCCCTGGGGCCATGAGGAGAAGGTTAGGGGTTAGCACACTGCATTGAGCTTAGGGTGGCAGATTGTTTTGAATGGCCTCCAAATCACTCCAATTCCAAACCCCATTCTATCAGAACAATTTACAGGTGTTTTCTCTTGCAAAATTGGATTGGAGTGGCCTGATGGCATTAGGGTTCAATAAACATTAGCAATGAAGGCAAAAGCTAATAATTACAGTTTAAATTTGGTTTATTAATTTTGTTCAAGTGTTTTTGAAAATCTCACTAGGCACATATTTGGATCTCTAGGGGACTAACTACCTTTAAAAATCTGGCCCAGTGCTGCTCTTCTTACTCACATGACCACAAAAGACATTCTGACGTTACAATAACAGGGCCAATATAACAGTTCAAGCCAAATCCAATTCTTATTGACTTCAGTAGACTTTGGATCAAGGCCAAAGTATCTAAATAGATAGTTATGTGAGTCATTCCATTAATTTCAATAGGGTGACAGATGTGAGTAAGAGTTGCACAACTAGAACCCTAATTTGCATGGAAAAGTTCTTTGTGTTCTTTTACTAATACTGTGTTAATTAAAAAAAAAATGTAAAGACTTTATTTGTTTCATTTTGTGTTTGCCTTTAGACACATTGACTGTAATAATAATAGCAGCACTAATCATGTTGTTATAATTAACGGATTTATAAATTATCCATAAACTTCAACTCTAGGATAAAATGGGTTTTAGCAGTGATGGCTTAATCTCTCCTGTTGCCCTGCACTGAGACTAAAAATATTTCCCCCTATCTTGAACCACCTGGATTGGAATTCTAAAAATTGCCCTCATCTGTTGTAGGTTGCCTACTGAAGCTAGTCAAATTATTCATTATGAATAATTTATTCAATAAACTCAGCCCTTTTTTCTCTTCACCAATTATCTGCAAATAATTGGTTGAGATATTCATTAATTTCTTGGTGTCAGGACTAAGGCAGCTTTGCACATACCTATTGGCAGAAATGTAGGCACCACAGGGACTGTGCAACTGGAAGCATAGGTGTTTGGTGGTTGTTTTATGAATGACACTGAGCCTAAATGTTAGACTTAGGTGCCAAAAATGACAGTTTGCTGCCTATGTCCCCCTTGTGAATCTAGCTTTGTGGCTTTAAGAAAAACAGTAAATAATTTTAGATTCATGATAAAATCATGAAAATTTGCAACACAGGTTCTGCATTCTGGAAATACTTTTCTAAATAAAAATGTGCTCCCCTAGAGGTTCATGACCAAAGTCTCGATCTTGCCAAGATCTATGCACATGCTCAACTTTGTATAATAAATCTTTGAATACCTTGAGAGGTTTTCCAAGAGCCCGCTGGATGTTTATACGGAGTCATATTTATAAGTTTTTCAATTTCTCCCTTGCTAATAGGGGAAACAGTGAAACTGTCTAGCGTGCCTGGCACAATGGAGGTTCTTGATTGGTCCTTAGGCCCTACCATAGTAAATATGAAAAATCATAATGTGCACAAAGTGATGTCAAATGAACAATTCAAATAAACCAGAAAATTCATTGAGAGGGGATTGGAGGGAGGAGGGTTTTATTTCCAGTTTTTGTAAGTTGCTTCGAACTGGTCAGGAAGTGGTTGGTTTTGTTTTGTTTTTGTTCGTTTTTCCACAGTATCACATTAGTTTCAGTTTTTTAACAGCAATCAAAAACTGAAACATTTTTTCAATAAAAAATTGATTTTTTTAGTAGGAAAGCAGAGGAAAATCCATTTTTCCATTAAAAAAGTAAGTCTGGTGGAATTTTTTTGACTAGCCCAATTTTTTTTTTATTTTTACAAAAGTAGGTTAAAAAATTCAGAAAAAATATAATTTTCAAATTAATGGTATCCTTTAAAATATTTTCCTAAAATATTTTCTGTAATCAAATGCTGTAATTGCAACAAGGGTGATATATGATCAGGAATATCATATATTCCTAATATATGTTTGAAATTCCTAATTGAAAATACGTTTGAAAATTCCTAATTGAAAATGTTTTACTGACAGTGGGTCCCATCAAACATTCAATATTCATCACTCTGCATTAATTGTGATACTTTGGTTTCTACTGTTTTAAGCATAAGAAGCTATTATGGCAGGTACCTATTTCTAGAGGTAACTGAGAAGTGAATATTACATTTTTAATGATGCCATTTCTACAAGAGAAGGAAATATGTTGTCTAGTGGTTGGAGCAGGGTGTCTGGATTCTTGAATTTTATGCCTGGCTTTGCCACTGACTTGCTGGTATGATCTTGTTTAAACACTTGTACCTCAGTTAACCCAGATGCAAAAATGGGTATTATAATGTATATACTACAAAGTTATGTGTTCATGATTTAATTTTTGAGGTGAATGGTTGCAACATTTTTAGACTAATAGGTATGAGGAACTATATAAACTATATAAAGCCTATGCTGTTAAAAATGGTTATGAACCTTGATATAAAAACGTTTGGCAAACAACCGGTCCGTGATTATTTTTGAGTAACGATTTTTAAGGTATACACTGCAGTATACAATGGGGAGAAGGCCTAGAGAAAAAAAAATAGCTATAATGTGAGGTTTAAGAAATCCCTAATTGCAATGAGCTTTAAATTTAATTTCCAAAGTACTTTAAGTATGTACATGTCGATATTGTTGGTTAATTAGTACATATATGAAGTTTTTCATAGAGTATTATGACACAGTCACCCTGTTGGTGAAATGCTAACTATTATTTAGCTATTGTTTACCACTGCTGCCGTATCTCCTCAATCCTCCAGAGCAGCTCTGACATACAGTACTCTATTTTTTATAAGGAGAGCATCCCGTGAAGAAAGGATGAGATATAAATGTTCTCTCTCCTTGGACATTTGCATGTTGAACATTAGCAGCAAAGCAAGTAAATGCACATTCACCGTGTGCAAAGTTCATGAAGTGATGAGGACAATAAGAGCCTCAGAGGGTATGATTGTTTCTCCACAAGGAGCTCATGCATTTCAAATTGCTCAGCACCTGGGCTTGAAATCAGTCCATGCTCTTGTTGGTTAATGCTGCTGCACAGTAGTACTGGCAACAAAACTGACAGCATAAAGGGTTGTTCTCAAAAAATTGTACAGCATGTTAAATTCTGATAATGTATTTTTTTTTACTAGCAAGATTATAAGAAAATAATTGCCTGTATCATTATAGACTTGCATCTGGTTGCATAGTACAACCTGGCTAGAAAGTTTATCAGAATTAATTTATTATTTTCTAGTTCTTTACAATTTGATTAGGCTTCATCAACTTTGAACCTGATTATTGTCTAGTATGTAACGCACATTAGAGAGAGTGATATACATGTTGATAATGTTCCTGTAGTGTCCTGTTCCACTTTCAGCCAGTTTTGATGGAACTGTGAATATGAACTCCTCTGTGCATGTCACTAAAACTTGTATACTACGCAGAAGGCCAGAGCTGCTGCTGCAATGAGTTTCTACTTAACACAACAATAGGTTGGGGAGGGCTGTTGGGGAACAAATTTGACTCCCTGATTTTTCTACCTGACACCAGCAGCTGGTAACAATCCCAAGAGACTGTCTGCTGATGAAGGATGGCTAGTCAGCTCACAGAGTTCTCTGGCCATGCCCATTCCTATTTTTCTTGGAGACTGAGAACTGATAGGTCAGATAGAGAGGGATCGCTTTGTGAAAAGTGTTCACCCATGGATGATAGGGTGTTTTTGTCTTTTATCATTTTCCTGTCTGATTTCACTGGTGAGCGTAGTAATTTGTCTGGTTTCACCTTCATAATTATTGGAGCATTTATTGCTCATCAGTCCTCATCCTCAGAGGAAACCTGCTTAACACTTTCAAAAGATGGGCCTGGGATCTTAAATTCATAACTTTGCTAGAGCCTAAAACTTAATGAAGATACTGGCTTTATGGCTTATTACAACAATCTGTAACTCACTAAGCCCCTTTTTGTCCTATGGTGTTAATGGGCCACTTCATCTTGAATGGCCCTTAGAATATGTGCCAATTATTTATGCTAAACTAGCTGTTCCATCTTGTATTTAGCTGTGACACTCTGAGGACCATTCCCACACCTGAGGAAGAGCTCTGTGTAGCTTGAATGCTTGTCACTGTCAACAACAGAACTTGGTCCAATTAAAAAGATTAAGTCACTCACCTTATTTCCCAGGTTACCCTCCTGTCTAAAGAAGAATATCTCAAAGAAGAATCTTTTGCAGATTTTCAAACAATGGTGGCTGTGTACACTGCCCGTTTACTGTCTGTACTCAGAAAGAGTAACCTTGTTTTTCCTGTCCACTGCTTTCTTGTTGACTACACATCTGCTTTTTTGACATCATCTGTTAATGGTCATCCATTGTGTTAGCTTACAATGCTTAATTTACTTCCTGGTTGAAGTGAATAAACATCTCTTGTCTGTCAGAGAACCTGTGTTGTTAACTCCGGTGGTGACTCATATCTTGGTACAGGCTTTAAGAAAATATTTGCAATGTGTATATATATATTAGAGGAATGTCCTCTAATGTTATATATATCTATAAACTCTTTACGTAATAGCTGTGCATACATTTCACAATGATATTAATGACCATTGTGACCACAAAGTTCATTTAAGGCCTCATAAGACATTCTTTGGTGAACCAGAATGAACATATGGAATCAGGACATTCCTCTAAACCCCTTCACAGGTGGTATTAAGGTATTCTTGAGTCACAGTTAGACAATCAGGTGTGACCTCTGTATGTTAATGAAGCAAACAGCACACCATATAGGGCACCTTCTAAATTATCTGTGCTTCTGTAACATTCATCTCTCGCTCACGCACATGAGTTTTATTTCACCCAGTTGTGTATATAGCTTCACACATAACCTTTCAGACACAAAGAGAGAACAATTACAGCATTTTCAAATTCTAAGAGAAATAAAAGTAACAAGGTAGACAGTTATATTGTTCTTTGTTTTATCATTATTTGTCTATATAAGAACAGTAATGTGAGTGGTCATACTGGATATGCTTCACTCAGATTTGAGAGCCATGAGCCCTGAATTCTATTCAGTGTACTCGGTCACTGGCTTTGGGCCTGTCACTGAATGTTTCTGTGCTTTGGTTAAAACAGAGAATAATTTTTACCCATGTTTGTGAAACACTTTGAGATCTATATATGAAAAGTGTGATAGGAGCAGAAAGATTTCAATTATTTATTATTATTATTTATGTATTATAAACTGCTAATAGGTCAGATAAATGTTGCAGCATTTTTCAGTATTTACTGGTAATTTATGGTAATTTCACCACATTACAAATATCTCTCCTTTCAGCCATTTGTAAGTTTCAGAAATAGTGTAT
Organism: Mesoclemmys tuberculata; assembly: GCA_007922155.1. NCBI lineage: Eukaryota > Metazoa > Chordata > Testudines > Chelidae > Mesoclemmys > Mesoclemmys tuberculata. Next base: position 46,800,042 of record ML675618.1, on the reverse strand, counting down.
TTCATAGAATAGTACCTATAGCAGGCATAATGCTAAAAGCATTACAGTACTGTATTATTTCCAATTGTGACTGGAATGAAATTAAAAAGAAATCTTATTGAGAAGACATAACCCTTTCATTTCTCTCCTTGTTTTTTTTTTTGGCAGGGGAGGGAAAGTGTTGTTTTTCTCATTGCCTGAGCTAGATGAACAGTGCTTAGGTGGATTGTTGAGAGCCATCTTGTCTTTGGTCTTTCAATTTTGCATTATAGAAAGAAAACTTGTTGGAAATCCCAATATATATTTCATCTGGTTTAAAGCCTTAATCCTGGATTCTGAGTGCTGGGTGGTTGTAAGAGTATTAATACAGATTTACACAAAATGGCTCGATGCTATATGTGTAAGCACTTCCCACTGACATCAGAGAGTTAAATTAAAAAAGCTAGATCAGGGTTAACGAGGGTCTAGCTGTTAGAGCCTTAGGAAGACCAGCTGGCTCTCTAACACTGCTGTCTTACTTTCTTGAAGATGGTTTTTAATACAGACTGTAACCCGTCCGTGCCCAGGGTAGCCCACTGATAATGCCAGGGTCAGGGCAGGCTGCAAAAGGAGAGCAAATTCTCCCAGCACTGGTGGGTGACACCTCAGTCAGACTTCCCAACCAGCCACAAACAGTGCTTCTGATTCCCCCACACTGGTTATCAAGAAGCCACTGTGCAAATACACACAGCCCCCTTTACTGCATTTCAGTCTCTGGCTCCCAAACTGACACTAGGTCTAGTAAAGAGACCAGTTGCTTTAACTCTGTGCTCTTTACTAAAAGATTCCCTCTGATCCCAAAGGATCAGCCACAGTACCAGTTCACTATAAGTTTGGATCTTACCCAAAGTACCACGCTGCCAGCCAATCCTTTAGTAACTAAAACTAAAGGTTTATTAGTAAAAGAAAAACAAACAATAAGAGAAGTGTTAAAGGCTTAAAGCAATCAGAGATATACAAATGATTTAAAAGTCCATATACATCAGGTTTCTAGAACAATTGTGGAGTTGCAGGCTTGTATAGTTCCTCTGGTATACATCCAGTACCTGGATGGGTCTAAGTCCTTTAGTTCAGTTGCATAGTGTGTTAATCCAGAGGTGTGTCCGCAGCTGGACAGGAACAAGGACACAAGGCAAAGACCAAGACGAAGACAAAATGGTTTCTGTGGTTTGATCTTATATACCCTCTGTTACTGGCCATGGGGCTTGTGGAACTTTACTGGAACCAAAATGAAGTCCATAGTCACATGGGCCAATCCTGATAACTCTTCAGGTATGCCTTTAGTTTCTTCCTGGGCCTCTGGCTTCTGATAAGGCCTTGAATGGGCTATTAAGCAAGCTATTGTCCTGCCGCCTCTCTGTCTGGGGTGTGTCTTCCACAGCACAGTTTGAAATACAGGGATATCAAAGATCTCCATAACTTTCCTTACACATATTACACATAAACACAAATATTACCATCTTATTCAGCATATTATAACCTTTCTAACAGTACCTGACATGGCCTGTCTTACATGAATTATTATGATTTTGACATATTAAGGTCAAACAACACCAATGCCCCCCCCTCCTAATGCAGCCCGCGTGACACAGACATCCCATACTTTCATTTTTAATGATGAAGAGCGAGTGAGACTGTTTTAGAATTTTTTTAAATGATTTATTTCAAAAAAATATTCACAGCAGCCAGTCTGCACTGAACAGCCACTACTACTCTTCCTTCCACCTCAAGGCCAACCTCTGCTGCATGCCTGTAGGACGTCAGGGGCAGCAGGAAATAGTAGGCACTTACTTTATTAGTTGAAAATAACAGAAACAATGGCAAAATTGAGTGTGTGTTTATATATTTGATTGCATCCCTTTTCCCTGCCTTCAGATGAACAATCTGAATGTATTCAGGAGGGCTATTCATGCTCATAAAGGTTCAGAAGATCAAGGCCTTAATTTGTGAGCTCTTTCAGGGCAAAAACTTCCTATATGTCTGTACAGCACGTGGCACAATAGGCTTGATGGTGATGGATGCTACTGTAATAATTAACATAATATGGAATATAAAAAAGGCAAGATGAGTGAGGGAACATCTTTTATTGGACCAACTTCTGTAACATCAATAAAATATATTGCCTCATGCACCTCATGTCCCAGGACCATCATAGCTACAAGAGCACCACAAACATAATATAAAAAGGAATTTAGAATATTACTGAGTTCTTGGACATAATTTCTAATTTGAGAAATTCATTTGAAAAAGGAGGCTTTTCTTCTCTTTCGACCCCAGACCCATCTGTAAACCCTGGCTGTCCCTGGGGAAAATACAATAATGCATGCCTCGGAAGTCAATTTATTTGTATTGTTGAAAAAGCCACTGACATATTCCATTCCTGTGCTACACCTGCAAATACTTATTTCTATGAGTTAAGTTGCAAGCTCTGGCCCCAGGATCTGATTTGGGCCGTATACTCCGAGTTAAAATTCCATACTAAGCAAGGGTCCATGAAACAAAATTTATATTAAGTAAAAGCTTGCAATATGCTCACCCACACAATCAAAATACAAGGATGTTTCTTCATTTTCAGTCCATTCTCTGTTCAGCTTATGAAGCAAGAAAGAATTGATCAAAGTAGGTGTGATCACGCCATAAAAATACACGCTGGAGATTTCACCAATTTCTCATCTTTGTGTAAAAGTTTGGTACTAGGAACATAATGTAATTTACAGTCCTGAACTGTGATGACATTAACAAGGTTTCTGCAGAGTTTCCTTAAGGACAAACAGATGAGATCACTATACAAATATTAAATGTTACAGCGCATAAAGCATTAACCGCACAATATTTTTTGTTTTCTCAGTAGATTGAATGGTGTCTAATCATTGATAAAGTCAAGTTTTAACAGTTGCCTACATTCTGCAGATCTTCATTTGCATATGCGTTTTCACTAATATTTTCGTTAGGAACGGCTGGATAATTTGCCTGAGGAGTCCAGCTTCACTTTATGTATTGCTAACAAGATACCACACTTGACTAGATTATAAACAATGGTGTTACTTGGTTCTAAGAAAGATGGGATTTTAACTGCATTGCAGAGAAAAACGAGTATTTCCTGCCTCCCAATCCAAGGATTTCACTCTATTGTTCTCATAAAAGGTCAGCCTGGAAAGTCACATCTGTTAAGAAGCCCATGACCTCTTGTAGCAAACAGTGACTAGTGAGATGGAAGTGGAAAGACTGAAGAATGTTTTCCATGATTATCCAAAATAGTTTGTTTGTTTTTTAAAGTGCTCAATATCCTGTGCTCCCTGAGGCACACATGTTAAATATATAGATATAAATAGAAAGCTTAGCATTTAGAAAATCTCAGGAAGTACTACTGAATCAATCCCCAATGTCTCTTCTGGTTTCTTTCCTTTTTTGTTTTGTATTGTTTTATTTTTTTCGCTTTCATTCTTCGGAATCCCGCAGAAACAAAAGAAGCAGCATTTATGTGAATACCAGCAGCACTGGGACTTCCACTGACAAAATAAACTGCGTCAAAGTTATGCCTCCAGAATTCTTTTAAGTGTTTTTACCTTCTGCTTTTGAATAATAATATTTTATACTGGAGATGATTGAAAAATAGAATTTCCACCCCATGGGAAATTCTGATATTTTGACATTTGTTTTCATCCTGAATCAGGATGAAAGTCAAAATATTGAAATGTTTTGCAGACCAAAAGTTCAGAAAAAATTGGCTTGGAAATGTCAGACTGTTCAGTTTTGTATCAATGTCAGTCTCTGTGTCTGCCTCACGGGAGGTATAGTTGAAGCTCCTTCATTCCCCCTTCTCTTATGGCCCTTTCTCCTGGCCAGATTACTTCTCTCATGATGCATCATGGTCTCTCTCTGTCCCAGGATGCACTGTAGTGGCTTGGCCATTGGGAGATTGCTTACCTAACACTAATAGATTAAGCCTCACGACATCTGTGCGAGGTAGTGTGTCAAGTATTATTCCCATTTCACAGATGGGAACAGTGAGGCACAGAGCAGCATAAGGCAAAATACTTAAGCAGGTGGTTAAACATAAAGCACATGATTAGACCCCTTCACATTAAACATGTGCTTAAATACTGTGCTGGATTGAGGACAAAGTGACTTGTCCAAGTCACTAATCAAGTCAGAGCCCAGAATCAGAATACATATCTCCTGACTCCCAAGCTCATACTACCTCCTGAAGCAAGTTTATTTTAAGAGGACAAGGGATGCTTATGAGGGGAGCTGTAAGTGTAGGGTACAGCACACTGAGTAGGAAAGACTGGGCTCATAACTGGAAAACTCAGTTCATAATTGAGTAAGAATATCATTTTTTCTTCCACAAGGACTGTAAATTAAGAAGGCTGGAGACTGACTAACACATAAGACTATTTAGAAAAGAGCATCCAGAAGCAGAATTTTAAATAAAATTTCAGATGTTCTACCCCGTTGCTCCCTGCATCTTAATAGGAATCACAGAACTGAAACTGTTTATTTCAGCTGGTTTTCCATTGTCAAAGTCAAAATCATGGCCCTTGTTTTCGGTGTCCAAAAGCTTTGTCAGGAAGGGAAAACAATATCCCTTAGGCTTGCCTGTCTTTAAGAGCATGAAAATATTTTGTCTGTAAATCAAGATAAAGCAGGTCTAATGATAAATTAATAGTCATCTGCATTTTGCCAAAGAGTTCTGACAGTTCGATATTATGAGTGCCAGAGCTTGACTATGAGTTATATAAACAAAAACGCTTTGCTCTCCTAGGTGACAGAACCTGTCAAGGAAAAAGCCATTTACTCTCTACTTGTCATATTCCAACCTTGCACAGCAGAACATGGCTTAAAAACCCATTATTTGCTGATTTCTATGAGTTTAATATAAGTTGAACTTTTTTATTCATTTTAAGAGAGTAGTAGCAAAGGTAGGTCTCAAAAAGTCTCACGGAGCATCATTTTCAATTTCAAACATACCTTAAATTTAATGAGCCATTGTCTGTTGAAGTTGCATTTTCACTCAGTTTTCTTAAAGCATTCCCTTCCCCACTCTACTCATTAACAAAAAACAAAATACTTGACCCCCAGAAGCTTACAGAAATTATTATTACTTATTATTTAGTCCTGCTTTGAATGCAGGGGACTGGGCTAGATGACCCACTGAAGTCCTGTCCAGTCCTATACTTCTGTGATTCTATGCCTAATAGATACTTATTGTTTCTGTTATTGTCAATTGCCTGTGTTGATTGGCTGATACGGAAATCATGATATACTATACATTAACGAGAGTAACTATGTTCTTACTACATGCCTCGGTATTTTGGGAATGGAAACCTTGATGCCTTTGTGAGCCTAAGAGTCCTGATGTCACTGGAGTATGTAACAGACATTTGCTACTGCCTGCAAAAATTGTAAGTTCATACATTTCAGTAGCATTCTTTCCTGAGAAAAAGAAGAGAAAATTATTGTAGTGACACACCTCCCTGCATATAATGCAGCTAAGATTATAAGATTTGATGTAAGTTGTGTTTATTGTATCTACCTTTAGCTGTACTTCAGCCTGAAGCAGCTGGAGCAATAACTTTGTCACATTAAATCCTTATAGAGGCAAAAGTTTCCTTTGGTTTAGCTGTCTTAAATTTCAGGTTACAAATAAAACTTTTGTTCTAGACTAGAGTTGCTCTAAACTCCCAGCATGATCCTATTGCAGTTTAAACAGTATATATTGGATTTCTGTTTCAGATTACATAGTGTATCTTTCTCATTATATGGTTTCTGTGTGACCAGAGTCATTAAATAGCTTTTCATTTTTTTAATTGCATACATTGTTTACTAAACCTATAAAGCTGAAATTACTGAGTTTGTTAACATGGTTATACCTGAGCCCACATTTATCCTTAGATATCGGAGATGGAAATGGGCTATGAAGTCTTCTATGTACATCTATCAGGGAAGGATTATTTTCTACATTATGTATGCATTGTGCTGCTAAGTCACCTCCTTAGAATCACAGAATACTAGGGATGGATGACCTAAGCAGATCATATAGTCCAACCCCATGCTCAAAGCAGGACCTTGTTTCTACCTTCTAAGTAACATTAAAGAGCTAAAATACTTCAACTACTTTTCTAATAGTAATTTTCCACATAAGCAATTGCTTTGCCACAGGGCTGGAATGCAAATGGGACACTAGTGTGTGTGTGGATATTAAAGCTGCTTAGTGATATGAAAAGTTAGATTTTTGTTTAAAAGCAATGATACTCAATGGTACTTTTTACATAATGTGGAATACAGTTTAATGGAGAGATTATCATGTGTCCAGCTCTCACCCATTCTCAATTGTATGGACCAACTTTCCTCCCATTCTCAATCACTTAATATCCCTATGGCAACTACAGCAAGTGCTTACATACATTTTTAGCTTCTTTTACTGCTATTTAGCACAGTGAAATCAAAAGGAAGAGGATCAAGGATTTCTACTGATCCTCCTCCAAAGAATGTGCTGGCCATATGTGACTCCTCATGACTTGCTCCCCAGATGCATTTCTCCTGGTGGAAACCCTTCTGTGAGGTCCCAGTTTCACAGAATCAAAAGGAGTTAAAAGAGAAGACAGTGTGGAGAGGTTTGTACCACTTTCTCCACTGCTCAATCACATGGAAAAAATCACCATGAGTTTATATGGTCTGAGGCTATATTAACTATCACCATTCTCCCTTCCACATTAAGAAATGCCCTTTGGGAAAAGTTTTCTGTGTAGCTGTGATCAGTGGAACTCCTGAGAGTATAATGTAGGAGCCGGGCTTTTCCAGAGCCAGCAGGAGACATGGAGCTGGAGCCATTTGCCTTCTGTGAATCTGAATGAATCTGTACTTCAAGGGATCAGAATTTCCCAGTTTATTCCCGAGGGAGGTGGCAAACTTGGCTTCCATATGTAGGTAGAAAGAAGGCTTACAATTGTCATTATAAAATTGCCACTTTTCTTGTACAGAAGAGGAAACAAGTCTTCTAAGCCACAAAAATAACAAAACAAACAACAAAAATTGAGGGATCTTTTCCCTTTTTTTTTTAAATAAACACCTAACTTAAAGGGTTATTCTAATATTTTATCAAAATCTATCTACCTATGTGTGTAGATTGTAGGCTGAGCTATCTAAGCATCAAGGGGCTGAGTCTGTGGATGACGATTTGGAGCTAAGAAAGATGCTTTATTATAGAGCTTAAAACCTCTCACAATAGGAATTTTTAAAGCAAGCGCTGATCGAATATTATCCAGTGTGATATAAATGTGAAAACGCAGTGAAGTCAAACACTGTTAGTCCAGTTCTGGGATCAAGTCTATTGTGGCTTGACCACACCAAAAATAGTAGCTCAGAATACAAATAAAATAAACTGAACAGTCTCAAAATGAGCTTGATCATTGGCAGTGTAGGCTAGAATAATACATTACTTACTAATGAAGTCACAATCCTTAAAGGATTTCCTCCAAGGAATTTCCCTTGAAATAATATTTTTATAGAGTTGTGTAGAGGTGAGCATTGCTGGCTTGTCTGACTTGCAAATTTAGTGAGCTCCCTAGAGGAAAAGGGGGAAAACACACATAGATTGTTTCCCTGAATCACTTTGAGTGTTTTAAAATTCTGACAAAAAACAATTTAAAAAAGAAACTCTGCAAATATCATCATTTTGCTTGAAGAAAAAGCTGCTAAGTTTACCATAAAAAGTCAGTGAAACTGGGCTTGCATTTGGTTTTTAAACTGGTATAGTAGATATAAGTAGGAATTAGATAAGAAGGCCTGGTAAATTCATACTCAGTTCTGTTCCCTGCATCATACACAAGTCCTGAAGCATGGATCGTGCCTGTGTGAACTCTAAATGTCTGTCTCATAAGCAACGACCCATGGTAGATTGTAGATACCATCATTTTTGAGATACTGATAGAAAGAGCAGCCTCCATTTACGGGGCTTGCTGAGCATGGGTAATGAAGCAGTTTTATATTATGTCAACATAGCATCCAAATTATGGGGGGTGCACGTCTCCAGATGATTACTCCAGGATGCAATTCCACAGAAAGATGATGTAGGAGAGCCCACTTGTTGATTCTGATTTTATGGAAACCTGGTGAAGATTCTAAATGATCTCATTGTAAGCGGTTGGAGGCTCAACACGTGTCTAAGTATGGATTAGGAGCCTATCTTTAGGCTCTTGATTGTGGAAAATTTTGTATATGATAACAGAAGTTAAATGTGTCAAAGTGCATACCATTTTATTAAAACCTTTCAAGTTCTGATTATTTATTATTTTCATAGCTCCAATATGGTGGTAAGCACTTTGTTTGTTTTTTGTCTGTTTGTTGTGTTTTTCTTTCTATTGTGGGGCTGATCTTACAGTGCACACGGAGGTCAAAGTTCCATTGGCTTCAATGGGAATTGGGATCAGTGGGATGGGACGAGCATGGCTTTGGGCCCTATAACACAAATGGTTTTCTTTCCTTTCTTGTGCTTTCCTCCTAGGATAAAAAGGGTATGAGTTGTTCAGTACCCTTGAAATTCAGGCAAGTGCCTGAATATAGATTTACTCTACAGCTAGCATACCACTACTTTGTTATTATTAGAGAGAGAAGGGAATTCAGGAGATGGACAGTCTCTTCACTAAATAAAAGGGAACTGACTGCAAGATCATACTCACATTGGTTGTGGTTTCATGCTGTATATTGCCATGGTGACTTATTCCAGTCTATCATAAGGCCCAGTTTGTAAGCTGCTGAGCTCTTCTCTTTAATAAGAGCTGACTGAGGGCACTCCACAACTCACAGCTTCCTACAGGGAATCTCAGAGTCTGTTGTCCTTATCTCTGACACTGAGAATCTCAGGCTATCAGTCAAAACTAAGCAAAATGTGAATTTTGAAGAGGGGAGACCAGAATCCATGGGTTGGAGGGCAGAGCACAACAAAAGCACCTTAGACTCTCGAAAGGTTAGCACTGAAGTAACTGAAATCAAGTTTCATGGCTACCTGCCATAATCTTTGATGTATAACACATGTTCTTGTAACTCATTGTCACTGTGGTACCATGGTTTAATGTACCATTTAAAATATAGTTTACAACCAACACAAATCACCTCTGTTCAACTGTGCATTCAACTTCATAAAACAAGCCAGAGAGACAGCATGAGGTTAAACATATCTAAATATTAGTAAATTACACACATAATTAAACACAGATTTGACTTCAATTACCCTTGTTTTAATATTCAAAATGATGACGATGAATGTAATACTCAGAAATAGGAAGATTGGAAAAAAGGTCAAAAGAAGGAGATCTGGGATTTTCGAGACTAACTCCTTCAAAAAGAGCCATAGAGATTTTTATTTAGGTTATTGTACTACAAACAGAGATATTTTAAGTGAGTACAAGTATAAGGCATTAAAGTCAGACATGGTTGCAAGAGAAATAAAGATAACATGCTTTCTAAACATAATAGGCTTGGTTCAAATGAAATTCTTACCAGATGTTTTCATTAACATTACTGAACAAATTTCAGATCAGGATCTGCTCCCAAAGTCTGTAGGCTGCTTCTTTTGTCTTCTTAAGTAGAAAAGAGAGATGGATAGGGAGAAATAAGGTGGGGTATTTTTGTCCTTCATTTTTATAGCATAGTCCAGCCGGGAGCGTCACGACCCTTCCTCAGGTGCAGGCTCTGAGGATTGCCACAGCACCTTTGTCTTGGGAATAAGCTCCCTGCTTATGAGTGCGTAACCATGGCCCTTGGGCGGGGCGGGCTTCCCTGGCAGTCTGAAGTCCCCTGGTGGGCACGTAGGACAGGGCTGGTAAGGTGTCCACGACCCCCACCTTCCAACAGGCAGGGTGGGCAAGCAGTCTATAGCCCCCATCCCTAAACAGGGTGGGGCTCATAAGCAGTCTGTTCCACTCAATTCTCAGGTGGGCAGACAAGGTACACAATTTACAGACCCTGGCCCTCACGCTGGGTGGGGCTGACAAATAGTCTGTTGCCTCCAGCCTCCCAGGAGGTGGGGCAAGTAAACAGTCCACAGCCCCTGTCCCTCAAGCCAGGCAGGGCTGGCAAAGTAGTAAATAGCTCCTGGCCCTCAAGCGGGAAGGAAAGGTAAGCAGGTCACAGCCCCCGGCCCTCAAGCTGGACAGGACTGGTGAGGCAATCAATAGTCCCTGGCCCTCAGCGGCAGGTACAGAGGACTATAGCCCCTGGACTTACAGTCAGGCAGGGCTGGCAAAGCTCAGTGTCCTTTGGCCATCAGTGCAGAGGAAGCCAAGCACTCCCGGGGTGGTTAGGGCAGAGGGGAGAGGGACAAATGCCCACCTGACTCCAGCCCAGGGCCCTATCAGTGGCAAAGTGTTTTGCCACTGAGACTGCAGGGATGAAGCCACAACACGCTGACTGGTTTAACTACACTCAGCCACTCTCTAGTTAGCTGTTCCTGGGCTACTTCCTGCCACCCAATCCCCAGGTACCTGCCTCCAATTGTCTCTCTCAAGGTCTCTAGGGTAGACAGCAAGTGGGTGTCCAATGTGTCCCTCACCATCGACTGGAAGCAGGTCCAGAAACTCCTCCGGGTGGTCCATGGAGGGCAGCTCCTCCAAATCACAGAGTTCCAGTTCTGGTACACGAGGTTCAGTCTGCTCATCTGGGTCCCCCATGTCAGGCAGCTACTCCAGGTCAGGGCCGACCTCAGGAGGTTTATCCCATCCAGTGGGTTCAGGTAGCTGCTCCCAGCTACTAAGGTCCGGTGGCCCTCTCCAGTTACTCAGGCCTGGCAATCTGGGCAGGCTTTGGAGGCTCCAGTCGGCGGGCTGGATGTTCCAAACAGCTGTAGGGCCTGGGCCAGGCCTGGACCACAGCCTCTGGGAAGACATGTCTGCCTCCGGCTGACTGAGCTGCTGGGCTGGTCTTTTATACCTTCCTTCCTTGCTCTGACTCCACCCTTCTGCTTCCTGGTGGTTTGGCCTGTATGAGCTGGTTCTGTCCAATAGTGTGGTTGCAACCCTTTCTCGATCCCAGGCTCTGAGGAAGGCCACAGCGACTTGTTACATGTAGTCACCTTTGAAATGCATTTTCCTGATGGTCACCCCTAGATAAAGCTCTTTCCAGCTGAAAGGAAGGCGACATGGGGTCTCATTGTGAAAGAGGTTTCATGCTTTTGTTTGCTAAAATGGAGATGTGTCTTGTCTCCCTTTTGCTGTTTTAAGGACCCTATTTACTTCTTTGGCAAACAGCTGGCTTCTCCCTAGTGGGTCTCATGCTTTGTCTCTTGTACTGAGCCAGGGCACTGCTGGTTACCCCATCTCCCCAGGGAGGGGGGTAGGGACCCGGGCCCACCCGCTCTTCTGGGTCCCAGTCCAGGGGCCCTATGAGTAGCAGCTATGGGATGCTGGCACCGTACTTGCAACCGCAATCTTTTTCCCCTGGGCTATTTCCCCTGTCTGTCCTTCTGGATTCTTGAGCCCAGTACCTTCGTCAGGACTCCACCTTTCTTCCACATACCACTGTACTCCATTCTGCTCCTCTTCACAACTCCACACACCACAGTACTCCGTTCAACTTCTCTCCACAACTCTCCACACACTCCTCTGCTCAGTAGCACAGCACACCTACTCCTCCAGCTTGTGCACAGTCTCTCAGTAGCAGAGGTTTTTAATCAGGCACCTTAATTGGCCTCAGCTGCCCCTAATTGCCCTCTAATGACTCTGGCTACTCTACAGGGAATAAAGCCCAGATCATTCTAGGGTTACATATCACCCTTCCAGAACTTTCCTATGGCCCTCCACTCTTGCTATACCACACATCGCCCTTCCCCCCTGCTCAACACCACAGGGTTGGGCTATTTGGGACACTGAGGCAGTACTGGTGCGAAAGGGCATCAGCGTTGCCATGTTGACTTCCGGCCTTCTGCTGTACCCAGAAGTGAAAAGGCTGTAGGAAGAGGAACCATCGGGTCAATCTGGCATTCTTCTCCTTGCTAGTGTGCATCCATTGAAGTGAGGCGTGGTCCATTACCAGGGTAAACCTGCTCCCTAGTAAATAATATCGGAGCATTTCCATAGCCCATTTAACCACCAGGAACTCTTTCTCAACAACAGCATACTTCTGCTCTCTGGGGAGGAGTTTCCTGCTGAGATACAGGATCAGGTGCTCCTCGTCGCCTACGACCTGAGAAAGGACAGACCCCAGCCCTGTCTCAGAGGCATCTGTCTGGAGGATGAACTCCCTTTCAAAATTCAGGGCTATAAGCACTGGGTGGCTACAAAGAGGTGTCCTTAAATCTACGAATGCTTTCTCGGCTGCTTCAGTCCACTTCACCATATACGGGCCCAGGGCTTTTATCAGGTCGGTCAAGGGTCCTGCTCTAGTGGCAAAGTGGGGGATGAATCTCCTATAATACCCCACGATCCCTAAGAATGCCCTAACCTGTTTCTTGCGGACCAGTCGGGGCCAGGCCTGGATGGCCTCTACCTTGTCCCACTGGGGCTTTACTAGACCTCTCCCTACCACATATCCCAGGTATCTGGCCTCAACCAGCCCTATTGCACACTTTGAGGTGTTTGCAGTGAGGCTAGCTTTCTGGAAGGTGTTGAGCACTGCCTCTACTTTCCCCAGGTGCGTTTCCCAGTCGGGGCTATGGATGACCATGTCATTGAGGTAGGCGACTGCATACCCAGCGTGGGGTCTCAGTAGGTAGTCCATCATCCTTTGGAATGTTGCGGGGGCCCCATAGAGTCCGAAGGGAAGGACGGTATACTGAAACAGGTCATCGGGTGTGGAGAAGGCGGTCTTCTTCTTGGTAACTTCGGCTAGGGGGATTTGCCAGTAGCCCTTGGTCAGATCCAGGGTAGTCAGGTATTGAGGCTTGCCCAACCGGTCCACTAGCTCATCAATACGCAGGATTCGGTAGGCATCAAATTTAGATACCTCATTCAACTTCCTGAAGTTGTTACAGAACCACAGGATACCGTCAAGATTCAGCACTAGGATGATGGGGCTGGACCACTGGCTTTGGGATTCTTCAATAACCCCGAGTTCCAATGTCCTTCGTACTTCTGTCCCAATTTCCTCCCTCTTGGCCTCTAGTATCCAGTATGGTTTTATCGTTACTTGCACCCCAGGGTTAGTGATGATGTGATGATGGACCACCATTGTACAACTGGGATGCTGGGAAAACACGTCCTGGTTTCACTGGATCATATCAATAACTTCCGTCCGCTGTTCCAGGGATATTCTCACCTCCCTCTGTGGGCCGCCCATCTGGGGTGTTGCTTCTCAGGTGACCAGGTATGTCTCCTGGTCCCGCCAGGGCTTCAGCAGGTTAACATGGTACAGTTGTACTGGCTTCCGGTGGTCTGGTTGCCTCACCTTACAGTTTACATCTCCAACTGCTTCTGTGACTTTATACAGTCCTTGCCAACTGGCCATCAGCTTGCTCTCCACTGTTGGCACCAGCACCATCACTCGCTCTGCTTGCTGAAACCTCTGTACTTTGGCCCGTCAGTTATAGTATGTCCGCTGAGCCTCCTGGGTTTTCTCACACTATGGGAGTCACCCGGGCTATCCGTTCCTGCATCTGTGCCATGTGCTCAATGACTTTTTCCCTGTATTGAGCTGTTTCTCCCAGTCCTCTTTGGCTATATCCAATATACCTCGTGGATAGCGACCGTATAATAGCTCGAAGGGGGAGCAGCCAATGGACACCTGAGGAACCTCCTATATCGCAAACATCGGGTAGGGTAATAGGGCATCCCAATACTTTCCGACCTGCGCCACTACCTTCTGGATCATCATCAGGGTGCGATTAAAACTCTCAACCAAGCTGTCCATTTGCAAATGATATACTGAGGTCTGCGGGGCCTGGATGTGCAGCAGGGTACAAAGATCTTTCATTAACTTGAACATAAACAGGGTCCCTTGGTCTGTCAAGATTTCCTTAGGGATGCCCACCCTAATGAAGACCTGGAGGAGTTCCTTTGCGATTGCCTTGAACGTGGGGTTTCTTAGTGGAATGGCTTGAGGGTACCGGGTGGCATAATCCACGATAACAAGCACACTTCGATGGCCATGTGCCGATCATTCTAGTGCTCCCGCCAGGTCCATGGCTATCCTTTCAAAGGGAACTTCAATAATGGGCAGGCGCACTAATGGGGCTCACAAGTGAGGCCGGGGGCTGTGCAATTGGCACTCTGCACAGGAGAGGCAGTATCACTGGACCTCCGCCCGTATTCCTGGCCAGGAAAACCTTCTCAGAATTCTGCTCCTAAGTGTCCCCCAAATAAATGACTATGAGCCAGCTCCAATACTGACTTGTTGTGTTTCCGTGTCACCAAGAGTTGCTCCACCTCCTCCCCTTGTATTTGTGCCACCCGGTACAGCAGGTCACATCTCAGGATATAGTATGGCCCGGGGCCCTTTGTCTTGCCCTCCATGGGCATGCTGTCTATCTCTGCTACCTGCTCCCTCACATTTACATATACTGGATCGTTGGCCTGGTCTTGCCCAAAATTCCCCCTCAGAGGACCTAACTGGCCTACCTCTAGGGGCCCAGCCTCACCTTACTCCCCGGGGTTGCTTCTACTAGTTCTGGGGACTGCCTCTGGACCCTCCCTAGTTTGAGCGGTCTCCTGGCCTCCTGAGCGGGTTCACCTACCCACCAGCGTGGCTTTCTGATTCTCAGCCAGTATACAAGTCCCTAATCTTTTGTCCACCCTTCTTTCCCTCTTGGTCTTCCCGGGTCTTCCAGGGGTTGAAAATAGTTTCTGGGTGAATTCAGAAAAAATAGGGGCAGTGCTGGTTGTCTGTGCCTCCGTTTTGTCTCCAGGCTTGCTGTCTGCTGCAGGCTCTACGGCGGGGAGTAGGTTCTCGAACCCGTGAAAATCCCTATCAATTAAGACCAGGTAGGAGCTTAGGGATAACCCCCACTATTACCCGGGTGGCAGTCCCCAGGATCTCGATCCATACCGGGATTGAGGGGTAGAAGTTTACCATCCCATGCATGCAGGTCACCTCTATGCATTTGGCCGGGTCAGCTGGTTTTGCCCCACCAATTTTCCAGATACCAATGTGACTGCACTCCCTGAATCTACCAGAGCCATGGTTTTGATGTCCTTTATCTTTACTGGCCTCACAAATCCGGGGGGAGGGAGGGACCATCACCACCCCTACTGAGTCGATGAGACCACAGCACCCCCCGTGACCTCCCAGGTTGCGCTGCACGGGCTCCTCCTGGTTGGGGCACTGGACTGCTATATGACCCAGTTCCCCACATTCGTAGCAGTGGTACTTTAGGCTAGCTGCCCCTCTCTACCTTGGGCTATTTGTTTGGGTCCCCCAGTCCTCCCCCCCTGATTATCCAGGTCCCTTCCTGTCCTCATGCCTTTCATCAGTGACTCAGCGCTCGGTTCCTGTTCTCTTGGGTCTCCTGGTAGTCCAGGACCTGGGGTTGGGGGCCAGCTTTTGGGCCTGCCCTGTCCTCTCCTGGGGAGGGGGTCATTCTGACCAACCCAGGCTTGGACGTGTGAAGGTAGCTCCCTCATGTATCAGTCCATCACCAGGAACTCCAACGTCTTCTCCAGGCCGAGGGCCTCAGGGCGCAGCCACTTCCGGGTCAGGTAGATTAGGTCAAACAAGTGTGACCATAGTGTTTTATCCTCACTGTATCGCCATTCGTGGAATCTCTGGGCTTGTACTGCTACCGTCACTACAGACCTGGCCAGAATTTCAGCCTTCAGCTGGGGGTGGTCTGCAGCAGCTTCTGCTGCCATATCATAATAAGCCTTCTGGGCCTCTCCTCCTAGGAAAGGGGTGAGGATGTTCATAGACTCATAGACTCATAGGTCAGAAGGGACCAATATGATCATCTAG